>CM076411.1:9628347-10122858 GCA_038363315.1 Mugilogobius chulae
AGCCAATGATCCCGTCCTGCGCTAGTAGCTAGCTAGTGCTATGACCGTGTAGCATTAGCATAGCAGCGATACACGACACCGCCGTCAGCCTGTCTCGGGCTGGAATAGAGGCTTGCCGCCAGATCAGAGCGAGGAAAAGGGAAGCAGAGCCAAACTGATCCCGTCCTGCGCTAGTAGCTAGCTAGTGCTATGACCGTGTAGCATTAGCATAGCAGCGATACACGACACCGCCGTCAGCCTGTCTCGGGCTGGAATAGAGAGCTTACCGCCAGATCAGAGCGAGGAAGAGGGAAGCAGAGCCAAACTGATCCCGTCCTCGATGGATGGAGCCCCCGACTCGCTGCACCAGTGCACACAGCGATACGGCCGGTATGCTGGCACACGGTGTTGGCGCCAAGCAGCAGCCGCGGGAGAAGAGGAACGCCATGTCTTCTTCATAGGGGGACAATCCGGAGGGAGGCTGCAGCACGGACCGGAGGCACGGTCTTCCCCTCGGACATCTCCGGGTCCGGACCGAGATGCTCCGGGGATTCGGGGCTCATGAAGCCACGGCGCCACTCTCGCTTCTCCCTGGGAAGCGAGCAGCAGACGGGGCGGTCTTATCCCTGTGTTGTGCTGCCAACAGAGCAGAGGGAAACAGACGGTCCTCGGGAGAAGAGGGTCTCACATCTGCCGTACCCACGGTGCTCGACACCGGAGGGTGACAATCTTCGAGCTGGTGAGTACGGCGAATCCAAATCTTGATTGTAGAGAGTAAATCTTTCTTAAAGAACAAGTTAAGAGATCTTCAAGTGCTGAGTGAAAAGAAGGGCGAGCGATAGTGGACAGGGCCTTATATACGGCCAGTGGGGAACCACGTCCCCATGATTGGAGCGGTACATTGTTTGATCTTCAGGTGCGAGGCGCTGCCTCGAGTGTTAGCCAATAGCGAAGCCCGTAGAGGGCGTAGCACATACGACATAGAACCACAAATTTTGGTTGAAGCCACGTGATGACATTTTCTTTAGGTTTAAGAAGTACATTTTAATCTACCCCAAGCTCCAGTTGTAAACGTACCTATTTTAGTAACCTGACGCCTAAACTTTCTCAAAGAAAATGTCCCTTACGTGGCTTCAACCAAAATTTGTGTTTGTTTTGGTTTATTCAGCTAAAAATCTTGAGAAAGTTCTCGATTCTTTGAGCAAAGAGAATTTTTCACGTTTATTTGAGGGTCAAACCTTTTCTTTAGCCTCGAAATCAAGACGGCAATTTCAGTATTGTCACAAATCTACATCAGACTCTGTGAACCACTTGTTGACAGTTGAAAATATAAAATAATATCCCACATTTTCAAGGCTGAGAAGGATAGAAGTGCTACGTATATCCAGAAATGTATCAAAAACAATCCAAATTGCCAAAAGAATCAAATACCATAACAGCGTGGAGACAAATTTATTCTTTGGTTGACACATTACAAACTGTACATAGTTTTTTTTTTTTTTTTTTTACCTGTCTGTACATAGGTCGACTCTTTTTTTCCCAGATTGTTGTCTCGCAACAGCAGTATCGTTGGTAAAAGCCGCTGGGGTTATAGCAGCTCTGATAATAGCATTAGACGCTGGACGTTGGACGGGCAGTGATCAGTTAAGGATGCGGTCGGCTGCCCTTGGACCGTCTGCGTCAGTGGAACTCCGATTCCCATCAGGCCCCTGTCTCCCTCCTGGTGTCTCCATCCTTCCCCAATAAGATCTCTGTCTCACCCTGGCCCGATGACCTTGGAGCTCCTCAGATTTATTCATGCTAAGTGCCTGTGTTGTGCTACTACCCGTTCTGCCTTCACAAAACTGGCACAGTGGCAGAAAACTCCATGTAGGTCACTTTATTATCCAGCAGAACCAAACTTCCAACTTGTGAAGGCGCTCCCTGGAATACTAATGCCCGTTCAATCAATGGGCCACAGTGTTGCTCAATATGAATGATCGAGAAAACGGCAGCGCTGGACGGTCCGTGTTAAAGCAGCTGCCTATGACAAAGAGCTGGCCGATCAAATTAGAGGATTTACAGGCTGTTGGTCTGCGGCTCACGGCCGATCGCTCGCTGTGCAGAGGGAAACCCTGCCACGGAGCACCTCCACCAGCGCACTGCATCACAAGAGCTGCCTTATTAACCCTGGAGCCGCAGCCAGAGCCTTAAGATGCAGTCTGTGAGTTTGGCCAGATATTGAGTTAGAGAAGCAGTCCCCAACGTTTTTTCTTGCAGGAATTGGTACAAGCTTTAGATTTTATTCAAGGACTGTTTGATGATGGTAAGGTATTTATATTTGGATACAGACAAGTAAGATAATGTCTATGGTTAAGGTATGTATAGCATAGGCAGCCACAACTTATTAACACTGAGCAATACGACAAAAAAATCTGTATATTTTTGCTGAGGCATCGGACGATATTGAAATTGTGTGTTTTAGAGATGAAGCAATTCTGTTTTGTTACTGTCTGATATGATGAATAACAACAGTGTTTACTACTTTTTTCTTTAATTTGCCAAATAAAACATATACCTTTATATTTACATGGCCAAATGCGTCCCTCAAACTGTTTCAGCTTCGGCACATTTTTGAGAACAAGTGTTACTCTTTATATTTCTTTAGTTGGATTGACTTGGCTCTGGGGCATGTATGTTTGTTGGTGTCTTAATATTTATCACAATAAATGCTCAAAATAGTAGATTAAAAGCCTGTTCTAGCAATAATGATCATTTGTCACATCAATGACCACTGTACCCGCGCTCCTCCACTTGTCCAGGTTGGAACATGATTCTTTGGAAAAATAATTGCCCTGATATACAGTATACCATATAATACAATAATTTGTATAGTCTATAGTGGGATTTTTTGTTTGTCAACACAGGCGATGCGCACACACTCATTATGAAGAAAGAGCCGCCGGACATTTACACAGACACTATAGAAACAAGTTGAAAAAGCACCATTGTCAGCGAACTACAAAAGTTTAGAACTGTGCGAAAACAAAAGTTATGCTGCTAAATCAACATTTGTGAATAAAATTTGACCCTACAACCTTTAAAAGTTACATTTAGGTGAGTGAAAAAACAGCGAGGAAAAACACTGTCCCAAGCTTCAGAAGACAAAACAGCTGCTCTTGTCTCGTTTTGTTGTTTTATTCAAGGAAGTTTCCCCAGGTAACCAGACGAAAAGCGTCTCTTTCTGCATAACGCATGTGCAGTAGGGAAATCAAAAATAATTCCTATTATCACAATAATTGCCGATATAAATATCTTGGAATTATTGTTTGCTGTAAGTAAAAATAACAATGGCCTAAAAGAAAACACATGGACAAGCTTTTCATGTACAGACTGGTGGTGGTAAAATAGCGATTTTTACAATTACAAGAAGTAGCATGAGCAATGTTGGCAATTGTCTCAACCCGGTTTAGATGTCACTTATACATTTATTTGATACTACACCAAATGGCTTGCGTTATTAATTTGATAAACTCTTCTTTAAGCCACAATATAAAGTTTATTACAGCCGATTGTAAAATAAAATACCAGTAGACCATGTTACTTTGTTCCATCACTCTGGGGCCACCAACAAGACTTTTTCCTGTGTTAACCTTTTGAAAGATGACTGTAATGATCGCACCAACGCAGAAGTGCAGCAAAGCTAAACCAGAGAATGACAAAGCACAACTCAGACACAAAACTTATATTTCATCCATCTTCATAGGAAAGTGCCTTTAGACAGTTTAGTTTTTCTGCTGTCCACGTTTAATGAGGCTTACAATACCTGACTAAGCTGTTTCCGAGACTCACTCATACAGGGAAACTTGTGGTTGATTGGGATCGTCGAGAAGGAAGTCTGAAGGCCAATAAAACTCGCTAGGCATTTTTTGGATCTGTCTTCTCTTTTATAAACAATGCAGTTGTCTGTCCAAAAAAATGCCCTAAAAAGCTGATTTGAATAGAGGAATATTGCTCCTCAACCTTCTAAGTAACAAAAGTATGATAAGAACACTTGATAACATGTATTTTTAGCTGTTTTCGACCTAATTTTGTCCAAAAAGCTTTTGTTTTACAGAAATTTAACTAAAATGGCAGTCGTGTTGTCATGGCAACAATGCAGACTTTAGCCAGCTTGGTTGCTAATGGCTAATTTGGAGATTTACTCATGAACTGGACTAAAAAGCGTTGTATTTAAGCATAGAAAGATAAGGATTTCAACAATGTGTGATTCCAAAGTTTGTGTCAGTGAGAAATGTGAGAGAAACTGTTGTAGTGATTGTAGTTTTTCTGCTTTTCCGCTACTGTTTACCTGATTTTCTCTTTTCACATGTCATACAAACTCGATGTTCAGCCGTAGTTGCGGTTGTTTGTATTTATTATCAGACTTTAGCTGATTTTTGTAGGCTGCATTCACAGTACACTTTTGATCCAGATCAGGATTCATTTGCCTGGATAATCTGGTTCGGTTGAGTAATTGTAAATGAGCAAATGAACTTTGATTTGGTCCAAATTTTCAAAATCTGGTCCGGTTGGAGAGGTCGATCTCTGCTCAGTTGAATCTTACAGTAGAGCAGTTTGTTTGTATTGTGAACGCAAACAGACCGAGAGCGGAACAAAGTCAGGAAGTGAACAGTGACATGAGCCCATAGAAGGAGAAGGCCATAGTTTTAAAGCTTAAGGGAAACTAGAGATGCATGTTTTAATAATGTTCTTTAACCGTTAGTTGGAACCCTTCTCTGTCAATAATCGATGAATCATTTATGTTAACACAGTACTTTTTTATATTCACTGGACTGAGCACAGCAGAGCTACGAGAGTGAACGCAGACAAGTGAGAACTCTGCACTGAATAGAAGCCTCTGTAAACACCACTGTAATGCACCGTTATAGTGCACGTTCAATAAAATCACTCATAAATGTGGAATCTTGTTTTAAAGTTGCTGCCAACGTTAGCCTCTTACCTTAGCTTGAAACATTGATAGTTTCCATGACAAAATCAGTCTGTTTTCTTCTCCAACATAAAATCCAAGTGAATAAATCCATGCATGATTGGTATTAGTTAGTGATGGGTCAATACCACAATTTTGGTATCGATACGATATCGAGTATTTTCGGGAGATTTTTTTCAATAACAATACCGATACTCGATACCAGTATAACCTTACAGGTGAAGAAACTTTAAAGAAAATTATTTCATATAGTCTTTAAAAGAACAAGCAAATCAGCAAAAACAGGTAGTTAGCTGCTTTAAAAAGACTCAAAACAATAAAGAAATGGCCTCAAAAATTCCAAAATGAATGCCTTGCTTTAAAATATACATATGCAAATTATTATTGATATTTTCATAGTATCGATACTGAAATTTTAGTGATCGATATATCTGTATTGATATCTCAATCACTAATATTAGTCCTTAAACACTGCAGTTTCACGCAGCATACTTAGTACTCATGATATAAACATTGTTTTTGTAGTTTTCTTCCCACTCAGACACATGCCAGAGCTATAAATGGAGTATACAACTAAATGAGTAGATTACATACCTTTCCGAGACGATTTTACTGGAGCATTTTACCCGGCCCTTCACTGCTCTCTTCAAAATGTTTGTACAATGTCACTCACACTAGGTCCTTTAATGTAGTTTGTCTCCTCTGACTTTCATTCACTTTTGCCACTCACTGCTGACACTTAGAACACTGCAATGTCATCTGCATAACTATAGCTAATTGTTTGTACAAATTGTGTTTTATACTGTGAGTTTAGGTAAAGTTGTCTAAATATAGATCCACGTCTAAGCGCCAGCCACATTTCAGTGTTCGGTTCGCCTCCAAAAGTGCGTTGCATAAATCGTGACTTTTATTACTCTTCCTGAAAGCTTTACTGCGCTAAACCCTTTCTGCGTTTTCAGACAAGTGCAATGAGTGAACAGAAGAGACACCGTCAGTTGCTGAGCAGAGGACTGTATAAAAACATCCATAAACAACACGGCAGCATTTTCCAATCGTTTGCATTGAAGGCTTTGAGTAAATATTTGGAATGTAAACATCACTCTTCTGGACTTGTTTTCTTCTGTGTCTACAAAATACACCGTGTAAATGGCCTCTTATGACCTTAATCACCTTTAACAATCGTACAGGCTGAAGTGGCATAATGTAGTCAAACTCTGTAGTCAAAGTGTACCATTATTTCTAATTAATATAAATGTTTTTAAAGAATTACTTAAGAGTAGCAAAAGTAGCCACAAGAGAGAAACAAAACAAGTCTTTTAATTAGTTATCATGATCAGTTTAGAAGTTCTTTTTTGCAACTTCAGAAGCAAGTAAGGTAGTAACAAGTAGCATGTACTGTATATTAGGAGTGTGCATTGTTTTAATCTGGTGATGCATTTTGTCATGATACACGTCACATTAATACACATGTCGATACGATATATCCCCCACAATAATATATTGCAGTTTTTACTTTGTTTTTACTTTGTTTGTTTTGATAAGTCAAAAAATACAGTTAGACACATAAGTCACAAAATATTTTCTCTGTTAATGATGACTGACTGTATTGATACTCAGTGAGGGTGTTTACATGCGCGCGAATAACCCAATTATGATCAGGAGTTTTAAATATTCTTGGTTTGTGTTTGTCCATGTAAACACCATATTCTGATTTCAATAACCTGTTTACTCTGATGAGAAACTATGTTATTCTCACTGGAGTTTTCTGAAAATAACCAGAATATTGTGACATGTAAACACCATAACCTTATGTCTCACTGCTGGAGCCAAACTGAGCATGTGCAAACTCAAGAACTGATCTGGCAGAAGCAGCTCATTTCACAAAATAACTGAAAATTATTATTTTCTTTTTCATATACTCATTTTCTAGCACCTTTTACTAAAGCTCTGACTGCGTTCTACAGTCTTATGTTCTTAATGTTTTGTATGTTATCAGTTTGTTGTTGGAAATTAAAAACAAAGTTGCAGACATGCTTACTTTCTTTCTTACCATATCTGTGCCATTGTTGCCATAGTTACCAGTCTAAATGTCCAGGATAATCTCAATGCTCATGTAAACAGGAACATGGATATCCAGGTTTCTCTGAGCGCATTTAAGGTGCATTGCGTAAGTTAAAATGTTCAATATTACGATATATCAAATTACCGTCCATTGGCACAGGCCTGGATATGCGCCATGATGTTTTGTAAACTTACCGAGTTTGCCTCTGGAAGCGCAGACAGACTCATAAAAGTGAGTGGCGCTGGTCGCATTTTCCCGCGCTAGTTCTCCTTCACTGGATTATTGTCATTATTTCTATTTATTTAGCAAAAGCTCTCGGTTTTATACAATGGACGACTGTTGTAAAGGCTGTTTAATGAAAAATAAAATACATAATCAGTGGTAAATACTGCCATCTAGCTTCCGAACCCCCGTAACACACGGAAGAATTCAAAACAACTAGCCCACCGTAACGGCATGGCATGAGGCCGATTGACAGAGCCGAGGAGCACTTGGACATGTTTTTGAGAAAGAGGAATTGTGCTGGAGATCAATAAGACGTTCATCTGGCGATTATTTTCATTAGAAGGTAAGACTCTCAGGCCTGTCCGAGTACATCGCACATTTAGAGACAGATTTAGTAGCTTAGCGGTTAGCTGTTTGTCTTGGTAAGGTTTATGTTTTATTAGAGTAATAAATTGCCATTGAGCATTTAGTTTATGAGAAATTAGTCCTGTAAAAAGCTTGTTTACAATTTTCTCTGACGCTAAAACAAAGCTTTTCTTCAAACTCTCAATAATCTTTTCTTGTGTAACTTTTGGAGTTTGTAAACTGATCATTCAGTCAAAAAGAACATAAAATAGCCAGCATCTACTTTTTCTTACAAAAGTCTTTGTCTTCTTAAGTCAGAAAACATTTATCAGAAAATAACAATGTGTCAAAAAAATCTTTTAAGCGTAAAATACGTCTTCAGCTGAAGATAGTAGGGAGGCTGCAGTGCCACAAAACGCCAAAGATGGCGCCCTTGTTCAAAACCTTTGCAACTTACGCCATGCACCTTTAAACATCAGATCCAGATTATTGTCACTGCCCATAACCGGGTTATTTGAGCACATGTAAACACACTCATTGACTCTCTGACAGTGTTAATTACCTCTTAAGTTTTTAAAAATAATAATAGTCTCTTTTAATATTTTTTTCTGATTATATAAAGTGATAATTTGTGTGTCAATTAGATGGCCTTCTTAAAGATGCAGTGCTGCTTTTTACTGACTGGCTGAATAGTCCACTTTATACTCACTATTGGCGTTGAAATCAATTGAAATCCAGAAAGCTATGAATATGCATGACGTGATCAAAATCATTGATATCGTTATTGGGAGTTTGAGTAATGTGATAGATCACCTAATTGATATTTTCCAACACCCTACACCATGCACTTCCTGGCTTTCGGATAATGCAATTCACTCCGAAAAGTGAAAACAGTGAAAACCATCTCAATAGATCTCCTTTCTTACCTTAAAATTTTGTCTTTGTTGGTATAGATACCAAAAAGACCAAATTTTAAGATCTGTTAAATAATAAACAAGAGGTACTAAAGATTAGGTTTTCTATACTCTCGAGCACCAGCTGCAAGACAATACAACAGGCCTATTCAACCTAAGGCCTGGGTGCCAAATCGACCCTCAGTTCACTTTCCTAATTTTATAGAAGTACATTTTCCCTTGTTTGTAGATTGACTTCCGGAAATAGTGGCCAACTTAAATTTCTTTGTGTCAGTGTGTTTGAACTAGACACTACCTTGACTATATTTGTATTGTCCAAAAATAAAAAATTGCCTATGAGTATTTTGTTTTAACTACAGTTGATTTTTCTCATTCATTCATTCAGTGAGAAAATGCAGTCTTTTTCATATTTTTAGCAAAACAATCCACTGCTAATATTCTTGAATAAAGATAAATCGGATAAATCGAGAAGCCGTGGTCCTGGGTAAAATCTAGCACTCCGCAAAATTTTATTGAACAGTCCTGCAATACAAGATTACGTTTGAACCAATCCAAATGCAAGTTTGAGTAAAAAAAGGGAATTTTACTTAATAGAAGTGCTTTATGAACTGCTTTTATAATAAATCTGTTCTTGAAAAAGGGCCACACAATCAGTAAATACAATGCATTTATTATGAGATTGGAAATGCATATTTGCAAATGGGTATTCTGTCCTCGAGGTCAAAAAGGTTAAGAACCTCTGTCTTAAACTGCATGGACAAAATCAGGCAGAGTCTCCCCTCATGTGTCCTGGACTTTAGCTGAAGTGATTGTTGTGTCCTGTGTCTTGTGTTTGCAGCTCTGTGTTCGGAGGAGTGTGTCCACGGCCGCTGCGTCTCTCCTGACACCTGCCAGTGCGAGCCGGGCTGGGGAGGATTGGACTGCTCCAGTGGTGAGTGCCCCTTTACCCCCTTTCACCCTTAAAGACTGACAGTGAATGCTACATCTGTTTGTATGCACATCTATCTCAAAGCTGCTTAGCTGTGTGTCCTCTCTTCTATAGCAAACACAGCCAACGGAACAGGTAAGGCACAATGAATTCATTCTCATTTGCTGGAAGTGATTTGCCTGATGAATCTAGTGAGTGGATGGATGCGTGGTCCCCCTGTGTCTGCCTGGAGCTCTGTTATGGTGCTAATCATGATTAGGCTGGTCTGGCGCTGCAGCGTAGGGGGGAATCGATGCAGAGCGCAGTCATTGTCCTGTTTTTACTGGGAGACTTCCGCAGAGGTCCAGTCTGTAATCTGCCTAATGTTTGCAGGTTCTTCACATTTAAAGGGCCCATACTGTATTATTTTTGTCTATGTTATAATTATGTTTCCTCATCAAAAACTCAGCTGGAGTTGCACTTTGTTTCAGTTACACATGTTAAACACAAATTCAGCTCATTATGTTTTCTGTCAGCCTGAAAACATTCTGTTCCACATTGTGATGTCATTAGGGCTTGAATTGCCTAATCTTGGTGGTACAGCTAAGGTTTTAGTCTTGTTATAAATTGCTTGGTTGCTCAGTGCAACAAAAAGTATTGGAGATTTGTTGTAGTAATCTCAGCTGAACAAAAGGAGAAACAGAATATTCAAGGCAAAAAGACAACAACTCATTCTTATTCAAGTGTGCTGTAGTGTAAGTCTAGCCTGATGTATCAGCCGGTTTCATTTCACTCTGTGGAAATCATCTGACGTCTCAGCATTGGGGCTTGTTTGTTCTATGGTAGGCGGATCCTATTTCGCATTAACCAATCACTGCCGTTTGTTTGTTACCAGACATTACGTATGCACTGGGACCAACACATGAGTCGGTTGCAGAACATACGTACGGGAAGTTCAGCGTAAAGATAGTCAGTAGTGATCGTTGCTGTTTCCAGTGAAATGAAAGTGGCTGATGCGTCAGGCTAGAGCGACATCATCACATACTGTATATTTGATATTTGAATCTAAATATCAGGCAGCTTCTACTTTTACAGCAAACTACAAACAAGCACTTGAATTTCACGTTACCGCTTAATTTCTGTTTGCTGATTAGTCAATCGTCTCTTAAGCTTCAAGCTAAGATTCAAGCAGCAACAAAAACTGAAATTCCTGACCTAGTAGCTGAAGTGAAATAAAATGGACCGCCGACACTAGGTGGCGCTAGCCTGACTAGTGTAAGTCAGTTCAAAGGCGGCTAAAATAAACTTTAATTTTATTGTCCACCAAAGTGGAAATTTGTCTTATTTCACCATCACATACACAAACAATCAGACAATTCATCAGGCATCCTGATGAAAATGTCTGTTAATATTAAAACTACCACATAACAGCATCACAATGTGGAGTGAAACATTATGAGCTTTGCAGACAGAGACTAATCTGGCTCTACCACATAGATTCTCATGATTTTTGTGATTTTTGTAAAATCTGAAGCATCCATCACCCATCAGATAATAATTCAGATATTACCATGACATTTTGTTTTTTCCAGAAAGCTTTAATATACATTCCAGAAACGATAATGTGTGGAACTCAATTCAGAGTTATAAACATTTCAATCTTAGACAGAGACAGCAAGATTACTCCAACATTTGTAAACAAAAGAAAGCACAACTATGGGTTTGTTTTTGATGAGGAACAGGTATTATAACATGGCTAAATCTCACCGCCGGGCTCAGTTGTGCATAATATAGAACCTTTAAGTGTGCTGAGGATTTCACAGAAGCATTCTCAGCTCTTGACCCAGTCTGTGTTCCCCGCGTCTGCACCCCTGACCTGGACTTTTAGCTGCAGCTGCCAGCATTAAACATTTATGGTCTTTTGCATATTCAGAAATGAGTAATGGGAGCAAAAAAATAATATCGGCCTTGTTACTGTACAGATCTATGCGTTTTCATTTGCACAAGAGCCATTGCCTGATTAGAGCTGCGTGTAAATCAGAAAGGTGGACTCAGGAGTGACAGGGGTATGTGCTGCGTGAGGCTGTGGCCCCCGGGGGACACCACTGACCCCTGTGGGCGGGGGGAGTCGCGTGCAGGTGCCGGGCCTAATCCACCTTAACAGTAGAGAGTTAACGATTGAGAAAAGGCATTATTCATAAGTGTAGATATCCATCCCAGGCAGGAGTCCAGGCTTTCTCATTTGCAAGCTTTCATCTGCAGAAATGAGGAATGCGTGCCAATTCTGAAATTAAATCTGCCCTCCTTTTTCCGTTGTGTAAATGGTGCAGCTTTTTTGGCTCATAAATTTCGCCCGGGCTCACAGATAGGTGCGTCGCATTAATCTTTACCGGATAAAAATCAATGTCACGGTTTATTTGCACTTTGTTTTGATAACGATGGAGTGGAGTGAGAAGGGTTAGCGCTAGATAGTCAGGACGGGAGGGACGGAAGTGAGCCGGTTGCCATGGTGATGAGTTTATTTCTGGTGCTAAGATGGCCTAAACTCTTATTTTTTTTACTTAAACTTTTAGCTGTTGGTTTATTCTGACTAGAAAGAGGGTGGGACCTTGTCATTCCCCAATTTGAGTCAAAACTCGATGTGCGCATGCCTTTGACTACGGAAACACCTACAAGGACAAATAACTTAGAATGTGCTATACTGTATTTGTCATTTACTTTTAAATATATTATTTTAAGATAAATGAGAGTAAGCTCAACATTTGTGAAAATGTAATATTTAACTGACAATAGGCCTTTTCCCACTGTAGGAACTTTTTTCAGTTCCTAGAACTTTTTTAGTTCCTGTCCCCATTTTGGGAGCATTCACACAGAGCAGGAACTATGGACTGGGGCCACACTTTAGGGACTTTTTTAGCTTCTGCTCTGGGGCAGGTACTTTCAAGTCAGACCAGGAACCTTTTGGTGACACAAACACATTTACAACACAAACTTTGTTTTCAAACATGTTTTACACATTCTCACATTTAGATAAACTTTCCTTATCCTTAAGAAAGATTATTTAAAGGCATTAACTCCCAAAATGTATTTATTTAATTTATAAATAGTAGCCTATAATACTATTATTAGGAATTACAGTGAATCATTTTGTTTTATTGTTCATTTCAGTGTGTTTTTAAGTTTTGCACATTATACTTTAATGTGGAATCAAAAAAGACGACTTTTGTTTTCCTAACACCACTTAATGAATTATTTAAATGTTCCAGACTTTACAGATGCTAACGCTAAAGCTAGTTGGACCCACTTTCAGAAGCTGCTGCTGTGTGAACACAAACATGAGGACAGAGTAGTTCCTCTGACTAAAGAGGGACTGGAGAAATGTGGGGACTAGTTCTTGGTACTTTCATGTGGGAAAACGCCTAATAAACTGATAATATGACTTTATCAAAAATAAACATTACAAGTCTTGTTTGATTGGCGATGTAAGGCTACAACTGACAGAGAACAGTTGTAGCTGTTTCTGGCAGCTTACAGAATGAAAATATAGTAAAGTTAACAACCAGCATGGTTAACTCAATTTTGTGACATGTCTGTCAATTTGAGTCACTGACAAATTTAAGTCAAAAGTCGCTGTGCGCATGCCCAGAAGCTTCTGCTCAAGCGCAGAAATGTTAATGTTTGACTACGGCAACACCTACAAGGACAAATGACAAAGAGTTAGTTAAGTTAGATATGAGCTTAACGTTTGTGAAAACACAATATTTAACAGTTAATTAACTTAAGCAAACAGCTCAGAGTAGTGAAACCACGAGACGTTAGCGTTAATTTGAATGTTTTCTATGTGTGTAGAAAAAAATTTGATTTTACGTGACTGTATCAAATATAAACATTATTGAACTTTTTTCTTTTTTTTTATCTCATGATGATCCAAAGTTACAGCTGATAATTTACTTTAGCCCTTTCTGGCAGTTTAAATAATGAAAATATAGTTAAGCTAACAACTTGATTCAATTAGCTCCGATTGGGGAATGACAGTCCAGTTGTCATGGCAGCTGCAACAACCATCTTGGGAGGGAGTAATCACTAAAAGATAATTTTAATATAAATGTAAAAACAAGTCCACATAATCCACACATTAAGGGGGTAATTCAACATTCAATTATGTATTTAGTCCAAGAGATACAGAGAACTACGAATATACCTGTAAATATTCAGCTGCTGCACTGAACTGAATTTGACACACAATTTATCGTTATTTGTTTTGTATATCTCGATATATTTTTTTGATACGCAATATATATCTCGATATCTTTGAAATGACATTTTTAAGTGAAATTCTTTTTTTTCTAAGCCTATAGTCTGCTGATTAGAAAATAGAAATGTGAATTTACTTTGAATAAATTAATGTTGGTTATGCATTTTGCCGAGTAAAACTAAATAAACCTAAATTCTATGCCGAAAAAAACATTTGAAATTTGACTAGTACAACAAAAAGACCATTTAATTGATCTTATCATTCTCTTTTTCTCTGTAACTGGAACTGCTTTTCATCAATTTCATGAGATCTTTTTACACAGAATTATAATCTCAATGTTTGCGATATGGTCAAATTTATATCTTGTTCAGTAAATACCTCGATACACGATATATATCGATATGTCGCCCAACCCTAGTCAATATATATCATGTACACAAACATTCACATTGTGCTTGCTTCACTGCCATTACTAGTAGTAGTTTGGTTGAACAGAAGCATTAATAAATGTACAAATAAAATAAGGTTTAATTGTCAAAGTATTTAAGGGAAAAAGGTAATTTAAAAGTTCAGCTTTCTATTAGTTTGACTGAATTCTTTAGTAATCTCTCCCTACACAAGATGGCTGCCAGAACTGGACGTTTGTTGCTATAGGTTACAATGGCTGCGCTCTCTCTAGTCATTATAACTCAAACCTTTTACTGTACTTACCCATTACTTAAACCCCTTTATTACACTTCCCGTCCCTCCAAACTGACTTTCTCGCTTTAACCATCGAGAAGTAGGTGTGCACTCCACTGACTGTCACCGTGACGACAGTGTAGGACGCTGGAAAGGCCCCGGAGCAGAGACTAGCACCTCGGCTCTCTTCTTTCTGGAGTGGTTTCAAAGCCCTGGTTTTGAGTGCTGGCGCCTGCGGGAAAGCTCCTTGTTGTGGGCAGAAGGTAGAAGCGAGCCGGCTGCTGTCCACCGGCCCAAACAGAAGCCTTCCTCGCAGTCACCCCGAGGCGCCACAGCTGACCCCAAATCACCCCCACAACCGCAAAACAAGTGCCTGAACTGGGTAAAGGAAACAGGGTCTGTGTCGTGCAGTTGTATTGAATGATGAGCTGACTGATGCCTGCTTTCTGTTGTGGAAAATGCTTCACTAATCGCCATGACATATGATTATTCCATTTTTTTTTTATTTTAATAGTCTCTCCAGCCTGACTTAAACACATAATTTTCACATTTTCCTATTCAATTTGATGAATAATTCAAAATATCTTTTGGTTTGGTACTGTCCAGCGGTGTTAAAATACATTTATATTGATATCAGCGCTGGCTAAAATGTTTTATAATACTTTCATTCCGAGTTGTTTTACTGTGTGGGTCCAGAGACGGCAATAAATGATATCTTTGCAGTCCCAAAGCAAATACAATATCGGGGTGTCCGCATTAAAGTCGATACATTAATGTCGCTGAGTTTAAGGCTCTTAAAAGGTAATAAAATTCTTTATCTATTTTATGGCTGCTCGTTTTGGGATGTATTAAAGTTTTGTCAGAAGTCAGACTATCTTGCAAAACAGGCTGCACAAAACATCCCTGTATAAGAGACAGAGATTTAGATTTAGTCATGGAGCTGAGGAAACCTATGTAAAGGCCTTAGAAAGTTGGAAATGTGACTTGTTAAAATGTATAGACCACAGAACAATATTCTACTTTTTATGTATGTTTTAGGATGAGGTTTAATTGTTTTAATTAATAGAAAAACGTCTTTATTGGATTTTGCTTAAGGCTTACTGTGCACAATTTAGAAATCATAATTTTGCTCAAATTAAGTTATGTTTATGTATGTAAGTTTATTCTGTTCACATAAATACCAGTTAATATTAGGGCTGTGCAATTAATCAAATTTCAATTTCATTGATGATTATTGCTGTCATCGTTTACAAAAATTGTGTAATCGAGTAATCATGATTATCAGTCGTAACTCAGAAATGTTTTTGTTAGCGCACATGTGTATACTGTATTTCTTTAAGTTGGAAAAGTAGAACCAAGTTTCTTTAAAATTATAAACAGTAACAATTATTTTTGACTGTGTATTTTTGAGAGAAGGAATCAACAAGTCAACCATTTAATTTGATATCTGAATTTAAGAGGCACTAATGCTCTACACTCTTTCTAAGCAAATAATCATTTCAATAATCATGATTTCAATTATGATTTAAACAATCATGATTATTGTTTTCATTATAATCAAGCAGCTCTTTTTTATATGGCTCTCCAAAGACCACCAGATCAAATCTCAGACTATAGGCGTAAATTAGAGTTTAAAATGGTTTAAAGGTGGGGTAGGTGATTTTTACACGGCAAACACGATTTAGGTTTTAAATCTGACTAGTTCCACTCATAAAACATTCACCACATGGTTAAAATTGACATGTATTCATTTTGGTTGCATTTATAGCTTATAAACGTCTTTTTACAAACAACAAAGTGAAACTGGAGAGGACCACCCAAGCTCAGCCAATCAGAGCGCAGCATTCAGCTCCTGACTAGAACTAAAATTCTTTAATATTCAGTTCAGACAGTACTCAGAGATCAAATTTTTTTTACAAAGTGCTTTATTTACCATGTACTTTTAGTGGAAAACACAAAGTTTACTAATTTACAACTAAAAAAGTTAGTTACCCCACCTTTAAGTCGCTAGTTTCAAACCCACAAGATAATTTCTGATAAATTGCACATAACAACAGGTCCCACAATGCACTGCAGCATGCATTGGACGGCTCCAAATAGTTATATTTTCTTGAGGAGGACAGCCTGACCCTGATTACCCACTTTTATGTACTTTTTAATGTACTTTGCTACATGGGCCTAGAATCATTTAACACAGTTAAAGTGTTACAAGTTATAATAATCTGTCACATTGTCACTCCTGTGTTATTTATGTTGATTTTGGCCCAGATTTACAATGTGGTTGCTTGGTAACCTGTGTGAATTCCCCTCCACATATGTCATATTTACTGAACAAAAAAAAAGAATAAACTTCATCAAAGTGGGTAAAAAGCTAAATGTTTAGTAAAATCTTAACCATAAAACATGTTTACTATACATTTCACTACAAATGTAGTCTAACCTGTCATAACCACTTTAAGCTTTTTTCACAGCTGTTAGGAGCGAGACGTGCCGGTATGCTAATGTTATTTACTCACAATCAACAACAGATAAACTTAGTGTAGTTTGGCGAACAAACGGGACATTGTAAGATGTAGTCAGGACATTGTGGATTAATTTCCACCTGAATAGATATATTAACAAGATGTCTGTGCTAGGGAAAAGTAATTTTATTCTAATAAACTCTAGTATTGTATCTTTAATAAATGTCAGACAATGCATTCCTTCATAAAAACAAACCAAAAAAGCACAGGGAACAGCTAAAATAAGACACTGTTGATTGAATAAGTGGCCACTAAAGATTTACAATATGCACATTTAATATTGTGTTGTAAAAACAGTACCAAAGCCTAGAAGCCCCCTTACATCTAACAAAACACTGGCTGGACAGACTATTTCCGCTCCATCCAATCCATCGTGGGACATGTCTTTTCATTCTGTGCTTGTTGCTGTGTTTCTGACAAAATGAACTGTCTTCCTTCTTTTGTATCAATAATTTTTTTTTTCCACTTTTGCAAACTAAAAAAAAACATCCAAAGTAAAAAGAGCGGAGCATCTCTCTCTCTGCTCCCCGCTGGATTGCGAATGTAAATGTGAAAATGGATTACGGATCTGAAATGTTGGGCTCAATATCATGGAGTTGATTTCTTTAAAAGGCAGATGGAGCTTGCGCCGGTCTGTAGTCATTTACTCTCTGATGTGTGCTGCCAAACTGGTGATGTTATTGATCGCTGCGAATACAGTGTATGCATCTGCGCGGCATAAAGGAAAAACAGCAAATCTAATCTTTTTCTAGGATGTTATGTGGTTATTGAATAAAACCGCTTTGGCATTATGAGTTTTTCCTGAAGTTTTTTTGCAAAGTTAGACCCACTCCTCGTGCTTGGATTGCCGCGGATTCTTTAAGCACGGCTGATTTCGTTTGCGTGATGAACCTGTCAGGCGGGTCAAGCACATGTCTGTGTAATAACCGCTTTCATATCTCCACAATGGCACCTATCGTATATTTAGCTCGTGTTCTTGAAGACTTAAAGCTCAACGAAGCACTAAGATTGATTCGGCGCGGCTCTGTCAGATAATAACAGGTTCCGCAGTCTGGGGGAAAGAGAACAGTTCACAAATATTGAACTTTAGGAAATGGTGCTTTCTGCAAATTAGCCCTGCGTTATTGTAGACGCCCACATGTGCCGGAGAGAGGCAGAGATCAATGCGACGCCGGAATGTGGAGTTTAGCTTTGTAAACCGCCAAGCATCCTTTTGTTGTATAGGAGGAATCTATCACACTTAATAGGCAAATGTAATGTGTCTGGTCAGGCGCGGCGCGAGGTAACGTATTCCTCCCTAATGCATTCAAACGGGATGCTCTTGTGAGGGCGCCGCACGCTCCAATAAGTGATGAATGTGGTCCATTACGCTATAGCCTAATATACACCCAGCACAAACTTTACTGTTAATAATTACACTTAATATCTGTGACCCGGCGCTTCAGAGCAAAGCTGCACTTCCCTTCTGCAAATATGATTTTATTTGGGATGTTTTCAAGCTTTGTTAGGAACCAGAGCGTAATCGTAACCTTTGTTCAACAGGATATTATTATTATATAAGCAGTAACCCATTTCTATCAAGATTATGTTTACAAATGTTCTTTTATTTTTGACAGAAGTTCAGTTTCATGGCAAGAGGAGCATGCTGAATAATAAATGCTTAAAATAATAAATGCATTATCATACTGTACTAGAACACTGAAGCACTGATCCCAACTTTAGAGCTGAAGACATTTAGTATTAATGATGTGTTATCCCGAAGATGATTGTAAGAGAGCCTTGAAATGTTCTGCTTTTGTATTTAGTAATGAACTATAATTTATGTAGATCATACTTTTACATTTGGTTCATTGTAAAATATAGATTTGATCTAATATGATTTAGAAACATAAACAGGTCTATTTAACCTGGACATACCTTCTCGTCAAATCCTGATCCAGTCACAGCTCAGAAGCTAAGCAAGTTAGGGCCTGGTTAGTACTTGGATGGGAGACCGCTGGAACACCAAGTGCCACAGTGGGTCGACAAGAGTGAATTGTCGTTGTGTCCTTGAGCAAGACACTTAACCCACACTGACTCAGTGTCTGCGTACACTGGGTGAGTAGATGCTTGATTGTAAAGCGCTTTGAGTGCCTTGAAAAGTGGAAAAGTGCTATATAAATAGACCATTTACCAATATTTTAGTCAGAAGAGCTACCCTGTCCCCATGTCTATGTTCACATAACAACATCAATGAAATTAACAATAAAACAAGATTTTTGACTATAATTCTTAGTAACAGTTTGACTACGTATTTACAAATTAACAAAATATATTTTGGGAACCACTGCTTTTAAATTATACTTCCTCAGGAGATGAAAAGTTGATCTAAATGTGAGAACATATAAAACATGTTTCCAAAAAAGTAAATGTTTTTGTGACACTAAAAGATTCCTGGTCTGACTGGAAAATACCTGCCCCAGAGCAGGAGCTCAAAAAGTCACAAAAGTGTGGTCCCAGTCCATAGTTCCTTCTCTGTACCAACATGCATGCCGCATGTAGTGCCTGAATCAACTAAAACAAAGAAGGCAGCTCCCGTGGATGTACGTGTTTCTGCTGCCACAGATTCATTTTTAGCAGAAACACATTTACTTTTTGAAAGAACAATGACAATATTTCATTAAACGTCCCAACTTTTCCCAGGGGAAGGGAAGGTTCCAGATGTATAATGTGGAAAAAACTCAAAATGGTGTTCAACACATATCCACCTATGGCCTGAGACAAGTTCATGTTCGTTGACTTTCTGTATAAATCTCTAGAATTGTTAAGCCATGCCTCTTCATTATCAAATTGTAACAGGCATCGGGTTTGGACTTGTATGTTATTAATATTAGAGTGTAATTTTTATCTATATTTTCTACTGAAATCAAATAGGTGGTAGGTGAAAACAAGAATTTTCAGAGCACTCAAGCATCAGCTGGATTACAGTATCAATCAGTCTACGTACAACTTTGATTAACAATTATCACATGGTTAAAAAACACCCATATTTTATTTATTTGTCAGTGGCGATCCAAATGAATGAACATCTGCTGTGAAGAAATGTAAACATGCTGGATTATAGCTACAAAACTAATTTACAACTGCAGGATAATTGGTCCCTTTTAACAGTGTAAGCACCGAAGACTTTATTGGATTGAAAAATAAGCGCTGTAAAATGTAAGTTTTGGTCTGGGAGAGAGACCTTTAGCAAATTGTTTTAGCCAGAAATCAGATTCACAGATCTGAAGTTGGCACAGTGTCTGGCGTATGTGCTGCAACCCGACCCTGAGCCACAGAGCTGTGATAAATAGTATAATTTTGCCCCATCAAGTGAAAGTGTTGTCACAATACAAGAATGTAAACTGTTTAGTAAGAGGTTTGAGGCTTGATTTGAGCCCACACTAAAAACAAAAACAATTGTAATATTAATAATTGTTTTTTTTATATTATTATGTGAACTAATACTACAAATTTCTCATTTCTGGACTATACTTTTCTTTCAAGCTTTGAACTATTATACTTTTATAGAACAATGCGGCTAAATTATAGACCTTCATTCACTTTCTCTAAACAAATGAGGTTCATGTACATTGTTTTTCCCTTTATAAATCTAGTTGGTGCGGCTCATACTCAGGTGTGAAGATTACAGCACCTTCTAAAATTAGAAAGGTCAAATTTTGTATCTGCTCACATGCACCTTTAGCACAATAAATCAGGCCCATTATAGACATTTCTTTTTGTGGAGTAGGCATGGGACGGTATTAAAATTTGCACTCATGACTATTGTGACCAAAATAATCGCGATTAACAATATTATCACGATAATTTACTACACATAAAAGTGCACATAAATCAAAATTTATTAGCACACAATATATATGTGTTTGATTGAACAACTACTATTGTATTTTGGTCTAAGTACAATCAATAATGATTCAAAGTGAACAAATGTTTACTATGTTGAGCAAAAATCTACTAAATTTGTCATTAATTAACTTTAACACATGAACCTTTTCTTTGTTTAGCATAATACAGCTTTTACTGGGTTCACTCCAGTCAGATTTTGATGCTCTTATGAGTCACAGTGAACATCTGCTGCTATAATTCGATTATGTCAGTCGATTATCCTATTATTAAAATGCCACGATTATTAATTGCAACCCTTATTATCCAATTACAATACAAAAAAAAAAAAATTGTGATCTTTTTTTTTTTATTGTTTAATCTTGATTTTTTACTAAGCTAGCCTGTTTTAATTTTGCTGGATCGAGTATTGGCTCCATTTATCGGTTCAGCAGATATCATAGTTGTACCTTAATTGGACACAGTGTTGGCTGTGTTGATCCAGAACGTCTCATATTGTTGGACATTTTATTGAGATTAGGTTGTTCGTTGGTTTGCACTATAATACAGGTACATAACACCATATGAAAAATGTCAAACTTTTGATACTTAAAGACAAAGTTCGAAATCGGTATCGGAACAAAAAAGATGGATTTGTGCATCCCTAATTAAACTATGCTAAGCTTGAAAATCTTAATTTTGCATGGGCTGCGTGGTCTCTCATCTCAGACTCACGGGGTTGACACGGTTTGTCCAGGCTCCTGCCTTAAACACACAGGGGATCACACGGACTTAGCTCTGGTTCAGTACGCGCTCGGCATTGTCATTATAAGTAAAAGGCATTTCATTTACAATGATCATTTTTTTCTTTAAAATGAAGAGTGTAGGGGAATACTGCCATAATTCGTGTGCAGTTGTTTGTATAATAATGCATTAATATCTTACCGGTTCTTCTCCTAATTGAGCCAAATTTCCAGATTAAAAAGGTCTGTGGACGGCAACTCCCAGTCTGTACTGTGTGCATTTATTACATTGTGATTGGCCAAAACTACCATATGGCACCACGTCCATTTACTACATCGTTATTGGCCGATGGACCTGTCAATCTAAATGCGTATGCCTTATCATTGAGACTGAATAAAGTTGAGATTGTGATCTTTCGAAATTAAAATTTTTGGCAAAGCAGTAGTCCAAAATAAATGTTTTTGACCTGCAGAGCTGCACAAAATATCTGAACTAACCAACAGAAAGTTAGATTTTGCCATCTAAAAGAAATAAGTAAACAAATTTGAATGAACAGGTGAAGATGTGACCTGGCTGGGCAAACAATCTTGATTTCAGATTCAAATTTATTTTGTCTCTTCACCAACAAAAGAAAAATAAGACTTTTTGTAAAGATATTTACTACATGAACTATATAGACTTCAAATCTGTGCAATATAACACAGACAAAAATCTATTCTTTTTGCTTCAAGCCACATATTTTTATTTTATAATTGATGAATTGACTTGACTCGATTTAGATTCCTCTATCTTTTCGATTAATTACCCAGCCTTAGATGCGACACTTACATTTTTACAAACAGAAGTGTCTCTATAAAGGCCGGTACATTACCAAAGCACAGCAAAACGACTTTCTGCTGTCACAAGCATTAAAACTCTCACACGCGGAACATTCCTCTTCCTCAAAACATGACTTTTTTCTCCGGCAGCACAAATCCTAACAGACGCACACCCAAACACGCATGTGAGCAGCCGCTTACAACTGTATCTAAATAACTCCTGCAGTTTTCACGACGCCTCTAAATCCATAAAAATCCCAAAAGGCTCGGCATAAAGTTTTAAAGAGCAGTCTGAATTGATTCCACTCTTCGTTACAGCCGCATGTAAAGACGGACATTTTCTGGAGAACTATAAATATTCTAAGTGTTCCGTTCGGATGGGGGTTCAGCGCTGCTTGTATCTGTCATTGAGCGCTGCCTGCTCCGTTTTCATAGATCAAAGCCGCGGGGCAGAGCTGTTCCTTCGGGAGCGGGGCGGACAAAGCCATCTACGTTACGGCCGCCGTGAGACTCTGTTGACTGGGCTGTGTTATTTTCCTCTGTCAGATAAGCTGCCGGAGCATTGGACTGTGACTTGTTTTTTCTGTGACAGGATTGAGACGTCTCTGCAAAGGGTCGGCTGCCCCGATAACTGTGAGGAGACTCATCAGTTTGAGCTGTGATTTTACGGGTCTTGTGTTACTTAAAGGAGATCTTTTGTGTCATGTGTTAAGTAATGGCAATGATAGTGCTTCTCAAACTTTTTTTTGCCATGGAAAAAAATATTCATGCCCCCACCTCATAAAATCCTTTTTAATAAGTCTGCAAAGTACAAAAAATGTCTGTCTGTGATAGTTTGGCTTGAATAATAATTTTAGCAACAAATTATATTTAAAAAAAAAAAAAACATTAATAAACTATGTAGCCAGTTCCATAATAATAACATAATAATAATGTACATCAGTTTTGATATGTTTAGGATCAGAATATTATTTCATCTTGTTTAGGCTGAACAGGTATTTTTAAATGCAAACTAATGTGTTTTCTCATTAATAGACGATGTTGTTTAGTCCTGGGTTAGTCCTGTTTCAGTCCTTCTGAAAACCTGGTCTAGTTCTGGGATAGTCCTGGTTAAAACCAGCTGAGCGCTCACTAAATATACTGTGGGAAGAAAAACAATTCTTTTTCAAACTTTTCAAAGTAAACATCACAGACATGTATGGAAGAGTTTGCACATGCCGCTGATCGAGCGTTAATTCTCAGCGTGTATGTTATGGAATGAGATGTTAGCATCACTCTCGGTTTGTAGATTTAACGGGCCTCTGTGATTCCTGGGTCTTTTTGGATTATTTAAAAACTCAGACGGCGATCAGACTCGTGTCTGTCCCTCTGTCAGTACAACAGACCTTTCTTCCTCGTGTCACCTGTGCAAACTGCAGCTGAAGAAATCCTCTGTGGACTGTTTGAGCTCCAGGTGAAAAAGAGCAGCAGCGAAGCTCCCTTGAAAACTTCTGTCCCCCTAAACAGGCGTACTTCACACTTTAAGAAGCTTGTTAGCTGTCTGAAGTCTTTTGGTCTTTGGATGATTTAAATCTCAGATGGAGCTCAAACTTGTCTCTGTCTGTCCAACAGAGCTGCTCCTCTGTATTGTGTGTGGTGCAGCGGTTAGCGCTCTGGCCTCATAGTAAGAAGGTCTGGGTTCGACTCCCGGGCCACACGGGCCTTTCTATGTGGAGTTTGCATGTTCTCCCCCGTGTCTGCGTAGGTTTCCTCCTACAACTAAAAACATGTCCATTAATGCCTCCCTCCCGGGCTCCCTGCAAAAAGATTCTGAATCTCAGTGGACTTCCCTGGTTAAATAAAGGTAAATTCAATTAAATTAAATTAATTCAAAGTGCTAGCACAACGGAACAGTTCCTTTGTTTTAATCCAATCCAATTTCTATAGAACATTTTACAAACAGTTGTGTCCAAAGTGCTGTTTGTGGACTGTTTATGAAAGCGAGGAGGAGAGAAAGCAGTCGCAGCTCGGGCGCTTTCATTCATGTTTCTGGAATAAAACATGTGACCTGCGTTAACGCTGACAAAATAATTAATCGCGATTTAGCTTGTTGTCCCAGCTCTAATATATACCATTGATCTCCTCTCTCCTGGCGTTCACCAGTGCCCTCATGGACATGTTTAGGTGCCTTCTCCTCGTGGTGAGACTATGGCCTCTATCTTGTGAAGCGGCGCAAACGTGACGCTGGCAAAAGTGCCAAAAGTCGCCGCAGCGCTTTTGAAAAACTAGGCGCAATTCGAAGTCTAAAGGCGGAACTAGTTGGGGCTGATCAGAATAGGGTGGAGCTAAGCTGCCTGCAGGTGGAGCTTCGTGAGTTTGAGGATGAGTTCTGGCCGAAAGCCTACAATATTTGCTGTTTTATAGTTTTTATAGTTTACTATTATAACTTGTATTTAAAAACCTTTTGCGCGTGACTAAGGAATGACGACATCATTCATCACACCGGGAACAAGGAGCAAGTTGGCCCGTAAGCAAATGCGTTTGGAGGACTGTGTTTACTTGGAGCGCTTTAAGCAGAAACACGGACCCAGAGACAGAGCGACAGCAGTCTGACAGAACTTTAGGACACGCTCTGGACAGCGGTCATTGTTTGGATTTATTAAATTTTCTTCAGTGAGGACAGTTACCAACGCTTGACATGGATGTGCTGCTTTCTGACACAAGGTAAGTGTAGTATTTGCATGCTTGTGTTTAAACGTGGTTTTACTGGTAAATAAATGTGATCAGAAAGTGCAGCCTATAACCTCTTGAAATACATAAGAAAGGCTTCTTCTTAACACAGAAATACATTGTGAGACCTGCCGCAGTTAGTCCTGGGTCCTGGTCTAGACCTGGCTCTGGGTGAGTCCGGTCTGTCTGATTGTGGTTCTGTGCCTGCGTCAGCTCCTCCGCAGACTCCACAACCCGCTCATGACACGAACAAAGCCAACCGTAATGAACATTTTACATCTTGTTTTGCTTGTCTTTATAATAAAACGGAGCGCCTGTACACGGTTCACGCAGCAGACGAAGCGGCAGCGATCTCCGCGACTCGCGCTAGATTCATTATTGTGTTGCTTTTGGTTTAGTTATTTTGCTGTTCTGTAACTACGCGGTTACTGAACGGATTTCAAAAAAATAAAAACTGACATAGAGGTGATAATTTACTCTGTTGATATCTCCATATGACCAATCCAAGTTGTGGCCTAGTTTTTGGCAAAACACATTTAGGAAACTCTTCTTGTAGGCTTTTGACTGAGAGGACAACTTCATCTTTTCACGGACACAAACCTACTTCTTTATTCAGAATTAGACCCTCACATAAGCAAGGCCTACACGTTTAGTGAATCATGCAGCCTTTGTTGTGCAGCCTATAAAACAAACAAAAAAATAATAATAGACCTAATTCAGAAAAACAATGTGTGAGGCCTACATATTTTTATTAATTAGGCCATAACCTGTTGTTAATTTCTTAACATTTTCACACTTTCTTTCTAAGAGCGTGCGTCAGGCCACACTCTTAGGTTTTGTCCAATGCGCATCTTCAAATTCACAGGGTCCACCTGCAGGCAGCTTAACTCCACCCTATTCTAATCAGCGCCAACTGGTTCCGCCTTTTAGACTTCGTATTGCGCCTAGTCTTTCAAAAGCGCCTGCGCGACTTTTCGACTAGCTACTTGCGCAAGTAACTGCGCCATTTGACAAGATAGAGGCCTATGTGCGTGAACTGTGGAGATTTAACTCAGTCCTGCCCTGAACATATCTGCTTTAACTCTGTAAAACAAGTGTACTCTCTCCAGCAGCTGTACTTAATCTGTCTCATTTGCTGTTCTCTCTGCTCAGCGCTGACCGAAGTCTAATACAGTAATGACATTTGGGATTGTGTGCAGGTCAGGCTGTACCTCTGTCCAGCCCAGCGTCGTCAAATCAAATGTGTTCATTCTCGATGCACAAGGAGAAAATCCAAACGTTCACAGAAATGCTCAAAACAAGTGTGAATTGACTGAAAAGGAAATCTTGCATAATTCGTAGCTACAAGACGTTAGTATTCTGCAGAACAGCATCAGGAACCTGTGATAATAAATATACTGACAGTCTGAACCTGGGCAGTATTTTCACAGCAAACTAAGAAGTATTTTTAGTGTGTTCAGTGTGCTGTAGAGTACTTTATGTTCCCTGTGCTCCTGTCACTCTAACCTATACTGCAGTAACAATTTTCATCAGACTTTTGCATCATAATAACAGTTTGTGTGCGGACTAAAGGGAGTTGGAAAGAAGTAGTTAAAAATGAAAAAACAACATAAAAAAGGCACTTACAATATAATCTAAATCTTGTGTGTTTTATTAACATTTACTATGAGCAAGAACATAACCGTGTTTATATAGTGATTATGTTGATTGGTGTTACAGGGTTAAGACAATGTGTGTTTATGAGACATGTAATTAAACATGCTGGAGCGCTGCCCTGAGCTTCTATAAATGTGTTTCTGCGTTCACAACTCACAGATAATCATACATCACACATCAGTGCACATTTCACATAAATATACGTCCACTGGATTTGGGATTTGACTTGTTACTGTCGGATTTTATCTGAAGTCTGATTATGATTTAAAGTGCGTATTCAGTGATATTTCTAATTTACTGATTTGTCCCCCTAGCAATACTGATGCTATCACGCACTAATTAAGGTAGAAAAGAAAAGAATGGTAAATTAAGTTGTAAATATAAATTCTAGTTTTGCATCAAGAACAAGTTTTGTAAAGAAAAGCTTAAAAGTATATTGGAATAATAACTTCTAAACCAGGGGTGCCCAAACTTTTTTCCTTGGTGGGACAAATTAGCAGTTTTTTTTTCTTTTTTGGGAGGGCCAAAATGCATTGAACCATGCCGAGGGCCAAATATATTTTTGTTATGCAGAAGAGAAATATGAAGATTAAATAGTTTTTAATAACCTGTTTTAGGAGATTACACCTGATTTGGTGTCGTTTGACAGTCAGTTTAAAACAAAGTTGAATAAAAAGATAGTCCTAACAGACCTGAGCTCTCCTTTGTGGGCAAAATTGAACCCCTTGCCAGGCCAAAGTTGGCCCCCAGGCCCCACTTTGGGCACCACTGTTGATTAATAACATCAATCTATGGAGTTATTTTAAATTGAGTATTTTAACCAAGAATTTTACAAATTTTGTGATGTCATGCTTTCTGAACAGGAAGTACTACTACTATTTTATTTGAAAGGGACAGAACATTAAACATTGTTGCCCTGTTAAGTGCAACCGATGCACCATTTATAGGTCATATAGCTCAGAGCTAATCTGCAGACCTGGTCCCTTATCACAAAGAACAAAGACAAACAATCCAATACAAAACAATACATTAAAAAACACATTTTTTATCCTAAAATGGCTGAACTGGGATGAAATTTGTCAAATGTATATTAGAATCTTCACTAAAAATAATCTTGAAGATTCTACTTTTATTAATCAGATAAAAACTGTGGGCACAATATGGTGATTTTTACACAATAGAGCTCATTTTTAATCTCCATATTACCTATCTACCCTTGACCTATCATTAATACCAAAGAGTTAAAAGTATAAAAAGTGAAAAGAGTATTACATGAAAACTAATAGTTGTGAGAACAGCTCAGTAAAGTGACGGCGGTATAGACTCTGCTGACTGTGTGGCTCAGTTTTATAAATGTGATGCGAGGCCATTTGCAGGTAGTTTAAATGTTTTCCCAGAAGCCTTGGAATATTTGACCTGACCTCCTTTTTGTGTTTAACATTTTTTTCTCCAGGCAAAATTAGGCTTTAGTATTAAATGTGAGCTTGACAAAAATATATGAAACACAGCTAGATGTGAAAAATGGTGTACAATAAATTAATTTAGAAGTATGTTTAAGTAAAAAAACAAAACTAACTCATGAGAAGTGTTGAGACTTCTATTAAAAAAGGCAAGTAGTATCACACGACGTACGGACATTACTGGGACATTTTATTGAGTTCCTGAAGTTTATCAAACATTTGGATAATGATGTGTGTGTGAATGTAATTATCAAGTGAAATAGGCTACATTATAGTTAAGACCAATCTAAAATAATTCAAAAAGGTCAAATTTTTTAGTCAAAGGAGTAACTAGTTTGGAGAATATTTTTGTTTTCACCTCATGTGCCCAGACCACTTTTTGTGGCAACACACTTCTGTTTTTTAGCTGCAGTTAGCCTAAGTTACATCAGTCACAATCAAACATTAATTGTTGCAATGGTCACTGCAATGATGTAATGAAATGTAATGATCATATCAAATTGAAAGTTAAATGGCAGCAGGTACACGGACCATATACACATGCTGTATCTTGTCTGGTCAGTTGCTTATTTTATAACTGTTAGTAAATCCATTTATCTACCAGACAAGCTAACATGTTAGCTACCTTAATCCCTTCTCATTCCGGCCTTTTTCCCTCACATGACTAAATCTGTAAAATTTCAAACTAAAACTGTTTCTGATCCTTTGGAGCACAAGCAAATGTCTGGAGTCTTTTTAAATCTGTATCCCTGTAGTTTTATCTTCTGAGACTAACAGGCTGTGATCAAAGTGAGAACTTTCTCCAACAAAAAAAACAGAATCTAATTTTGGCCTAAATTTTTATTTTTGGTAGATCTAAGGATTGGTAAAGCTGCTGTTGACAGGTGAGACCTGAATGACTCTAGATTTGACTTTTGGGTTTTGACCATTTATCTTCAAAAGCTGAAGGTAACTGAGGTCATAATGAGTTTTGGGACCTAAAATTACTCAAAAAAATGTAGGCGGAATCAATACAAAAGTCCTATTAAAATTTTTGAAATTGCGAGAATTTTTTTTTTGTCAGTTTACAGTTGAAACTGATTCATCCTAGAATGGCTGATTTGACTCTAATACGAGGGACACAATCATTCCAGTGTTTGTTTTTGTCAGATATTGAACAAAAAGGACTTTTTCAAGAAAAAATGGACGCCAGATTTAACAGACCTAAACAGGAAGTGTGCTGCATAGAAAAATGGGTGATGCAGAATAAAGTGAATAGATTTGTATCTGTAGCTTTGTATTTTTTTGTAAAATATTATGTATCAGAAATCTATGTCAAAGATTTCTGATTCTGGACAAATTTTAAGTCATAGCTCAAAAACTAGTGTTTACACCAAAAAAACAGAAACATGACACAATTTCCATTGCTCATTATTATTGCTGTTAATGTCTGAGGTTTCTCTAAAAAGACCAGTAAACGACTATTCCATTACCTAAATAGTTAAGGTGGTTAGGGTTATTATTAAGTATTGTAATAATCAATTAGTTGCGATTAATCAACACAGTCTCACTAGATGCTACTTTACCACGAACAAAAACAGCGTATTTTGACCGAGTTACAGCTATTTTAGTACTATTGTTACGCCGTGCATTTAGCACGATATGAAAAAGCATAAAAATGACACGAGATTTCACAGCGTTAAAAAAACAGAGTTTTGGTTGCAGCACGTGGGACGTTTTTCAGGTGAAACGGTAAGTTCAAGCATAAAGTTACTAAAATTGTAAGATTAGTCTGGGGTTGGGGCAGGTTAAGATTAGAATCAGGATTTCATTAATATTCATAATAAGAACAGTCTTAACAACAATTGAATGAATGGGACTGTGATGCGTACTATAATTACGCAAACGTCGTGAACTCGTGCTGATCATACCTAATTACATGTTGTGTATGTCATGGTAATGTACGCTTCTTGTGAGATGGCTCGATTAATCGATGACTTGTCACAGCCCTACATAAAGGTCTCTTTTGGAAAGTTCTGGAAATGTCTGGAAAATAGTGGTGACCCTGGTAAATTAGAATTCTTTCATGTCAGACAGACAAAATCGAGCAGTGGACACCAGTCTTACCCTTTCTAAATGCACACTGTCTAAGTTGAGCTCTCCTTTTCATCTGCTTTGACGTACGTGAGCCATAAATCTGATCTCTAGTCTTCTTCTGACTGATGGAGCATCCGTCAAAGCGGCTGACAGCCCCTTCACTTCCTCCCAAATGAAATATTATGCTTACATTAACCCACAATCGCGTTCTTTTGATAATGTTTTGTAGAGATCCTCTTTTTATGCCTGCACTGTACCTAAGCCTCATTGGTCTGTATGCAGATGCCTGGCTCTGAGGAATTTTGTCCATTCCATTAGGCAGGATTTATTGTCCCCTGGAGTGCGCCGCTCCATTACCTTTGGGAGAAAAGAGTACGCGCGCACCCACATTTGCACGGCCGCACTAAAGAGCCTGATGTATATGAAGGCTGATGCTCGCGACGATAAAATATTTCCATTTGGATCTTTTTGGCGGAGTGCGCGCGTCCCGCTGGTCATTATGTCCACGTGCTTGTCATTAGTGAGGAAGAGAGTGGAGAGCATCTGAAAGGCTAAGGACATTAAAAAGTCTTATCTGCTGTCCTTAAGAGAAGGTCAGTGTGTCTGAAATATCTGAAATGCTATGATAACAGTTTGGAGCGATAAGAAGCTTCTGCATACTAATGTCTGCACACACTTTAACTTTGTTTTACCCGCTCATAAATACACTCTGTATACAGTCATTTTTTATTGATCAGCTTGTGGGATGACCTTTATTTAAACAAGTGTTGTGTTACCTTTCTCCTTTAAGGACAACTTCACTTTTTTCAACTTCGTTTTTTTTTTGCTGTGCAGATATATTGATCATACCTGCTTGTCAGAGTTTGATCTCGACATACCAGAGAAGCTATAAGTCAGCCCCAAATTAGTACTTGTATTGGGAGACCTTGTTGGAACACCTTGTGTCCTTGGACAAGACATTTAATCCACCTTGCATCAGTGTTTTTGTAGACTATGTGACTTGATCTTTAAACAATTTGAGTGCTTTAGTAGATAGAAAATTCTAGGGCTGTAGTCGATTAAAGAAACTAAAAAGACATGTCCCGATGACATAAATTAACATCTAGGATTTAATTATTTTACTAACAATGTCAACTAGTTCCGGTAGACTCTAGGCGTCCCCACATTCCTTAGCCCCTGTTTAGTCAGAAGAACTACCTGTCCCCATGTTTGTGTTCACACTGCAAAAGTTTGTGAAAGTGGGGCTAAATAACTTTAATTGTGGCATCTGTTTAGTCTGGAACATTTAAATAGGTCATTAAGTTGTCTTAGGAAACCAAATTTTGTTTTCCACTTAACTATGATGTACAAAAGCTAAAATTAAACTAACATTAAAATTAAATCACAATAGTTACTATTTACAAATGTAAACGTTTATTTTTGAAGCTACAAATTCTAAGTGTTTTTTTTTTTTTTTTCTCAAGGATGGATAAAGAAAGTTTATCTTAATATCATAATATCTAAAACATGCTTCCAAACAAAGTTAGCATTGTAAATGTGTCTGTGTCACTAAAAGGTTCCTGGTCTAACTGAACGTACCTGCCCCAGAGCAGGAGCTAAAAAAGTTACTAAAGTGTGGCCCCAGTCCATAGTTCCTGCTCTTTGTGAACGCGTGTGTGAATGGGGACTGGAACTAAAAAAAATACTAGAAACTGAAAAGAGTTCCTACCATGGGAAAAGGCCTTCTGTGAGTATTATTCAGTCAACATTGTGTTGCTAACCAAGCAACTTCCTCGGGGCTAAAATGATGATTGTTGTTCAAACAAAGACACAGGATTGCACAAGGATAAGTACAACAAACTTCCAAATTTCATATAAAACCATTATAATGGCAAAAACTCTGACACTTAGGGCTGTGCAAATAATGACATTTCTATTTCAATTACGATTATTGCTGTAATTAATCGTTTACAAAAATTGTGTAATCGAGTAATTGTGATTACTGACCCTAACTTATAAGTCTGTTCATAAGCGCTCAATTATTTCCTTGTTTTGGAAAAATAGGTGATTTCTTTACAATTGTAAAATTCATTTACAACTGTTGAGTGTCACGTTTCATTGTATTTTTAATCTCTACAATTCACGCTGTTTCTCTAAGCAAATAATTGTGATTTCAGTTATGATTTAAATATTTGTGTATATTATTTTCATTATAATCGAGCTGCCCGACTGACGCTAAAAAGTATCTTTTCATCTGACCATTTATCTCACCCAAACTGTGCTTGAAAATACTAAGAAAGTTATACAGTTCATGCCAAAACATTTGAAACAGTGTGTTTAGATAAAAGTCAGATTAGACCAATGATTCTGTCCTAAAAGTCAGTAGTTTTACTTCTCTTTTCTATAAAACCTTATAATTCAAATCAAAGATGAGTCGACTAATACAGATTTATTAGACTAAGACTCGACTGATTAAACAAGTACGTCACTAAAAGACTAAAGGAGTACAGCCCTGGAAAACACTATATAAATGTACTTTTAACCATATTGTCAAAGCCACATGCTGTCTATCTAATAGGAGAGTGATGATTTAAAGTGCTGTTGCATGTTTTTGTTGTTCCTAGCGAGGCTGGTTTTCTTGTGCTGGCTTCTGTAAGTTGTGAAATGCTCTTATGAACTCACTGTAGTCAATCACAGGAAGCTCAGACCACAGAACAGATTACACAGAAGATCTGCACCAACAGTGCGAAGAAAAAAAATTGCTTGGAACAGTAGATAATGCTATTTAAGTACCACATACGCTGTTTAGTTTTTTTCTTTTTTATTGTTTTTTTAAAGCAGAACTAAACAATTTGGTAGTGTTGCCATGGTCACAATAACCTTAACTATTAGAATTTTTGATCCCAGGTTTTTCCATTCAGCTTATTAAGAGGAGTTAAAGGCAGTTTTAGGGGGTGTAGCATTCCACCCTGATGGAAAGGTTACATCACTGTGTAAATGAGCATATACAGTATATTCTGCTTTCTCTTAACTTTTTTTTAAAGGTAGCAAAATACATCCTAACACATTTTTCTCTGCTAAATCAATGAGCCAGGGTTTTCAGGAGAGCTTGTGTCGGGTTGGAAAGGTCACAAAGGCAGGTTTTCCATCGAAAGGCAGCTGAGAGAGATTGAAAGGCCCCGAAATTACATTTGCAACCATCACAGAGACTTACAAAGACATTTATCAAGGTACAAATGTTCCTTAGTTTTGCTTTAAGTAAGAATGTACGTATGTATTTATTTATTTGGTTATTTGAATATCTGGAAACATATGCATTCCTTCTGTGAGTGTTATCGCATTTTGGCTTGGCATTTTTTGTGGAGATGGACAAGTTTACTGAACATTCTAGACCAGGCAATAACATTTGTATCAAGACAAGTAAATGGTGAACTAGCGCTGGGCGATATTGACAAACTAATAATTTTTTTTGGCGAATCTCGGTAACGATATTCAATCGATATTTATTTGGTTTGTTCAACATAGATGTCTTTAAACTTGTCTTTAAATTTGTGACGACATAAAAAAAGAATAAAGACAACCTTAAATATTTCCGTGAGCTTATAATTGGTGGACTTTGTATTCATGAATTTTGCATATTTTGACTTAGATGTCTTAGTTGATCTAAAGATTTTCATTAGTCGACCCATTGTTTTATTATGACTTTATGAAGTTGTCTGAAGTTTTGCTTGCCTTTTACCTTTTTGACATAAACACACAGTTTTTATAAAGATTGATGTTTTTAGCATGAACATTTTTAGTCTTTCCAAGCATAGTTTATGTTTGATAAATGAGCCGATCAGAAGATATTTTTAGATTTTGTCGTGCTTTCTTTTTAGTCAATTAATCGGTCGATGGAGCATGTCTTTGGTCGACCAAGAATTTCTTTGGTCGACCTCAGCCCTATTAGATATATATAGACAGATTTTTGTAATAATAATAAAGTTAGTGTGCATTTTTCTTTTTATGCTTGTTCCTTTGCCAGTCCTAGGTCAGTCCAATAAAACCTTCCTTATTCCGGCACATATTCACTGTAATTTTCTTCAGTTTGTTTAAATATCAAACAAAATTTGTCAAATTCATTACAAGGGCGGAATCTCTAATTTAATCATGATTTTGCTGTTTAGTGAAGTGCTCTGAACCACTAAATGTTAAAATTGTCATGCATATAAACTGGTTGTGTCTATTAGAAACTTGATCATTTATTTAACTTTTATTGTAAATTTAGTCTTTTGTGGCATGCTTTAACTGCATGATATACATACTTCCTACATAGGGCTGGGCGATATTGACAAAAATGAATATCTCGATCATTTTTTGGCAAATCTTGATAACAATATATGAACGATATTTTGTCAGTCCCACATAATTTGTTGAAAAACCGATCTTCAAACTTGTTACTATATCGGAAAAACTAAATATAAAATTGATTGAATGACTTTTTACATGACTTTCTTCAATAAAGATTTGTTTTATGCTTGTTTCATTGACAATCTTAGTCGAAACCAACAAAAATTAAGAAGTAAAATACTACTTATTCCAGCACATATTGCCTTGTTGTCTGAAGGTTAATTATCAGACAAACATTTGTCAAATTAATTACAAAAGTTCAACCATCTTCCACTATAACCTCATTTTTGTAAAGCACTGATAGAAATAAACTTACTTTGTCTATTAAAAACTTTACAGCATCACTTACATACTTTTTATTGTAAATTAGCTCTTTTGTTGGATGTTTTTACTGCACGATATACTCGATATTCAATTTTTGCATATCTTAAAACAATATTCACAATATTATCTAAATTTTGATATATTGCCCACCTCTATTCCTACAAGTATCTGCTACGTTCCTACGCACCTGTCGCCCCTCGGGTGTTCGGTGTTTCTCCTTCAAACACTGCATGATATACTCCAAATTCATTTTTTGCGTATCTTAGAAACAACATTCACTATATTATCTAAAATTCGATATATTGCTAGCTCTATGGTGAACTCCCTTCCAAAAATGATAGTATCCTTTAATGTTTCTTTATACATCAGTTTACTTAGACTATTGCTAATGCTCACTATATACAAATACTTCTTGTTTTATTGTCAAAATGACACAAAGCATTTATAAGGACGAAAAATTAACTATTGAGAAAAAATGTAGATTCAAATACTATTCAATAATTCTCTTTTACTCTCTCGATAAGTGGAAAACATAAGATACAAATGCTGTGAAGTTTTATAAGTGGAATATGTGGTTTGCTAAAAGAAAGCTATCAATAATTAGCAAAAACAGGTTGTTTACTATTTCTAAAAGTGGCATAAAGTGAAGTTTCTGCGATGCTTGATCTTCACCCAAAACACTCACAGCCACATTTTAGCACATTGATGATGGATGGCATAATTATCATCTGATTAATGCGGTGAGGATACTTTAAAATATACTGATCATTTTCTCAACATTGCCCAACCACATAGTCACTTTTGTATAATTTAATAACAATGTATATTAGTGTAATAGTCAAGACCGCAGTAATCAAGACCAAGATCTTTTTGAGACTACAGAGTCTCAAGACTGAGGCAAGACCAAGACCACAGTCCATCAAGACCACCTCTGTATTATATACTGTTATCAGTGTCTATCAAGGATCTCAAACTCAAATGGAGCTGAAATAATCAATGTCAGAGTTAGTTGAGGACTACATTTTAAAATACACTCACTGTATGTTATATTAAATAATCATATACGGCTAAAGACTAATGTAGCACATATTCTAATGTGTTCAAATCCAGAGTTTTACATTTTACATCAAACACACAAGTGATAAAGTAAACAAGGGCGTAACCAGGGTCCAACTGTTCTGCCCTGGAAACTTGTCAGTAATTTGCTGTATTCTAGTGCATTTTTGAAGTTTTATAGTCAACAATATATTTGATTGGTGGGCCTCTATCAATAATAATCACAAATCTTTGTAGGGCACATGAAATCATCTGAAGGCTGCATTTGACCCCGGGCCACCAGTCCTTACAAATGTGCGTGGACATGTCTACAGATCGACTATTTTTACCGATTTCTTATTTTAGTTTTTAAAAAGACATAGCTGAGATGAAATAGTATATCCAAAAAAGAAAAGTTCAAACTAAACTATTATTTTGGCTCAATGTTTATATACAACATGTTTATGCACATAACAGAACGTTTTAAAGAATAATTTGTGAAAGTGTTCCTTTTCAAAACACAGCAAAATGGAGATACAGTGGTCCCTCGTTTATCGCGGGGTTAGGTTCCAAAAATAACCCATGAAAGGCGAAACCCGCGAAGTAGTGATCTTCATTTTTTACCAGTAATTTCAGTTGATAACCTGCTGGTTCTGATGTTTAGTGTCTTTTGTACAGATAATGCACAGAACACATGATTCATCGCGAGTACAACAGCGCGAGTCGTTTTTGTGACCGCTTGAAGAAGGACGGTGACGTTTGCCTGCTCTGCTTTTGGCACGTTGCCCGTCCCGCTGCGCTTCACAGCAGAGCCACGGATCAACGGGCTCCAGAGCCGACACGAAACACATCCGGACTCTAGCGGAGTCACAACACGCTCCTCAAACACATCTCTGACTACACAAATGACGTTCCAGCGTGAACAAACTTATCATCGTAACTACAAGCTCAAAGAGTCAAATCCTCACCTGGAGAAACGTCCGAGCGTCAGGTCAGCTTCCCGTGCATGATCCAAACTGTCTGAAGTTTTCTGAAAGAACTTCTGTGCTGTTGCCTGTGAATGCTGCGATGTGATACGGTCCACAAACACTGTGTTTAGAGAAAAGCACGCTTACAGCACACATCTATAGGCCTCGCACTGTAAAAAAAAAAAAAAAGCAAACTGCACACACACAAAATCCGCGAAGCCGCAAAAAGTGAACCGCGATAGACGACTGTTCAAACAATTGCCTGATCAAATATCGGCCAAAATAATACCAAAGGACAATGTGGCTGGTGTGCAAAAAAAGTATCAGCCTCCAAATATCGACTGACCAATCAGTCTATGTCTCCATGCTCCTGGAGCAAGTTTAGCAGAGCATGGTAGCAATGAAATGTGGTCTTGGTGTGTAAGAGTCCAAATGTGCTTAAGTCTGAGACGACTAAGCACATTGGACACCTTAAAAAAGTTGTCTCAAGGCCTGTCTTGAGTACTACACTTCTATATATACACATTATTGCGCTTCTATCTCCAAGTAATTTCAATTAAGTATGTGTTGGTTATTCTAGCTATTTACCTGCTGTTGGAAAATCCAATCTTATATGTGTTTTTATGTATTTTTTTAGTAGAAGAGTATCCAGGAATAAACATGAAGCCACATAACCATCAGACCGCATCGAGATCCCAGTCATTTCATATTCTCTTGCATGTGATTGTCTCAGAATTGTACGCTGACCTAATACGTTTTCCACAAAGTTTCTCAAAGCAGAAGCAGAGAACAGATGAAGAACATTACGCACAGCTACGTTTTAGATTAAATTTAGATTCACTGTTGTGTTGTTTTGGGTTTGTATTTACCAAACAGGCCAGTCCTCTCGCTGTCCAAATTTGTAAAAGGTCAACTGCTCCTAATGGTTTGTCCTGCAGCAGTGGAGTGATGCATCAGTGAAAGAGGGCAGAGAGAGAGAAGGAGAAGAGAGAGAGAGAGAGAGAGAGAGAGAGAGGCAGAAGGAGAAGAGAGAGAGAGAGAAGGAGGAGAGAGAGAGAGGTAGAAGGAGAAGAGAGAGTGAGAGGCAGAAGGAGAAGAGAGAGAGGCAGAAGGAGAAAAGAAGAGGCAGAAGGAGAAGAGAGAGGCAGAAGGAGAAGAGAGAGAGGCAGAAGGAAGAGAGAGAGAGGCAGAAGGAGAAGAGAGAGGCAGAAGGAGAAAGAGAGAGGCAGAAGGAGAAGAGAGAGGCAGAAGGAGAAGAGAGAGAGAGCAAAGGAGAAGAGAAAGAAGCAGAAGGAGAAGAGAGAGAGAGCAGAAGGAGAAGAGAGAGAGGCAGAAGGAGAAGAGGGAGAGAGGCAGAAGGAGAAGAGAGAGAGGCAGAAGGAGAAGAGAGAGAGAGAGGCAAAAGGAGAAGAGAGAGAGAAGGAGAAGAGAAAGAGGGGCAGAAGGAGAAGAGAGAGAGAGAGGCAGAAGAAGAAGAGAAAGAGAGCAGAAGGAGAAGAGAGAGAGAGAGAGCAGAAGGAGAAGAGAGAGCAGCAGAAGGAGAAGAGAGAGAAAGAGCAGAAGGAGAAGAGAGAGAGAGGCAGAAGAAGAGAGAAGAGAGGCAGAAGAAGAAGAGAAAGAGAGGCAGAAGGAGAAGAGGAGAGAGGGGGGAGAAGGAGAAGAGAGAGGAGCAGCAGAAGGAGTAGAGAAAGAGAGATCCTGGTTTTCAAGTAGTGAAGAAGAGGAAAGAATTGGGTCTAAGAGTGTTACACAAGCCATACAAGGGGCTTTTTTTTAGAATTGACAGAGAGAGGGAGCAGCAGAAGTAGCAGAGAGAGGGAGGTTCTGATTCTCAAGTAGTGAAGGGGTGAAGAGGTCTTAGAGTTCGTTGCACAGGCCATAGAGTTGGCTTTTCTAACACTGACCCCACCCTCCAGAGCTGCACTGAAATGAAATGAGTGCCTCCTGTTTGAAGGATGGCACTCTGCTGATGACCCTGTGTCATAAGTGTGTCAGACAGTAATGCACTGCAGTGTGTCTCCTGGGCTAAAGCTACTGTTGTCCTGTACCGTGTGCATGCTTTCTCCTAGCGTGACTGAGATTAGCATGATGTAGCTGCGAGATGAGACTCATGTGAGGAGCTGCTGTTGCCTCATGTTCCTGTGGTGTTGCATTGCAGTGTCCTTGTTCTGAGCAGAGCATATTAGCAGTCCTGGTTTGCTCCTCATGCACCTGCTCTCTGCTGTTTAACCCTGGACTTCATCGGAGTGTTGCAGTGATTACAGACCGTCCTGAGGGACATCGATTGTCCTGCTCCTCCTAGGCCAGCCCCACACAATGCTGACGAATGAACTCGTGGCCCTGCCAAGTCCAATTAACTGTCAGTGCCGCATCGACGAGCTCCTCCGTTTGTTGAGAGTGAAGAAAAACAAACTTTTAATCAAATTTGCCTGGGGGCCCTGGGGTATTTGGGGCTGTGTTTTGCATTCCAGTGTGCTGTGAGGGCTGCGACTCTCAGAAGGTTACAGTTTCACTCATGTTGTATGTGTCCTGCTTCAGAGTTTGGAGTGCCTGAAGGGTCCACTGTGGAGCACCACAGCTCTTTCTGTTTTATTCACAACATGTCAGGGGCCAGGACTGTATTCTGTGTGTGCACACATGTGTGTGTTTTGTCATGTGTGATCAGGACAGACGCTTATAGAGTGAGCCTGCCCTCTCTGCACTTAAACATCCACACACACCGTTCGCTAATTCTACCAAGGTCGAGATAAACAACTCTAGTCCTCCTTTCTCTGATTAGGCTAATGCGGACATTAAAAGCTCTGAAATTCAATTAAAATGTTGGCTTTTGCCACAGAGGAAATGGGAAAAGGACAGAATGCGTAGAGACGCTATCGCATGGCGAGAGCGCACTATTGAGAACAAAGAGCGCAGCATCTAAACATCCACGAAAGGGCATCTGGATGATAAGCATCAAAGAAATGCAGAGGAAATGTAATCATTACCAGAAACAAGAATTCATCCTGAGGATCCAATCACTGCTCCAGAATGAGCTGCCAAGACTTCTGCAAATAACAAGGTCAGTGGCTCAGAGATTCTCCCTCAGAAGTTTAGTTAAAAACATCCTTAAAACTTGTGCGTAATCTCTGGTTTCCAATACTTCACCACAAAACCAAACAGAAACATGTCTGCTTTGAAAAGAAAAGGAATCGAACTGCTTCTGTCCGCAGTCACAGGGGCGGGAGGTCCTGATGTCACTCTATTGACATGTAGTGCGTGAGCTTCAGGCAGGAGCACAGTTCAATGAAGAAATGAGACAACATTAACACAAACACTAGTTCACACGTACACGCTGGCAGCACATAATGTTTACATGTATAAGCTGTAAAACCCTACATGTTTTAGTAGTAGCTCGCTGTTAAATCATTACTATTTTATAGTAATATCATTAAAGTGCATCAGAAAACATGAAATAGCTTTTAACCCCAGATATCTGTTTAAAACCTTTGGCTGTTTCTAGTCCACTTTTTTTGTATGTGTCTGCTGACCTGCACCACAATGGTCTGTTTCTTCTTAATCTGGTTATGTTATAGTCGTGTAAATGTCTTTTTTAATCCTTACTTGTTGATTTCCTAAATGTTTATATTTATGTGCACCAAATTACGTGTCCCTAATGAAAATACTGGATCAAAGCTACTGTATAAACATTTATTTTTCATTTTTATTTTTTGAAACATATTCAAATAGTTAAGATTCTTTTTAAATGCTTCCCTGTGTTGCAGTTCAATAGTGGGAAAGTTATATTCTTACGGGCTGATTCCACATCCTGCATATCCGGCGCGCCACGACCTTCGCAGCAATTGCGCAGCCTTTGTAATGAATGAGGTATTTTCCACATCTCGCATATGCGCTGCGCAGGGCTGCGCCTCAGCTCCGTCCATCCAACGCCGTCGCCAAAATTGCGGATCAACGATAAAATCTTCTGCGCCCAGGTCCGACCTGATCAAGTTCCACAGATCAGAGCGCACCAAACAGGAAACAGAACGTGAACTACGTCCGGAATTACAAAGTAAAAACACTTCGCACGGACTTTATTTTGATTACAGTATTTGTATTTAATATTTAATGCATAGTTGCTTTGCCAGTTTAACTCAGTCTGCTGTAAACTTTCACTTTATGTCACTGAAACACTGACGGGAGAATACTTTTTATCGGACTTATTCACGTAATGCCTTTGCCCTCGTGGGAGAGAGAAACCACACGTGAGCTAATGGGATGAGAGCCAAAGAGCGATCCCATCAAACACGGTCGTTTTTTGCACTCCTGCTGCACAATAAAGAGCTATTTTGGCTTTCATTTAAAACTTTTATTTCATAAACTTGTACTCTTCGCCATGCTCTTCTCGTGCCTCTCGAGGCTTCGCAGCCTGGCGGAGCGCAGCCCAGCGGGGAAAACATGCATCCAATAGGAGAGGCTTTGCGCACGAAATCGGAGGTGTTCTGTGGAGCAGCTCTGCGCAGCGGATATGCAGGATGTGGGATTCCTGTGTTACCATCGTTTTTGTAAACTCAGAGCAAGGTTTTAGTCTATGTATCTGTTAAAGACGGCAGAAATTATAGGTTCTGCTTCTTATCTTATATATATTTTTATAAACATCAGAAATTACAAGGCAGGTACAGGATACAGTAATACTCAAATATACATGAATCAATCAAATAATGACTCTTAGTATGGATAGAGAAAAGTACGTCCCAGACAAGTCCAGACACCTTTAACAGGGATTTTTGTTCTTTCAGTGCTCCAGTGTCTTTTATAAACCCGAGCAGACAGTAATGTGCCATTTATATTTTTATTTTTTGTTTCAAACGGCTTCAGTGCAATCTCATGCAACAATTTGCTGTAAAATTTTCTTAATACTCCTTAATGCTTGTACGTGGGAAAACTGGCCAAAAGTTTGACTAAAAGATGTAGCAGAAAAAACACCTCAAGACAGAATATATTAGGGATGGAATTAACAATAACAATTTAAAACAATAAAATAAAATTACTGCCCAAATATTAATTATTAATATTTGGGCAATAATTTATTTTATTTTTTGACTGTGACAAAGGTGAAGAAACATACTTGGGACATTTTAGAGATTTGTATTCAGTCAACAACACTCTAGGTACACGTTTTCTATGTCCTTGCTGTGAAAATATTCAATGATTGATTAATCAGAATCAGAAAAGATTTCAATGCCATTGTCAGTGAACAAAAAAATTCACAATCTAGGAACTTGCTAGGATGCTAATGTACAACACATAACAATGAAAATACAAATAATCCACTATAATAAAAAAAATATTTAAGAATATATGAAATCAAGTATAAAGGCATCCAAAAAAAAAGTATACTACTTAAAATAGCCAATAACATTAGGCAATAAAAGATACACAGTGATCAGAACTATAGTGCAATCTGTTCAATGGTTAACCTGTTACATACCTACCATATACTCTCACTGTCAGATACAAACTACAACAAGTTGATCGATTAATCGCAACTAATCGATTATTGAAATAATCATCAACTAATTTATCAGTTAAATAATTGTTAACTCGTCTTTATACATTTGTAAATCACAATCAGTTCAAACTCACAATTGAAATATGCTGTCTCTCTTCTTTTTTGGGGGGTCAATATTTGCCTTTTCAACACAGTATCTTTAGTTTTTTTTATTTTTTAAAACTTTTTGTTCTAGTCCTGTATTTGTAGTAGATCATTTTAAAACTGTTTAAAAAATGCCATCTTGTGTTCTCTTAAAGTTATATTTTTTATTGCTAATGCTTGCTCAAAGAGAATCTAGATTTGATATTTGCTTATGTGATTTTTATTACGACAATCCTACTTTTATATTGGTTTCAAAACATGTCATGAGCTGAGAAAAAAACTCAGACTGAAGAGCGATAATGATAAGCTATAAAAATGGTAAATTTGGGGGTTTTGATGCTAAGACTAGTTTGCTTGTAAATCTGCACTTCTAGAACATTCTCAAGCGACATTACGTTAGGGCAAAATTTGCAAAATCTTGTATTCAAGTGACTTTTCTGTTCCAAGCAACTAATCGATTAACTGAAGCATAAACTAATTATTACCAAAATAATCGTTAGTTGCAGCCCCGCTACAATTAAAAATTCATTCATTATTTCTATTTATTGCCGTTAGGGTTTGTGAGTGACTAGAGCCTATCCCAGTGACTTTGGGCCTTAGGCGGGGAAACACTCTGGACAGTGGCCGGCTGGTTGCAGAGTTAACAGACAACCATTCACTCTCTCATTCACTCACAGGGAAATTCCTACAGATGAATGGCCCATAACCAGATGACCAAAAAACCAAAGTACATCACAGGGAGAACATCAAACTTCAACCAGAAAGTCATTCAATGATCACACCTTGTTGGACCAGGAGTCTAACCACTCTGCTATTGGGAAATAAGCTCTCCTTAAAAAAACATGTAAAGTTAACTTTTCTGAGTTCTAACATGTTCTCTCATCATTGGTGCAATCTGTTACATTGTTCTGCTGCTGTTAGGGTTAGCTCTTATCAGTTTGAACAGTTTTGAACAGAAAGTGAATGGACAAAAAGAAGGTTCAAAATGCTCATGGAAATCTTACATTTAGTGATATTTGAATGTGCTCATTGGTGATTGAGAAGGCAGTCTTCATACAATAAATGTTAAAAAACTTTTTTTTTCTGTGCTAATTCATTGTCAAAATATTATTGATTAAAACATGCTTATTAGATTCCAAATAAAAGTGCTGGATGATGTGATTGTTTAAGTTTGTGTTTAGCATTGCATAGAAAATAGATTTGTCATTGTCTATTTCTTAACACATGAATAAAACACAGAACGTCTCCTTTAACTTTCTTTGGTCGAGAGTCCTCAACGTGCTTGAATGTTCCACTTAATTAAAATGACACTTAAGTATTAGGATTATTAGGAAATAGGATTAAACTACCACCAGCTCAAGCTATAAGTCATAAGTCAAGGTGTGTGATTTTGTAAGAATAAAACTGATTACGAAGCAGATACATCCACTGTATTGTTGACCTTAATGGTGCAACTGAATTCAAATTGTCCAAAGCAACACTGAGCATTAAAAGTCGCCCTGATGAGGCACTTTTTAAATACATGCACAAACCTGAGCAGGAGACCTCCAGGAGTTCGTGTCCCATCGTGCCTCCTTCATTAAAAGCTCAGTCGAGTTTAGACGGATAAGAGAGAGAAATCGCTGACTTCCTTGTTCGCTCTGATGAGGCCCTCTGAGAGACACTTTAAACATCAGCTAGTATTATGATTCTGGGATTGACTTGTGCCGGGCCGTCCTGTCTGAATGACAAACTCGCCCTCTGCTCTTGAACAAAACCCGGGTTAACGTCTGCCATCGATTTCTGCATCTGTCTCCTTCGCTCAAATAAGGTTTTGGATGGAAATTTTTGTCTTTTGTCCTCGAGCAAGACAAGTCAGATGTAATCAAAACTGACAGATCTATGTTTTTAAATGCTGGTGGCTCACTGGGAGTCGACTGGAGCAGGAGGAGGAGGTGGTGGGCCCTTCATTCGCCTTTCATTCACTCGATACTGTTTTAAAGGAACATATTTATTTAGATTCTTTAACACAAGCACAGGCATGTTCAAACTGCGGCCCAGGGTCCAAATGTGGGCCAATAAGTATACTTTTCAAATCTATCTGTTCTTTAGGCAAGTATCAAGCATTTTAGTGTGTACTAATGTTGTGCTAGGTCTGAATAAATGTTTAACTCTTTCACTGCCAGCCTGTTTTTGCTTTGACCCTCCTTCCCTGCCAGGTCTTTTTGCTCATTTTAAACAATATTAACAGCAAAAAGCTTTGTGCACCTAAAATCATGACACGCTGTACATCACTTTCACTTAAAAAAGAATTGTTATTCTACATCAATCGTTCCCTTTATATTGGCATTTGAAATTCCTTGTTTTCATTAGATTTCACAAACTTTTGTGAAATGTCCTTTTTCTAAATCAAACTTCATGTCAGTATTGTTTTCCTCTGTTCTACTTTTTGATTAAAGAATATGAGTTACTACAATAAAAAATGTATTTACGATAAAAATAGGATGTTTACATGATTGAAACAATAGGGACGAGTGTCTTTTTTATCTTTAATTCAACAAAAGTTGTGTTATAGACGAAGAGGCAGCAGCACTTTCTGATGCAGATTATATAGATTCAGCCTCTTTCATGAGGCATACAATATAAGTAATTTTACTTACTCTGACACTTTTGGATCGTTCCCGGAAAGGAAGTTTAGTTTCTTCTCATCAAGACTCGCTGCATGTGTCGTTCTCCTCAGAGTCATAGTCCAGCAGGAATCTACTTTTCTTCATTTTAAAGATCAAATATCTGCTCTAAACTTACTCAATGATGTTTTTAGTCCAAAGTGTTTTGCCTGTAATCCATTTGAAAATAATGTCGGCCTCCAGAAGCTGCTGAACACAACCGACTGCGCTCCGTAGTGTCATTATTTATTCCTAGTAGGTTATGTGACCTTCTCTAGTCCTAGTGCTCACACCACACCCCCTCTGGTGGTGAATCTGTGAAACTGCATCATGTATTTGACTGACAGCACGTGCGTCAGAGAGCCCGACATATAATAAAAGGTGTGTGACGGAAATAGATGTCATTGAAAGGGAAAGAGTTAAATTCTTCTTCCAATGTTTAGTTCTGTTGGCCTCCATAGTCTGTTTCAACATGTGACCCTTGATGAAAACAGTTTGGACACCTCTGCTTTAACACAATGTACCTGGAGTGTTACCTAGACAATCACACATTTAATATTTTAGATAATTTTCCTTTACTAGCAAATCTTGTATTTGCCTGTGGTAATATTCCTTAGAAAAACTTTTTTTTTTTTTAGCTAAACCATGAACGAAAGAATCCAAATATGACCTTGTGTAAGCTAATGATGAGAGAACTCCGTTTTAACAGTTACAATCTCCATTACTTTTTAATAGTATGTCCCTCTAAAGAAACTATGGTACAGAGACTTGTGCACAATGAGCAGGTGGCGGACCCTCACACAACATAAATTACAGATAGCACACTTTTCAGAGCCATAACGATGCATAAAATGTCCACTTAAATGCTGCTCTCTTTCTCCTCACTCTGCCAGGCTGCTGTTGTATACTTTTCTCTTCCCTTTGACTTTGAGAACCGGGGAGAATAATTCATGTGCCTACAACTTTCAGAGAGGAGCATCGCAGCTTCATCTCAAATGAACTCTGGAATTTTCGTTTCTCTCTTTTTTAAGCAGAAGTCTCCAAAGGGTCTGTATCATGGCAGAGAGGCACAGGCGCTAATCTGCACTGGCTGCAGTTAATCAAAGACAGTGTTTTGCTGCTTCTGTCCTCTCATCTTTAGATCTACATGCAGCCGGTGGCTCGCTGATAATAACTGTGTATCTCTGCTGTCTACAGTGACAACCACAATATTCTCCATTTAATTGTCGCACACCGCATTAACAGAAAAGCCGAGCTGAAGGCACAGACTAACCATGTTTGTCCTGGATAGAAAAGTCATATATAGTATATAAGATATGTCATGGTTTATTAATATTCATGATTAATAAGCAGATGTGTGGACTTGAGTTAGGCTTGAGTCACTATTTTTGACGACTTCAGACTTGACTTCACAAAATACTTACAAAATAGACTAAGACTTGGGATTTGATTAGACTTGAAGGTCAGTAACTTTCACCTTGATTGAACTTGAATGTCTGTGACTTGAGACTTTACTTGGACTTTAAATTCAGTGACTTAAGACGACTTGAGGCTTCTCCTTATTTTTTTGTTGTGTAATTTTACTTTTTAAGGAAAGGAAACTTGTCCCTCTTTATTTATTTTTGTAACAAGAATTTTATTTTAAATGGATCATTTATAAATATAAAAATTGTAGAAATATAAGATGTATTTGGTAGTTTGATTTAGTTTGATTTGGACTTGTGGGGCTCTAACTTGGACTTGTCTCTCTTTGACTTAGGACTTGATTTGGACTTGTCTCTCTTTGACTTGGACTTGTCTCTTTGACTTGGACTTGACTTGGACTTGTCTCCAAGTCAAGTCCAAGTCACTCTTTGACTTGGACTTGTCTCTCTTTGACTTGGGACTTGACTTGGACTTGTCTCTCTTTGACTTGGGACTTGACTTGCACTTGCCTTTCTTTGTCTCTGGACTAGACTTGGACTTGTCTCTCTTTGATTCGGGACTTGACTTGGACTTGTCTCTCTTTGACTTGGGACTTGACTTGGACTTGTCTCTCTTTGATTCGGGACTTGACTTGGACTTGTCTCTCTTTGACTTGGACTTGTCTCTTTGACTTTGGTCTTGACTTGGACTTGTCTCTCTTTGACTGTGGACTTGTCTTTCTTTGACTTGGGACTTGACTTGGACTTGTCTCTCTTTGATTTGGACTTGACTTCGACTTGCCTCTCTTTGGACTCGAGATTTGCAAAATTGACTTTTGGTCCCACCTCATTAAAAATATTACAATAGAAGCAAAGGTATACATACAGTAATAAGCACAACTAAATTAACCAGAAGCCTGTGAATACAAGTTTCAAGAATTAACCTTGGAGTATTTCTAAAATGAGGGGTGTTCCAAAATGTGTGGGCTCAAACATTAAAGGTTTGATCTCCTCGACTTCTGGAGAGGTCACATTTTGTCCTGTTTATGTAAAGAATTCCTCAAATGCTTTTGTACATTCAGTTCTAGCTTTAGTTGGGTGTATTAAATGAGCTAATTGTGACTAGTTAACGATTAAACTTCTTAACTATTCTGACTAATTACTTTTGATTACATCGAGAAAGCTTCAGTCACCATCTTTGAACCTCCTGCAGGTCTTTGAAAAGCCTTTGAAGCTTTGTGTGATCGTGAAAATGAATTTAAAAAGTGCTAGTTTGTTGACTGGTCGACTAATCAAACAAACGATTTCTGATTCCTCAACTAAGATCTTGGTTATTGACAATCCTGGTTTTAGATCCTGGTTCTTGATCGTTTTAGCAGGAGGGGTTCAGAGCCACTTCACTATGGATTGTGCCTCATTACGGCTGCTGTGCACAACATGGAGGAATTCTGTCTTTGCTGTATAAGTATTTTATAATAGGCAGCTTGCAAGTTAGGTGTGGGGGAGTCTTTTTATTTGAAGTGGTGTGGGCAACTGCAGAAGTGGATGGGCTAAGTTTTCATCCTCGTTTTCTGGAAGATAAATTTAGAGACTGCAATTAAATATACAGTACATTTGGAAGAAGCAAAGAAGTGTGGTGTAAGTGAAATGACAAGCAGGCAGGTTGTGAGAGAATAATCACAGCTGACCGGGCCACAAACCACAACTGAACATAATGTATGACAAGTATTTTTTACTTTTTTGCATCCTAATCTAATCCTAATCTTAACCAACTACAAACCCCAATTTACTCATTTTGTGATTTCAGACTGAAACTTAGCCATTAAACCCCAAGAAAATGTCCCCACATGGCTTCTACCAAAACAATTGTCTGTGAGACACTAAGAAATATCATCTCTATTTGACACTTTTCACAGCCTGAAATAGAGATGTCGTATAATAGACTCTTAATAAAGAGGCAGAAACCAAGATACGCTATCAACATTTATTATAGATACTCATTTCCATGGACTGTGTTGTTGAGATGTGTTGATGAGTCTTTCTTTTGACATGTTTAATTGACTCGATTTATGTAAAACTGTGAAATCAGCAACAATCAGTGCATTTACATGATCAGGGAAATCAGACTAGGCTAAAAAAACTGACTCTGTTTGGTTTCCCCCCAAAGCGATTAGACTAGGTTTGCTCCAGTTTACATGCAAGAGAGTAAAGCCACGTTTCCATTAGCCTGGGTCTCTCAGACCGGTCCACTTTGGAGTGGTTTGGGCCACTTATGTTAATGATGGTGAGCATTTTTACTGCAAGTCCAGGCTTCCAAGGGTCAGCTGACGTCACACATCATACACACTTTCTTAAATAAATTAAAAAGAAAATGTACCTGAATTTTCTACCTAGAATCAATCTGAGTGATTCACAAAACAACGTCTAATACAGTGCCTTGCGAAAGTATCCCCCACTTGTATTTTTGATTGTGTGGATGGTGCATTCAGAGTCATGAGCAGTGTTAGGTTTCTGCCACACATAGCGTTTTGCATTTTGGCCAAAAAGTTCAATTTTGGTCTCATCTGACCAGAGCATCTTCCTCCACATGGTTACTGTGTCCCCCACATGGCTTTTGGCAAAGTGAAAACATGATTTCTTATGGCTTTCTTTCAGCAATGGCTTTCTTTCCAGATTTGTGTAGTGCAGAACTAAAAGTTGTACCTTTGACAGATTCTCTAACCTGAGCTGTAGATCTTTGCAGTTCCTCCAGAGTCACGGGGACCTCTTGACTACATCTCTGACCAGTTCTGTCCTTGTTCAGACTGTAAGTTCAAGTGTACGGCCTGGTCTTGGTAGATTTGTAGTTGTGCCATACTCCTTCCATTTATGGATGATGGTGTAAACAGTGCTCTGTGAGATGTTTAGAGCCTTGGAAATCTTTTTATAACCTAATCCTGCTTTTTACTTCTTCACAGCTTTATCCCTGACCTGTGTGGTGTGTTCTTTGGACTTCATGGTGCTGACCGCTCCCCAATACTCTCAAACAAACCTCTGAGGTTTTTACAGAACAGCTACATTTACACTGAGAGTAGATTACACACAGGTGGACTCTATTTATTTGTTAGGTCAACATTGGAACCTTCTAAAGCCTCTAAAAGCAATGTGTTGCACTCAGAAAAGAAGGGGGTTGGATAATTTCGCACGCCTACTTTTCAGGTTTTAATTTGTAAAAAAAAAAATAGATCATGTATGACTGTCCTTCCACTTCACAGTTGTGTGCAACTTAGTGTTTGTCTTTCACACAAAGTTTCAGTGAAATATGTTTGATTTTTGTGGTCATAATAAGAGAAAATGTAAAAAAGTTCAAGGGAGTTGGATACTTTCGCAAGGCACTGTAAGTGTGGTGCTGTGACACGAGGGTCAGGCTGGTGGAAACAAGAAACTACGTTTATCGTCACTTGAGCTTAATTTTAAACCCGTTTTATTCAAAGCATTGAATAAAACTTTCAATCACGTGACACATGCACTGTTCTCCGCTCGCTGCTGCTCTCCACAAGTCTGTGTCGTCTCTGTTCTTCTGCCTCATGATGCGACTGTGAGACAAATGATTCTTGTAAATGTCGTTTGTGGCCTCTTTTTTGACAAATGACAAAAGATCTTCAGCTCCTCTAGTGTGCAGCCGCTTTTTGGAATTAAATGCATTATACTGTTCTTTCACATCACATTTAGATGCTTTGAACCTCAGACAAAACATTTTCATGTGCATATTATGAATATATTATTATTGAGATAATGCAGAAATCTACCTCTTCCCCACTAGTTTCCCCACTACAACCCAAAATTTAGTCCAGAACCAGTAACATTTTACCTAGAATGAACATTTGTGTAAACCACAAACATTTAGTTTGTGCACTAAAGAATGATTGTACTGACACAGCTTTGTGCGTTTTCATTTCTGCACGTCCTTCTCTCTATCTTCATCATACACATTGTTCTGTCCAATACGGCTCACAAAATCTATAGACATAAACACATATTAATAACTCATTGAATTTCATAAATAATTGCAGTCTCTGCTGTTTGCTAATTAAGGCTTCAATGATTAATCAACTGTACTGTAAAAAAAATGTCATTGCAATCAATTATATTTCGATAATCACAAACCTTAATGCACAAAACATCAATATTATTATGTATGGGTTGTACAGTGTATGTATGGGTTGTACAGTGTATGTATGGGTTGTACAGTGTATGTATGGGTTGTACAGTGTATGTATGGGTTGTACAGTGTATGTATGGGTTGTACAGTGTATTTTTGTATGGATTTGTAGATATAATTTGTCATCTTGCATCTGTCCACAACAGATGTTCATTAATGTTCATTGTAGATAATGCATTTAGGTTGACAATTAAATACTTTTTTCTTCATTTTTGCGACTCGTTTCCATTAGTAAGTGTAAGTAAGTAATCTTTATTTGTATAGCGATTGTCACAGAGTCGCAAAGCGCCTCATAGTGAGATGAACCCCTCCCTCCTCACTCAGTGACGGTAAACTGCCCTGAGGCAGCTCAGCAGACACGATTCACCTAAACCTGGGCTCAACCCCCGATCACCACCAAGTGTTCCCTAACACAGGGGTCTGCAACCTTCAACAGCAAAGGACCACATTTGCCCAATTTAAACAAATTATAGTTAGTAAGCCTCAACTGTAAATAAACAAACAACAAACAACAAACAAAAGTGAATTTACAATGCTTTAATTACCAAAGTGGGGGTCGAAAGCAAAATCTGGGTCACAAGATAATATCAAGATGTAGTATTATACGGACAAGGACAGATTTTTTGAATAGCCATGGCCTCTGGACTGAGTTGCACAATACATGACCTTTTTTTTTTTTTTTTTTTGACAAAAATTAGGGTTGCACCAAACATCCACTATACAAGGTCTGTTTCAGAAATGTTATTGAGATTTGTGAGATTTCGGTTGCTCTACAAACATTTCAAACCAGCACTGAAGCAGAATTAAACAAGGACTAGACCTGTACTGGCCAAGTCTGAACCAAGAGTAACCATCATCTTTAAATGTCTAAACTAGAACCAAATTGTAACATACGTGCAATGCAAAATCAGTTCCAAAAGCAGAATTACACCAAGAGTAAAATAGGATCAAATATAATTGCAATTTTTGGAAGATGATGATGGAGAGCCAACTTTCCCCCTTAAAGTTGAATAGGCTTGCACTGGGGCAGTTTTACAGTGTTGCTAATGAATATATACATACAGTACATGTTAAGAAGGTGGAAGGAAGCTGGAGTACCTAGAGCAGGGGTGTCACACTCAAATGAAGCTGGGGCCGATTTGATCATAGTCAGAGGTGGTCTAGGGCCACATTTTTAAATATAGGTCTTCTTGTGATGTATTCAAATATGGCAATTAGGCTTTATTAAGCTTATACATGTCCATGTCAATTAGATTGTATTACATTACATTACATCTGTGCCACAGAATTTAGGTCAAAGTGTTTGCTTGCATTAGCATTTGCTCACATCAGTAGTACATTTTAGCGTTTTATAGTCACATCACAGCATCATAAAGCTTCATATGTCCATAGTCTGTCTTACAAACACAAGCCTGAGCCTTTATCAGGACGTCTGAACGTTCTTTATGTTTCTGCTCTCATAATCTTCCTGTCCTGTGTTTGTTTCTGTGTTGTAGAAAGTGTTTCTTAGATCTGTCTGAATTTCTCATTGTTACGTACTTTTTTTAGCTATTGATAGTGAATTGTAATTACCTCAAAGACAATAGGAAAATAAATGATCTAGAAAAAACGTGATGAAATTGAAATCGTGATCTGGCTCTATGAAAATCGCGATGTTAATTTTTTGCCCAGTCCTAATCCCAGGGGCCGCATTAAATCATCTCACGGGCCACATTTGTCCCCCGGGCCGCCAGTTTGACACCCCTGATCTACAGAGAACCCAGAGTAACACAGGCAGAACATGCAAACTCCACCTAGAGAGATGTTGATTTAACTCGAACCCACAAAGCTTTAAACCTGCTACTGTGCACACTTGATTTAACTAAAACACAATGTTAGTTATTGCTAATATGTGTTTTATGTAAAGTTAAAGTTTGTCTGCTGATATCCGTCCGAGTTGGCAGTATTGTAAGGCCTGTACAAACGTTCTCTGAGATTTATGGAGCTTGATGATCATTTGCATAATGTGTGATCGTTAAAAAGTAATTATGGCCGTGTTGCGTGTTGTTCCTCATTGTTGGGTTAATTCAGCAGGTAGGACAGCCTGTTTTTAAGCTAAATGCTTTTACCATCAGGTCCATCCGCCGAGACGTGTCAGACCCAGAGTCGAGCTGCCTGAAGGATGCCTGAACATGCTTGTTTTTGCATAGATCCTCCTGTTTCTGCTGCTGCACACGGCTCTCGCTGATCGATATGGTTTAGTGCACTCTGACTCCGCTCTGATTACTTTCTGCTGCAGTTTCACTCCTTTATTTACAGCCTCACGCCTCATATTTATGAACAACAGCGTTATGGAAACAAAATCTGAAGACTCACGGCATATAGAATATTCATAAGAGGAGGTGGCATTTGAGGTGGAGGCATCCATACAAATATTACAGCCGCTATTGTGTCTCCTCCACCAAACGTGTGTCTGTGGGTTCTCCTTTCAATTCAAACACTATTATTATTTCTCCCTAAAGTAAACCTAATATAACACAATTTAAATATACTGTTTTTTGGCCTCAAGCTGGTAATTTATATGAACAGAGAACTCAATTTGAGAACTCAATTTGTTTTTTTCCCCAAAACTGGACTCATGTTGTCCCAGCAGGTCAAAGAAGGTGTAAGCTGTGGTCCAAGAGACATTTGGGTGCATCTAGTTAATAGCGTTAACACAAAAAACGTAGTAGTAGATGTAGAAACCAACTGAAAAGCATCATAATTACAGCTGAGCTCGTCAATTCATATCAACTTGTGTTTTGTAACCCTTTAAAGAGGTACTTAAAGAGGAACTAAACTCAGAATTAACTTTTTTCACTGATAAACTGTGTATATGGGTCAAAATTGAATTATCTACTGTTTCCAGGCCTCTTTTTGACTTTTTTGTGCAAACCCGCTCATTTTGGATTTATGTGTGCAAAAACAGCGACTGTACTGCCACGATGGACAAATGCTATCAGTGCATTTTCAGTACCCGCTGACGTCATCTTTTTATTTATTTATATACATGTTTGACTGATTGATTGATTATTTATTTATTTATTTATTTATTTAGCTAAGATAAGAGCACATTGTAATGTATGAAAAGTGCTATACAAGTAAAGATTGATTGACTGATTGATTAATTGATTGATTGATTGATAAAAATTGCCAACATGTCCAAAATTGTGCGTAAGCGTCACGGTGGCGCAGCGGTTAGCACTCTGGCCTCATAACAAGAAGGTCCTGAGTTTGACTCCCGGCAGCCCGGGCCTTTCTATGTAGAGTTTGTATGTTCTCCTTGTGTCTGTCTAGGTTTCCTCCTACAACCAAAAACATGTCCAATGTGCCAGCCCCTCAGGACTACAAATAGAAATTAGCTGTAAAAGCTATAATCTGGTACAAACATCTCTGCCTTTGTGCTTATCAAATAAAATCAAATCAAACTTTATTTATAAAGCGCTTTTCATACAAACATTGTAACACAAAGTGCTTTACAGTGCATTAAAAAACAACCCCCCCCCCCCCCCATACACACATACACACGCACCAACTCATTACCATGTACACACCCTCCACCCCACACACACGCAGACCCAAATACAAGAATACATTTCCTACGCTTGCATACATACACATTGGGCTGGGTACAGATGGACCAAAGAAAGCGTCATCAGAGGAGCTGTCTGCACCAGGAGCAGAGCCACCTGCAGCCACAGGACACCAGCCCAGGGCCCAGAGAAGAGATGAGGTCAAGACCAAACCTCCAGGGCCAGAGGCCAGCAGCCACAGCCGACCACAGCTCCTGGTGTAGAGGCTCCTCAGAGGAAACACTGGAGAACTTAAAAGTGATTAAGAAATTAAAATAAGTGAAAAGGTAAATACAAGCAAACTAAGAACTAAAGTGTAAAATATATACTTAAGAAAAGCTTAAAAATACTAAAATCTTAATGTAATTGTACATTGTGCTTAATAAACATTACCTACCATTAATGTTAAAATCCTAGAATAAAGCAACTTTAGCTTGTCTTGAAATCCATTTTTTCCAGTGTAATATGTTAACCCTGTGATGAGTTGTCCACTGTCCAGAGAGTTTCCCCGCCTAAGGCCCAAAGTCGCTGGGATAGACTCTAGTGACTCGTCAGTAGTAATCAAATGAATAAATAAGCCACGTCTCATTTACGTTGAGCACTTGACTCTCAGACCTGACAAACTGCTCTGCTCTCTCTTCAGGGAAAATAAACCGTTAGTTTTTACCTTTCATGTTTGTGCAGCAGATCAAAACAAGATAACACACGCTCGCTCACAGTGGAGGTTTGTCACTGGCGTTGATCTAACACTGGTAAGTACACATCCAAACACATTACCGAGTGAAAGCCCATGAAAGCCTCTCCCAGTCTGCTCCTGTCTTTGTCAGACTCATAATGACTAATGTCTAATGCATCTACGCTGAAAAACACCACTAAAGACACTTGGCGTTACTTTTCCTCTGAGTCAGCCTCTTTAAAGTCACTGGAAAGTTTATTTTAAGCAATTACAGAAAAATGTGAAATCTAAAAATACATAAATAAATGTATTTTTTATGTTTTATTCCTAACTTTTAAGCCCCCAAAATGTTTTAATGCATTAAACAAACATAAACGTACATTTAGTGGTTTAGATGGACTTGTGCACGAGGGAATCATATTTGGAGCAGGTGACAACATACGTCAGCGGTGAGCAATTATTTTTGCCCGAGAGCCATATTCAATTCCAGAGAAGTGGTTGTAATCATTTTTATAACAAACTCTCATTATTGCAAGCACATTTTTTCATTTTTATTATTGGCTATTTTATCTATTTTGTCCTTTTATAGTGATATTTTTAAAACACAGATGCAGACAGTTGCTCCTTTGTGAAGTCAATCAAAATTACATTAAAACAGAGAGCTGCAACCGACTTACTTTAGTCAAGCCATTTTATTATTAATTATGCTTTGAACTATTGCTGTGCAAATAATTTAATTTCAATCATGATTATTGCCATAATCGACAGCAAAAATGTAGCACCTGCGTAATCGTCATTATTAACATGAACTCTTAAGTTCATTCTATGCATGTTTATCTTCCTTTGAGTGGGAAAAGTTGATTGTGTTACATTTTCAGCAGAGCATTTCATGTACTTTCATTTTAACTGTTCATTCTGCTTTATCTGAGCTGCACCGATGCTTTAGCCTGATGTATCAGCTGGTTTCATTTCACTTCGAGAAAACCGTCTGACATCTCAGCAGTGAAGCTTGTTTGTTCTGTTGTGGGCGGGTCCTTTTTTGCATTAACCAATCACTGTCGTTTGCTCATTACCGCATGTACTGCGACCAACACATCAGTTGTAGTCTTGGAAGTAAAGTGTAAACATGGACGTTTGTGATCGTCAGAGTGAAATGAAACCAGCTAATACATCAGGCTAGGGCGGCTTTATCACAACACATTGAGTTGGGATACACACAATACAAGTGTCTGTACGCGTCTTCATTTCTTACGTCGGTTAAGGGTTTTTGGGAAGGATAAGAGTATCATGAGGATCTTTTATAGGTCCACCAGTCCATCTGTTACTAAACTATAAAAAAGTGATATTTGATTCTAAATTTCCAGCACCTACTACCTTAATGTCAAACTTGTGGAACTACAAACAGACGCTTGAGTTTGACGTCATCGCTTAATTTCTGTTCACTGATTGGTCGATCGTCTCTCAAGATCTACTCAAGCAGCAACAAACACTGACATTCCTGACAGCTGCTGGAGTGAAATGAAATGTAGCGGAGGCACAAGGTGGTGCTAACCTGACTACTGATACTCTGACTTCTTTCTAAATCTCATGTGTCAAACACAAGGCTCAGGCCCACATGTGACTCTCTCTTATAAGGTTTACATTAAGAGTAACACATTTTTTCATTATTGCGGATGCTTATTCAGTATTTGTCACTTCAATAAATACACAAAGCTCAAATACAGAGTCTATTATAAGTAGCATGTCAATAGTAGTAAGATTATTTTAAGTTCTTTAATAGGCCCTTCGAGAACAACCATGATGCCAATGTGGCCCTTTGTCAAAAAGAGTTCGACACCTCTGCTCTAAGCTAACAATCTAATGAGCCAACGATCCAAGCAATGGGCTGTGTGCACGGAATTTCAGTTGACTTGCGATTGTTCAAAAATGCTAACTTCTGTACATACAACCATTTCCTGTTAGCGTTAGCATTGAGACACAATTATATCTCTTTTTAAACACACAAGTGTTCGCTGATGAAATATTCCTCTAATATGTAAAGTCTTTAACATGTTTTCTGTAACATTCACCACAAGTGTGTCTGATCTTAAGAGGATTTATTAGTTTTAAACTGATGGAGTGAAAACCTAATTGAAGAGTATTGAACAGGAAGTCGTTGTATGTACAGGATGTAGTATTTTAAACCAAAACAAGACAACTGCACTCAGCCAATTGTGATTATTTAATCTATAATCAAGCAGCTCGACACTGAATATTAATTTTAGGTTTGCATAACATGAAAGTGTTTGTCATCAACGTGATTTTGATTTTTGTTATTATTTGTTTCAATAAACTCTGTGCACAGAACGTCAATTAGGTTGTTTATTTTTGTAAATGCTAATGTCTTGCATGTTCATTTCAGTCTAAAACAGTAAGATCCAGCAGTGAACCGTGAGTTGTGATTGTTTTTTTTCAGAGAACATGTTAAAGACTTTACAAATCAAGAAATTCCCTAACTTAGCAGGGTGGTCTGATCACGTGCACGCGCTGTTGGAAATTTTAGGCTTACATTTGGGACTTGTAATATCATTTAGTTGTTAAACTGCTTTCAAATATGTTATAGGACATTTTAGGACATTTACAACAACACATAAATATGTGTTTTTCAAATTAAAAGCATAATGTGATAATAAGCAGTGTGGTGGATGCTGTAGCCCTGCTTATATAATGGCAGGAGAAACACTGTAAATATGACCAACTTAAAACTGTGATAGCTCCAAAACAATAGTTTTTGTCCTGGGAGAAATTATTGTATAAAGGAGCACGAGGAATGAGACTGAAGGAGTTTTTCTTTCAGATAAGTGCCTGTTCTTGTGCACCTGTTGCCCAGACTGGTGCACAGAGTTCACCCCCAAGAAACAAGTTGTCCAGACTGCAAGGACCGCAACAGACTTCTTTTAAACTGCACATTTTCATACCTGACTGAAGGTCTAATCAGTCTGAAAGGACATCCAGGTAAAAGGGCTCGTTTCAGACACAAGAGTGGTCCATTAAGGCAATCTTCACCGCTTAATCATACTGATAAGACTGGTAGGTTCTTAACTCGGAAAGATCAGGATTATTTTTATGATTACAAGATGTTTCAATTGTAGTTCACCTCGCACAGACATTGACCAACACTTACATAAAAATCAAACAGTTACTCAGAGGAAAATGTCCTTGGTGATTCTATGTTGCATTCTTTAGCAGATTTAGACTAAGTTGAACCCTCTTGCCCTCATCTGTCTCCTCTCATTCTTAAGCTAAACATGGCAGTGATTCTTTTTGTCTCGAGTATCTTTGGCGCTTTTGTCTGACACTCAGACTGTGTCTGAACTCAAGATTTTAGGTCAATAAATTGACTTGTTTGTATATGTACATGTTGTATACATTTTCTTTCTAATCTAATGTTTGACCCAAGTCTTAAATTATTAAAAATGACAACAAATTACAGTTTGCGGTTTTGATGAGATTTGTTATTGTTTTTTGGTCAGTAAATACTATTTGGAGGTAATACCACAACTGTTACCTGGCGATCAGAAATGCACATAAATGACACAATAATTATGATTTTACAAATTATTTTATTTTGTTAAATGTGTATTTAAACTCAAAGGAAACTGTGTCACTTATGTCCTGATTATCTTTGTCTTTCTTTTTTGTAATTACACTTTTTTATGACGTTATGTAACTTAAATTACTTCCTATAGTTTTCAACTTGTTTTTGGCAGTTTCTCCATAAACTACAACTTTATATGTATATATTAGGACTGGGTATTGCCAAGAGTCTTTTGATATGATTTATATCCCGATAAATGTTTATAGGTATCAAGATGTATTTTACCTCCAAAATGATAAAATATAGAAAAGTATTGTATATAACTTGCAAAAATATTTTTTATATGTTTTTGAGTACAGGACGCCTTCAAACCAATGTAACTTTGATGATGTAGAATAACAAAAATGCAGGAGCATTGTATTTTCACACTGCTTTTAAAGCTTACATACATGTGTGATGTGTGAATAAGTCATTTTTCAGCTCAGTAGTTTCTGCCTTAAAGCAGAAGTACAGGTTTAGAAATGTAAACTTTATGAGTTATGTAGCCCGATACACCTCCCTGTATCGATACACGTATTGTCAACAAGTTTGTCATGATATATCTTGATATGATACATTGATTACAGCAATAGTGTATATAAAGTATTATAAATATTTACCACTGGGACTATCTGCTTAAAATAAGACGTAATTAGAAATTATGTCATAATTATTTCAAGTAGCCCTCGGTTAAATGCTCGTGTCCCTGTACCTCTGGTTGAGAAACACTGGGATTGAAGGAGAATAATTTGGGGTGTACATAAGGCAGGAAAGTTTGTGGTGACTGCTGCTTAAACACTGCAATCCTAAAAACATTTGCAGACCTTTTAGACGTCTCTGTAAGTGTGTTTATTCTGTTTCCTGATTCATGATTGAGTCTTTGTCATCGTTTTATTTAACGACTACAATGACACATCAGTGAATTATATTCTCACGAGAAGAGCAGAGAATGTGACTGTGGTGGTTTTGTGATCACAGGCTCTGAAGATTCACTGTGAGAGTTTGTGCGATAACTAATCATATGAAAAAAAAAAAATGCAGAGAGCTGTGGCTTTTTGCAAAAACACACACTACCAGCCCGAGACCAGAAGTAAACTTATGACTTTGAACAGTTTTGAATTCCTCCACTCTGCAGTTACTCTGTGTTTGTGCATGAAAGTTGAAATTGTTCTGCCATGTCTGAACTGTCAGGCCATGTCTTCACCAAAACAAGACAGTGATACTAAAAAAAAAACAATAACACATTGCTCAAAGCCTCATTTACAACAGTTAGGATGCGAAATTGACAGACACAAGTTGACATTTTTAGGAAGTAATTTTAGTTTAAAGCAGAACCCCTCCACATGTTGTTTTCATATAATTCTAATAATGACTGTTTCAACCGACCTCATAGACTTTGGTGGCAAGTGGTGCGCCTTGTATTAAAATAATGCCTATCTAAGTACTTTTATTTGAATAAATAATTGTCTAAATTGTGGAATAGTGGAAAAGTGAATAGCCAATTTGTATATCAAGCAAAGTCAGAAATTATTTTCATTCTTTGTTTATGCTTAATGTGGGTCTGGCCATTTAACACTGATCATTTGGAGCTAGCGCGGTGTTCGCTTGTCCCCACTAACAACAGCAACACAAGTCTCAACAAAGCAAACCACAGACTAAAGTGTAGCGTTAATAACCTGTTCAACTCATCTCTTTCTCGTCTATTTTAAGTCAATCATAAAGCTGTCTTTAATAGTTAAGGTTTAGTTCTCAGACAGATTTGAAATGTCAGTTAATCACCAAAATATCATTATTAAGCTTTCTATTAAGTTTCAATCATGACTGTTTTTGTTTGTTTTATTTTTAATCAGCTCTTTTAGTAGCATTTTACACATTGGACAATACACATTCACAATATTTTCTAAAATTCAATACATTGCCCATCGTTGTATTAAACAGAACAAAAAAAGTGTTTGTTTTTACTTTGAATCCGCTATTAAAGGCTCTTCTGTGAACTACACAAGCATTTGAGTGGTCGAGCGCTGTCCAAGGTGCTGAAATTTCAACTGGGTGATTTTTACATTTACTTCAATAAAAATCACAAACTGTTGTAGATAATAATGCTGGTATGGTGTAAACAAGGCCGTCCTTGGGCATAGGCCAACCAGGCGGTTGCTGAGGGCGTCACCTGGTGATAAGGGTGCCAAATTGCATCGCTAATATAAAAATAAAATAAAATTCTCCCACTCATAAGCTGTTAGCCAGTTTAATTTAGTCTTGATAGAAAACATTTTCATTGAGTTATGACCATAAATAGCTGATGAGCCTGTATTACAGCAGATTTAATCATGACATAACCATGTCATATTGTTCTGGACAAAGTTTAAGCTTAAGTATTTCTGTTTACAAAATCCTGCACGAGATTATTATTAATCACAGTCTTATTGACTGTGTTCAACACTCCAGAGGGAGCAGTGGCGAAGGGAGAGGGACTATATCAGGGGTCACAAACTGGTGGCCCAGGGGCCAAATGCAGCCCCTGAAATGCTTTCATGTGGCCCTTTAGACGTCTTTTTTTAATTAGTATTAATAGTGGGCATCCAATTAACAGCACATACCACTTTGAACCAAATATGTTTTTTGGCATATCGTTTTTAACATCTCATGACAACTGTATGTGACCCTTAAACACTCACCAGAATACAGCAAATTACATACAGTTTGTCCCACGACAGTCTGACCCTTGTTACCACTTTTATCACATGGAGGCCTAAATAATACAAAACAAAATAAATGATGATCATGGACATATTTTATAGTTAGTCAGGAATGGTCGAGGGCCACATTTCTAAAAGACCCATATTTAAAAAGTGGCCCTCAATTATCTCTGAGTTTGAGACCTCTGGACTAGTTATTTTAGCACAAAATTACTCATAAATAAACAATTGTAAAAGATTGGTCAAAAACGGTCTAGATTATGGGATGGGGCGCCAAATGGACTGTACCTAAGCATTGTGTAAAATGTGTCTTTACTAAATATTTATGAAGTTAGAGCTGGGTGATACAAAATTCAATCAACTCAATCATCTAATTACAATTTTTGGACAATATTTTATCAAACCAACCGGAAAATGTCCAAACACATCTCTAAATGTATTAGTTGATGTTAATGATCAGAAAAAATAGGCTGTTGTTGGCTAAACATATTTTTGGTCGACTTAAGACGTGTTATCAATCGATTAGTCGACTAAAAGGTCCCACTTTCTGAAATTAGTGAGTGTGTCAATGTTCTGACCCATTATTCGACCCAAACTGTCTTTACATGACCACAAACACAGAGATTCAATTGCTAAATTACTTTAAATTAAAATGCAGCTAAACAAGATTTTTATGTAAAAGAAAAACTAAATCTGAATAAATTTGCATTGTGCTAACTAATAACAAATTTAGCAACTAAGCAACTAACTAATGAAACAGCTATTTTTAAAGCATTTTTACTATAAACAATATACTCAACATTAAATTTTTTGCAGATCTTCAAAACAACAATCACGACATTGTCTAAAAATCAAAATATTGCCCAGCTCTATGTGCAGTGTTTGTGTATCTTTAATTATGGCTCATCATTTAGTTGTGAGTTCTTTATGCTAATCTCTTCTCACTTCGTCTGCTATTAAACTTTTATCATTATATAAACAAGTCTTTTTCACAAACATGAATGACAGCATTATCCAGTTGCAAGCCATTTCCCTCGTGTATCAATCACTTTTATCTCTGAAGTCACAATATGTCACAAAAACGGCTGCAACTTCCTGAACACTGCTCTAATATAAAATTTGGACTTTTCACACAAACAGAAACACTGGGTTTTGAAGGTCCGCTCATTTGCGCCGCATGTCTTCTCACGATTGTTTCTGCGAGTCTCAGTGACATCAAACCGGCTTTTGTTAGCCCCGGTTCCCCAAAGAGCCACCTGTCACTGCACAGAAGAGTACTGCTGCTGCTGCTGCTGGAGTTTTGGACAGTACAAAGAAGGAGTTGCCATGTCACAGTATCCATTTGTTATGTTTCACACGAAGTTTTAAAAGAGACATACTGTATTGTGTTTTTTGAACGGACAGTAGCCTGCTTATCGTACTATAACCTATCATCATTTTAAATTGTGTAAGTCACAATATTGATCTAAAATGGTTTAGTATTGGAAAGAGATCTGTTGACTTTGTTCAAAACCGAAGAACTGATAAGCTCCGCCTCTTCATTGTGACATTTCATTGTAATCGAGCAGCCGATTGTCATGTACGTTTGTATTTTTGAGCAGTGGCTAAGTGACATAGTATAACCTCACTATCTTTGGGTCCTCTACATTTGGACAGAACTGCTTCTCAGTAAAAGCAGCAGGAGCATGGAACCCCTTGCCTTCATATGTGAGGGAGTCTGGTACTTTAGGACATTTTAAATTTAATCTTAAAAAATGTCTTAAAGAGAACACTTTGTGCTGGTTTATATCATATTTGGACAAGCATTATGCACATCAACTCCAACATGCTTACTCCTTAAATAATAGGGATTGGACGAGATCTCGGGCCACAAAATCTCGCGAGATCAACCTGTCACGATACTGTGCACACACGTTCGTACAGAACTATCTCACAAGATTTTCCTTATACATAGACTTTTATGAATGGTCAGGTTTTGTATCTTTGAGCAGCTGTAGTAAAAAGTCTCCTGCACACACAGACTTGTAGTGGACTTATTCTGACAAAAAACTGTCTAAACTCTGTCTCAGTTTTTATTTTGCAAAGAAAGACCCACTATTGACAGAGAAAATAAATCCTAAACATTGTAAAAGTTAGTGCAAAAAATATATAACATGCTCAGACATCGCGAGAACAGTGCAGTGTTTTTCACATTTAAACAGTTTAAAATAGCTCCACAAAGAGATATTTTGGCTTATGTCATCAATAACTTTGTAAAAAGTACAAAAGTCTCACTCCTTCTCTATGTTTGAAAGGGGGCGGAGCCTGAACTACACACGGAGAAGCAGGACAATTGTCAAATGATTCATTCAAATAATAAGAGCACAAGGTGACAGACATAATGAAAGGTAAAGCTAAACTAACTAAATAAATAATACAAATCTAATTTTGTAATTTGCCTTGTTAAAATTATTATTATTATTTTTTTTCAAAATCTCATCTCATCCGAATCTCGTGGACCCAATCTCGTGGATCGTCTCGTCTCGTTCATCCCTATTAAATAATGAGCGAAGTACCTTTACTAGACTAAAGAACATGGCCACAGAGTTTGTGGAAACTTTTCCATTTCACGCCCACAGTGGTTCAGTGTAACATCTTCTTACGTCTAATCAGTGTTGGGAGTAACGTGTAATCTAATTAATTACTTTTCCGTCAGTGATAACGTCGTTATAGTAACTGTCAATGTAACGCATCTTGTTATTTAACTGATCAGAGTTGCTGTCGTCTCATTTAGAGAAGTCACGAGAGCATCTGACGAGTTTGTTTTGGGAAAAGAAAGCCGGAGAAAAGGCGCTGATTGTCATAAAACTGCAGTAATAACCAATCAGAATCTGAGCTGGGCGGGTGCAGTGACTTTCCCAACATCGTTGATTGGTTGAGCACAACGCTAGTCTTCTGTGCTCCTTTTCCAAAACACAACAAGGAAATCTTCTCAAACAAGACTTTGTGTCGTTTTATTACACGGAAGTAAAAACAGACGACAGCGCGAGTGCGTTTGGAGTTTATATATCGCAGCCACTACTGCAGACGCCGTCTCTTTTCTCTTATAATTACCGCAGTTTTGTTTGTCTATTTGTCAGTGGTTCTCCTCTGTTTTAAACGTGCAGATATTTATTATCTTCTGTTGTCCACATGTCGTTAATGTCCTTTTGTCAGTGGCCTGTTCTGTTTTTGACGCATCTAAAAACCGCAAAAGATCTTAAACTTTTCTAGTGTGCAGCCGGTTTTAAGTAAATATTCAGCGTAGTTCCTAATCTGATTTAGCATGAAACTTTTTTGCCAATTAAGTTTGCTCGAATGTAAAACTTTTAATAACACATTTGCAGTATAAACATGACTAAAAGTTAAGGATTTAGAGGTATTTTGATTTAGGGTGAGTGTTGTTTTTGCTATTCCATTTTTACCTTGACAGAATGTCCAAAGTCGTCATACTTGTGATTATTGGGACGCCCCGGTGGCTCAGCATTGACCTCCAGAGCAGTGTGACTCATGAATTATACACACTGTGGCATTAAACTTTCAAATGTTTGTCCGGGCATTTCTGTAAAAAAAAACAACAACTCCGCAACAACACTGCATCATAACTGTAGCTGTGATTGTTCTTATAGAGGTTATACAGCAGTGAGTGGCCGAAATGAATGAGAGTCAATCCTCCTCTAAGAGCTTAAAACACAACTAACTAAGAAAAAACAACTACAGTCTGATAACAAATATGAACGACCACAATTACTGCTGATTATTGAGTTTGTATGTGATGTGTGAAAAGAGAAAATGAGGTAAACAGTGGCAGAAAAGCAGAAAAACTACAACAAGACTTCTGTTTTTTCACATTTCTCACTCAAACAGACATTAGGATCACACACACAGCGAAACTCATTACCTTTCTCTTTTGTTTGAGGAGTGAATTACTTGTTGCACAGCAGTAACATTTTAAAAATCTCCAACTGCTATGAGCAAAAAAAAATTGTTTGATGAAGCGGTGGAGCGATGGAACATACCTTTAGAATGTCTCTGGTGACCACAGCCCTAAATGGCACTTTCATGGATAAAACATTACAACAAGCAGACAACTTTAGCAAAACCTTAAGAAATAGTGGCTGTTTGTGTCTTGTGAAGCTTTGTAACAATGTTATGTTATAATTCCCACACTGACGCATTCATAGGCACTGACCTGTGTTAAATGTGGTCTGTAGGTTTGTACCAGCTGACGCTCTCTGGATCATTCATAGGCTAATACTAATGTTTGTAGGAAAATAAACACTGGAATAGTGTTGTCACCATACTATAAATTCAAACTCTATTCGATACTTAAAAATAAATAACAACAACAACAACAAGATGGCGCATGCTCTGCTGCGACAGCACGACCTGAGCTCTGTTTGACTCGTTTGTAATGTTTGTTTTGTCTTTTTCATCTTACGTCAATCTGCACAAGACGGATTAAGAATGAACCATCAATATAAGACCATAATTGCTTTCCTTCTGATGGTATGGCTGATCTGTGAAAACATCGCACATCTAACAGACGGTGGCAACAGGTTACTCACCTACAGCCGCGATGAACTGCTACTCCACCGGGCGTCTCCATTGGTGTAACACCAAGCCTACAGTGATCCTTCCACGGGAACTCCGACCAAGGAAGCGGGGAAGACGTGGGGTGTCCGGAGTAGGATTAGGAGACGTCCATTCAGGCCTCCTCTGCCTTCATCATTCTATCAAACGTCCGCTCACTCCGTCACAAAATGGATCTTTTAAGAGCAGATGCCACATGGAACGGGCTTTTAGAGATATCTGTATAATTGCCCTCTCAGAAACGTGGCTAGATCATGTAATCGCCGACTCTGACGTCGGTCTGGATAACTTTACTATACTGCGATCTGACAGAACCGAGCAGGCAGGGAAGAAGTGTGGCGCGGCGTGTGCTTATACATCAATAATAGATGGTGCACAAACATCAAAGTCCATCACAGGTCATGCACGCCCGACCGGGAAATACTGACTGTTTCACTTCGTCCCTTCTACCTGCCTAGGAATTCCCTGCTGTTGTGATTAGCTGTGTTTATGTTCCTCCCAGCGCAAACGTTAACACGGCAGCAGAGCTGATAGCCGGGGAAGCTAATGACATGCTAGCTAGGTACCCCGGTGCTCCACTGTTTATTATGGGAGATTTCAACAACTGCCGACTGAACAGTGTTTTACCATCTTTTGAACAGTATGTGGATATTCCGACGAGGCGGGGAACATCTTGGATTTGTGCTATGGCAATGTTGCCGGTGCTTTTCGTGCCCGTTCGTATCCACCGCTCGGGACCGCGGATCATAACATCATCTCCCTACTTCCGCTGTACAAACAACAACTAAAGAGGCACCACCCGGAGAGCTACAGCGTCCCACAGTGGTCTGGGGAGGCCATTGCATGCCTTCAAGGCTCGCTGGCATGCACTGATTGGGAGGTCTTTCAGGGGAACATAGATGTTAAAGCCTCGATAATAACTGACTACATAAACTTTTGTATTGGTACTTGCATTCCTGTCAAGATCATTAAGAGATTTCCTAATACTAATCCATGGGTTACTCCTCAATTTAAACAAAGTTTGAGGAAAAAACACAAAGCATTTAATGAAATAATTGGGCTGAAATGAAATTGGCAAATCGTGAGGTAAAAAATGAATTCTAAGGGCAAAGTTGAAATATAAAGACAGATTGGAAAGGGAATTCTCTAATATGAATACGAAACAAGCATTTCATAAAGTACGTGTACTGCAGGGTCTGAACCAAGATCTACAACACATACAGTGACTGATCCTGCAAAATTTGTAGAAGAACTTAACACATTCTACGCTCGATTTGATAATGTGGATAATACAGAGGAGTGTGAAAGACTCCTGAAAGCACTCCCACCGATGGACCAGAATGAACCACCTCAATTTACGGTTGATGACGTAAGGCTACAACTCAGCAGGTGCAAGCTGGGCAAGGCCCCTGGTCCTGATGGCATCTCAGCTAAGGTGCTAAAGAATTGTGCACAGGAACTTGGCCCTGTTTTCTACTCCCTGTTCAAAGACATTTTCTACACTGCCACCATTCCAACCATCTGGAAAATGTCCACAATAATCCCAGTTCCAAAAAAGCCTAGGCCCACTGAGTTAAATCACTATCGACCCGTGGCACTTACATCCATTATCATGAAGTGCCTGGAGAAACTTCTGCTCAATATCATCCTGCCTATTGTCAGCCCACATCTAGACCCACTCCAATTTGCCTACAAGGCGAAAAGGGGCACAGAGGATGCTGTAGCCTATCTGTGCATCTCCTCCTCCAGCATTTGGATTCTCCAGGTCACTTCGTTCGAATTCTTTTTGTGGACTTCAGCTCAGCCTTCAACTCCATTCAGAGGCACCTGATGATCCAGAAGCTACAGCAACTTCACATTTCTACTCGGATTATTCATCTTATCCATAACTTTCTGAGCAACAGGGAGCAGGTTGTACGACTAGGCACGTCTACATCCTCTGCCCTCACCATCAACACTGGTGCACCGCAGGGCTGCGTGCTGAGTCCATTCTCTACACACTTTACACAAATGACAATATAAGTCTCATTACAAATACAAAATTCCTCAAATATTCTGATGATACTGCCATTCTTGCTCTTCTTGACTCCAATACCTCAGATGACTACAATAACACAATCACAGACTTTACTCAATGGTGTCAAGACAATCATTTGCATCTCAATGTCAGCAAAACTAAGGAAATGCTATTCAACCCCCCATCACCACAGCAACCCATCATCATCAACAACCAGGCAGTAGAGACAGTGGACAGTTTTAAATATCTTGGTGTTACACTAGACAATTCACTTACATTTGATCAGCATGTTAAGGACATTGATAAAAGAAGCCAACAACGACTGTCAATAATAAGGAAACTAAAAGGACTATATGTTGCTCCTCACCTGCTACTACTGCTTTATCAATCCATTATTCAGCCTATTTTGTTGTACTGTTCCACTTGTTTTTTCAACATGCTCACTGTTAAAAACCGCACTAAGCTTTTAAAAGTAACCAACACAGCTGCAAAAATTATAGGACTGCCCACACCTAACCTTACAGACACAAATAACAAGGCCATTGGACGTATTGCACTATCAATAGAACAAGATTACACTCACCCACTACATGAACACCTCACCCCTCTGCCCTCTGGGAGGAGGTATAGAGCGCTCAGGTGCAGAAGGGCCCGTTTGGTAGAAGCCTGATGTCCTCAGCCATTACTTTTCTGAATGGAAGGCCCCGTTGAATGCACTTAAATGTTAATTTGTGTCAATTGTTTTCCTTCTGTCTGTCAATGTCTATGTCAAACAGTCTCTGCAGTTGTGGAAAAGAATTTCCCCCCTGGGGACAATAAAGTCTAAAGTCTAAAACAACAACAGCTCAATTGATACCTATTTCGATACCACAATACCAACTTTAAAAATATATATTATTATTTGATGTTATTTTTACAATAATAGTATATTAATGGAATGTTAGTTTTTGATTAACTTGATTCATGAATCTTTATATTAAGACTGGACTGTGTTCCATTACATGTGCTGTTTATACAGTATAGATATAGATAGATATTTGATATTTCCTAAAGTTCAGAACAGCAGAAGGGGCGGGGCTTTGCAAGTGCAGAGAAAGAGCAGGGCACAGCTCCAGACTGCCTTTCTTTCTTCCATTTGAAGAGTCAGCCTCAGATTTGTGATAAACTAAACTAAATGATAATGACTAAAATAGGGCTGTTAATAAATAAAAAATCTAACTGAATCGAATCGTCAATTATTTGGTTGTGGGTGTTTGAATCAAAAGATCGAACCAATCTATTGCCAGTAAAAATGTGTTGTTTGGAGCAAAAGGCAGAAGATTGATATAGAGTTTCAAAATAATCTGATGAATGAGACATATTAAAAGTTTTTGTTTGTGTTTAGGTTCATAAATGCCATTTTTCTTTTGTTTTTGAAAAGGTTAAACAAAATCAAATCGGAAATCAGGATCAATCAATATGAGAAATAAAATCGTGATTATATTTTTTCCCAGATTGCCCAACCCTAACTAAAAGTACAGTTGTGAAAGTTTGGAGGTGTTCACTGTGAGCTTCACATCACAGTCACGAGAGACTTAAAGCAAAACATGAATATGTTTTAAGAACTTAACCTGACATTTCTCCACGATCATAAAGACTAGAAACATAATTCACAGACTGACTGAGAGTTTTCTGTGACGGAATTGATACTTGTTCAAACCAGTATCAATACCAGTTACAGTATCAAGGCATCAATTTATTTATTGTTTTGACAAACCTACAAGGAATGCTCTGTAGTTCTTTAAATCCCAGTCGAACCACACATCTATAAATTATACGTCTATGATTCTTCATTTGCCACTCAGTCAAAAGGAGCATTTTTCTAATAAAAGACTGTCTGTGCCTAGCCTCTATAGAGACTTGTTTTGTGTTTGCATCGCCGCATGTTGTGAATCAGATCTCACTTTTCCGACCCGTGTTTGGAGAGTCAGAACACAACCTGCTTTCCTAACCTGTTATTGTGCGAGAAGCAGCAGTGCACATGGATAATTGATGTCATGTAGATTATGCGAACAGGGCTGTTTTAATAAAATCTCTTTCAAGCCGCCAGCAGCAGCAGTAGAAACAGCCCTCGCCCAGCCCAGATTCACCCTGTATCTGTCTGCGTTTTGTTTGTATGTCGAGCGTTCATTAAACACTCGTCTTCACCGGGAATGAGAGCCCCACTGTGTACAAAGGGCTAATTGCACTCACACCAACAGCCACGCATTTCACTCGTACATCTGCCGCAGCAGCCTAAACCAGGCCAATCACGGCTGTAATGAGGTTACCTGGATGGGCCACTACACATAACTACTGCAGCAAATGAGATGTTAGGTGCACTGAGCTCCTAGTATTAGTGGTGTTATTTTTGAAATGATAATATGTGCTTGTAAAAAGAAGCTTGTTTTTTAAGAGTGGAAAATAGGATTCTTGAAGACTGCCGTCCTTGTTCTTGTCTAGTGTGTGTGTTTGTGTGTGTAGACAATATAAACTGAACAAATGCTATCTTTGGGTTTGGCTACCATTTTTTACAAGTTCAATTAAAGATATTAAGCATTTATACAATATGTCTTGTACATTACCTTAGGAACGACATTTTGCAAACGAATAACACCACATACAAGTGCACAGACTGTGTTTGTTGTCGCAGCAGAGCGTGCACCAGTGTCTTATTAAACTACATGAATATTGAACAGATGTACATTAGGCCTGCCACAATAAAAGGACACTCTGAAATGTTCGTTTCACAGCATATTGACACAGATGTTCTAAGTTTAGAGGGAGTGTGTAATGTCCAGAGCTGTCGCCGGTACTGTTTGATCTACAAAAAATAAATAAACCTAACCCATTTTTCAATCACATGCCCAGTGCTAGTTGCCAGTGTATTGAATGTTTATTTACCATGCCAAGGAAATTCACAGAATTTAGCAGTACATCCAACTGGACACATTATATTTTGTTCAGTATAATTATAATGATGACAATGTCAAAGATCATAGTTTAGAAAACCTTGGTTATTCTATTTTTTTGCAAGATATTTTTGAAGCAAAGAGAAAACAATTTCAGCAAAAGGCAGAATTGGTTTATCAACAGAGCAAAAGTCATTACAAGCCTAAAGGTTAAAACACTCACTCGAACCAAAAGCCCAGTAATTGGAAAATGAACAAATGTAGAACAAATACAGAACAATCGTGATCTTCAAGCTTTTGTTTTACACTCAAGTCAAGTTGTAGTTTAACTTTGAATAACAAATGTGTTTATAGAAGAGCTCAGGCCTGGCTCTGCCTGTGCAGTGAGAGAAGAAGAAGCATTTTGTATCAAGCTAAAAACAATAGTGGCTGCAGGGCTGCAGAGTGCGACTAATTTGAGAACACATGCGCCCAAAATAATGTTGGGTGCAACTAAATGTTTTCCTTAGGTGCAGCGCTGCTGTCAGAACCTCATCACATCTCATCTGTGTGACCTCTCTCCTCGTTATGTCTCCATTAAAATGAAACGCAAGAGCGGCACAAAGTAGAAAACAAATGATTGTTTTAGTTCACAACAGTAAAGGAACACTGCCTTTCTTCTCACCTTTACATAAACCACAAAAGCTTGTTTGAGCTGAAGTCAAAGCGCTCAGGTCACGCTCTGATGCACAGGGCAAACGCTGACTCTTCTTCATCTGTTTGTGAAGGAGAAACTGTATTCAGCAACATCAACCTGCGCTTAAATGAGACTGTTGTTGTGAAAGTCAAAGTTTAACTGTTGAAAATGAAAGAATCTCATAAAGCAAATTATGCAAACACCCTCAGAAGCACTAACATCTCATTCTAACCAGTTATTGAAGCCTTTATATCATTTACAATTTTATTTGTTAAAGAATGTTTATGTTTTACACTAAAATAAACAATTTAGAATAGTAATAGAATAGTATTTTGTGATTATTTCTTCTTAAACTGTAAGTTGTGTGTGTCTTGGGGCAATTTAAGAACAATACAGTATATTAACATAGTTTCACTTTTGGCAGACAAAGCAGCCAAACCATGTTCTGGTGCACCTAAAGGGAAAACCTCAATGGTCTCAGTTTATATACAACTTTTAGGCTTTACTATCAAGGTTAAGTGCCTTGACCAAGAACACAAGGTCAAATATAGTTGTCCCACTGTGGCACCTGTTCCAACGGTCTCCCAGCCAAGTACTAACCAGTCTGAGATCTGACGAGCTCAGACTTTTATAAGCATTACTTGCATATAGTGGGTCCTCACTTGGGTGCACCTAAGCAAGTACGGCTTAGGTGCACCCAAGTAGGAGCCATTTGACTGTGTAAATGCTAGTTTTTTTTCTGTTGAAATGGTTAGAGCACAAGTTAGCCTTTAGCACGCTGTCTGTGATGATCCACTGGAGACTTCAGCTTGGTTCCAGAGTAAAGCTCATAAGAACAGAACTACACTGGAGGAGATCTGAGTGACTTTAGCGGCGAAGGGGCCGTGCACAGAGCTCATTTAAATGAGCTTTTAGCCTTGTTCACATTACGGTTGCTAGGTAACAGTTGTAGGATTTCCTCCACCTATGTCACATCCTTCTATAAAACCTGCTGCTCCCTGGACCATTTTGGCCGTTTACGATCAGACAATTCTAATTTCTGGCTGGCACACAACTAGACGTGAGGAATGATAAATCTTAAGACAGTTGCAGTCAGAATGTACGATGTTTCACACATTAAGCCGTGGCTATGATTCAATTGTGAGAAATGTGAGAGAACATCAGGCTCTTGGCTCAGTGTGGCAAAGTCACTGGAGTCTTACCTGTTGGCTGCGTTTGTAAAAGTCACTAAATGAAGGAGAAATCGGGAAATAAAGTCCTGTTAATACATTGTTGCTCTTCTGCTGATACTTTGTAAAGCTCTGCTGATTATCATTAATAAAGATCTATTATGATGTAGCGACAGGAGGGCTCACTTCGTTATAGAATTATGAAATATAGTTTGTGATTAATTACACCTCATCAAAAATGGTAATCATACAATAAAATAACTACTAATGATAGAATATTTGTACTATCTTATTAAGAATATCTAATTGGTACTTTTTCTTCCAATTTTAGTGCATCTTTAGGTGGTATCCTTTTGCATATACAGTATTTTAAAGTCAGATGATCTGCATCTGGATGCAGATCATCTGATCATCTAAAATGTGTCAAAAATGAGAAATTTTCTCAAAACACTGTCAAACACTACTTAGATAGCAAAAAGCAGCTACACTTTGATAGCATATAAACAACCACAATTACAGCTGAATACTGAGTTTGTATGTGGCATGTAAAAGAGAGAAATTAGATAAACAGTGGCAGAAAAGCGGAAAAAATACATCAGTACTTCTGTTTCTCATATACATATACTTTAGGATCTAGGCTCCAGGTACAAACTTTGCCCACAGACCCCTTGTACTGTAATCTTGTGTTTTAATTATTTAGTCCCAGACCATCTCATTGTTTCTCCCATTCATTTGGGTTTTTTCCTTCTACAATATGTAAATATATATTTATTTAGTTTAAGGATGGACTAATCAGATACTGGGATTGGATATCGATGCCCATCCAGGAAATTGGCTCTATGATATCGGTTCAGCCGATGCCATTGTTGTGCCTTTAATTGGACATAATGAGACTCTGGTGTTGATCAAGAACGTCTTGTAATGTTTGACCTTTTTTTCAGATTAGGTTATTAAGTTGTGACTCGCACTATAAATAATAGTTACATAACACTATATGACCAAATATGGTATTTCAGTTCTTATACTGGTATCGGTTGATATCTGGTTTTGGCAGATACTTAGAGACAAAGTGTCAGAATCGGCATCGGAACAGAACAAGCTGGATCGATGCATCAAACACAGTTTTCCCAACGTTGCTATTTGGGTTTTTTGCAAGCTTCAACAGATCAAACTGAATGTTTTATAATGCTAATTTTCAAGATTTTTACGCTAGAACAGAACATTTATGTTTTTTGTGTCAAAACTATTGGATTGGATCCACTGCATTCTCTCGTATTTTGGCTAACTTGTCTTAAGCTAAAAACTTGTCTAAATTATGCCAAAAAAGGGAGGGTTAGGGTTAGAAAAATGACAATATTCGAATATGCAAATGATGATTTTGTCAAAGTCTATTTGTTCACTGAAATCCGCATAATCTTTTCTTTAATATTATAATCTCAAACTAATATATTTGCTAATACTTTGGCCAGTTAACATTCTTCTTTATCCAGCAGTTGTTTTTTTTTTTGGCCAAAGTTCAAAGTTTGCTGTTTTATAGAAGCGATAGAACTCCATAATAACACACATAATTGCATTTAGAGAAACACTCCTGCTTTTGAGTGCCCTTTCCTGCCTTGGGCCCTGGGGAAAGTATCACCATTTACCCCCCAGTCCAACACCCCTGAGTACAAATATTCACCAAACTTACCAAACCGTACATTTCTAATACAATGTTTTTTCTATTTATTGAAAGCTGTCATATGCACTTTAGGTTAGTCTGAACATGGGAGCATCCTGATAGTTCTCAGCTTTGATTGTGTCTTCAGTTCTCTCTCTCTCTGCTGTAAACCTCCCAGGGTTTGGCTCACTTCTGCTTCTGTAGTGAAAGTGCACAGGTTCCAGCGCTCAGAGGAATTGGCTCACCAGTCGCATAACATTATCTTCTGTCTGTTCTACATCTGTGATAGCTCAGGTTTATCTCTACGCGGTGTTTTTACTAAAGTGAGAAGTCAGTCGCTGTTTTTGTGAGACAGTTTTAAGTCTTGACGGAAGACTAAGTAACATTTTTACCTTGTTAATTGTCTTTGTAAGTGATGATATGTGTTTTGGGGCATTTGAAGCTTATATCAGCTCTCTCATTTGCCTCCCACAGTAAATACGGCAACTGCAACTTCCCCCCGACCTTTTTCCAACCCGAATTGCTCTACTGAGAAACCCTGACTCATTGATTGTTTTTATTTAGCAGTGTAAAATATGCTACAATGTTTTTACTGCCTTTCAATTTTGAAGTAACACAAAAATGACAAAATAAATAGATAATGTTAACAAAATAATAAACAAAAATGTAAATCTTCTTACATTATGTTTCGATTCAGTGGTTGAACAATTTCCAAATGTGAGTTTTCTGACCACTTCACATTTTAATTGTGTTTAGGAGATCTGATAAAATGAAAATATGTTAATGAAGTACCAGATAACGTAAATGTAGGCTATTTAATTAACAGTGTTTTATGCAAACAATCACAGATAGTGAAAAAATAATAATACTTAAGGGCTGTGGGATTTTGATTTTATATTGATTCTTGTAGAGCAGGGGTCTCCAACCTTTTTCGCCAGGAGAGCTACTTTTGCACAAGAAAACTGATGGAGAGCGACTACTGTTAGCGATGACCAAAAATTTAAGTTAACTGTGGCATAGTTAAGAGGCCTTTAAAATTAGCCAATATATATTTAATTCTATTAGGCATCTAAAGATACATTTACAGTAGAAAGAAGCATGTAAAAAATACAATTTGAGTAATAAAGCATAATTTATATGATTCCAAAATCTTTTGAGAAGCTACTTGGAAGGTAGTCGCGTACTGGTAGTCCCTGAACTGGAGAACTGACTGTTTACTATGGAGCTCAACGGTGACTGTCCACTTCCTGGTTCCACAATCTCGGACCCATGTTAAAATGCCATAAGGGTCTCGATAAAAAGTTTGGAAACGTCCTCGGGGCTAAGCAGACCTACATTTTTGTTTAAAAAATGTTTTTTCAGCTTTATAAACTACAAAGTTATTACAACATTTGGCAAAATTTTAAATGATAGATGTGTTTTGTAGACTGAAAACAACCGTGCTGTGGATCTGCGTTAGCACATAGCTGGCTAGCCCGCGATATGTCTTTAAACCCTTAATATTTGAATTTTTCAAAAAAGCCTATGGCACTATAACATGGGGGCAAAATACTTCCAGAACCAGGGCGATCTTCCACTGTTGAGCTCCATTGCCTTTGGGGAAAATAAAATCATCTGCTTTTTTAAACATTTTTACTATTGTTATATATTCATGTGAAAAATCTACATTCTTACAGAATTATCTGAACTCAAAAGTATAATTTATTTACAAAAGTACAATCATGCATAATTAAAATACAGGAAGGGATAGCACCTTAAAACTTCTGTCCCACACCTATTCTTCTCGAATGACTTTCGAAAAACATCTAAGGACAAACATCACTGTTACATAAAGATGCATAACAAGAGATCAACCGATTTGGGTTTTTCTTTGGTCGATGTCGATATCGATATTTCAAAATGTTGTCAGCCGATGCTGATATCAATGGCTTATTTTCGAGGCCGATTTTCTTATTTTAGTTTTAAAAACATAGTTGGGGTGAGATAGCATAACCAATAAAAAACCCTTCAACATAAACTATTATTCACCAGTACATGTGCGTCTCTTCCTACAGTGTAATGACGCTCGGTTGTATTTAGGCCCATGAAACAATCATTTCAGTGAGTCATGAATGACACTCATATTGTTCATATTGACAAACTTCCTAAAGCTTGTAAAAGAAGTCTTATCATTTTACTCTCCAAACCAACTCAGACTCAGCTGATCACTGAGTGCTGCTTTCCCACTGAGGAAAAGCCCAAGCAACTGCCTCATCAGATATCGGCCAATTTCTTTCTTTCCAATAGCTGATATGGCCAATATTAAAAAAAACCTATATCAGCCGACAGCTGTCACTCACTCAATGATTGACCATTAAGAGAAGTAGGTGACAAAAATGGTCTGTATTTGAACAGAAATATTAGGGAAATGGAAAATCACAAAATGAAAAATTTTGTATTTGTATTTATTTATTTATGTATTAATTTGAGCAACATAGTAAAACATATAATACATACATAAGAAGAAAGATAATATAGTGGTACTTAAAAGGAGTAGGATGAAGTTCAAGGAACTTATAGGGACCTACCCTCATACATTTGTCATCTCAGTATCAGTATTCGTAGTATTATTATATTTTTTTTCCATCATATACAGTATATCTATACACATATACACCTACTGTACATACACATATATACATATTCATACATACTGTATATGCATATATATACACACATACAGATTTCAAACAAGGAGTGCTTATGTGCACACACTCACACAAAAACTTGCCTGAGTGTGTGATATGAATGAAACAGAAAACAATATAACAGAAGGCATGTCAGTCACAATTATGCAAATTTAGAATAACTTTTTAGAACAAGGTAGCACTTATTTATTTTGTTTATGTTCTTAAAACTGAGAATAATTCCTTTAGAGTAACTTTTTTCCCATTTATGTCTGAAACAAAATGAGTAATTACTTTGAAATAGAAAAAGTGTGTTTTTTGTTTTTTTTTTGCATTTATGGTCGTACAAAATAAGAGTATTTACTTTCAAGCAAAAGAAGCATTTTTTTTGTTTATGGTTGTACAAAATGAGAATAATAACTCGTTTGAAATTCAACTCAAAACCAGATTGTCTGAGAGATAGCTCACAATTTGACTTTTTTGCAATCTTGCCCTGCTTTACTTCAAATCGCTGCTTTTTCTAATCGACTGAACTGCAATTTTGATTTGATTGTGGTTCATTGTACAAGACAAGCTACTTTAACTATATATTTGCTTCATTTTGTCCAGACCTAACTAAGTGTAGACCCAGTTTGTTCTTGTCATTGACAGTCAGTCTGATATCTGCGTAGTGTCTTCTCTGTTCTCAGCTCGTACCTGCCTGCGTGTCCTCTGCTGTCTCTCTCTTTCTCCCATCGTCACATCGGCATGATATGAGTCAGTCTGCTCACATTGGCTGCTGCTGTTGCCCCGGCCTCACTCCTTCACCCTCATTACAATTATTAATGGGAATAGGAAATCGATATGTGCAAATAAAGGGAGTTGTTACTTTCATCAACATGACTTTGTTTCTGCGCGTCCAGTCTTTGCCGTTGCCTTCACCCGGGTCAGAGGATTGGCTCCGTCTGTGGGTTTGTCGAGGAGAAAGTGTGAACAGTGTTTTAGTCTCAGAACAAAGGAGAGAGTTCATAGTCTCACTTTACACAGTGTTTAGTTCTTGTTCTAATTAACAGCAGGAGTTAATTGACTGTAATAAATCACAAGTGTCAATACTGGTTTTGGCACAGACGACCATTAGACCGCATGGGTGATATTAAAGCAAATGTGACAGGAGCTCATGTTTTTTTAAATTATCACTTTGTTTAGTGAGATAATCCCAAATGTGTAAGAAATAAAAGTAGATAATAACAGAAAGTAGTGTTGTCTATGCTTATTTAAACAAAAAACAACTTCATATTATTATATATTAGACTAGTTAGTTAGATATTTAGATAATTAAGAGTTTTACTAAACATTTTACCTGTTTTTGCCCAGTTTGACAAATCATTTCATTAGGTTAAGACACTCAGATTATGCCTGACACTAATATAAAATTAAAGTAAACCTTATAAGATCTTAAGGGCCGCATAAAATGGGGTGGTGAACCGCATCTTTTGAGTTTGACACGTGTTCTACAGGCTGACATTACTTTACTAAGGTAGTGGGCGGCTACAATGAATATGTGTTGTAATAAAAAAAAAGTTGCTATAAATACTAAAAACTGTCTCCTGCCAACATCAGGCTTCATGACATATTCAAATTACAGAGCATGAACAGAACCTGTTCAAAAAACAAACAAACAAACAAACAAGCAAGCAAGCAAACAAGGGGTTGCTACAAGATAATAAACTTGCTGCATTTGGAAATTAAGCTTATAATGTTATGAATGTAATACTGATGCTTTAAAATGTGTAAAAATTTTTAGATGTTTTACAAGATTAAAATTGTAATTTTATGACAAAAAAGAAAAAAAAAAAAAACTTTTTATGGCTGAAACTTTATTCTTAAAAAAATGCTACTTTTTGGTGTTTTAAAAAATGTAGTTCCATTAAATGTTTTTTCTCATACAGTTACAAAGACTCTAACTTTATTCTTAAAATATTGTTAGCTTAACCTCAAAAAGTTTAAAGTTTATTCTCGTTTTAGTTGTCCTTTATACTTCTTCATACATTTCTGTTTCTTAAAAACATGCTGGGGCCTGATTAAAGCAGGTCAAGGGCCAAATCTGGACCCCAGGCCACAGTTTGCTCAGATGTGTACTAAAACCCTGTGTAGCCTAACCTGTCACATGCACTTTAACAAAAATCACACAGTTATGGAGTGATTACTGCCCAAAATGTGCTTTACTTGTTGTTAATATTGTTAATGGGTACCAGCCTAAACTAAATTATGAACTGTAAAACTTAAAAAGTTCTCATCTTTTCTCCTTTGTTTGAAGATTGTGCTTTGTACTTTGTGTTTGTTTTTAGTTGAGTCTTTTGCTCACTTGGTGGATGTGGATGAACTGTGAGTGGAGTTCATTCAGTCTGGGATCGCTCTCATTGGAAACATTCAGAACAAAGTTGTTTGGCCAAAGCGTCACAACATTGAAGCTGATAAATCAACTTTTGGTCCAGTTGAGACAAAAGTGCAGACATCCGTCCCATCCACAGATGAATAATTTAGGTTTTATTTCAAAAAGTTAATATCTCGTATTTCTGTTCAAGTGGAGCATTTACATCAGTCTAGGTTAGAGGAACCTTCTGGAAGGTTTAAAGAATGCTTTATAATGTAGACAGTTTTTTTAAGCCTTGGTCTCGTCTCAGGTTCAAGTGCATTTGGACTCAGGCTTGCCTTGATCTTGTCTTGGCCACCATAGAGCACATTTCATTAGCACAATGTTCTGCTAAACTTGCACCAGGACATCATGGTCCCAGTACACTGATTTATCCCAGGTAGAGTTAAGATCATGTAGACACTCACAATTGACCCTGTGCATAGAAGCTGTTTATTTTCATATTGTCAGACTTTAGCATTGACAGACAAACACATCTTTTTATAAACACACTTGGTTCTTTGGTGAAAAATTCTCCTCATTGCAAAGTATTTAACATGTTTTCAGAGAAAACCACTGACAACTCACTGTTCACTGCCTGATCTTAACTCTTTCCCTGCCAATGACGGAAATTTCCGTCATAACGAATCCAACCGTAGCCTGCCAATGACGGTAATTTCCGTCATAAGCTTTTTTTTACGTGCGGCGATAGAGCGCTCTCTGATGTACGTGTTGAATTCATCAGCATTAAAACAGCAGGATGCAGTTTCATATATTCACCACCAGAGTGCAGTATCGCATTAGCACAAGAGCGCAGCGGAAGTCAGAGGACACGGAAACTCAACTCACGTGTTGTTCTATTTACATTACGGAGCGCCGTCTGCTGTGTTTACGTGATCCGACTCTAAAGGATCGTCTTTCTTTTCAAATGGATTACAGGCAACACATCTTGGACTAAAAACACAGTTGAGTAAGTTTAGAGCAGATATTTGATCTTTAAACTGAAGAAAAGACGATCCTACAGGACTAGGAGTCTGAGGAGAACGACATATGCAGCGAGTCTCGAGGACAAAAACTAAACTTTCACTTCTGTGAGCGATCCAAAAGTGTCAGAGTAAGTCAAACTACTGTATTTGTTCATGTTTGAAGGGTTAAATATAATGTTTCCCCCATGAAAGAGGCTGAATCTATAGAATCTGTATCAGAAAGTAATGTTGCCTCCTCGTCTGTAACACAGCTTTTGTTGGTTTAAAGATGAAAAAGACACTCGTCTTCATTGCTTTCATCACGTGAAGCTTGTATTTTTATCCTAAAAACATAATTTAATTGGAGTAGTTAATTTTCTTTCACCAAAAAGTAGTACAGACTAAAATAACACTGACATGAAGTTTGATTTAGAAAAAGGGCGTTATCTCAGAAGTTTCTCGTCAAATGCTGAAATCTAATGAAAACAACGAATTTCAAACGCCTATAAAAAGAGAACGAAATAATGTAGAATAACAATTATTTTTTTAAATGAAAGTAGACACTTGTAGGTCTCATTTGGTGTATAACATGTCATGATTCCAGTTGCACAAGGTTTTTTGTGGAGCTGTGAATATTGCTTAAAATTAGCAAAAAGTCCTGGCAGGGAAGGAGGGTCAAAGTCAGAATAGGGCTGGCAGTGAAAGAGTTAATGTACTTTTTTTTGTTTTAGACTGAGGCTGTGAAACCTCATAGAAATGAACTTAACAGGAAATTAACATGCCAGCAGGAAGTTAGCATTTTTGAAAGCAAATAAGCCAATTGACTTCTGTGCACAGAGTCATTTGTATAAAAGTGGAACTGTTGGAAAGGTGTGGTCTGACTACTACACTAAGGTTTGGTGAAGGTTAGTTTTCCTAGTTTAGGGAATCGTTCTGAGAATGTTGTGTAAAGTTAAAGTAAGGTTAGCAGAATGTTAAAGGAACAATCTCAGAACATTTGGGGAAAACAAACCATCATAAAACTTTCTATTTGAACCTTCAGAAAACCAAAACCAGCCTTCGTGGAACATTCTGTGGCTTGTCTCTATGGGCGTTTTGGCACATTTAAGTAGCCCCTGTTTAGGCATTTTCTCACATGAAAGTACCAACATTTGTTTGCACATTTGAACATGCCTAAATTCCTACAGTGGGAAAAGGCCCATTGTGCAGTCATTGTAGAAACCTTTTTTTTTTTTTTTTTTTTTTTAAGAGATCCTATAAAGTATTAATGAGTATGTGTTTTGTGCTAGACTAGACATAATCATATTTCAGGTCTCCTTTGTTGAGACACATTCACAGATATTCTAGCTGTGTTTGTCCTCTCCAGGAGTTTGTTTAGCTTCAGGTCTGATGAACCTCTGCTGCTCACACTGCGCAGGAACAAACATCTTCATATTTTCTACTTTTGCTGTTACATTTGATAACCTTGAGAAAAGAGACTAATGTTTGCAACAAAGTGGCACAAAAATAAAGCTCACTTTATACTTGTCTGTGTCTGTCCAAACCCGGCTGTAAGGTGATACCGAGACGCTTTTATGGAAATATCCACAGCAGATCACATTTAGGTCAGTCTACAATATCACTGTTCTCCTGCTCAGACACAACAGACACACAACAGCTGGAGAAAAGAACAACAATATTACAGACAACGAGTCAATCTGTTTTGCTATTAGATTAGTCAAGCTTTATTTCCCAGATTAATCAATTATTTACTAAGCACAAAACTCTTAACAGTGGTTGCGCTATATTGAATTCCAATCCGTCATCGTGACGTTTTGGTATTTTTATCTGTCCTAATTTTGTTCAGTAGGTTTATTCCTGGCAATGTTCTTGTAGTTGTTTTCTTACATGGATGTTTGTATTGCATCTTATGTTATGAGACAGAAGATAAAAAAAACATGACAAAAAATGACTGAACTCTGCCTAAATAGTTTCTTAAGATATCATTAAAGCATCTGCAATCATCATTGTGTCCATTTGACATTCAACAATCTCATTGTGACTGATGTGGCTCTGCATTTCTTACCTGAAGCACAAAGTTCCACTACTTACTGCAAATCCACAGTGTATTTGCCCAAACTCTACGTGTTATTTCCATTTCTCCTGCATAAAAGCCAGTCCTTCATTCCTCAGGGAAATTTTTTCTGTTGTAAGAGCAGATCTGACTAGGGATGCACCGATCCAGCTTTTTCAGTTCCGATACCGATTCCGATACTTTGGCTTAAGTATTTGCCGATACCCGATATCAACCAATACTAGTGTAAGAACTGAAACACCTTATTTTTCTTATTAAAACATAAGACATTTGGTCTTATAGTGTTATGTAACTGTTATTTTTTAGTGCAAATCACAACTGAACAACTTAATCTGAAGAAAATGTCAAACATTATGACATATTCTGAATCAACACCAGCCTGTAAAATTGTCTCAATATGCCCAATTAAAGGCACAACAATGATATCGACTGAACCGATATCATGGAGCCGATACCCGATCCAGCAAAATTGCCTGGATCGGCACCGATATCCGATCCCAGTATCGGATCGGTGCATCCCTAGATCTGACCAAAGTGACCAAACCAGTAAATTGCAGGAGCGATTTCTCTAAGTTTATGAATCTGAATAAACATCAGGGTTTGTCAGTCGAGCGATCCTTGTCACAAGTACAAATCCTCTTGAAATCAGACCGACACATTTCTGTCTGTCCAGTTATTTTTGTGTAATGAAGCCTTATCCGCACGCTCCTTAGCTAAAGTGTGGTCTGTGAAACTGCAGTCTACTGTTTACAGATTTATAGGTTACATATATTTGGCTGCAGCACCTTGCACTCCTCCCTGATGGAACAGCCACACGCATGAATGGGATTGAAAGCGGCAATTGTCTATCGTTGCATTCTAATTTGAGGGAATTAGTAGACTATATACTGTATAAAAGGGCAGCTCCATTTTCAATCCGTCAATATCACCGAGAGCTTTAAAAATTTTCCGTCAAATCAAAATACAATGATGGTAAATTGTCGGTTAATGTAACCTCTGCTCTCAATTCAACGTATCTTTATTTATCGAGCACTTTAAAAACAACACAGCTGACCGAAAATGCTCCACAGGTTCAACACAATACGACAATTAAAATATTACAGCCAAGGTGACAGTAAAATGCCCAACTCTCGAACTAGTGAAAAGACATGAAAAAATAAATTAATTTTTAGAAGAGAGATAAACGCAAAGTGAGTCAGCCAACTCAATCTAAATTTCACACAGATGAGGCTGAATTGAAGCCATCTGAGAATAACTGGTAGACAAAACCACAACATTTACATTTGCTGTTGAATTCTTGTCATAAAACACCTTTTTTCAGCTCATGACATGTTTTGGACTGTATGTAAAGGAGAGTTTATGATAAGTCGGCGATAATTTAAATAATCCGTTGGTTGCATTTAATAACTTGTTGGAAGCCTTACTAGACAGTGCAATCAGTCTGAAGCTATTTGCAGCAAGAGCAGAGGTAACTTTTGTAACTTCCGCAGTTGTGTTTTGGCACACAGCTCTCACGATTAGCCACACCGGGCCTCACAGTCCACATTTAGGAAAGCGACAGAGGATCCAAACACAGCTGGCGGTCTACACTAGCTCTCCTCACTGTAAAAACACAAGGCTGCCTCGTAGTTCCAGGTTCACTTCGGGACAGGAATTCACACCTGAGCGACAGAAAACAGCCAGAAGTCGAGGACCAGGTTTTTTCAACTTCAAAACGCTGCACTAAAAATCAAGGTGAGGAGGCTTTGTGATTGTTTCCTGAAGTGGGAGCTGCTCGGAGGAAGCACTGGAAACCCTCACACAACCTTTGTTCACCAACTTATGATCAGCAGCAGAACTCTATCATCAGGTTAGGAGACATCTTTTATACAATAACCATTTGTTTAATAGGTTGTGAGGCAAGTTGGCAAAAGGCTATTTTTTATATTATAACTTTGTAGTTTGCCACAAAATGTTTCGTCCGCTTGACAAAGAAGCTAAAATGTTGTAGGCGTGCTTGTTTATGCTTTAGCTTTTCATCTTACTGGCCTATAGCAGTGTTTCTCAAACTGTGACATGTGTCTCGTGGTGCAGCCTGCTTCTTTTGCGTGATTCGCAGTTTTAATATTTGTTTAATTTAGAGGCAAATGTTGTAATATTTTTGTCCTTTTTGGTCAATCATCTTTTGGAGTTTACTTATGGTTAACTCTCATTTTATTCATTTATATAATTTTAAACCAATTATAAGCTCCAATTCAGGTCTGTTCCTTAATAGGGTCAAAATTGAGTTATCTACTGTTTCCGGGCCTTTTAGTTTCGATTTTTGTGCAAACATGCTCATTGTGCTGTTGCGATGGTCAAACGCCACCACTGCATTTTCAGTACACGCCAACGTCACATCGAGTTGACCCAGATGGTTTGATTCTTTTGCATGTCAAGCAACACATCTAATCACTTATTTGACGTGCAAGTAAGAAACAAGACCTGTGCACAGCCTCAGAGCTGTGAACTTCTCCTCACGTCAGGATCGCTCCCCCACAAAACTCACATCACTCGCCAAGCTCACTGTTCATATTTGGTGCTGTCAATCAAAGTCTGTTCACACCCACTGGGCGTCTCTTAAAAGGCCTCCACTTTTGCGAGCCTGTTTGAAGTTCAGTTGTGGGTGGAGTAAGTAAGTTTAACCTCCCTATAAACGCCAGAGAATAAAAGTGGGTCGTCGAGACTTACAACACTCCACAGTGGAGGCAGATTGAACATGGAAGGGCAGAGCATTTCAGAGCTGCAGAGCCCCCGGTTTTAAGTCTCGAACTTCAGAGCACGCACAGGTTTTGGATGAGATCCGAGATGTATTTTGGGACCAGTCCATTCAAAGCTCTAAAAACAAACAATGACAATTTAAAATGAATTCTAAAAATAACCAGTGCAATGATGCAAGAATTATTGTGATATGATCTCTGTTCATTAATTTGCTCCTAGTCAACAACAAAAACAAGAGTACTGGCCTTTCATTTTGTCCACTGAAAGAACTGCTCTGAATTTTGTAATCTCACTTGAACAGAATGTTTTTGTGGGGTTTTTTTTAGATCGAAAAGTTAAAGACACAGACAAGAAGGTAGAGGCTATCGCAGAGCAAAGTATTACAGGTGTAAATTGACTGAGGGGTGATTAGTAATAAGGACAATATAGTAGGTTGTGATTGGCAGAAGTAGTTATGTGACAGGATATTGGATCCAAGTAGGAAACCAGTTTAATTTACCCTGCCGGTTCATTTTACTGATGAGTAATAATAGCCCCATGAACAGGCAGAATACCAATAGCTTTGTGGAAAGTCTTTGTCTAATTAAAACAGAATTGTGTAAAATATAAAGTACGGCGAGTTATTGTCAGTAGGACAACATTTGATTAAAAAGCACAAAAGGACATGTTATGAAGTATTCTTTCGGAACATTTTTGGCATTTGCAAAATTTGTTCTTCACTGAAAATGTTTTTCTGGATGAACAATGTCTAGAACAGTTTAAAGCCCTCATGCACACAGGAAATGTGCTGTTTTTTACAATTAGAATACTTAAACTGCTACCCAAAATTTTGTTGCAATATAATTTGAGTGAAGTTTAAAGAGAACTAAACATTAAGTCAACTTTTTTTTGCCACTAGCGATGTTTACGGTGACAAAACAGCTGATGTTTCGATATTTAGATTTTTATTTTTTGCAATACAAACGAGACTTACGTGTGTTTTTATTCATAGTATTGGTTAGACTCACAGTGTAAATTACAATATTGGTTTAGAACAATTGAGAAATTAGACAATACAGTCAGTATCTGAAAGAACACCCACTAACGGGGAGAACAGTGCATATATTTTAATGGGAAACAGCAGCTTCCTCCAACTACAATTGCAAATGTGGACTTAAGGAAATATATTGTGTCAGCTATAGATACAAAGACATGGAGGTGAATAAAGAGTTTGTAAATCTATCTAGCAATGCTTACGGAAGACTAACGTGATGCTAGCACAGTCTGGCATATCTATAGAACGTTTAGTTTTCTGACACAATGCCACATCAATAACTTTCATGTAATGTGGTTGTGACTAGCTGTGTTAAAATAAATAATTAGGTAAAAAGTTGGGCTTTCATTGCCTTAACATAGGACTTTCCCCATGACTTCCCTGACAGCACGCAATGCCGAAAGCATTTATAGACTTCCTAAAAACGGAAGAATTGATAAGCCCTGCTTCTTCATCATTTAACTTACCTGGATTTAGTGTCAACATACATTCCTGAATCTTCCTTGAATCCTGAGTTTTTCACCCATAGTTTTGGAGTAAATGCAAGTCGATATAGGTGGGGATAGGTGGTTAGTAAAAAACAAACAAAAAATCAGATATTTTATGAGCAGTTATTATTGCCCTGTTTTTGGGCAAAACAAGATTTCACGAACATGCGCCAAACAATCAAAATACAACTTCTAGTAAACTAATGATGAGAAACACTGGAGTGATAGGGTTAAAAGTTCAAGTCGAGTCACATTATTTGTCCATTTTAATGAAAACCAGGCCACTTTGACTTAGTTTGGTGTAAAAGTCCTTGTGGTAAATACTTATCGAAGCTTTACAGCAACTAAGTTGCAAATTATGAAGAAAATGACAAAGTTGAAAATTAAAAAGCGACAAAAGGCAAAGACCGTTTACATACAATTTCTGGGAGTTTAGGCAGTTGTTTAGCAAAATGTGTTTGTCATTTATGTGGATTTTAGCTCAAATTAACAATATGGTTGCTAGGTAACGGTTGTTGAATTACTTAACCCGTATTTGCTGGACAAAAACATTTATAAATCTTTATCAAAACAGCCAAATTGGGTGAAAACAAGTCAAATGTTTAGTGAAATTTAAAAAATAATCATGTTCAGATTGTTTTATTGGAAAAACATAGTCTAACCCAGACCTGAGCAAACTGCGGCCGTCCACTTGTTTTAATCAGGACCCAGGCATGTTTTTAAGAATAAGCATTACTCTTACCCTGTAGAGTCTTATTATATCCATATTATCTAGTCTAGGAATATTCAGAATTCAGAATATTCATGTTAATTTTAGTTATTTTAGCCAGATTTAAATAAAAATATTAATATCTCGTAGCATATTTTACTTGTTGAAGACATTTCTGACTGTTTCCGAAATATTTTAGCTTGAATCAAGTTTGCAAATCTACTTAAACATGACAGAAAGCAAGTTAAATAATCTAATTCCATCAACTAAAGCCGTTTTAGCAAATCTAGAATAAAACATTTTTTTACATATATTTCTTTTATTTGATTGACTTGGCCATGTGTTTGCACCTGTGATTAATAAGTGCAATGATAATAGAAAAGTATCCTATTTTTTATACAAAATATGCACTAAATTGTGGTCTTGCACCTTGTCACTTATCTGGATTTGAATATGGCCTTCTGAGAAAAATAATAACTCTTAAATAATTGTGTCGTGCTGTTTCGCTGTGCTACTTGCATAACAAACTCTACTCTGTCTCCTACACATGTTGTATTATCAGCCCAGGTCCTCTGCAGAGTTTTGGGTGCAGTGGCTGTGGTCACATGACTGCGTCCCTGTGTCCGGTGTCTGCTCTCTCCCTGAGGACAGCAGCTCCGGGCCGCTCCTCCGCTGAGATGAATTAGGCCCGCTCCTGAGCCACGCCCACCGTCACTGTTATTCCAATTCAGCACTCCTGGCCTCACCGCTATTGGCATTTCCTTGTGTATATTTAGAAATCCATTTGTCAAGCTCAGGAGGATGTTCCGTCGTTAAATTGTGTGCTTGTCATGCCTGGCTGCGGTGCGCATTAATAAACAGTAAGAAGGTGGCAGCTTTGCAGACTGTTAGTTCTGTCTTTGGGAAGAGGTGAGGATATATTGTACGAGAGGTGATCAAAACACACGCGAGGAAACATGAATAATTAATCCATCAAGTCAGTTTTTGTGTTAAAGGCGCTGGAATATGCAAGATTGGCTTTTTTTTAGTCATGTTTGAATGTGTTCCTTCACCACAAACATAATATTATTCATCTGTAAAGCTCAGAATGTTTTGTTCCACCTTGTGATGTCTTTAGATCTCAATGTATATTACAATACACTAGAATAAACTTAAGTTGCCCTGTATTTTGTGAATAGTTTAGCTTTATCCTTTGTTTATTTGAGTTTATCACAGAAAGACTCAACTGTTTTCTGTTGTGAAGCAGTTTGAATGAACTAACAATAAATGTAAGTCTGAAAATGCAGTGGTCCCTCGTTTATCGCGGGGGTTAGGTTCCAAAAACAACCCATGAAAGGCAAAACCCGCTAAGTAGTGATCTTCATTTTTACCAGTAATTTCAGTTGATAACCTGCCTGGTTCTGATGTTTAGTGTCTTTTGTACAGGTAATAATGCGCTGAACACATGATTCACCGCCAGATTCAATAGTGCATGTCGTTTATGTGACCGCTTAAAGAGGGGCGGTGCTGCGTGCGTTGTCTGCTCTGCTTTTGGCACGTTGTCCGTCCCGCTGCGCTCCACAGCCGATCGCAGAGCCACGGATCACACAGACTCCATACCCGACAGCCACAAAACACATCCGGACTCTAGCGAAGTCACAACACGCTCCTCAAACACATCGCTGAACTACACAAATGACGTTCCAGCGTGAACAAACTTATCATCGTAACTACGAGCTCAAAGAGTCAAATCCTCACTTGGAGAAACGTCCGAGCGTCAGGTCAGCTTCCCCTGCATGATCCAAACTGTCTTAAGTTTTCTAAAAGAGCTTCTGTGCTGTTGTCTGTGAATGCTGCGATGTCACATGGTCTCCAATCAGTGCATTTGAGAACAATATAGGACCGCGCACTGTAAACAAAAAAAAGCAAACATTGAAGCCGCGGAAAGTGAAACCGCGATAGAGCGAGGGACCACGTAGTGTATTTTTCTTGTTTCAATTCCAGTTGCACTAATTTCCAATGAGAAGATGCTGTATTTTTCATATGTTTAGCCAAACAGTCCACTTTGCTCTTGTTTAGACAGTTAAAATATGCTTGAACAAAGATGGACGATGATAAACCATGACTTATTTTAAGCATTAATCTCTCATTATCCACTTTAAGATTGTCACTTTTTACAGTGTATAGTTCAGTCTTTTTTAAGTTCCACTTTAGACCTGGTTTAGTCCTGGTTTAGATTTGGTGATGTGGTTTAACGTTGATTTTTTAAGACAAATAAAAATGGGCTGCAGCATTAGTTGGTTCACTATAGAAATAAATCTAGTCCTGTTCATGTTTGGTGCAACCTCATGTCAAAAACGGAAACGCATTGTGCAACTAACCTGGCCCAGAAGCCATGGTCTTTGTAAAATCTGGCAGTCTGGAAAAAGAAGTTGAATAGCCCTGCCCTATACCATAAACCCTACATTTTCAGTCTGAGTTGAACTAGTTTTTTACATCAGATCAACACGTCTCTTTCTGTCTAACCGGCTGCTTCATTGTGCAGAAAGCCTGATGAAAAGCTGCATTCTGAGCTGAACCTTTANCTGCCTCGAGTGTTAGCCAATAGCGAAGCCCGTAGAGGGCTACGCACATACTCATAGAACTACAGTTACATTAGGTAACTAAGATTTACGCTATACTTAATCCAATCCGTCATCGTGACAGACAAGGTCCCAAAAAATCCGTCATGAGGTATTTTTGTCATAATTTTGTTCAGTGGTTTATTCCTGGCATGTTCTTGTAGTTGTTTTCTGACACGAACATTTGTATTGCATCTTAAGTTATGAGACATAAGATGCATTACAAAAAATGACTGAACTCTGCCTAAATAGTTTCTTAAGATATCATTAAAGCATCTGCAAAAATCATTGTGTCCATTTGACATTCAACAATCTCATTGTGACTGATGTGGCTCTGCATTTCTTACCTGAAGCACAAAGTTCCACTACTTACTGCAAATCCACAGTGTATTTTGCCCAAACTCTACGTGTTATTTCCATTTCTTCTGCATAAAAGCCAGTCCTTCATTCCGCAATTTCTCTAAGTTTATGAATCTGAATAAACATCAGTGTTTGTCAGTCGAGTGATCCTGGTCACAAAGTACAAATCCTCTTGAAATCAGACCGACACATTTCTGTCTGTCCAGTTATTTTGTGTAATGAAGCCTTATCGCACGCTACTTAGCTAAAGTGTGGTCTGTGAAACTGCCAGTCTCCTGTTTACAGATTTATAGGTTACATATTTGCCCGGCTGCAGCACCTTGCACTCGGCAGGCATCAGTATAGTGGCCTCCCTGATGGAACAGCCACACGCATGAATGGGATTGAAAGCGGCAATTGTCTATCGTTGCATTCTAATTTTGAGGGAATTAGTAGACTATATACCAGGGCTATTCAAATAGCGGCCCGCGGGCCAAATGCGGCCCACTAAGCCATATGATGTGGCCCACCATGGTAAATGGGCCATGAACTGGACCACATTGTAAAGACACCTGGGAAACACTCTATATCTGATTTACAGTGAACAGTGGTGGGTTTACAGCAATATGATGCTGAGCAATAAAGACTGACCCATCATAGTTAAGTGGCCATAGACTGGGCCACATTTCTTGGTTAGATCTGGTATTCAGTTGCCTGCAGTACTTTTAAATCAACTTAATCAGCTAAATGCCACTGATATTTAAGATATAGTCATGGTTTTGGTCTGGTTTGTCTCTAGGCCTGTTCCCAAACTGTGGTTCACCTTGAAGTAGCACAAATGCAGACATAAAGACATAGAGTTGGATTAACTCTAGGTTTAGTCTCGTCCTTTATCTGTTGTTTTTGTTGCTCATGTTCTAGTTTTCATTTATCTCTGCTAGTGTAAGCCTGTTATATGACAGAGAAATTTAGACGTATTTCAATTTACTAAACATTCAACAATTTCTTGGGGCAGTTCTATTGTTCGGCCCACAGACCATGGTCCTTCGAAAAATCTGGCCCGCTGGAAAATATAATTGAATAGCCCTGCTATATACTGTATAAAAGGCAGCTCCATTTTCAATCCGTCAATATCACCGAGAGCTTTAAAAATTTTCCGTCAAATCAAAATACAATGATGGTAAATTGTCGGTTAATGTAACCTCTGCTCTCAATTCAACGTATCTTTATTTATCGAGCACTTTAAAAACAACACAGCTGACCGAAATGCTCCACAGGTTCAACACAAAACAACAAAACAAAACACGACAATTAAAATGTTACAGCCAAGGTGACAGTAAAATGGCCAACTCTCAAACTAGTGAAAAGACATGAAAAAGTAATGAGTTTTTAGAAGAGAGATAAACGCAACTCAATCTAAATTTCACACAGATGAGGCTGAATCGAAGCATCTGAGAATAACTGGTAGACAAACCACACATTTACATTTGCTGTTTAATTCTAGTCATCAAACACCTTTTTTCAGCTCCTGACATGTTTGGGACTGTATGTATAGGAGAGTTTATGATTATTTGTTCATCAATTAAGTCGGCGATGATTTAACTAATCCGTTGGTTGCATTTAATAACTTGTTGGAAGCCTTACTATACACTGTAAACCCGAACAAGTTAGCAGTACTCAAAAAATTTGAGGTAATGTATTTCCTCAAATTTTTTAAGTTAATAAACTTGAAAGTCACAATTAGTGTAACTTGGATATTACCAGTTGGTTTAACACATATGTTTTAGTTTGTTGAACTTAAAAGTCCCAATTATTCTAACTAAATATTGCCAGTTAGTACAACTCATAAATTTTAGTTTGATGAACTTAAAAGTCACAATTGGTGTAACTCAGATATTATCAGTTAGTATGACCCATTTACTCCAAAAGTGTTCACGTGGAGCATGAGGCATTAGAAGTATTGGCACACATAACTGGAAATAGCTTCGTTAGTGCTATAGCCCACTAGATCATAGCTCAGCTACAATCTTGTTCCCAGATTAGTGGGTGCTGTACCTCTGAATAGAGTCAATATCCCTGAGGAAGTCTATTCCTGCCATAGACACCTCTGTCATGGTTCAACATGTGACCAATGAAATCCAATGTGCATTTGCTCTGATGTGTCTCACTAACTGCGTTTCCACCCCCTTGTTTTTAATGCGCATTAAGAATAATCGAATACGTCCTGAGAGGTGGAAACGGCAAATATCGCATTTAGAATCCCTAATGCGCATAAAAGTTTATACGCTCTCTTGAGGTGGATTTTGTTTTATGCGCATAACGGCTGAAGCGAATTTTGAAAGCTGGAAACGCAGTTATTCGCATTAACTCATGAGGCGAATTAAAACCCACGGGACCCATGGGTTACATACCTGCTGCAGCTGCTCTGGAGGAGGGACTTGGGTGATAAATAAATCCAAAATAATCCATACAGACGAAGTTGTTATGTCCAAAAGGCTGCAGACACGCAAACTGCACCGTTACAAAAACAGCACGTTTGCTGAGGTCCGCCGATCAAAAACTAACCCGGAGAAACACTGCGCTGTTTGATCAAAAAACTCCATGAAAGTTTATGGTTGTTCAACACTGCAGTGATTCAGAGCTCGTCCTTTCCACAGCGGAGGATTTGTGTTAAAAACAAAGACAGCAGCCTTTTATTTTGGCTCTAAACAGATCCATCGCATTAATAAAGTGATAACCGGCTAAAGTTTGCAGAAGACGGAGCAGACTGCCGCTAACAACTTAATAATAAAGAATCTGCGGCTGTGAAAAAAGTGAAACCAAACAGACTGTGCACGTAGCGCCATCTGCAGGATCAGCGGTGTTATGACAGCTCATGTTGCCATAACAACACCCAGATATGCGCTTTGATGGAAACGGAGATTAATTCGCCTTTTTTATTCGCTTTACTTATGCGAATTTCGACAATATGCGCATTTTATATGGGTGGAAACGCAGTTACTGACTCCATTTGACTTTAACAGTCATGGTGAGAATAAAGAATGACTTTCCATCACTGCTGTAATGCTACAAGTACTAGATTAGTCTAAAAAACAAACTTTTTCTCAAATTTTGTGACTGACCAATCATGATTCAGTATGCACCGACCAATCAGGATTCAGGATTCACAATGTATTAAAATGCAGTTCTTGGGAAAAAACCATGACAGAGTCAGGTGTCTGAGAAAGTGACTTTCTGGTTATAACCCATGATTCATAGCACTTCTTGTTTCTGATTGGTCAGAAGCTTCTTCAATGTTTATTTAATTAATTCAAATAAATTTTATATCATCTATGTTATAATTTACACTTACTTAAACCCACAATAATTGTCGTTAATCAAAAAATATTTGTTACAATTACTCAAAAAAGAACATGTTACAGCAACTTAACATAATTAAGAAGGACTTTTTGTAAAACTTGAGTATTCACAACTTGATCTATTTAATTAATTTGAACATTTGGGTTTACAGTGTACAGTGCAATCAGTCTGAAGCTATTTGCAGCAAGAGCAGAGGTAACTTTTGTAACTTCCGCAGTTGTGTTTTGGCACAGAGCTCTCACGATTAGCCACACCGGGCTTCACAGTCCACATTTAGGAAAGCGACAGAGGATCCAAACACAGCTGGCGGTCTACACTAGCTCTCCTCACTGTAAAAACACAAGGCTGCCTCGTAGTTCCAGGTTCACTTCGGGACAGGAATTCACACCTGAGCGACAGAAAATAGCCAGAAGTCGAGGACCAGGTTTTTTAAACTTCAAAACGCTGCACTAAAAATCAAGGTGAGAAGGCTTTGTGATTGTTTCCTGAAGTGGGAGCTGCTCGGAGGAAGCACTGGAAACCCTCACACAACCTTTGTTCACCAACTTATGATCAGCAGCAGAACTCTATCACCAGGTTAGGGGACATCTTTTATACAATAACCATTTGTTTAAAAGGTTGTAAGGAGAGTTGGCAAAAGGCTATTTTTTATATTATAACTTTGTAGTTTGCCACAAATTGTTGTCTGCTTGACAAAGAAGCTAAAATGTTGTAGGCGCCCTTGTTTATGCTTTAGCTTTTCATCTTACTGGCCTATAGCAGTGTTTCTCAAACTGTGGTATCCTGTGCCGCCTACTTTTTTTTGCGTCATATGCGATATTAATATTTGTTTAATTTAGAGGTAAAAATAAATGTGCTAAAACAACCTTAAATATTAGAATGAGCCTAAAACTGATTGACCTTTTGACTTTCTTAATATACAAATTTGACAATACAACAAAAAACTTTGAAGTCAGTGTGTATTTTTCTAATTTCATACAAAACAAGATTTTATGCTTGTTCCTTTAGCACTCTTAGTTCAAACCAATAATAATCTACTCAAAACCTAAAATACTCCTCATTCTAAGCACATATTCACTTATTTTTAAAATTAAGTTGGTAATTTTTTTCCAGTTTGTATAAATATGAAACAAATATTTGTCAAATTGCAGAGTGCAGGAATCTTTCATTATATTTTGTGAAGCGCTCTGAAACACTTATTGTTCTAATTCTAATAGGAATATAAACTGGTTGCATCTACAGTGTTAAAAAGTTGATAGCATCATTTATTTAACTTTTATTAGAAATGTGTTCTTTTGTAGCGTGTTTTTACTGCACGATAAACTCAATATTCAATTTTTGCTTATCTTAGAAACAACATTCACAATATTATCTAAAATTTGATATATTGCCAAGCTCTAGGTGCGATGTGCAAAGGTGCGCAGGTTTGAACCTTGTTTCGGTGTTTCATTTATCACATTTTCATTTTTAGAAACTATTCACATGTTCACATCATAAGCTCATGTGCTTATGTCGGCTAAAGCTAAAGTTTTCATACATATGTCTGCAAAGTTAATAAAAAAGAGTCTTGATGTGCAAGTAAACAACTAGACCTGTGCACAGCCTCAGAGCTGTGAACTTCTCCACACATCAGGATCGTTCCCACACAAAACTCAACATCACTCACAAGCTTGCTATACATATTTCGTACTGTCAATCACAGTTTGTTAACACCCACTGGGCGTCTCTTAAAAGGTCTCCGGGCATCTCCCACTTTTGCGAGCTTGAAGTTCAGTTGAGGGTGGAGTACGTCTCTGACCGCATGTTTGGTCTCACTTTAAAAGCCATAGAATAAAAGTGGGTCGTCGAGACTTAAAACACTCCACAGTGGAGGCAGATCGAACATGGAGGGGCAGAGCATTTCAGAGCTGCAAAGAACGCACTGTCCCCCCTGGTTTTAGCTCTCGGTTTTAAGTCTCGAACCTCAGAGTGCACACTCGTTTTGGATGAGATCTGATTATTTTGGGTCCAGTCCATTCAAAGCTCTAAAAACAAACAATGACAATTTAAAATAAATTCTTAAAATAACCAGTGCAATGATGCAAGAATTGGTGTGATATGATCTCTGTTAGTTAATTTGCTCCAAGTCAACAACAAAAACAAGAGTACTGGCCTTTCTTTTATCCACTGAAAGTACTGCTGTGAATTTTGTAATCTCACTTGAACAGAAGGTTTTGTGTGTTTTTTTTAGATCGACACAGACAAGAAGGTGGAGGCTATCGCAGAACAAAGTATTACATGTGTAAATTGACTGAGGGGTGATTAGTAATAAGGACAATATAGTAGGTTGTGATTGGCAGAAGTAGTTATGTGACAGGATATTGGATCCAAGTAGGAAACCAGTTTAATTTACCCTGCCGGTTCATTTTACTGATGAGTAATAATAGCCCCATGAACAGACAGAATACCAATAGCTTTGTGGAAAGTCTTTGTCTAATTAAAACAGAATTGTGTAAAATATAAAGTATGGCGAGTTATTGTCAGAAGGACTTGCAAAATAGAAACATTTGATTAAAAAGCACAAAAGGACATGTTATGAAGTATTCTTTCGGAACATTTTTGGCATTTGCAAAAGTTGTTCTTCACTGAAAATGTTTTTGTGGATGAACAAATGTCTAGAACAGTTAAAAGCACTCATGCACTCAGGAAATGTGCTGTTTTTTTGTTTTTTTTACAATTAGAAGACTTAAATTGCTACCCAAAATTTTGTTGCAATATAATTTGAGTGAAGTTTAAAGAGGAACTAAACATTAAATCAACTTTTTTTAGGCCACTAGCGATGTTTACGATGACATTTTTATTTTTTGCAATACAAACGAGACTTACGTGTGTTTTTATTCATAGTATTGGTTAGACTCACAGTGTAAACTACAATATTGGTTTAGAACAATTGAGAAATGAGACAATGCAGTCAGCATCCAAAAGAACATCCAATAACAGGGAAAACAGTGCATATACAGTATTTTAATGGGGAACAGCACCTTCCTCACTCACCATTTCAACAACTACAACTGCAAATGTGGACTTAAGGAAATATATTGTGTCAGCTATAGATACAAAGACATGGAGGTGAATAAAGAGTTTGTAAATCTATCCAGCAATGCTTACGGAAGACTAACTTGATGCTAGCGCAGTCTGGCATATCTATAGAACGTTTAGTTTTCTGACACAATGCCACATCAATAACTTTCATGTAATGTGGTTGTGACTAGCTGTGTTAAAATAAATAATTAGGTAAAAAGTTTGGCTTTCATTGCCTTAACATAGGACTTTCCCCATGACTTTCCCTGACAGCACGCAATGCCGACTGCAGTTATAGACTTCCTAAAACTGGAGAATTGATAAGCCCTGCTTCTTCATCATTTAACTTACCTGGATTTAGTGACAACAGACATTCCTGAATCTTCCTTGAATCCTGAGTTTTTCACTCATAGTTTTGGAGTAAATGCAAGTCGATATAGGTGGGGATAGGTGGTTAGTAAAAAAAAACAAAATCAGATATTTTATGAGCAGTTATTATTGCCCAGTTTTTGGGCAAAACAAGATTTCACAAACATGCAACAAATAATCAAAATACAACTTCTAGTAAACTAATGATGAGGAAACACTGGAGTGATAGGGTTAAAAGTTCAAGTTGAGTCACATAATTTGTCCATTTTAATGAAAACCAGGCCATTTTTTACTTAGTTTGGTGTAAAAGTCCTTGTAGCAAATACTTATCGAAGCTTTACAGCAACTAAGTTGCAAATTATGAAGAAAATGACAAAATGCAAAGACAATCACACACAACTTTCTGGGAGTTTAGGCAGTTGTTTAGTAAAATGTGTTTGTCATTTATGTATATTTTGGCTCAAATTAACAATGTGGTTGCTAGGTAACGGTTGTTGAATTACCTTAACCCGTATTTGCTGGACAAAAACAATTATAAATCTTTATCAAAACAGCCAAATTGGGTGAAAACAAGTCAAATGTTTAGTGAAATTTAAAAAATAATCATGTTCAGAATGTTTTATTGGAAAAACATAGTCTAACCCAGACCTGAGCAAACTGCGGCCGTAAACTTGTTTTAATCAGGCCCCAGGCATGTTTTTAAGAATAAGCATTAGTCTTACCCTGTAGAGTCTTGTTATCTCCATATTATCTAGTCTAGGAATATTCAGAATTCAGAATATTCATCTTAATTTTAGTTATTTTAGCCAGATTTAAATAAAAATATTAATATCTCGTAGCATATTTTACTTGTTTGAAGACATTTCTGACTGTTTCCGAAATATTTTAGCTTGAATCAAGTTTGCAAATCTACTTAAACATGACAGAAAGCAAGTTAAATAATCTAATTCCATCAACTAAAACCGTTTTAGCAAATCTAGAATAACTTTTTTTACATATATTTCTTTTATTTGATTGACTTGGCCATGTGTTTGCACCTGTGATTAATAAGTGCAATGATAATAGAAAAGTATCCTATTTTTTATACAAAATGTGCACTAATTTGTGGTCTTGCACCTTGTCACTTATCTGGATTTGAATATGGCCTTCTGAGAAAAATAATAACTCTTAAATAATTGTGTCGTGCTGTTTCGCTGTGCTACTTGCATAAACAAACTCTACTCTGTCTCTTACACATGTTGTATTATCAGCCCAGGTCCTCTGCAGAGTTTTGGGTGCAGTGGCTGTGGTCACATGACTGCGTCCCTGTGTCCGGTGTCTGCTCTCTCCCTGAGGACAGCAGCTCCGGGCCGCTCCTCCGCTGAGATGAATTAGGCCCGCTCCAAAGCCACGCCCACCGTCACTGTTATTCCAATTCAGCACTCCTGGCCTCACCGCTATTGGCATTTCCTTGTGTATATTTAGAAATCCATTTGTCAAGCTCAGGAGGATGTTCCGTCGTTAAATTGTGTGCTTGTCATGCCTGGCTGCGGTGCGCATTAATAAACAGTAAGAAGGTGGCAGCTTTGCAGACTGTTAGTTCTGTCTTTGGGAAGAGGTGAGGGATATATTGTACAAGAGGTGATCAAAACACACGCGAGGAAACATGAATAATTAGTCCATCAAGTCAGTTTTTGTGTTAAAGGCGCTGGAATATGCAAGATTGGCTTTTTTTTAGTCATGTTAGAATGTTGTTCCTTCATCACAAACATAATATTATTCATCTGCAAAACTCAGAATGTTTTGTTCCACCTTGTGATGTCTTTAGGTCTCAATGTAAAGTACAATACACTAGAATAAACTTAAGTTGCCCTGTATTTGTGAATAGTTTAGCTTTATCCTTTGTTTATTTGAGTTTATCACAGAAAGACTCAACTATTTTCTGTTGTGAAGCAGTTTGAATGAAACTAATAATAAATGTAAGTCTGAAAATGCAGTGGTCCCTCGTTTATTGCGGGGGTTAGGTTCCAAAAACAACCCACGAAAGGCGAAACCCACTAAGTAGTGATCTTCATTTTTACCAGTAATTTCAGTTGATAATTTGCCTGGTTCTGATGTTTAGTGTCTTTTGTACAGGTAATAATGCGCTGAACACATGATTCACCGCCAGATTCAATAGTGCGTGTCGTTTATGTGACCGCTTAAAGAGGGACGGTGCTGTGCGCGTTTGTCTGCTCTGCTTTTGGCACGTTGTCCGTTCCTCTTCGCTCCACAGCCGACTACAGAGCCACGGATCACACGGGCTCCAGACCCGACAGCCACGAAACACATCCGGACTCTAGTGATGTCACAACACGCTCCTCAAACACATCTCTGAACTACACAAATGACGTTCCAGCGTGAACAAACTTATCATCGTAACTACGAGCTCAAAGAGTCAAATTCTCACCTGGAGAAACGTCCGAGCGTCAGGTCAGCTTCCCCTGCATGATCCAAACTGTCTAAGGTTTTCTAAAAGAGCTTCTGTGCTGTTGTCTGTGAATGCTGCGATGTCACATGGTCTCCAATCAGTGCGTTTGAGAACAATATAGGACCGCGCACTGTAGAAAAAAAAAAGAGCAAACATTGAAGCCGCGGATAGTGAACCGCGATAGAGCGAGGGACCACTGTAGTGTATTTTTCTTGTTTCAATTCCAGTTGCACTAATTTCCAATGAGAAGATGCTGTATTTTTTATATGTCTAGCCAAACAGTCCACTTTGCTCTTGTTCAGACAGTTAAAATATGCTTGAACAAAGATGACGATGATAAACCTGACTTATTTTAAGCATTTATTCTCTCATTATCCACTTTAAGATTGTCACTTTTTACAGTGTATAGTTCAGTCTTTTTTAAATTCCACTTTAGACCTGGTTTAGTCCTGGTTTAGATTTGGTGATGTGGTTTAACGTTGATTTTTTAAGACAAATAAAAATGGGCTGCAGCATTAGTTGGTTCACTATAGAAATAAATCTAGTCCTGTTCATGTTTGGTGCAACCTCATGTCAAAAACGGAAACGCATTGTGCAACTAACCTGGCCCAGAAGCCATGGTTCTCAGTAAAATCTGGCAGTCTGGAAAAAGAAGTTGAATAGCCCTGCCCTATACCATAAACCCTACATTTTCAGTCTGAGTTGAACTAGTTTTTTTACATCAGATCAACACGTCTCTTTCTGTCTAACCGGCTGCTTCATTGTGCAGAAAGCCTGATGAAAAGCTGCATTCTGAGCTGAACCTTTATTGAATAACTCCCATTACAAATAGCTCACATCGACTTGAATAGCAGGTCTTACATATCCTCACGTCAGCTAAATGGTCTACAGAGCAGCCTCATTGTTCCTCTGAAGAAAAAAAAAAAGATCATTTTATCACTTAAAGTCTATAAAGCAAAGTGGCTGAATAATGCCATTTGCAAATTGTGCTGGTGTTAATTCTCAGGATAAAGTGTAATTTAAAAGTTCAGATCTGTCAGAGAGAGGAACAAAGCCGCCGCAGGAGTCGGAGTGTGAAAGTGAAGGAGCATTCTTCTCATAAGACACAGCCAATTAGTCACACAGCCAACACTTACATGCAATGTTCACTATGAACAATGTGTTTGGAGATTATGAATTAAAACAAGACACTACACAAGAGTACTGTTTCTGTTTTCTGTTGCTCTCTCAGTAGACAGGCTTTCATGTGGAAACAACACAACTGTTCAATCTACTTTTAACTATGTTTTATTTGATTTAATTCACTTCATCCATAGAAATCAATAAAACCTTCTATCTTTACGTTATTGTATTTTTGTTTATGAGTTTGCAGTATCAGCCTCTAAATTGCTTTCGGACACACCAACTTTACAATCTTGGAGATTTTGAAGGTTTATTTGTTTTTTTTTTACTGAAGGGTTTGTAAAAAAAAAAAAAAAAAAAGGCATCGAAATTTGATTTTTTTTTTTTCAGCCAGCTGTTTGACTCAACAATTAAATAAGATATCCAAAACTCTTCTGTTAAAAATTGTTTCTAACATTATTTCTAAATTGATTAATTAAGTTTAAACTAAATCCTTGTTTGTGATTTTGCAACCTTTAATTTAGTTAATTATGTTTTTGTGCTTGTGTAGTTTATTTCTTTCTCCTGTAAAACACTGTTGAGAACACATTTTTGGAACTTGACACTGAACTTAGTTATGGAACGCCTCACTTCCCCTTCGACCATCTATTTGATAAACTCGTATCTACAGTTGGGATAATCAGAACAAATAAAACCTGCGTTTGGCTCTTTGACTGAGCTTTATGTGCCTCTGCTCTCTGTGAGGAGGCTCTGTTGGTGTGTAGCACTCTCATTCTGTGCTGTCAACAGCGTGTTAATAATAGTTATGTGACTGTCAGCGATGGGCCAGGTGCCAGCATTCCCACTAACAATAATACAGGTCCCAGTTAAGAGTTGGCACCTCCGCCTCTCCGCAGCAGCAGCAGCAGCAGCAAACGACTGGAGCTTTTTTATAGACGTCAAGTCCTGCTTCTCAGCGTCAGCTCGCTCTGAGCCTGTTTCGAGCTGAATAAATAAGGTATGAATTAGCCGAAGTGCCATTTGAATTCTGGGAGATATTCTGTTTGTGTTTAAAAGAGCTTGTCTTAGGCCATCATTTTGAATTTAGCTTTGAGAAGCTTATGGCAGCTTTCAGCGAAGCATCCTTTTCCAGAGAAGAGGAGGAAACTGCAGCGTGGGCCAACTCCAAGAGAAGTTGAGCGTGAAGCCAGCTGCTCGCAGTACTGGGTCTAATCTGCACAGCGGCCTTTGAGGGACTTCAAAGCTGAGTGCTCAGGCCATTCTCTGGACGTCACCTCCTGAAGTTGGCTCCTGCTCTGTTTGTTCCAGTGAGGATTAGACTGCACCTTGTGTGTGAGCTTATCCTCTCCTCTTTGGTTATGTGTTGGAGGCTGCGGGGGTCCCAGCGGGGCCCGGGTGAGGGGCCGTCTGACCTGAGCACTACAGTAGCTCTGTGTGGGCGGTGAGGCTCCCTCCTGGGTCTCTCCTCTGTTTAACAGGTCTGAGACATGCGCCTGCTTTGTGCTGTTTGTTTGCCCGCAGCTCATCATGAACTCTGACTCTTTAATCACAGTTAAATGCTGCCAAAGAGAGAGAGGCTGAAGTTTAAGAAGTGGAGTGTCGGAGAGACAGGAGGATAATGGGCTTTGCTCTGTGTGCTCAGGCTCTCTCTGCCAGCCACAGCTACTTTAAAACTTCAGATGGGAACAGTGTTGAGCTGCTCAGCTCTAAGAACTCACAGCTGGATGCTGCTTTTCTGACGTCACACTCAGATGTTTGGAAATGTTCTGGCTCTCAGGACACAGCTGATGTCCTGAAGCGAGCAGACCTGTTGTTGTCCAGCTGAGGCCACGCACACAGACTTGAATCAGGCTAAAGCTAAAGCAGTGGGCTCTTCATTAGCGGCCCACACACCGCTCTAATGTGCCGGGGCCGTCTGCGAGGCAAAGGCAGGACCTCTGGGAACCATCCATGCCAGACCAGAGGCCGTCAGCGCATTACACCAATCAATGTGAGATCTGTGCTGTGGGCTTCTCCTGTCCGGCCCCCGTCACAGGCCTGTGTGTGGGGAGCCTGATCACCCCCCGCTGTGTACCTGGGAAAAGAGCAGCCTCAGAGCAGCTTCATCAGCCCCACGCTCGGCTCATCACAGCTCCAGCCAAGTGAGCGCTCCCGCCTTCCTTTCCAGTGTGTGCCGAAGACAGGATCGATGGGAGAATATTGTGGATCTCAAGCCGGGCATTTATTAATGTGCGGCAGCTCTGCTTGTAGCTCTGCTGATGGAAGAGTGTGCAATCACTTAAATCAACGGCCCATCTTCTGACGAACAATTACCGCAGCGAGAGGAAAGGCTGGCCCGCTCGCTGCTGATTGTTCTCCCACATAAAAGCTGCCGCTCATTTAACCTTGAGGATTACCTATTTGCTTGCACTTTATGGACTTATTGAGTTTTTCTAAACACACACATCGCGCGTGAAATGTGGGAATTGCCTGTTTTATATCTTCCCTCAGGTACCACTTAGTAATGTCACTGAGCTATTTACATGAACCTCTTTAAAGCACCTATAACCGGGGCCAATTTTCCTGATTGTCGATAGTACAACACAGCGGGGACAGCTCATTCGACCGTTCCCCGTCACTGAGGAATGACACAGAAGACCTGCTCCATTACAGCAAACTGCACTTTCCGCATTCAATACTTGCACTTAAACAGCAGCCGAAGTCAAACACAGCGCCGTGATCCGAGTCTGCTGACGGCTGGCCATTTGTGCGACTTAATACCCGACTGAAATGTGTTAAATGAACAAAACGTGATGTTCTCCTATCGGAAATCTTTGCATCTCCTCCGACAGAAGTGTGAGGGGGAGAAAAAAACAGCACATCTCTGGCAGATAAATTTGACTGATGTTGGAAGCGTCACATTTTTTGTCACAGCCCGCACGCTTCATTGCTCTCATCAAATTTGATCTTCCCGTTTTCAGACTTAATTTTGGTTTCACTGTGAATAAGTCACTCATTATTTACATACATATTACTTTCTTCTCCCCAAGTACGTGTGTGACAGTTATTTCTTTTAAAGTCAAAAGTGCACTAATGACGTATCCAGCTTGAATAAAGAATACTAAACGACGAGATCAGTGGATGAAATGTTTAATGTGAAGTTGCTGTTAATACAAACCTGAGAAACTGTGGCCCAGGGGCGCCAGATGTGGCTCTCAACCGTTTTAATCAGGCCCCGCCATGTTTTTGATAAACAGAAATGTATCAAGTATAAAGGACAACTAAAACGAGAATAAACTTTTTACTTTTTTAGGTTAAGCTAACATTATTATAAGAATAAAGTTAAAGCTTTGAGTCTTTGTATTCATTCAATGGGAATACATTTTTTTAAAACACAAGAAAATATCCTATCGGCCAAAGGTGGGATTTGTTTTATTTCATGGGCCATTCGGACCAGACCAGTGGAATATGGCTGAACCACGGTCAGTGTTGTAACAAGTTTTCTTTATTGCAAGCACATTTTTCTAAAACATACGGTTTTTCATCTACTATTTTGACCAAGCAATGACACATGCTCCATAGCCATTCAAACAGTCCGAGGGCCACATTTGGCCCCCCGGCCGCAGTTTGCCCGTGTCTACTGTAGAGATTTATAATGCTGGTTTACAAATATTAGTAAGTAATTTGTAATTTGTTCAAAACTAATCCATTATTTAAATAATTGTCAACTACTTTATAATAGAATCATCGTTAACTGGTTTTATTTAGGTTTCCAAAGGCCCTGTAGTGAACAGAATTAAGCAATGATGATGATGATGAGCAATGAAAATTTTATTTATTTTTTTGTTTCTGTAGTTTCTATATCTTCAAAATGTTCTCAAACGGCATTGCACAAGAAAAAATAACGTACTTGATTAAGCCAATATAAAAAGTACCTGAATTACCTCAAATGTGTTTTGTTTTAGGCATAAATTATCTTTCTTTCTCAGAGATTTCCTTATTATAATAAAACCACTTGTTTTATATTTTTTTCCATTGGCAAATCCTATTTAAAAAACCTACTCAAAACAAGATTCAAATTTCATGCATTCATAAACTTGTTACCTTATTAAGATGGTACAGTTTTCTATTGTAGCTCAGCTGTAATGATCAACATAATCGTTAGTTGCAGCACTAGTTGAGTTAAACTATTATGAAATGTATTTTATGGAATTTAGGTTTTTTTAACATGTCGCAAAAGTTCTCAAAAGGGAAAAAAAAATTATATTGTGATTGAAAGGCTGAATCTGATCTTTATTTTGGGTTATATCTATGACCACTTCCTCAAACCAAACAGAACTAACCTTTTCTCTTTAATTACGTATAGTTCTCCCTTAACTTCCACCTCTGTGCAAGTTATATATAAGTTTAATGCCACAGTGGAACATGCAGAGTATTAACATCACCATGGAGACCGAGCATAACCCACCTTTAAACGGCCCTCGTGAAAGCAGCTTTGCATGTGTTTAATTCACTTTTAAATGCATCTGGTGTGTATTTGACCGTAGCTGCATCTTTGTACTTTTGCATAATTAAAATCCATAAAACATAAAAGGTGAAAATGATTTGTAGATACAGTACGTGCCGTCGTTTCACAAACAAGAATCTCAGTTGTAAGTTAACAAAGAAAGTGCTTGTTCTTATTACTATGATGTGAAATATTTGCCTCATTTTCAATCAGATAATTCATCAGATAAAATGTGTTGTTTTGGTGACAGATTTTGTGATCAGATAAGTAATTGGAGACTTGTTTGTGCTGATTAAATTTTTTTCATAATTGCTGGGAAACTGCTTTTGAAACTAATTTTCTTACTTAAACAAAATTCCAATAATTGAGGAAGCGGCGGAGACAGACGATCAGCTGAAAATACATCTCAGAACTGATTACTCACAAGTTCAAGACTGAGAAAACAGAAAAGGCAAACTGCAATAAGTGAACTGATTGAACCGCCGTGCTCCTGACATTTACACCTGTCTCGTCAAAACTACAAGAATGTGTTCACTTAAGTTTTCTCTGAATGTTTCTAAAGGTGCCTTACGTAACATTTTACATGAGCCTTGTCTCTAAAGATATAGCCTATAGACCTGATTTTTGCTTCCTTAAAAATGTACACAGAAATTATTCATTTTAAACTTCCTACATTAGTGCCATGTTTTGCTGACATACCTTATGCAACTCTGAAACTCAGAATTGTTCTCCTCACGGCTTTTTTACAGCTGTTAGGAGCGAGAGGTGTGGGTATTATGACCATTTTTTTAGCCACATACTAGCAACAACAACAGACGAACTTTGTAGATTCTGGTGAACAAACGAGACATTATTAGACGTAGACAGGACAGTGCAGACCAATTTTTAAGTGAATAGAGACATAAGCAAGATATCTGCTATATATTGTTAAAAAAATACAATACAGTAGTCCCTCGCTCCATCGCGGTTCACTTTCCGCGGCTTCACGGATTTTTTGTGTGTGCAATTTTGCTTTTTTTTTTTTTTTACAGTGCGAGCGGTCCTATAGACGTGCGCTGTAAGCGTGTTTTTCTTTCAAACGCACTGTTTAAGGATTGTGTGACGTCGCAGCATTCACAGACAACAGCACAGAAGCTCTTTTAGAAAACTTTAGACAGTTTGGATCAGTCAGGGGAAGCTGACCTGACGTTTCTCCAGGTGAGGATTTGACTCTTTGAGCTCGTAGTTACGATGATAAGTTTGTTCACTCTGGAACGTCATTTGTGTAGTTCAGAGATGTGTTTGAGGAGCGTGTTGTGACTTCGCATGAGTCTGGATGTGTTTTGTGGCTCTGGAACCCGTGTGATCTGTGGCTCTGTGGTCGGCTGTGGAGCAGCGGGACGGGCAACGTGTCAAGGCAGAGCTGTTATATCCTCCAGTGAATCATGTGCATATTATTACGTGTACAAAATACACGAAACATCAGAACCAGGCAGGTTATCAACTGAAATTACTGGTAAGCAATAAAGATTACTACTTTGCGGGTTTCGCCTTTCTCGGGTTATTTTTGGAACCTAACCTGAGGGATAAACGAGGGACCACTGTAGTGCCTTTAAATACGGATTGGCGATATGTATTGGTATGAAACAATATTTCCCAAAATCTGTATCAGCTACTCTTTAAAAAAATTTGCTATATTTGGTACTGATATATTTTTAGAGGAGGTTTTTTTTCTGTGTTCACATGTGTCTGTCCCAGATTGTTCATCAAATTTGTGATTCTGAGCTTACTAAAAAGTAAAAATAAACACACAATTAAAGCAAAAATTTTAATTTTTACAACTTTAATATATAAATAGGTATCGGCAAATATCTGGTATAATTTCAAACAGTGAAAGGAGTATTTAATTATTATTATTCTTTATATGTGCCACAAAATTCAAATATACTCCTACAGTTGTTCCTGGTCCATTTGGTCATTCGTGTCCAATCCTTGTATGTCATCATGACGTGACTTTTGCCCTGGTTGTCTGCACAAACATATGAAGCGATTGGTTTTCTCTGAGGTCATGTGTTGTTTGTCACCTCTACAACCCGAACACTGCTTCATAAATATAAAACACTGACTTAGAAATATCTAATTTTATCAAGTAAAATTCTTAGGTCTTAGTTTAGTCCTGGTCTGGTTGTACTCGATCTACTGTAGTCCTGTTTGGTCCCAGTATAGTCCCAGTTTTGATGTGGTGTGACAAAAGCCTAATATCAGACCAATTGATCGCTGCACAAAATCCAATATGCAGATACATGTGATATTGTTTTTCCCTTTAGTCAGTTCCATTGGGAGGCCGTTTAAACCCATGTAATTACCTGTAATCTCTCTTTACCTTCCTTTTAATTACCACACAGAGCTTAGTATGTTGACATTACCTCGACAAACTGAGATAAATATTGATTAGGGGTTCAAAGGGATGGCAAAATTACAGAAAAAAATTTAAGCATTAGCAAGCTTTTAAAAGAAAATCTGTTTATTTATGCACCGATTCGATACTGGGATCAAATATCAACGCCAATACAAGACATTTTCTGGATCAAGTATCGATGACATGATCGGTTCAGCCGATATCACAATTTTGCCCTTAACTGGATAACAATGAAACTATTTACTGACTGACATTATTTAATTAAAACATCTAATAATGTTTGAAATTGTATTCACATAAAATTGTTAAGTTGTTATGTAATAATTACAGTTACATAACACTGAATGACCCAATTCTAACAAGTGAATGGAATTTGTGATGAAAAATCGCTCTTTTCCCTACACTGATATCGGTCGATATCAGGTATCAGCAGATACTAAAGCCAAGTCGATATTGGAACTGAAAAAACATAGTTCATAGCAGTCAGTTTTGTGCCTCTCCATAAATCTGACTCTTAACCTGGCTTCAGAGCACCTAATTTTCATCTACAAGGAGATCTAGGTATAAAACCATACTGTGTAACATTCTAAAGCAAGGCAATTAGGGCTGTAGCATAGGATTAGTTTAATAATTGACTAATCGGTTGAATATTTCTCTCAATTTTTGGTTGTTAAGATTGCAAAAGGTCTGTTAAAATAAGATTTTTGCTAAATGTGACCAATAGTAAACTTAATAGATTCTGCTCGAGAACATAAACTACCAAAAGTACTACTGTATTTTTGAGCAAAGACACATTCTTACAAGTTTGCAGCGTCATTTGGATTGAATAGTGCTGTACTAAGGTAAAAAAAAAAAAAAATTTCAGTGCATGACTTTGGATTCTTTGGAGTATGTGTATACCTATAAGTAAACAATTTTATGATTACTGGTTTAGTGACCAATTATTGTGTTTTTTCAATTAACTTGTTGTCGGTGTATGAGTGATCCTAACTTACTTTTGTAACTTGCAGACGACAGACAACATAGCATGACCTGGAAACACACAAGTTTAAATTTAAGGCAGAAATTGTTCTTAAGATAAGCTTTTTTTTTACCTGAGCTGGGCAATATTGTGATAAAAATCAAATTGTGATCCCATTCTTCTGACAACATGTTGTTCTGGTGAAATAACATTAAAAATAGTAGACATAGTGGTCTGGTGGTGCTTTCTCATCTGGTTTATCTCTACCCAGCCTATTGCGTTTACTGTATATACGCATGAATGTATTTTAGCATGTGTGAAAGGAGGATGTTTGGTCTTGTAGGTGAGTTATCTGGCTGTTGAGTGAGTGGGACTGTTTTTAATGCTCTGTTGATTTGATTTCAAGAAAGTTGTAGCCATATTTTTTGTGAAATCACCCACAACCACAAATATTTCAATGTCTTGTCATAAACTATGGTTGTTTATGTGTATGTTCATTACTCTTTTGTTTCCTAATTTCCAACTAATTCCTATAAAGTCTTGTTAAATGTCTATAATTTCCTAATAAACTTCATGGAAAATGTAAAAGAAAAGATAAAATCATTCTCTAGAATATTCTTATTGGGGATAAATAAATTTGATGCCATAATGTGAAAAAATCTAAAAGCTAAAGGAGCTGCTTTTTCATAAAAATAACCAGGATGAGGCCAAATAATAGTTGCGATCATGCAAGCATAGAAGTAAAATTACACATTTTTATTGTTTATTTTGTGCCACAAAGACATCTTAGTTAGAAAAACATGTTTGTTTTGCACACTTGAAATTTGCTACTTGAGAAATTCCTCCTTTTTCTATTTATTCCGAGCATGTTTCAAACTATGGTGAAGACATGAAGAGCCCTAGTGTGAAAACAAAAACAACTGTAATGTAGCAGAATAATTTCAAGATACAAGTAATAAAGCTAAAAGTTTACTTATAGTTTTAACCAACAAACCACTAAAGCTTTAGTCACGTGAACTATTACTTCCGGGTCACGGCTGAAAATCAGTAATAAAACGTTAATTAGTTAACATTAGCTGTTAAAATAAATACATTTTGTCATGTATAGTGAACCATAATCACATAACCACAAGGAAAATAAAAATGCTATGCATTAAAACCGTAAAAAAAGATGTGCAGGCAACATTTGTTTTTGGCTAAAAAGTTATAGCGTGTACCTTTAAACGCTCCTATTCTGTTTCTATCCAAATCTAAGTGTTTGAAGTTTTGAGGTGCCCTTTGTGAACTTTTGTACCGATTATGAGCTGGCTGACGTGATCTATACCTATGCCTCTATGAATAATGTTTTTGGAGAATTAATTTCTGTGGGCGTGCACTATTAATGATCCGCGTCTGCTCCCGTTAACCTGACAAATGATTTCAGATGTTTTCAAGGGTAACTTTCATTTGTTTGTAACCTCTTTTATGTCTGCGTGACCCCTGCAGGCTGCGAGGCGGACTTCTGGGGGCCCCACTGCACCAATCGCTGTCAGTGCCAAAACGGAGGCCGCTGTAACCCCATCACTGGCGCGTGCATGTGTACCGACGGCTACCAGGGCTGGCGCTGCGAGGAACAGTGTGAGCACGGATACTACGGGAAAGGCTGCCAGCTCATCTGTCAGTGTCTGAACGGAGCGACATGTGACCACGAGACCGGAGAGTGTCTGTGCACGCCCGGGTATACAGGAGCTTTGTGAGTATATGTGTGACAGTGTGTGTTTGTTTAACGGAAGAATTTATTTTTTTAGTTTTTAATCCTGTAATAACATTCTTCTTCATCAAAGAGGAAGATTTTTAGTTTTTCTTCCAGTCCAGTAAATGTGGAGACAATAAAACTACTTCATCCTGTAGAATCCAAATTGATATCTCTGTGTTATTTTATACAACCGCTACTAACACATCAGAAACTAAGAATCTTTAGACTAGAGAAGTAGAGCCTGGAATGACTTGAATTGGGGTTATGCACTAACGTCTTCCGATCTTAGATTAACAGAGGGCGTTACATCCAGTGGCATAGTTGCCATAGTGATACAGCTGTTTACTTAAATGCAATGGATATCAGAAGAGGAATTTTAGGCAAGTCCTGAAGAACTTCTATAAAAGGTCAGAAGCTGCACTTTTTTTGCTGTTACAGCTGTCGCTGCGTCTACAACAGATGACATAAGAGAACTTTTTTAAGAGGATTGCTTCAGGACTAACCCAAAATTCCTTGTCATCGCATCAACTGTGTCTCCGGATGTAGCACCCTATGTCAATCTGAGACCGGAAGACGTGCATAACCCCAATTGTTACTTTGGTGCCTAAAAAGTTCATTTCTGCAACAATACCTTATCAGGCAAGATCAGTTCCCCTTGTGTTATTTCCTTTGCGGCCAATAGATGGAGCTCTAACTCAATCCATGATGTGGGAAACACCTGTGTTTCTTTTGTGCTTTACTACACATTTGTATTTGGTTCTGGTGCAGGGGATTCCAATGTGTAGGTGCTCAGGAGCATATTTGAAGAACGTGAATGAGGCAAAAAATGCAACATACTTGACCTGAGCTGGGGTGCCCCATTTTAATAAGTTAGTTTTTCACCAATATTTATATTGCATAAGCAGCACATGGTGACAAAATCAGCCCGCTATGTACTGTCAAAATCAAGAGTGAAATGCATTGCTTTGGTTGGCTGTGCTTGAGTGGTCACCTCCAGTCTCATTTAGCTGCTCTAAAAATATGTTTTAGTCCTAATTGCAGACAACAACAACAAAAAATGTGGATATTATCATGTGCTTAAAGATTTGTGGAAACACAACATTGTTGTACTCACACTGCAAACTTTAAAAAACAGACATTGTAAAGCTAAACTCAAAACTACTTTTTTGGGTTGTAAACAATGTGTATGTTGAGTTTAAATAGCAATGCTCAAGTCATTTTTTCACAATTAGAGCAAATTGAGAAAATTACAAACCTCCGGTGTCTCACTGCAAAGGCTAATGTCACTTCTAGACTCTATGTGATATCAGCTTGTATTGTCCACTAAAAACTAAAAACAGTGCTGCTTTCCACTCTAACTCACTTTAAGCTTTTACCCATTGTTTTCAGCTATGTTGTTGCATTTAGTTGTTTTTAGTCTCATGCTTGTCAGATAAATCTTTCTCTCCTTCGTGTATCAAACCCATTCTAAATTTCCCAGATCTGTAACATCAAAAGTCATTACTATTGGTTAAATGACTGTAACCTTGTCGCCTATTAAGCTTACAGTAGTTTACGTAGAGACCATAAAGAAGAGTATATGTGTATGTGTGGTTTGTTAACTAAAAGTATGTTTCTGCTCTGTGTGTGTGACAGCTGTGGAGAGCGCTGCCCCTCTGGGAGTCACGGGCCCCAGTGTGAGCGCCGCTGCCCCTGTCAGAACGGAGGGACCTGCCACCACATCACCGGGGACTGCTCCTGCCCGGCCGGATGGACGGTACATACACACTCACACAAGACATGAGGCATTTTGTATATGTACATAGTAATAAATGATAACTATATTAGTTTACAGTGCAACATTGCAGAATAAATAAATCCGTCTCTTCATTTTCAATAGCGCTTTCTTGCTGCAAAGCATTGTGGGTGCAAATTGCGGACAAACAATCACGAGTGCGATGTGGTTGCATGTGAGCAAAGGTGGTTCTAAAACGAAATTATTTTTACAATTAACAACCAAATCATGATGAAACGGGGAGGCACAAAACACTGCTATTGGGGACTATGTAACTCGGATTCAAGATATCCTGAGCGGCTGCCAGAGGGAACATGACGTCAATTAAAGCGGGTTATTGTTTATTATTAGAAAGTGGTTGCATGATAATTTTGGACCCCACGTTTTACCCTGGATCTGAACTTTGTATTCAAACATGCATTAATCAATCCAATATATCAAATACAGAAACTAATACTTAGAGAACACAGGTATAACATGCAGACGTTCTGTTTACAAGCGCTGGGAGAGTCTGCAGCAAAACATCGTCTATCATAGCAGCAGTAAATCATATATTGCCTTTCTGTAGTGATTGAGCAAAAGATAAAAGTCAGGAAGCTTGAACAGAAAAATAATTACATGTTTGATGTAGTTTTTCCCTCAAAGTCAGTGAGAACATGAACGTCTGATCAATACTCTCTATTAAATTATAAATATGAACCAAGAATTATTTAGTTAAGCACAACGTCAGCAAGAAAGGTTGAGAGCACAGATGTATCGATCCAGATTTTTTTTTTCCAGTTACCAGATACATGATTCAGTTTTATAAATCTAACAAAAACTGCCAAATGCTAACCAATACCAGTGAAGAGGCTTTTCTTAGACAGGGTTCACACGCCCTGGAAAACCTGGAAAATTATTAGCCCATTTTCCAGCCATGGAAAACGCCTTCATGGAAAATAAAATGTTTTCCTGGAAAATTATTGAGACCTATTGACTTTTTCTTTGCCAGTGACAAAATATCCATTATTGTGCAACCAACCGTAGCCTGCCAGCGACAATTGATAGGTCATGAACAGATTACAGACAAAACATCTTGGACTAAAATCATTGTTGAGTAAGTTTGGAGCAGGTATTTCCTCTTTAAAATGCAGAAAAGCATGATGCTACTGGACTCTGAGGAGAAAACACACGACACACGACACATGCAGGTAGTCTCAAGGAGAAAAAAAAATAAATTTCCTTTTAATGAGCGATCCAAAAGTAAAACTTTCTTCATGTGGTTAAAGGGTAGGGTTAAATGTAATCTATGCCCTGTGAAAGAGGCTGAATCTATTTAATCTACATCAGAAAGTCAAAAACTGCTGTGCTGCCTCCTTGTCTGTAACACAACTTTTGTTTGTTTAAAGATGAAAAAGTTACTCCTCTTCATTGTTTTAATCATGTAAAGCGTGTGTTTTTTATCCTAAAGACATAATTTATTGTAATGGCTCATATTCTTTCACCAAAAAGTTGAACAGACGAAATGTAACACTGACTTGAAGTTTGAAAAAGAAAAAGGACTCAAAAGTTTCTCGTCAAATGTTAAAGTCTAATGAACACAAGGAATTTCAAATGTTTATTAGGAACAGCAATTCTTTTTTTAAATAAAAGTAGACACTTGCAGGTCTCATTTGATGTACATGTTATTATTCCAATTACAAGTTTTTTTATAAAATGTAAAGTGCATCAATGCACCAAAATTGACTTATTTTTAAAAAAAATCTATGGGGGAGGACCTCCAGACCCCCCGCTCATGTTTTTCACCACTGCTCAAATACTGAACCACGCTAAAAAAAGTGTCACAGGGAGCCGCTGTTTTGCAAATTGTTCCTGTCTCACTCCAAGCCAAGATCAAATCTTGAGAGAACTGGCCAAACTACTGTGTTATGCCTTGACTGTGGACTATTAGATTGCCACGAACTTGGCAAAACGGGCTAAATATTGGTAATGTAGATGTCATGATTACATAAAATGTCCTGGAAATATTTCTGGGCTTTGAGTGGGAACCCTTTTAGAGCTAAATCTATATAGTCCATGACATTATGACATTTACAGTGTATACCAATGTTTATAGGACTTTAAGCGTCAGTGGGGTTTAAATCTTAGTACCTAAAGCTTGCCCGGCCCATAAATGTGTGCTTTGTCTCTAGTAGTCTAACATATTTTGAAATGAGCATTCTCAGCCTCTTTGTAAAACCTTCAACTCATTGAACCAGTAAGGTTGAAACTAAATGTACAAATAACTAAATGATCAGCGCTAGTTTTTATGAGCTGACGAAACATTCTGGAATTTTGTGAAATATTTTGATCTAATGAAGAGTTTAAAAAATGTAGTTTCTTTGTTTTGTTTTGCACATTAAGTTCTATGTTCTCGTTTTCTACAGTATTACATTCAGCTCATCTCTCTCGTTGGATATTCGCAGGTGTCAGGGGTCTAATTTACAACAGCGTGTTCAGAAATGTTACGTTCACATTAAATTTGTGATTTATAAACAACCTGATGTGGAAATGAAAGATTGAGTCCGACAAATTCTGAAATTCATCGTGCACTGGGCCTGAAATGTGACCAGAAGAGCGAAAAATACAGCTTTTTATGGATGTTTGTGTTTTGTTTATACATCTGTGTTAGTAAGAAACTTTGGAAAAAAAGAGACAAAGAATGAACTGTATGTTTTTGAACATTTGTTTTGGCTGTATCTAAAATTAAAAATGCATTTTCACTATTTATAAATGCTTTTCACATTCTGATACCAGAGAAAGTTGACTATGTCAGTATGCTAACAGTAAGTAAGCTTTATTTGTAGAGTGTTTTTAACAGACACAGAGTCACAAAGTGCTTCACAGTAAGACCACTCCCTACTCAGTGATATTAAGCACTCAAGCTCCGACTATCACCAAGTGTTCCCTAACCTGCATGTTTTTGGTTGATGGGGAAACCAGAGTGCCCTAAGGAAACCACCCAGACACGAGGAGAAACATGCAAACTCCACACAGAAAGGTCTGGGCCGTGCGGGAGTTGAACCCACAACCTTCTTGCTGTGAGGCAAGAGCTCTATCCGCTCTGCCACCGTGCCAGAGGGACAAATGCTAAGCAAATGCTAATAACATAAACAAGGATAAAAAAAGAAAGATAACTTCCTGGAATAAAATACATAAATTAGGCAGAGCCACGGTTCGGGCCTGTCTGTGAGGAGTGTCCAGTGGCATGACCAGTTATCAAAGGCAATGCCCACAATTCTATTATACATCCAGGGTTTCCAAAGTGGGGGTCGGGACCCCTCGGGGGGCCGCAAAGCAAAATCTGGTGGTTGTGAGATTATTTCAATTATGACCTAACATTTAATCAGTTTTTTTAATATATATATAAAGCGATACACTATCAAAATAAAACCAATTAAGACAATTTTAAAGAGGGCCTATCATGATTCAATGATTTGAACCTTGTTATAACTACGTTCCTTCATCATTAGTTTACTCAAAGTTGTATTTAATTGATTCACTTATGTTTGAGTAATCTTGTGTATTCTTCTACAGCTCTTCCTCGAGTGTACAAACACTTCCTGTTCTTCACTCCGCCCACTTTGTTCTTCACCCCGCCCTCTTGTCTGTATTTACTTGTTAGAATTCAAATTAACACTCAAAGCAAAGCATGTGTCGTTCAAAATGGTCCCATAGTCACTTTCCAACAATAAAAATGAGACATTTAAAATCTGTTGCTTGTTACAATTACATTTTAAAGTGAAGAGGTGGGGCTTAGTACTTCTGCAGTTTTAAACCGGAAGTCACTGGAGCTATTTCTATTTTTAAGCCGTTTTCGATCATTTGGGGATTTTACAGTGAACAAAATGTAAATTGCTGATCTACATATGTTCTAGTTTATTACTAAAGAGTTGGAAAAAACATGAAAGGGCCCCTTTAATGGTTTTGTAACATAAAATTAATACAAAAGTAAATAATTTTTGCTGTGGGGGTCACAAGTTGGTTGCACGGTTATTTTGGGGGTCCCGGGTTGAAAAGTTTTTGAACTCCTGGTCTAATCAACCAATCTAATATCCTTTTACACCACTAGGTGACATTAACATGCAATCAAATGACCCGTGGCCAACGTGACTCCATAAAATGATAAAAAAAGATACAGTATATACATATGCAGACTTCGTATTTATAATAACATATCTATTTGTTAATTGTTAAGACGTTAAACCAGCACGAGAGCTCACAGTAAACATAGACATGGTTGCATATTGATGAACACAGAAAATATACAACTACGAATCCAACTTGACACAAATACACAACTATACATTTTCCACCTTTTGTTAACTTCTTATGCTTAAATTTGGTCTTGGGGGTCCTAGCTAACAATTATGAATATGTTTTTGTTGAAATAACATTTTAACATGGCTAAAAGCACAAAGGAGTCAATTTAGCCTGAATAGGACCTTTAATCTTACCTAGATATAAAACTGGACGTAGTGAACACATTTTTATCCAAATAGATAGATAGATAGATAGATAGATAGATAGATGGATAGATGGATAGATAGATAGATAGAATGTATATCTGCGCTAGGAGGAAAGTGCTTAAGTTATTTTGTTTAAATGACCTTGAAACACCACGCACACAGTTTAACAACAAAAACTTTGATTTAGTGTTTGCTCTCATATTAAAAAGCTGTAATAGTTTGCAATCAGCCTAAAAACCTCCTGAATGTCCTTGTTTCACCTCTGTCTCTTGTGCCCAGGGCTCCGTGTGTGCCCAGCCTTGTCCCATCGGCAAATACGGCATCAACTGCAGCAAGGACTGTTCGTGCCGTAATGGAGGGGTGTGCGACCACGTGACCGGCCAGTGTCAGTGCGCCGCGGGCTTCAGCGGACGCAGGTAGCTCGCTGTGAACGCTGCTGTTGTCTTCTCTTTGAAATCAGGCCACACAATGCAAGGCTCTGAGTATTTCATGCAAAGGGACGCTTTTACACTTCCACACTGACCTATTCTCTTTGTTGATTTCAAATGAGATACAAACCTGGCTCTTCATTTAAAAGTCCTTTTTCATCTCTGAGACACGTTTGGATGATTTTTCAAAAGTGTTTCGCTTTTAACCCGAAATACTCTTATGTATGGAAGACATCTGTGGCTCTTTTTAACAGAAAATCTTTAGATATATGTCTGTGGTAGATTGGTTACATCCTGCGCTGGCAACAATGGGAATAAGGTGTCTGATGTACATATTATTATAGTAGCATGTAGGGCTGGGTATGCCAAGAGCCTTCCGATACGATACGTATCCTGATACAGAGGTCACATACGATACGTTCCTGATACACGTATATGCAGATATAATTTCTTATATGTCACTATCAAGTGTCAAATGCAGAGGAATTGTATTCTAACTACTCTTTATGTTAGACACAAGTGTCTACAAATAAGCTTTATTCAGCTCAATAGATTCAGCTTTAAATCTGCAGTCCAGGTTCAAAAGTGTAAATATATGAATTTAAATATGCCGATACGTATCCGATACACCTTTTTGTAACGATACACGTATTGCAATGAGCTTGTCACATATATCCCGTATCGATACATTGAGTACAGCCTAGTAGCATGTCTGTTATCAACATGGTGCCACAAATATATGCTTCATGTGTTTAATGTATTAATGATATACAAATACATAACAAAAGAGTGGTGACTATTAGAGCTAGGATACACTTTTGTCACAAATCACGATACAAAAGGCTGCATTACACAATATATTGCAATACACAGACTATTTTGACTTGATATTAAAGGTGGAGTAGCTAAATTTTACACTGCAAACACAATTTAGGTTTTAAATCTGACAACTTCCTTTTCTAAATGCTTCGACACATGGTTAACATCAACATGTATTCATTTTGGTTGCAATAATGGTAAAAAAAAAACATCAAAGTGAAACTGTAGAGGACCACCCAAGCACAGCCAATCAGAGCGCAGCATTCAGCTCCTGATTAGAGCTAAAATTCTTTATCATTGAGTTTACACAGTACTCTGTGGTCTCATTTTTTACACATTGTGCTACATTTATCACTGACTTTTCTAACACAAAGGTTACCCCAACTTTAATTGAGTAATAGAATATTTTTCAATAACACGTGAAAAAAAAGGTAATAAACTCAATGTGAATTGCAAAGCAGTAGTTTATAATTTAATATTATTAGAAACTACAATGCTGCAGAAATAATTCAAAGAAATTTGAAAGCAATGGATCCATTTAGGTGCTGATTATGAAGTTTGGTGTTGACAATCCTGGTGTGAACAGCAGCTTTGACTGTGACAAATTAAAATCTGACTGTTTATTGTATGAACAAAATGTAAAGAAAATGAGTTCCACTGCAAACAGATTTAGGTTTTAAATCCTTCAACTTTCTTCATAAAACCTCTGACATGTGATTAATATTGACGAAATAATTTATAAAGCGAAACTGAAGTAACCACCCCAAACTCAGCCAATCAGAGCGCAGCATTCAGCTCCTGATTAGAAATAAAATTCTTTCTTATTCAATTCAGACTGTACCAGAGTATTGTTTTTTCACAAAGTGCTGCATTTGTCATAGACTTTTTTAGTTGAAAGCATAAAGTTTACTCATTTACAACAAAAAACGTTAGTTACCCTACCTTTAAAAGAACATTAAAGTATTGCAACACATGTGCCATGATACAACAGCAAACTGTATCACGATATGTTGCAAAGTGATGTAGTGTCTCAGCTCTATAATACTGGTATACTGGAGAGCTGAATCTTCTCTCTGTACCAGGAAATGCTTTCAGAGTTAGAGATTAGCTAATTACATTTGAATAAATCTCATTGCTAATAATGTTGTTTGCAGTGCTAACAGCAACACAACACAGTGTTATGTTAAAAGAGTTAAAACACAGAAGCTTCAGAGGAAGAGGAGGCTCTCGTGTGGCTCACACCCGGAGGAGCAACACCAGTAAATGCCCATTAGTAAGTTTGAGACTGGACAGTTGGTGCGTAATAGGATGTTTATATTTAATCAATCTCGTATTTCTTTGTGGACTGCGAGGTTCTGTGTCCCGGCCCGTCCATTGATCCCTCCATAGGCTGCGAGCTGTTTGGATTCTGCTCATTAATTATAAGTAATGGGCTTATATTAGCGTCTCATTGGAGAGCACAGCTCCTTTGCCTGCTGGAGGTGCCCAGAGCTCTCGTCTTTATTAGTTCGGCTAAAGCAATTGTGTCCAGGATGAAAAGACTTCCTCCTAAAGACCTTGCCTTTACTTTATAATTTTGTAAAATTGCCCTCATTCATTTTGTCAGTGGCAGGTGAATTAAGCTGCTGGGGTAATCGGAGCCTCTGTTAGCCCTCACCCTTTTCTTGCAGAGAGGATAATAATAACAAATAGTGCTAAAAAGCCTCATTGTGGTGATTTGATGATCTGATTGAGCTGTTAGTCATCATTTTGTTAGGCCTTGGAGATTGATTTTTCTCCAGAATGCCGGAGTCAGTTTGTTTTAGAGCCTGAAAATCCATTGTCCATCACCTGGTCTCTGAGGAAAAGTGAACGATCGGTTCAATTCCCTCGTTAATCAAGCGCTGAAGCCCAACTGACTTTTTGTCTGGCATTTGTTAAAAAAACAAAAACATCTGAGTTGACATTTAGTTTGTGCTTGTGACACTGAAAAATGAACTTGCTCGCTCTGAAGAGTCATTTTACCAATATCTTCATGGATCAATATTCTTGCATTGATTTTGTTTTATTGTATCTGAAAATGTCAAAGAACAAATCCACAAATGTTGATTTTTGTCAGTAGTAACGATCTTAACCAACCAGCTGTAGAAGATCCATCACCTCAAACCCAGCGATTGGGGAGGATGCATCCTTGGACATTATGTGGGCAGATGCTTTGACCAAGAAATCTCCTCTCCAGTTTTTAACAATGTGTCTGACATTCTCCCTGTCATTACTGTGTGCTCTCTCAGGTGTCAGGAGGACTGTCCCGTGGGCACCTATGGCCCGCAGTGCAACCAAAAGTGTCAGTGTCAGAACGGAGCCAAGTGCCACCACATCAATGGGGCCTGCATGTGCGAGACGGGCTTTAAAGGGCCTAATTGCCAGGAGAGGTTCTGTCCACCCGGTCTGTACGGCCTCATCTGTGACAAGTACTGCCCCTGTAACAGCAGCAACACTCTGAGGTGAGGGGGCGCCACACAAATCAGAGACATGTGTAACAGTAACAAACTACTGACTATAACAGGGCTTTTCAACATAAGGGCCAGGGTTAGATCAGGCCCTCCTGCCAATTAAATCCGGCCCACAAACTATTTTCCAAAAAAAGGTGAAGATATATTTGTTCTTATTTACCAATCTGATTCTGGGTTAGTCTTACGCTGTGTCCGAACATCCACACTCGTTCCTTATTCACTCAATCACTACAGTCCTGTCCTGTTCAGTGGACTAGTCAGTGACTCATTCATCTGGCCATTCAGACACAAAGTGCACAACTTTCAGCTGACCGCGGGTCACGTGTCTCTTCTGCTTAAATGAAAAAAGACACGCACAAATTTATGGACTACTAATCATAATACTATGCACGGTAGCCAAGTGGTTAGAGCTCTGCTTCCCAACAAGCAGGTCGTGGTTCGACTCCCGGGTCGGACATAACAACATCTCACGATCTCTCTGGGTGGAGTTTGCATGTTCTCCCGTGTCCGTGGTTTTCTCCGGCACTCCGGTTTCCTCCACCTCCAAAACATGCATGTTTAGTTAATTGGGCATCACTGTAAATTTCCTTAGAGAGTGAATGAGAGAGTGAATGGTTGTCTGTCTACCCTGCGACAGTTGCCACTGTCAGGGTGTTCCCGCCTAAGGCTAAAGTTACTGGATAGGCTCCAGTCACCCGCAACCCTAACGGATTAAGCGGTAGAAATGAATGAATGAATGAATAATCATAATACTAGTCTAATACTTATCCAATCCGTTTGCGGTTTAATGTGGGAAGCAACTTTTACAGCACAAACTAAGGAAAGCAGCTAACTTTAGCATCTTTATGGCTAACGGCTTTCAGCAACAAGTGTTTTGTTTGTTATACAGGCTCAACAGTGTTTATGTCATCTTTCATTCAGTCGTGTTGTTTTTAGTTATCCGCTTTGTTTTTCTGATTTTTGCAATGCATTGTGGTCTATATTCACCATTCTTCAGACCATCTATGAGACCTCAACCTGCCCGGGGACTACAGGTGGAAATTAGCATTCTCTGCTATAACCTGGCACAAGCATCTCTCCTCTGTGGTTCATGTCAATTGTGCATTATCCTGAACAAAAAATCATACCATATATACCATCATTTCACTACTAAGTAAGTATCTTATTGTATAAGCTTTCACAGACAAGTCAAAGCACCTCACCTGAGATGAGCCCTCCTCCCCACTCAGTGACAGTGAGCAGCCCTGGGGCAGCTCAGCAGAGGCAATTCACCTAAACACCTGGCGCCTCAACTTCCGACAACCAGCAAGCGTACCACCAAGTTAAAACCATACTGTGGGACATTCTCAATTAGGATAATACATTATGCTAAATAAAAAGAATCTCTAAAGGAACCACTTTTCTATAACAAACATGAGTGTGCCTCCTCCAGCCATAACGTCATTTGTGGCCATGCAGCCCACTCAAAGTAAAAATGCAGACTTTTATTAAATATTTAGAGGTAAAAAATGACATCTAAATGTCAAAAACTATTATTCACATTTTGTTTTTGTCCAAAAGTTAAACAGAGCACCTTTAAAACAAACTCAGTTCTGTTCATTTAATATTCAAATAAATCTAAATGACAGATTCTGTTTTCAAACAAAGTTTCCTTTCTGATGTAGACGTTACTTTTCCCTCTGCCTCTCATTCTGAAGTCACCTCACAGCCGTGTCATCCACTTAGGCTTTTAATCGTGACCTTGACTTCATTCATAATTTCTCAGCAGCAGCATTCATAGTTAATGCAGTGTTAATGCTCTGATTCCGGCTGGAACTATAGAAGTCATTACAGCTGAAGGAGACAGAAAGGGCCATTTATCGGAGCCCTGATGAATGAAGGAGGAGCGGACACGACCCTGGTTTGGGAATGAGCTCTGAGGTTGTTGTTTTTGGTGTGTGTGACTCTAGCTGCCACCCGCTGTCTGGAGAGTGCACCTGCGCTTCGGGATGGACAGGCCTGTTCTGTAATGAGAGCTGTCCTCCTGGTTTCTACGGAGAGATCTGCTCCGAGCCGTGCAGCTGCGCCAACGGGGCCGACTGCCACCCTGTCACCGGCTCCTGTGTCTGCGCGCCTGGATACATGGTGAGCTCAGACATTACTACTGTACATACAACTGTGGGTTTTACAATAACGACTGTGCCAAAGCCATTTAGAAGTGATTTAAAGAGGACATATGCCACTCAATCATTCTAAATTGTGTAGTCACATTAATATTTTATTCAAAGTTTAATTGGATTGATTCATTCATATTTGAGCAATTTTGTATTGTCCTGCAGCTGATGCTCGTGTTCTCAGAAAAATACTCTTTTCAATATTCAGATTCCAGATAAAAAACCTAGAGTTGAAAATGATTATGTACCATTTTCCAACAATAACATTTGTAATTTAAAATCTAATGCAGTATAAAGGGTTTATCAGTCGATGTCACTTTCCACATGTCACCATCTGGTAGAGACGCTGTCTAGTTGTCTAGTTGGCAGGGAAAACCTCTTTGATAAGAACAACAAAACAGGATGAGAGCTAGTTGTTTCAAACAGGTTTAAACCGGTATGATGAACGTCTTGCTCCTGAAGCTCGAGTCAGTGTTATGTTGATTTAGCAGCACTTTTGTTTGCGCACTCTTGCAGTTAAGGCGGGCAGCCACTGTGTGATGTTTTCAGTCGTGGATATGCTGCGCCTGCTCAGACTGTACAAGTGAATCTCTAGGGTCAAAAGTTTGCAGCTCACGATTCATGTCCACCACACACTACATGGCCACACTGTACGTCGACCCACGGCGCATCAGACTCTTGTATCCGGAAGCACAACATAAAAGTTGGAGGAGAAGAAGAAGAATCCTTAAGTGGACATGCGTCCAAATAACCCACTGCGCTGCCATCGAATCATGTTTGCGTATGGGCAGTGTAAGAGATAGCATCAAATGGGCTCGTGGCACTGCTTTACAGTGCCACATACCCACGAGGAGCAAACAGGATCTCAAACAAGTTTGATTTTCTTGTGATCCTACGATTGTTGATTGGAAGCCGGTCATGAGATGTTCATTGCTTCTTGTTCCCATGTACACTACACACAACTGAGCTGAAACTCAGGCTGATCTCCGAGTGAAAAAATTTTCCAAAATGGGTTAAAAATTGCAAAAAGTGTCGGCCTGCCTTTAGAAGACAACAGCGCTGGATCCGCCGCGGCTCTATTTGTTCTCCGGTTGCACCCGCATACCTCGTGTTAATTCACAAACAACTCCACTAAATGTTACAGGTACATTTTACTATGTGTCCTTTAAAGTGCAATTTCTTTTCAAAATAATCCTAAAAGTAAGGCTTGACTTTGTGACTTCTCTCTCAAAGTCTGTATGTGTGTCTCTGTGTCACCTCCCAGCGGGAGCTGGAGGCATGGACACACTCACCTTTAAGAGCTCAGCATAAGGACAAAATGTATGTGTCCATGGTAACAGCATGTTTTTACCATTAAGCACTGGGCAATAACATCTGAGTTTTATCTACTCAAACACAGTGGCCTTGTCGTCTGAAAGCAAACACAGAATTGTTTAAAAAGTCCTTTATAATAATTGTGAGCAAACAAGTAATGCAATTACAGTTGTAGTGTTTGTTGTGGTTTACAGACATAAACAAGGCAACAGTTTAAACCAAGACAAAGTGCATGGCAAACATTCAATACAGCTCACACTGCACAATATGTATTCTTCTTCTTCTTTCATTTTATTTTTTATTTCATTTTTTAAGGCTAATACATAACATTTTAATGAATACGCGTACATACAGTAAACATGTTGGATTGCATCCTTGAGATAATTTCAATTCATTGTCCCACTTTCACTCTTATTTACACAATCTCATGCATACATTACATACTGTACACCAGTGTGGTTCAACACTGGATGTGAGATGGGTAAAGGTTCTTGCCCAAGGCACAATAACGGCATGCACTAAAGAAATAGCACTGCAGCCTCACTGCAGCACTTTAGATCTAGTTATTCCCAGAACTAACCAGGCTCAAACTTGGCTCCATGTTCAGAGGAGATTTTCTATTATTAATATATTTTACTGTAAAGTACTGATACTGCCAAAACCATTTTAATCATGAATCCATATTGGGTTAAGGTATTTTATTAATTCATCATGACGAAAATACTTTATCTGCATTTGACCAAAAAAGCTAAAAACAACAACATTGCATTCATTTTATTGTGAAGTATGACTCATCTTCTGTCACAGTTAACCAAATATGAAGTTGTGGCAGTGTTCCCACGTGTCTTGGAAAACCCGAAAAATAATTAGCCCTGTTTCCAGTCATGAAAATGCATAGAAAATGAGGAAAACAGCCAAATGTTCTTGCTTGACCTATTCATGAAATGTATTATAGTGCGAACCAGCTGATAATCTGATAAGTTTCACTTTTGATTTCTAAAAAGCAGCATTAGAAACTAGGACAATAATGTGATTAGTGACAATAACAAGTGTATACGATTAATTTTTTGCCAAAGAATTTTTGTATTGATTCCCAGATGTAATTTTTGCAGTAGATTGATTTTAGTTCAACAGACACACTATGTATTTACTGTCACTTTCTACAGCTACTGGAAACCTGTAAACCCCCAGCCCCCACTGGTGAAACAAACACTGTAGTTGTAGTGCCAGTGAGCCACACTAAGCAGATGCTATCCAACAGTAGCCTGATACATCAGCCGATGTCGTTTCACATTGTAGAAACCGTCTAACATTCTATCATTGGGACTCGTTCGCTTTACAGAAGGCGGGGAATTTTTTCAATGTAGCCAATCACTACTTTTTGGTCATTTTGTTGTCCAGGAAGCAGAGCATAAACATGTGTGTCAGTGATTGTTGCTGTTTCTATGAGGTAAACTTGAAAATTTCAGATACAATATCACTTCATAAGTGAATATTTGACATAAGGTCAAAGGAGGAGAACATACAGTCTGCCTTTTCAACTCAGTTTTGTTCTGGATAACGCACGACTTGCTGATTGGCCGACCGTACTTCTTGCTTTTTGGGAATAGTTTGCAGTCCTGCGATACCTGACCTAGCTGCTGGAGTGAAATGAAATTGAGTTAACTCACTAGGTGACGCCAGCCTAATCAAACGTGGCCACTGCTTTGCACATTCTCTCCGTAGATTTCAGATTACCCCTCTACCCCTGAATCTGCAGATCAACCTCACAAAAATTTCACTCCAAATCAAGATCAAACCTTGAGAGCTCTGGCTTTGCTGTGTTATATATCTTGACTGACTATTGAGCTACCACTGATCTGGCAAAACAGGCTAAATATGGTAAATGTAGATGCTGTGATTATGTAAAATCCTCATTGAAAACCTCCGGGAAATGTCCTGAAATATGTCTTTGGGCACCCTGCGGCGGAAACACAACCCATCATCATTACCACAATGCAATAATATTCATTATCAGCAGAAATTGGCTTTTAAAACTTAAAAATGTAAAATAAAGTTGGTCACAGTTTTGACTTCTTAGTGATTTAGTTTTGGCTTTTTCTCTGGTTCACTAATAGGGTTAGAACAAAACTGCACTCATGGAAAAAAGAAACGCAACATTTTAATTTTCAAAATTTTTTAGAAAACAAGTACATTTGTAAAAAGTGATTTCAGTCCATAGTCAGCTGAAGACAGGTGAACACATTTCTTGGTTTAGCCTAACTGATTGTGAGAACAATAAAGAGTGCATTACAGGGTCGTTTATTCACACAAACTCATGTTTGAAACTCAGAGTTGACTTTTACCGCTGGTTAACTGTGCTCAAATCTTCTCTATAAAAGGCACCAGAATGAATCCAAAAACACACTTCTTCACGATGCCACGATTGTCTCAACCAAAGAGGGATCAACGCCGCAAGAGTTGGCCTGAGGATTAGAAATGAATGTAGGGTTCATATGAAACAGGCGGATCTTAAAAATAAAAGTGTTGCGTTTCTTTTTTTCTTGAGTGTATTTACATTTTTTCTCATATTTGCTCAAGGCATCAAAAAGTACATATATGACAATACTGAGGTTATTGTGATACAAGAGTTTGATTAGAGTAATAATGTATATTTTACCTCACGCTGCCCTAAAGCCACACGAACGCTCAACACACGGGAAAAACATTAGCTCCTCTTTCTCCTTTTTCTGCCTTTTTTCACATGTTTCTCGTCTCAGCAGCTCAATCACCGGACCCATTAGTGGCTGTCAGCTTTTAATTATTCTGTTTGTGCATTTTTCACACAAGTGTCACTTTAATAATCAGCGTAACCTTGCTCACTGATATCCTGACACTTGATCCTGCCCAACAGCTTATGCATATAACCTTTGTTTCTTTTTATTTGCGGCCGTAGTAAAACGTTTTCATTACTGCGCCGGTGAACCTCCTGTGTGCGCGGTATAAGGGAAAGGTATGACATGTTATTATCACACTCTATGGATGTGCTCTGCTGCTCTGCTCCACAGCTCCGCGCCCATTAATCTCTCGTATTTCTTTGCCGGCTGTTTTACTCCCGCGCCAAGCTTAGTTAAGATCTATCCCCTTACCATCCGGAGTAAATTGAATCTTTGACCTAAATACTTATGTTTCCATTTTACCCGCGCCGCCAAGCCACATTGTCCCCCTTTAACAACTGTCAAATTAGTCCAACAACTTCCATCAGTTTTCCCATTGTATTTCTGTCGGGCAATCTGAAGTCACGGGGCAGCAGCGGAGACAGAGCGCGCGCGGTTCTGCCAACATAACATTTGAGTGGAAATTGGCTGTGTCTCGCGGCGGGGCCACTGTGGTGAATTGACTGTGTCTTAATTTGCTCCACCTGTTCTGCGCCGGCTGCTGGGAAGGCCTGCCAGATCCATTAAAGGGAGCTGGAGGGCAGTCAGATGGGAGCAGACACGCCGCGCGCCCACGATTGGTGTTTGTGTCTGCGCGCAAGACGAGGCGCAGCTCCTTGTTTAGGCTCTTCCAGGAGACACTGGCTCAGGAGAAGTCAACATTAAAGGAGACTTGTTGTAGCATGATAGATGTGTACTTTACATCAGTGGTTTCAGCCTTTTTCGTCTAGAGTAAACCCTAATCATGATCTTACACACGAAGTACCCCCTATGTCATATGTTTTTTAGGGGTATTTTATCTTTCCTCATAAAGTTTCATTTATAGCTATTGCATTTTATTATTTTATTGATTCCATATCAAAAATCTGCCTTTTAACATGAAAATGTCCTGCGTCCATTCTTTTTTTATTTTTTATTTTCATTGTTTAATCCTGTTAGGGGTCGCGGGTGACTGGAGCCTATCCCAGTAACTTTCTTGGCGGGGGAAGACCCTGGACTAGGAATGAAAAATCGATCAAAATTTTCAAAGTTATGCAGCAATCGAATTGAAAGGCCAGTTTTGCTCATTGCAGCCACTGACTTGAACACACACCTCTCTGTATTTGCATACACACAATAACACAAGAATAGTCACAATGTTTGAAGAAAAAGTGTGAACTATGCAGACCTGACTGAATGTGCATTTTATGTTAGCAACTGATGGGTGGAATATGGAACTTTCTGGAGAAAAATTAGTCAGACTCACAAACAGTGGCTACTTTTAAACATAATTGATTATGGTTTATTTTGTATCTTAAGGTAAAAAAAAATAATAATATAAACTAACAAAATCGAAAATCGTGGCTCCAAAATCGAAAACTGAATCAAATTGTGACTTAAGTGAATTGTCCCATCCCTCCCCTGAACAGTGATCAACTCATCGCAGGGTTAGACAGACAACCATTCACTCTTTCATTCACTCACAGGGGAATGTTTTTGGAGGTGGGAGGAGATGTTGATGTGGTCCGACCTGGGAGTCGAACCCACGACTTCTTTATGGTGAAGCCAGAGCTCTAACCTTTTTTGCATTATAGTTGCAATTCTACCTTTCTTTTAAATCTGCAGTCATCCCAAGTACCCCCTGGCAAATGGTTTTGTACCCTCGGGGTCCACGCACACTGGTTGGGAAACACTGATTTACATTATGTTCATTGTAAAACACAAAATTTATCTAATATAACAAGTATATTAACTTTTTGTTCAAAACAGCAAAACTAATATGCCCCACCTCTTTATTGCAAAAATTAAATGCGACAACAGATAAAATTACTTGTTATTGTAGGAAAGTGGCTACTTGACACTTTCGAATCAACGTATTATACATAGAATCTGACAATTTTCAGTAATTGACCCTGTGCATAGAAGCTGTTCATTTTCAGACTGGGCTAAACATTTGTAGAGAATATTCAACTAAGCATAAATCATGCTTAATTCAACTTTGAAGGGGTCAATTTCCTTTATTTTTAATGATTCCATCTGCATCATCAACATTGTCTTAATCCAGTTATTATTTGAAGAGAGAGACACTGTCTTGGCAGAGGTCTGAGTACTGAGTGTGTTTATTCACATTATACTGATTAAAACAGGACTATTCTTATTTTGCTCGCCCAAAACAACAGAAGCTTCTTGGGACAAAAAACTCAATGTCCAAAAGAAAAAAGAAGGTAAAGTAAATGAGATGATTTTCTAATTTGGCGTTAAACCAAAGACATCCGCTGAAGGGATAAATATGTGCTCTGTGTGTGCTCTGCAGAAACAAACGGGTCCATTGTGGTAGATGAAGTTAATCCAAGAACAATAAACACATTTGGTTAGTGCCTTTAGGCCCTGAGTTCAGCCTCAGACTGTTGATTCTGTCATTATTTCCCTCTCGTTAAACATGTAATGGACACTGTTAATTCTATGTTTAATTTTATGTCCACACGAGCTGTGGGGCTTCTGCTCCGATCTGGAGGAAACCAACACGTGTGACTGACTTTCACTGTTTACACGAGTTCACCAGTATTCTTATGTCAGAGTTAGAAGTTTATTTTATAAATTCCTCTCAGCTTTTTTTCCTCTAGTTTATTGCTACCTAGTTAGAGAACTTTTTTTTTTTTTTTTCGTAGTTTTTTTGGTGACACAATTAAAGCCCATATCACAGATTATACCATTTTCAAATTTTGACTTAGCTTGATTTGATAGTCCTTGTGGAGTTTTACAGCGATTAAGTTGCAAATTATGAAGAAACTGACGACTTAAAGTAGAAAATTACAGGAAGTAATTTAAGTTTTAAAACACAATTCCTCCACATGTGTCGTCAAAAAGCGCCAAAATCTAAAGACAATTTACACACAAGTGACACAGTTTCCTGGATTTTAAACAATCATTTAACACAATTAAAGTGTTATAAGTTATATTAATTTGTCCCATTGTCACTCTTGTGTTATTTATGTTGATTTTAGCACAGATTTACAATGTGGTTGCTAGGTAACATTTGTGGATTCCCCTCCACATTTGTCATATTTACTGGACAAAAGACGATAATGAACTTCACCTAAACAACCAAATTGGGTAAAAACAAGTTAAATGTTTAGTAAAAGCATGTTCATGTTTACTACTAAAATGTAGTCTAACCTGTCATTTTAAGAGTAAAAACATACCTGTAAAATAGTATAACAAAGATCAGTATGTATGAGTTAAAAGAATACACTTAATGATGTTTTCTAGTCAATCGTCAACAATTGGGTTCTCTTCTGAAGACAATACAGATATTTGGATTTTAAAATCTATAGCCCAAGATCACAATTAAGTTTTTAGCTTAGTAAATATAATAAACAACACAGGTATGTGCATGTAACCGGTTCATTTATGTTATAATTACACAAAATTGTCTCTGTTGTTGTTTGTTCTACATACCTGGCATCCAGCTATTGTGCTGTTATGGTCCACCCACGTTACTTCTTTGTGTGTCCCTCCAATGCGCTAATGTAGATTGGGGGGTTTGGGGACTTCTTCCCTTTTACAAAACCTTGTGGTGGGAAAGTTTGGGCCAACTGTAGCAGCATATGTGGATTCTGTTCACTTTGTAATCCAGATTAAATGGACACAGCCTCCAATTGTTGGGCTGTGTCCTGTGTTTCACTCCTGCACCAACAATCATAAACCAGCCCACACAACGCAGAAAGAAATACACCGGTCACATGTATGTGGAATATAAATACATGTGTGGCATTGCCAATACTGCACAATTTTGAACTACAAGGCAGATTTGGTTTGGGACCTGCGCCGGTTTCTTGTAAATTGCCTTTTACAGTACCACAGTTTGATCAAAACCGTGCAGATTCACATAGGCTCATGTCCCGAAATGGGGGATGCTGGTGGGATTCTTTCCATGGTCCCACACAAAACTAATTCGACAGGGCATATGGGTCAAGCATGAAGTCTTGTGGGACCCAGCTTGTATTGTTTCTGTCACGTACTGTGCTGATACTGGTAAAAATATTGGTGAAAAGCAGTCAGTATTGTCCAATACTGATGCGGAAACCATATACAGCAGTGGTCATCCAAAATTTTTTCTTGTGAGGACCGGTGCAGTCACAATTTTCTTTTCCAGGGACCTGTCGTCAGGTGTAGCGCCAATAAGAACAACGTTAAACGTATACAATTGATCATTGTGTACATTTTTAGCTCTCCTATTGTTTGAATTTGCTGTTTATTTGGTAGATGGGACTCTATATTTTCATTGTAAAACACAAGGAAATAAATACAGTGGTCCCTCGTTAATCGCGGGGGTTACGTTCCAAAAATAACCCGTGAAAGGCGAAACCCGCAAAGTTGTGATCTTTATTGTTTACCAGTAATTTCAGTTGATAACCTGGTTATGATGTTTAGTGTCTTTTGTACAGGTAATAATGCGCTGAACACATGATTCACCACGAGATTTAACAGCACGAGTCGTTTTTGTGACCGTTTAAAGAGGGACGGTGCTGTGTGCGTTCGCCTGCTCTGCTTTTGGCACGTAGCCCGTCCCGCTGCGCTCCACAGCCGACCGCAGAGCCACAGATCACACGGACTCCAGAACCGACACGAAACACATCTGGACTCTAGCGAAGTCACAACACGCTCCTCAAACACATCTCTGAACTACACAAATGACGTTCCAGCGTGAACAAACTTATCATCGTAACTACAAGCTCAAAGAGTCAAATCCTCGCCTGGAGAAACGTCCGAGCGTCAGGTCAGCTTCCCCTGCATGATCTAAACTGTCTAAAGTTTTCTAAAAGAGCTTCTGTGCTGTTGTCTGTGAATGCTGCGATGTGATACGGTCTCCAAACAGTGCGTTTGAGAGAAAAGCACGCAGGGCACGTAAATAAGACCGCGCACTGTAAAAATAAATGCAAAATTGCACACACAAAAAAAATCCGCGAAGCCGCGAAAAGTGAACCGCGATAGAGCAAGGGACCACTGTAATAGACTAGAAAATACAAATAAAATACATTTTAATAGATACTCTGGGGCTCAGTAGCATAGTTGGGGACCCTTTGTAGCTGGAAAAAGCACTGATATTAAGACAGAAAAATGTCATTAAGAAACCACAATGCACTACAAACTATTACAATTAATGAGTCTGTCATTAAACTCTGGTCTTACACATTTCTTTACTTCTCATTTTTTTGTCTTAGGATCAGAAAAGAATTCCCAGTTCCTCCTCTACAGAAACAGACAGCACCTCTCTCTTAACAAATCACTTCCTCACAATCACACAGACGTTTGCTTCCTGCTCTCACCTGCCCGTGCGCCGTCACAGTGTTGGCACGTGACCATTAGCTCGCAGCGGGGCTCTCCAAATATCTGTGACGAGTGTGATTGGTGCGCAGGGGCTTTCCACGGGGGACCGCTGATAGGACTAAGCCTCCTACTGCAGCCCCGCTCTGTCCGTCTCACTGGGGGGCCAACCAAGCGCAGTGTGGAGCTGCCAGAGCCCCTGCACGCTTGATTTAGCCCCTATAATTGGACATGCTCTTTGTGACTGCGACAAAGTGATTACATGTTACCTTATTCTGCTCCTGTCCTTCACCCTCGCGAAATTTCGACACTACAGCCGCAGAACTGTGTATGAAAAAGGGCCGGGCAATGTTGTGATAAAAATCAAACCGTGAGCTCACTGTTGACATTTCTCTATTTATTGCATCTGTTTGTTAAAATACAGACAATTATTTCCAACCTATACTTCTCTTAGTCTCAGAGTTGCCAAGTTTGTTTCTTTATAATGACTTTGGATGTTTGTTTTTAATAGTTTTATGAGTTTTGAAGGTCATGTGTTGAGGTCATTTGTGCTGCAGTTTCTCGTGATTAAGCACATTTTCAGGTTTGATTTACAAAAATATATCTATTTATGAATGAAACATGGATTTTAACATATTTTCAAAAGCTGTTATTAGTGTTAGAAATGCCAAAATTGTATTATCACACAGTGTTGTAATCATTTGCTTATTTCAATAACTTTATTTATAGACTGAGGTCGCTTGTCTTGGGATTTTTTTCAGAGGCTTTGTCACTTTTTTTTTTTTCTGAAAATCTGGCAACACAGAAGGGATGGGTACCGAGACCCGGTTCCATTGCAGCCCTGGTGCTGCGTATCCACTGGATCAATAAGCTCCAGCGCTATCGGTCCTCTTATCGGTTCTGTGGGAGCGCGTTTCATAAAATCACACATCTTGTCGGTTCTACTTTGATCGTGCGCAGCGCGGTATTAGCACATTTTCAGCGTTTGCATCTCTCCGCTTGGGTTTGTGTGCAGCGGTCCAGGGCTTTCAGCGCACCGCGCCAGACACACTGGCGGAGAGAACGGCCTGACACCGCAGGATCACCTGGACAGTGCAGCGCCAACAACGCCTAATCTGCCACATCATTTTACAAACTCTGATCCCTTTTGGAAGAAGTTAAGTGCAGCTTTAGAGCGAACAGCAGCCATTTAAATTCAACTTGTGAAGCTGCAAAAAGTAATAAATAAAAAAATAAATGGGCCTAAATAAATATAGTGGGCTAGTAGTTATTTTGTTGTCTTTTTTTGAAGTTTTATTCAAAATTTTTTGTTTAGAAAAAAATATGCGATCATTAGTAAAAAAAAAAAAAAAAAAAAAAGCAATTTTTTAAGAGTAAAAGCACCGATAAGAGAACTGCTAAAAAGACTGGATCAATAAGCAGTATCGATAAGAGTAGTAGTATCGATAAATCCTTAACGGTACCCACAGAGCCAAACCTTCCTATACGCAGACTATGCAAGTTGCTTAGGGCCCCGCATCTGTGGAGGGCCCCGCCTCCTTTTACATGCTAATAGTTTTTCGAGTTTATGTCAGTCCAGTTCTCATGCCTTCACCCTCTGGTTTGCGCTGTACATAAACCCTGATTGACCAATCGTACAAGCTTAAACGTGAGAGACCCTCCCCTCTTATTTTCTTGAGACACAGAGAAACTTCCCCTGTGATGCGCTGGAGACAGACAGAAGCAGAAACAGGTGTCTGATCATTCTCAGCTCAGAGCGCAAAATCAAAGGCTCTGGGAACAGTTTGGACACAAATACATGTTCTGTGTCTCATAAGCTCTCAGAAAATCTTTATTTTGCGTCAATAGGACAAGTATTGGCTGAACTATGCACACAAATAGCTGATGAACTTAAACGTCTGCAGATCGCGAAAACGGCCGCGGCGAAAATTACCGCGGCAAAATACGGCGGAATTCTGCACATTTTTGTTGAATTCTTTCAAAAGCCACTTTAAAACATGAAGTTGTTTTTCCTGATAAAGTTTCAGATTTCAGTATTTCTGTCCAAAAAGTCCAGCGCGATGAAGCTGTTCTAGCGTCAGCGTGAAGAGGGAACAGAGGCGTAGCTCACAGGGAGAGGGACAGAGCTGGGGCCCCATTTGGAAACACTGACACTGACAAGTAAAAATTGAGGAGAGGTGCAATGATATTAATGATAAAATTATGCATAAAATTAAAGGTTTGTTGGTCTAAAATAGCTCACTCCAATTTTAGGGAAAATGCATCTGTTTTATTCAAAAGTTTCTGGGGCAGGACCTTACATTATCTCTTTATTTTGAGAAATATTATTTAGTCTACAATTATGTTGCTTTGTCAAATCAAATCAATTTATTTTTGTATAGCCCCAAATCACAACAACAGTCGTCTCTGAGGACTTCCAAAGATTATTAATTTTAGCAAATATGAATAATAGGAAATCAAAATAAAACAATACACATTCAATGAAACAATTGATCAAGCATGTCAAAGCAGATTATTAGTAGAGCAAATGAATGATTGTCCAGAGCATCCCCTGTCCTTAGACCCTCCTTCTCGGCAAGGAAAAACTCAAAAAAACCCTAGGGAAAAAGAGAAACCTCGAGGAGAACCACAGGTTTCTTTGTGTATAGTTATAAATTATAATGAAAAAAGTCAATTTAAACACTGCTTTGGCTCTAGTGATTAGGGTTCGTAGAAAAGAATAGAGGGCCCCGAAGTGATTTTTGCTTAGGGCCCCCAAAAGGTTAGATCCGGCTCTGGGTACCCATCTCTACTGATCAGTGAGTCAGAGAGTGACAGACAGATTTAACCAATCACAGTGAAGTAGGAACTTTCAGAAAAAGCAGATGATTGTATTTACCTCAAAGGCAAAAGACAATAGTCGACAAGAATTGTGATCAAATCAAAATTGTGATCCGTCTCCAGGAAAATCGTGATAATTTTTTGCCATATCGCCCAGCCCTAAAAGACTCTTCACAGGAACGTATTGTGTGCAGATTGTGTCGGCGATGGAAACAAATTTTCTTCCGTCCTCCCCGGGCCTCATCACATAGTTCGCAGGTTCATTGTGAGTCCTGAATTTTAAATGCCGAGTCACTCTTCCAGCAGATAGATGAAGTGTTAAAGAGTGATTGGTAATTAGCGCTGCCATTTGCATGTAGTCTCGATGGAAAGCGGCTTGATCAATGTTGTGTCGGCTGCAGAAAATAGCACTCAATTACATTAAGATCCTAATAGGCATGAGTGTAGTGGCCTGGCCTGTGCTCTGTCAGCGGAGATCTGATGCCGCCGCTGCTGCTGCTGCTGTGGACTGGCAGCCCGTGTATTAATAATGATATCCCTCAAACGCACTTCTTCCCCACTCGCCTCACAAGGAATTTGAATCAGTCGACTAATGAGAGGGCTTTCTATCCCACTTCGATAGCAGGACGACCAGCAGAGGCTACCCAAGTAGAGAGTTCGAGCTATAGCTACTGATGCAACCCAGTCTATACGGTTACTTTAACAGTTTAGAGGTGAATAGGAAGAAAAGAATTGAAAGCTGACATTGTGAAACTTTTTCTGTAGATTACTGATAAAAAACATAAGAAAAAAGAAAAAAATATTTTTCATAATTTTTTACTCAACTCACTGTTCATTGCATAATCTTTAGGTATTTTCTCATTTTAGACTGAGGTAGTGAAACCCCATAGAAATTAACTAAACAGGAAATGAACATGCCGGCTGGAAGTCAGCATTTTTGAAAATAAATTAGCCAACTGACTTTTGATGAATAGAATCATTCCCCAATCGGAGTCAGTGCCAAATTTGAGTCAAAAGTCAATGTGCACATGCCCAGAAGCTTCTGCACAAGCGCAAAAAAAAGTATTTGACTACGGCAATACCTACGAGGACAAACAACATAGAATATGCTATATGTATCATTTACTTTTTAAATATGTTTATTTTAGGTTACACATGAGCTTAACACTTGTGAAAACACAATGTTTAACTGTTAATGAACTTAAGCAAGCAACTCGGAGCAGTGAAACTTTGAGGTCACCAACGTTAGTGTGAAAAAAATTTTTTAGAGTGTAGAAAGTAGAGTAGAGATTTTGTGTGACTTTTATAAAAAATAATCTCTATTTAACTTCCATAACAGATGTTTTTTTAATCTCACATGAAAGGCAATCTGTTTACTGTTTCTGGCACTTTATACAATGAAAATATCGTCAAGCTAAAAACTAGCATGATTGGCAAGTGACTCCGAGAATGACAGAGCCAATAATGAACTCTAAACTTCCTACATAAGTCACATGTTTCGCTCACCTAATGAAATCTGAGCCTACAAATTGTTCACCACGATGTGTTTTTTCACAGCTGTTAGGAGCGCGACGGACTGTTGCTGACTGGAGTTAGCCACAATGCTAACAACCACAACAGCTCAACTTAGTTTAGTTTGGTGAACAAACAAGATGCTAGTCAATACATTGCATTATTTGTGCTGGAGAGAAATTGATTTTTATGCTATTTTATTGTAAAAAAAAATCTAGTATAGTCTCTTCAGTGCTGTCATTTCCCACTTTGTGCCTCTGCCCACTTTGTACCTTTTAGCGGGACTACATATACACAAGCCAAAATTACATCTCTTAAAACCATTATTTGTAAGTGTACAGTTAATATTATTTATTTATATTGATATTTATGAATGTATGTCATAAAAGTTTGCCACACTTGTTTATCGCCATTTTAAGCTAACAATTAGCAGCCAGAACTAGCTTAATTGTGCATTTACGACTTTGAAACAGTAATAATCTCATTTTACAATCATTTGCTTTGTTGCAATCTGTAAGGGGTTTGTGTATAACAATTTAGTTTAGTTTCAAAACAAATAAAACAATGTAAGCGATGATACAAAACGGGCAATGACAAACGCAATGCTAACTGTCGTGCATTCAAAATGTCTAACACACAAGTAGCTCCGGCAACAGTTAAATCACATTCTAAATCACTGCTCTGTGGCCGTCACCATAACAACGGATACACATGTAGCAACGGAATCCGTACCCGGAAACGGGATCCGGGCTGCGCATGCGTCAACCAGCGGCAACCGGAAGTCCAGCTAAAAGTCTTTTTAAATATAGGAAAACCATTATTTCGTAATTTAGTTTTTGATTTTATGTTCTTTATTGAAGTTTTTGATTACAACACAACGATTTAAGAAACTATAGGCTATATACAAGTCTAAAAAAATGTAAATATGATTTTATATGATTTATTATGAATGATTGATTATCCGCTATAGTTACTGACGTGCTTTTCCCACTTGTACATTTTAAGAACACTTTTGGCACAGACGAATTTTCAGTATAAATCTAGAATAAGTGCTGTGATCCGGGTAGAAACAAAGCTAATGTGCGGCCCGGAGCTCCGCGTAAAGTGCCCGATGCTTGGTCTCTCACTTCCCCGGAAAGCAGTGCATTGTGACTGGAGAGGAGCTGAGCTGATCTACCGCTTCGAGCTGCGTCGAACGAGCCCCTGTCCTCCCCTGTGTGTGGAGCACCGTGGCCCGTGTACACCCAGAGCCCGTCTCCCCCTGTCTGGAAGTTTTCATCCAAGCTTCTCGCTTGTCCCCACACAACCAACGAGTGCGCAACGTGTGGCTTCACCGAGGCTGTGCGCCACACCGAGCGCTGGAGATCAGTGGATACAGACGGTGCCAAGCGCACAGCCAAGACTGCGCAAAGAAGCTGCCGCGGAGCACAAGTTATTTTTTCGACTTTTTTTCGTCATGTTAGTGTGTGTAAAGTGATGAGGCGCAGACATGTTGGTGTGTGCGTAAACTGAGAACAATCTATTCCTCCCCAGTGGATGAAACACTGCAGGAAAAGTGTTCAGACTTACCGCTTCACCAAGGACTCACATGCCAAAAGACTTCCACGTCTGTGGCTAAAACTGACTGTTGGACGCTGTGCCAAAAGTTATGTCCCGTGGCAGTTCCTTTGCGCAGTCTTGGCTGTGCGCTTGGCACCGTCTGTATCCACTGATCTCCAGCGCTCGGTGTGGCGCACAGCCTCGGTGAAGCCACACGTTGCGCACTCGTTGGTTAGGTGGGGACAAGCGAGAAGCTTGGATGAAAACTTCCAGACAGGGGAGACGGGCTCTGGGTGTACACGGGCCACGGTGCTCCACACACAGGGGAGGACAGGGGCTCGTTTGACGCAGCTCGAAGCGGTAGATCAGCTCAGCTCCTCCCCAGTCACAACGCACTGCTTTCCGGGGAAGTAAGAGACCAAGCATCGGGCACTTTACGCGGAGCTCCGGGCCGCACATTAGCTTTGTTTCTACCCGGATCACAGCACTCTTTCCCGGTGTAGGGAGAAGCCAAGCCTTGGCACATTTCTTGGAGCTTGCCAAATTGAAAATCCAAAATCAAATAACGGCCGTTTTTCGAGATTCGTTTTTATCAAACATTTAAAAAAACAAACCTGTGTCGATTTTTGACTTAATTTTGATAATGAAAAACGGGAAACGGTCGTTTTCCGATTTTGAATGCCCTATTTCAAATCGAAAATCAAATGGCCGCGACGTACACGGACCATTACGCACGTTCTGCAGAGTGCTATCTGAGCCAGTTGTCAGTCTGTGGACAAAACGTGCCATATTCTAGATTTATACTGAAAATTTGTCTGTGCCAGAAGTGTTCTTAAAATGTACAAGTGGAAAAAGCACGTCAGTAACTATACCGGATAATCAATAATTCATAAAAAAAATCACAGTTTTTATTTACAATTTTTTAGTCTTGAATATAGCCTATAGTTTCTTAATTTGTTGTGTCATAATCAAAAACTTCAATAAAGAACATAAAATCAAAAACTAAATTACGAAATAATGGTTTTCCTATATTTTAAAAGACTTTTAGCTGGACTTCTGGTTGCCGCTGGTTGGCGCATGCGCAGCCCGGATCCCGTTTCCGGGTACGGATTCCGTTGCTACAACACAAATGGTCAACTGCTGAGAGGGAACTAGCTTTGTTTAAATCACAGAAATAACTTACATTGTAGACTTTTTCAGCCAGTAAGCCAGACTTTGGGTGCATTCACAATACACTTTTGATTCGGATCAGGATTCGTTTGCCTGGATAGTTCGGTTCGATTGGGTAATTGTGAACGCGCAAACGAATTCTGATCCGGTCCAAAATGTTCAAATCTGGTTCGGTTGGAGAGGTCGGTCTCGGCTCGGTTGAATCGAGCTCTGGAGCGGTTCGTTTGTTTTGTGAACGCAAACGGAGCGAGAGCGAAACAAAACCAGGAAGTGAACAGTGACCTGATCCACGCTGAGACACACGTGAGGCTCAGAATCAAAACAAACAGCATGTGTGAGATCAATAATGAGACAAATAATACACAAAAACACATGAAAGTAACAGGAGAAGGACGGGGGATGAGTAAGTCGAATTAATTATGATCACACGATCGTATGTCACTGTTTTCTCGAGTTATTTACAAAAATAACAAAGTTATAACTCTTAGATGAAAACGAGTACAGAAAGTAACACTACAGCTCACATTACCGCGGGGAAAAGTTTCTATATTCATCTAATATGTAGTTACACAGCTAAGTGAGCAGATGACTTACCTTTCAGAGCCAGATTTACTCAAATTGATGAACTTTCTGTTACGTTGTACGGTTACGTTTTACTTCCTAGCCCTCCTCTCTCGTCTAAAGTGAAAGTCCACATTGTCCGCTCCGACACTTCGTCTGTCACTCACTCTGGTCCCGTAAATGTGAGAGAAGTTGTGGGATAGATCCATAAAAACAAAAATATAAAGTCCAGCAGCGTGTTTTTTGATGTAAGTTAGCTGTAGCCACTGTTAGCCGAGAAGCCGGGTGTCTTCTTTGCTGCTGACGTAACGTGTTTCTGTCACAGCGCCTCTACAGGCGAGGAGCAGAAGTGTCTCTTCTGCGCTGGTTCGATTGGCAAAAAGTGTATTGTGAACGCGAACCGGGCCAGTTTACAGAAAGATACAATGTTGCAATTTTGCTTCCCAATCGAGCCGAGCTCGGTTCGGTTTGTATTGTGAATGCACCCTTTATGTGTCACAGGTGAGCTGTTTCAGTTTGTAGCCGTAGTATAAGCGCAGTAAACAACTTGGATCTGTGCGTTAAGCAGTTTTAACACACTCCGCGGAGGAACACCACTCCACTTTGGCTCCTCATTGTTTACTGCTTACGTAATGGTATTTATGCGCAAAAATGTCCAAAAATACACAAATTTGGTTAATTTAGTTGACATTTTGGTTGTTCACTTAAGGGATTTACAGAATGAATTTTGGCTACCTTGTTTAGTTTTTGAGTAAACTTGATCTAATTAAAAATGTGAACAAAAAGTCACATTTTGAGTTGAAACATTCATAATAAAGGTTTAGAATTAGATAGCAACAAATGCTTTCATAAATATAATGTTTAGGCTTAATATAAAGTGAAGCACACCTCACGAAATTCACTTACATACACATTTCAAATAACAAACTGATAGAAAAACACTGGGACAAGGTGAAAGGAGGGACTGAGAGTGCCTTGTTTTTAAAGCAAGTGTTTATGATTATCACACAGTTTAGTGTCAAGCTGATGTCGTAGAGTCTAGAAATAACACTGGCCTTTGCAATAAGACACATTCAGTTTATGACTATTTTGACCTGAAACTTGCTAAATTGCTCAGTTTGCACTACAATTGCCAAAAAATGACTCTGAATAATAGTCAATTTGAACACTGTACACACAGTTTAACAGGTTGTTCTAGATTTTAGATTCACTTTCACAAATTATCATACCTTGACATTGAAGGTGTTCCTGAGATGTGTCTGCTCGGTTAGTTAATGCTGATTTTGACTTTGTTTTCTTACTTGAGACAGTAGGACGACAGCGCCATTTGCAGCACCACTTAACTGTATCCCAGGCATGAGAAAGTCCTGATTTACAGTCTGAGGAGTGAGAACTAGGAAGTAGGTTTCGATAGATTTCTGTTCTTTTTTTGTTTTGTAACATGAAGGATGCAGCTTTAAAGATGGGGTAGGTGATTTTCACACTGCAAACACAATTTAGGTTTTAAATCTTACAACTTTCTCTCCTAAATCCTTCAATACATTGGTAATATCAATATGTATTAACTTTAGGTCGTAATTTTGACTTAAAACCCTCTTATTTTCTCTTATAAAGTGAAACTGGAGAGGACCACCCAAGCTCAGCCAATCAGAACGCTGCATTCTGCTCCTGATTAGAACTGAAAATCTATATTATTCGATTCAGAGAATACTCTATGGTCTAATTTTTTGTACATAGTGCTGCATTTATCATAGACTTTTTGGTAGAAAACACAAAGTTTACTTATTTACAACTAAAAAAGTTAGCTATCCCAACTTTAAAACAAGAATATGAAAACGTTTTTGTTTCCTCTTCAAGCCCATGCTAAGATATCAAAAAACAGAAAGAAATTTGTTGTAGCGTCTCACCTATACCTCAAGAAACAGCCACACCTTCCTCTAACTCCACGGCCGAAACTGCCTCCACTTAACAACCGCAGCCCGAGTGCTATTGTTAGCGGTCTTGAAACCGTCATTTTCTCCAGAACAAAGGTTATTGCGAGCGATTGATAAAAATTTTATTCGGAGACGAGCGCTTTCATGTGGTGCGCGGGGAGGAGAGAGCCTTTAAGAAGTGCGGGCCGCCGGCGTCCACTGGCACCGCTTCTGTCTGCCGCGTTTAAAGCCAGTTCAAAATGATAATGAGAGAGCCGGTCCCCAGTGCGGAGGGAGGAGAGCGACGAGCCGGGCCGGAGTCGGAGCTACGGCTGGAACCACTAATTGGAACTCTAAATCATTGTGTCACCTGTCAGTCAGCGCCGGGCTTTGAAAGGGGAGAGACGGCAGGGGGCCAGGGAGAGGCTGTGATGTGCTGCGGTGGAGGGCTGGAGTCAGAGAAGAGGAGCCGGTGGAGGACCTGAGTCTACAGCGCTGGCTTTAAAATGAGTCGTCGCTAAATCGGTAATGAGAGGCCAGAGGAGAGCAGGGTGAGACTCAGCTTCAGATACTTAAAACTGTCACTGCAATGGCTGATTCTTTAGGCTAACCATTCTGACATATGCTGCTGTATATTCACATGTTAATAAAGGCTGGAGAAAATATAATCATGATTGAACAGTCGGCAAAATTACTCCTTCAAAGCTTTGCCATAAATTCCACATCAGCACATAAACATCTTGATGTCAACTGACTAGGGCTGTGCCAAAAATCGAAAGATCGAGAGATCGCGATCTCAACTTTGCTCGATCTCGATGATAAGGCTTGCGCATTAAGATCGACAAGTCCATCAGCCAATTACAATGCAGAAAATGCACGCGGCGCTGTCTGGTAGTTTTAACCAATCACAACGTGGTAAATGCACGCGGTACAGAGTGGGAGTTGCCGCCCACTACAGCCTTTATTTTAAAGATAAAATGGTCATCGTTAATAAAATGCCTTTAACTTTTACTTATAATGACGAGCCACACATTTTATCCGCGTCCGTGCGCGTCCTGAATCAGAGGCAAGCCTCCGGGATCCCCGCGTGTGTTTGAGGCAGCAGCCGGGAAGGCATGCACTGAGCACGGATCAAGCCAGCGTCAATCCCTGTGTGAGACGAGCCTGGGGCGCCGCGGGACCGCGCAGCCCACTTCAGCGCGAGGTTGGTGACAGAAAAGGCTCATACAGACGGCTTCATGCGTAAAGTGTTGTACCTGTGAGTCTCTGTGAGAGGCACGCTTCCCTCGTCTCTCTCTCTATTCTCTCTCTTTTCTCCACTTCATAAGCGGCGACGCACTTTCATTTACACGCACGAATTCTCTTCACTTCGTGAATTTGGCCGCTGTATTCACGCGTGAGTAAAGCATCTGTCTTGAGTTGAGAAAAAAAGTATATCGCAGCACTTGTGCTCGCTTCCCTGGGAAGCTGTCAGTCATCCGTTCAGGCTCACGTGTATAAGCGTGTATAAGTCTTGTTTACAGTCTGACTCTGAACGCACGGACTGACCGCAAAACAATAATTATAATGAAATAGCCTCCAGTAAATCATGTTTATTTTTCTTTGACTGTTTATTTATTAGCCTTATTATTTATCAAGCTGACCTGGGACGTCTAGTCTATTCTGTCTGGTCAATTTTACCATTAAAATTAGGGGGACTTTCACCTATTAATAAATAATAGTGAAGCTTTTTTTGAAAAGACATTTCATATTTTTTTTTGTATAATATATAATTTGCATAATACTACCATTGTAGATTATTTTCATTAAAAAAATCGAATCGAAAATCGAGATCGAACGATATGAAGAAAAAAATCGTGATCTATTTTTTTCCCAGATCGCCCAGCCCTACAACTGACTTTATTGCATTATAAAGGAATTATTTGTTTATCAACACAAGAGCTTCTTGCGCAACTGGTATATGGAAAGAGCCGCGGCTGATTGACACAAGTTGTAGCAACAACACTAGCTAGCGCTGTTGTCAGCTAACTACTAGAGCAGGCCTATTCAACTAAAGGCACAGAGGCAAAATTGGCCCTCCAAAGAACTGATTCGGCCCTCAGTCCATTTTTTCAAAAATTGCAGCTATGCATTATTTCTTCTTTGCTAAGTAAATTCTGGGTGTATCTTAGACCGGAGTTGGTCCTAGTTTTTTAAGTGTAAATCTGCTTTAGACTGTACCTGGTTTTGTTTTAATGATGGTTAATCTTGTTCAGACTTGGCTTGTGCTGGTGTAGTGCTTGTTTAATTCTGGTTCAGTGCTGGTTTATACATGAGACATTGTTTAGAAACTTTAGAGCAATTTAAATTAGAGGCTATAGTGGTAGTGACTAACATCACTGAAACAGATATTTCATACAACCCAAATTAATTGTCAACATTGTTCTTGTGCTGTAAACTAACCGGCCCAGTATGATGGCTTTCTGCAAAATCTGGCCCTTGGGAAAAAAATGTTGAATAGCCCTGTACTAGAGTTTATGTGTGCCAAAACAAAAGTTATGCTGCTAAATCAACATCTGTGAATGAAATTGGACCCTACGGCCCATAAACGTTAAATTCAGGACAATGATAATGGACAGAGAAAAACTGTCTCCTACTTCAGGACCCAGACGTCTGTCAGACTAGTTCATACCTGATCAAAACAGCTAGCTCTCGTCTTGTTTATTGTTTTATTCAAAGAAGTTTCCACAGCCAACTCAACGGACAGCGTCTATTTCTGCAGGTGACCTGTGCATGGAGCGGAAAGTTACGTCGACCGATAATCCCTCTATAGCAGAGCTATTTAAGAGCTGCTTTTGCAAAAGAAAACTGGCGGCAAGCTACTACTGTTAGCGATGTCCAAATATTGAAGTTAACTGTGGCATAGTTAAGAGACCCATATGAAAATGTTACCAATATCTATTTGAAATGGACAGAATTAGTCATTTAAAGATACATTTACAGTAGAAAGAGTTATGTAATAAATAGAATTTGAGTAATAAAGCATAATTTGTATGATTCTAAAATCCTTTGGTGAGCTACTTGGAAGGTGGTGGTGAGCTACTGGTAGCTCCCGAGCTACAGGTTGGAGACTCCTGCTCTATTGCATATGCAATTTCTATTTTCCGTCTGCTCTTGAACTATACAATGTAAAACTTGAATTTTCCCAAATGTTGCGAGACATATAAAAAGTTATCTCTTATCTTATTTCTGCATGAGTGCTACAAACAAATCTATTAATGTATTTATGCAAGTTTTAGTGCTGAGTAATGAAAGGTACAAGACTAATGTTACCAAAAAGTTTTTAATCCAGTGTTTTACATGTGATGAGTGACACCAGCTCTGACATGGGCCTTGCATTGACACACATGTATCTTGCCAGCGCCGTCGCACCTTGTTAATGTAAAAGTCATTATCACAGCCTTCATACAGTCTGCTTTCTCCTGCACTGCCCCTGATGGACAGAAGAACCATCTCCAGAGGCACACAGATTTCTCCTCACACGTGTCGCCTCTCACCTCCCCGAGCCCGGCCTGTCATCTCAGGACAGGCCTGTGTGTCCAGAAAACTATAACACTGTCAATACGCTTTTACAACATTGCCCCGGGCCGCCTCGCAGAGCTCAGCAGCCCACAGGTGAAGCTGCTTAAGTTGAATAAATCACAAGAATATTATTAATAATCTAGTCCAATCTGACAGAGGGCAGATTTAGCAGTGAGGAGCGCAGCGTGAGACAGAAGGAGTATAGAGGCTCCGCTGATGAAAGACAGACCCCCGTGAGACGCACAGGGACAGATGAAGAGAGCGCAGGGGACAGGCTCAAGAGAACGTAAAGGTTTCTCAGGTGGAGGGTCTAGAATGACGTTACTCTGGCAGGTGATGGTAAAAGTCAGAAGTCAGATCTGTGGAGCAAACAGACAGTATTGTTCATGTGTTTAGAATATGTCACAGATCATAATGCAGCACAATAAGCAATGGGATCTGGCTCATCGTGGTGTCTGCTGGTTCTGGCTTACTCTGAATAGAACTGGCTATGCATTGAGCAATAACAACTGGTAAAGTGGACCAAGATGGGCCAATATATTCACTCTTTTACTGCTAGTAACAAAAACGTCCATCTTTGTAATGCTAACTGTTACCTGCCAATGACATTTATTTTTGTTCATGACTTTTTTTAATATGCAGCAATAGAGGGCTCTCTGATGCACGTGCTGACTTTGTCTACAGTCAAATACATGGTGCAGTTTCACAGATTCACCAGCAGATGGTGCAATTGGGTGAGCACTAGGACCCAGGGGAGGTCACATGACCAGGAAATACATGTGCTTTTTTGTTGACATTACGCAGCGCAGTCGGGTTTGTTTTAAATAATCAGCTGCTTCTGGAGGCTGGCATTCTTTTCAAACAGGTTACAAGAAAACAACTTGGACTAAAAACATTCTTGAGTAAGTTTTGAGCAGATATTTGATCTTTAAAATGAAGAAAAGACGCTCCTACTGTACTAGGACATAGAGCATGCAGCTAGTCTAGAAACATCTTTTACCGTGAGCGATCCAAAAGTGGTCAGAGTAAGTCAAACTACTGTATTTCTTCATGTTTGGAGGATTAAATATAATCTATGCCCCGTGAAAAAGGCTGAATCTGTAAAATCTGCATCAGAAAGTAGAAAAGCGCTGTGGTTCTCATCTGTTACACAGTTTTTGTTGGATTAAAGATAAAAAAAGACACTTGTCCTCATTGTTTTAATCATGCAAATCTTGTACTTTTATCATAAACACATTATTTTATTGTACTGGCTCACATACTTTTACAAAAAAGTAGAACTGAGGAAAATAGCATAAATAGCATAACATGAAGTTTGATTTAGAAAAAGGATGTTTTCTCAAAAGTTTGCCGTCAAACGCTGAAATCTAACAAAAACAAAGAATTTCAAATGCCTATAAAAGCGAATAGATTAATGTGGAATAACATTTATTTTTTGATTGAATATAGACACTTGTAGGTCTCATTTGTCATGATACCAGATGCACTGAAACATTTTTGTTTATATATATTTTTGAGTTGTTTGTTGATGTTAGATCTAAAACATAGGTCTGTGGTGCTGTTTCATAGTCCGGCCTATGGACCATAACCTCAGAAATCTTGGCCACTGGAAAATATTATTGAACAGTATTTAAAGCATGCATTAGCTCTCTATAGCTGGGTTTGATGAGCGTATTTACACAAGAAAGCTGTAGGAGAAGCACTAACGCTGCAAGAGATGATAGACTGACCAGAGAACAAAGAACAAGACACAACTTTATTCTTTTCCATTTATCAACAACAACAACATGAGACAACACCATAATTTGTTCACTTGTTCTTGTTGAGTCGAGCAGGCAGGTGAAGTGTCTTGCCCAAAAGCTACAACCGAATGCCCTGCTCAGAGCCAGAATTGAACCACGCAGCTTTGAACTTGTGCCACTACTACACTTTGTGAATAGACAAGAGTGGTTGTGGCTGTGATCTGCCAAGTCAAGGACGTCCAAACTTCACATCAAGGGTTGAAACTCAGACAAAGTGGAGAGTGGATCAAGGCCTCACGCTGGTGGTCAGTGCAGTGAATAATTCAAATATGTGCATGAAACACAAATGTTTGATATTGAGTTTAGGTTTGTTTGGGTCATTCATCCAGACTGAGGCCCAATAGAAATGTTCAGAGGGCTGTCGTAGTGCTGACATGACTGTCCTCTGCACTCAGGTGTCTTTATACAGTGTTGGGAAGTAACTGTATTTAGTTAGTTAGATATTATTCACAGAGATTTAGTTTTACCTTGCACCTCATGTAAATTGTAGTAATTATTGATTTTATCTGAGTTTCCAGTCCTGTACAAATTGTCCATATCTGTAAAAAATGTCTATAAGGTTTCCCCCGAGTTTTGCCGTCTGTTATTGACCAAACTAAAATCTCCTCAGGGGCTTCTAGTCTCGTGTCTGGGTTTTCCTCAATCTCTGAACTGAATGAAAATTGATTCATAATGACTTTACTTTGTATTAAAATTTGAACTACTACCATTTGTCACAAATCAGTTTTTAATCGCGCAGACATTGTTTTCTACAATAAAGATCTACGTTAAGCAAATTGTGATTAAAAACAGTGACTCGGAAGTATAACCTTGTTGTCATGGGAACAGATGGTAGAGCAGCTAAAACAGACCTGAGCAAACTGTGGCTCGGGGGCCAGATGCAGCCCTTCGGCTGTTCTAATAAAGCCCCCAGAACATTTTAGAGAATAACCAATATGCTACATGTGTCTGCATTTGTAATCTTGATAAATATCACAACAAACAGACAAAAATAATAACCTAAGTACACCTGTATTCTACAGAGATGTGCTTGCAATAATAAGAACTTGTAACCAATGATCTTGGTTTGGCCTGACGACTCTAATCTGAATTCAAATAATCAGGAAAGACAATCTGTCCACCCCTGAGCTGGAAGCTGTTTTGGGAAAGGTTGGACAAAACTGTCTAAATTTGGATGGACAGTCTTTATCACAGTAAACTGATTAAAGGGCTTTTCATTAGAAATATGATCATGTGGATGTGATTCTGATCGGCGATCAATACAATGTGACAAAAAGCCACATTTAGGCTGCCACAGTAACAAACATAAAACAAACAAAATGTTATCATCATGAATGAGTTAAAAGGTTATTGTCATAAATCATTTTAGATCAGTCCTGCGTTTCTTCTGCAAAAACAAGTAAATTACAGAGTAATGTAATTTACTTCACATGGGATAATGGCTTATCCCATGAGTAAAAACTCATGAGATGATTTGAAGTTTACATTCGTCCTGAGGTAAAACTAATCCAAACCAAAGAGGTCTTTACTTTTTACTAATATCGCTTACCACTCTGCGTAACTGATGTTAGCATACAAGCTCATTGTAAGCTTTAATGTTTCTTGCAAGAAGTACGTAAATAAACTCTGCACCAAACTCCTTGGATATGTGCTTATCTTGAATTAGCACTAATCGAGAGAAAAGTTTTGAAGTCTCTTGTCTTGTGTTGTTTTTGCTGTTCCACACATTTTTTAATTCAAAGCCTGACAGATGAGCTCTCATTACTGACAAAACTCTGGTCTACTTCATATTGAAGATATAACAGCCTGCTGGACTTATATTCTCCGCTATAGCATTAGCACCTCAGCACTTGATCCATGCGTCAGTGCAACATGTACAGCAAACAGCTCCAGAGGATGACGTCACCGACCTGTGGCTCGGTTCACTTGTGCATGTGTGAGTGCAGGACATAGTATTTCCTGCAATCAGACTTGAGCACGACACGGTAAAAAAAACAACTGTGAATGCGCTCTTAAATGCAGACAATGAACAGATAAATGAAACTGGACAAATAGTACAGTTCTAAAAGGTCTCTGTTTTCCATGTTCAGTTTTATTATATCCATCTTAACAGCAGCGTTGTAAGTTATTTATCACCTGAAAGGGAAAATCAAGTGTCCAGAAGCATAGTGTGAGTGGCATACAAGGTTACAGTGTGTTTGATTTGTATTGTGCCAGTGTTGCCCCGAGGCTAAAGTACATCTGCAGTCCCCTGGCCCGCACACTACAGCCCGCAGCACAACAACACACACACAACTACACAACTACGCAGCTACATGTTGTGATCTGTTTCTATGTAAAGTCTGAAGTCGCTGTTCTGTCCTCAGGGAGAAGACTGCTCCACGCTGTGTCCTCCTGGTCTGTTCGGCTCCAGCTGCACCTCCACCTGCTCCTGTCACAACCACGCCTCCTGCTCCCCCACCGACGGCTCCTGTGTCTGCAGAGAAGGTACCGCTCGCTCCAGCGTTATGACTCCAGGCTGTGGGTAGAGATCAGCATCAGGACAACACACAATAGAATCTTCACTCGCACAATGTTAAATCTATGGAGGTTTTAAACTGAAATAGATAAATGTATTTGCCAGTAGTGATCCACCAGTTTATTAAATGGTTCCAAAGCACTTTTCTTTAGTTTACGACATTTTGCCAATGTATTCTGTCAGGTCTTAAGAAATTTAAAAAGTCTTAAATAAAAATATTTCAATAGTATTACGATTGGTGTGTTTCCTTTTGTTAACTCATTACATTTTCATAATTGTGGCAAAATTACAATTATGTCTTTAAAAAACCTTTGAAAAGAAGCAGCATTGTGAATACTACAAGTCTTCATTTGTATATTTTGTGGCCTTAAAAAGTCTTACATTTACTCTCCATCCTGCAGAAACCCTGTATTAATATAGATGTTTTGATGGTTCAAACAACATGTGGATTCCTGTGCAACAACATTTTTTATGTTTCTTCCCAAGTTCCATGCCAGCGGTGCCCAAATAAAAAGGTCGGACAAAAATGTATTAAGAGCCAAACCAAAATTTGTTCTGCAGTAAAATATTTAATTTGTATGGAGATCATGATTAACCAACTTTCATGTGCTCTTTTGATTTTTCTTACATTTTAGTATCACTTACCAATTCTGTCATTTAAATAAGTTAATCTAGAAAAACATTATAGTTGGACCATTTTTTGGGCCTTCATCAGACTCCCTGCTTGATTGGCCCAAATTAAACAAGTTATTTTAATGTCAAATTTGGGCCATTCTTCTAAATAACAAACTTTTTGATGTTATTTAAGCCTAAAATGAATGTTTATAACCGTTTTGAATGATTCACTTCACATCGTGTATTATATGGCCCTCTGCTCCATATACGTTTCAGAATGTGGCCCACTGTGGAAAAAAGTTTGGACACCTCTGGTCTAGATGCAACGATATCCAGGTCTCCATAGAAAGTAGATTTACCTCAAGAGACTTCCTGGTCAAATAAAGGTTAAATAAATCCAAATTCCAATAGCAATGTAACTAATAATGCAAAAACCTCACATTAGCTGTGATATAATTTCTTCCCTTAAAGCGAACCGTGGATATAATCACATGTTTACCCTAAAACACTTATAATATCATCACTTATACAAATACAGGACAAATATCTTAGAAGTATTTGTAGTTTTATTAAAAAAGTGTTTTAAAGCAATTACATGGAGGCTGCCATTTTGCTGCGTTATGAATAAAATAGTGTTGTCAAGGTAACAGGCGTTAGCAGGTAACTAAGCAACATGAATTCCTCAGCTAAACCTTGTCGCCAAATACAGGAAGATATTGTGGAATTTAGTGACACTGAAGATAATTGAGAAGAAAAGGCAAGAACGGGACACTGTCAGTGGTGTTTTTGTGGCAACTGTTCACCTGATAAAATTGTGAGAGTAACCATGGCAACACTATTTTATGTCATCAATTCAGAATGCATGGACAAAATGGCGGCTCCCAGTGACTTGAAAACAACAAAAACAATGATGACGATTTTATAAAAAAATAGTAAGCAGTTATATATTTGTTTGCAGTTTATCTTATAAGCATGACCAGTACTAGTGTTTTAGCTATAATTGTCTTCATATCCAGGGTTCCCTTTAAACAGGCACGTATCCTGATCAGGGTGACTGTAGACAAAAGAGCTCACTCCCTGACATGTTGTAACAGTAACATTTATAATGCAATATCATAACATTTACTGTCACATCCCAGGAGAGAGAGGCCTGACTTTCCTCTCTGTTGCAGACAATAATTAGTTCTTGTTTCTGTCACTTTGACTTTTGTTCCTGCGTGGCGACGCTCAAACGGAGAACAAGAGAGTGTTCATCAGAAGCTTTTCTTATTATAAAAGTCTGCTCTTGAAACACATGAGGACTTTAGAGCAGACATGTATAAAATTAACACACAAGTTAATCTTTAGGACATTTAATTTGACCGATAGGAGTGTCTACTGTATTAGTACAACTATTCCTACTACTGTAAGTCGTACACACAAAAAGTATTATTACATTTGAACCTTGGGAGCCACTATAAAAGCAAGCATTAAGTTTTTCTTTTCCGTACAAAGTTAAAGTTTGGAACAAACTCCAGGAGAAGAATGTACGTTAAATTAATGTGTTAATTTAAGAAGTTTAAGACGAGACATGAGAATGATTCCAAGAGAAGAAGACAAGATGAGGTTTTTGCATTATTTATAATATTTAATTGGGCCAATCCTTCCCATTTTAACAATTTTCGACCACAGTTTTCTTACTTTTATATGTCAACACAAGTTAAATATTTTGCAGAGTTGTGGTCGCTTATAGGGAGTCCGATCTCACAAGAAAGTGTACATTTACCACGACATTACACAACATGTAAATTAGGTATGATTATCAGGAGTTCACAGCAGTTTTGCGAAATGATAGTACGCATCACAGTCCCCATTCATTTCATTGGTGTTTGTTAAGATGTATTCTTATTTATGAATATTAATAAAATCTTGATTCTAATCTTAACCTGCCCCAAGCCCCAGACCTAATCTTACCAATTTTAGTAACTTGATGCCTAAACTTACCTGTTTCACCTGAAGAAAACGTCCCCACGTGGCTGCAACCAAAACTCGTCCTATTTTGATGCTGTGAAATCTCGTGTCATTTTTACCCTTTTTCATATCGTGCTAAATGCACGGCGTAACATAAAAACAGCTGTGAACTCGTGCTCAAAATACGCTGTTTTTGTGTCGTGGTAAAAGTACGCCATCTAGTGAGACTTGTTGTTTATATCTTTTATCAAACTGTTGCTGCTTTTAGATAAGTTACTTAGAGGTGTCTGTTCTTCTGTGTCTTATTGAACTTTATTTAACAAGGAAAGTCCCACTGGAGTACATGTTTTTTGTTTTTTTTTTTATACTTTTTTTTCACCTCATCGCTGCTCTAATAAAAAAAAAAAAATTATGAAACTACATACAAATGTAATGGGTGCACGGTAACCAAGTGGTTAGAGCTCTGGCTTCCCAATAAGAGGTCGTGGGTTCGACTCCCGGGTCGGACCATATCAACATCTCACGATCTCTCTGGGTGGAGTTTGCATGTTCTCCCCGTGTCACCGTGGGTTTTCTCCAGGTACTCCGGTTTCCTCCCACCTCCAAAAACATGCATGTTTAGGTTAATTGGGCATCACTGTAAATTTCCCTTAGTGAGTGAATGAGAGAGTGAATGGTTGTCTGTCTAACCCTGCGGCAAGTTGGCCACTGTCCAGGGTGTTCCCCGCCTAAGGCCCAAAGTCACTGGGATAGGCTCCAGTCACCCACGACCCCTAACGGGACTAAGCGGTAGAAAATGAATGAATGAATACAAATGTAACTCCTTAAATGTCAGCACAAATATATGAATTTCATAATTTGTGAAAAAATTGTATATATTCCAAAAAACTGAAAAAAAAAAAAAAAAAAATTCACCCTAATGGGTGACATTTTTATATGTGTTCAGTGTTCTTTTTTTTTTTTGTAAAATTTTTACCATAAGGACACCTCACCCATTGACTTTCATTATAAAATCATACTTATGTTTCAATGTTATTATTACTGCAATGGTTTGTTTTAATGTTAAGGCTTAATGTATGAAAAAACTAGTTACATTTAACATTTGATTGTCTTTTCTCTCAAATAAGCCAAAAACTTTTATTAGCATAAGCAGAAAGTCAATCACAAGAAGATGTCTTTGAAGCTGACAGTGTGATCTATACTTGACCCTGTGAATGATTAACTTGTTGCAGCCCTAATTTTTATGTTGTCTTAAAAATATCTTTTCTCATCACTAACTTTAAAGCATTTTTGCTACTCACTGCTGACACGTTTAATTCAAAGCTAAAAAGAACACGTTGCTCTGTCGGTATCAGGAGAAGAAAAGCAGATACATTTGTCAGACTGCTCTAATAAAAGCTTGTGTGTGTTGAGGTTGGCGAGGCGTGGACTGCTCTCTGCTCTGCTCCAGCGGCTCCTGGGCCTAGGCTGTAACCAAACGTGTCTGTGTGTGAACGGAGCGGCCTGTGACCCTGTGGACGGCACCTGTACCTGCTCCCCGGGCTGGAGGGGCGAGCACTGCCAGGAGTCCTGCCCCGTGAGTGCACACTGCCTCTGTCCGGCCGCTGGCACTGTTACTCTTCACTTTAACACATGGCTCCAGTCACAATCCCTCTCAGCAAACCTTTGACTAAAATGGGGCTATTAATTCAAATATTCTGAAGCCAACATCTCTATAACTCTTTAGTTTATGACTCTACAAGTTCTTAAATGTTTAGAAGTTAGATTACATATATGTCTTTCTGTGACTTCTCATTTGTTAAAGTTGAGTAGCTGATTTTCACACTGCAAACATGATTTAAGACTTTATTATAGTATTATAGACTTAATTATAGTTTATAAACCTCATTTTAAAACAACTAAGTGAAACTGAGGAGGACCACCCAAGCTCAGCCAATCAGAGCGCAGGATTCAGCTCCAGATTAGAACTAAACATTTTTATTACTCAATTCAGACAGTACTCAGTGGTCTCATTTTTTTCACAAGGTGCTGCATTCATGATTTACTTAGTTGTAAACAGAAAGTTTACTAAATTACTAAATTATCAGTTCAAATGTGCTGGATCGTCACTCAAACTGATAAATCCCACTTGTGAACTGGGTCTTTATGATCGAGGGAGTCCAACTTCACAAACAAGATCAAGAATCACCACAAAAAGAGAATCTGAGAAGTTTAGCTGCCACAAAAACAATGTAAACATTGCTTTTACGTTACTTTAGTTTAGCATTAGTCATATTGTTTAAATATTTGTTGATTCAGTTGGAACGCTCTAAACTGGTAATGTTCAAATGGGAAATATGCAGCATGATTATAGAGCATTATATTCTCCAAAAAGCACAAAGTTTATAACCTTTGCAGGGATAACAAAACCCACTCTGGCATCTGAAAGTGTGTAGCACAGTGTGGTTGGTAATTTGGATGCTATCACTCCAGTAGGTAAAGGAACAATGCATGTGGCTGCTGCAAACACTTTAAAATAATATAAATGTATATATCTTTATATGTCCTAATGTTCTGGTTGTCCTGATGAAATGATTTGTCTGACACTTAACGAGCAAGTCATTTTTCATACTACTGTAATGCTGATGTATATTCAGTAATTGTCACTTTAATAAAAATACAATAAACAAATACAGAAGCTATTATAGTATCAACGATTATGCAGTCCTTGGTCAAGGTGAATTCAACACTTCTGCTCTATAAAATGAAGAAAATATTGAATTTTTGTGATCTTATCAATATTGCGTAAAAGTTCCATTCACATGATAAGTGATAGAAAACCAGAAAAACAAAATTAAGACTGCAGCTTTTCTCACATTTATCACTGACATACTGTGTATTTGGATTCACACAAAAACTGGAATGAAAGATGTTTTTGAGGCTGTTTGATGAGAAAATTATTTGTTGTGCAACAGTTTAAAAGTCTCCAACTGCTGATAAGCTAATTAACAAATAAAATACTTTAAATTTACACACCCCGTATAGTTATATTCTGCAAAACAAAAGCTCCATGAACAAAAAAAACACATTGTATCAAGTTTTCTTCTCATAACTGTACCTCTCAGTCAGATTATTGAGAAGCATTTTAAGTTGATGTCTGTTCAAACCCTCTGTTGAGTCTTTCTGTAGCAGTGACATGAACCCTTTGACTCCCTCAGGACGGTACTTACGGCCTGGAGTGTCGCGAGCGCTGTGACTGTGGACACGCCGATGGATGCGACCCTGTGAGTGGGTACTGCCGCTGCTACCCTGGATGGACAGGTGCGTCTCAACAACCATAAATAAACCAGTATTTATAGTCCCGCTCCAGTCTCATTGGATTTTCAGAGAGGAAATGCACTGCTGCTGTGTTAACATGTGTTTGCAGATTGTCTGAGTGTGAGTTGTAATTAAATGATGCCTTTGTTTTGCTGCTGAGTGAGAAATGCTGGAAGTGAGCTAAATCAATTTGTTTAGTGGAGCACTCCGCTCATGCTTACTCTGCATCTTTATTATGTGTTCAGTGCTCTGGCGTGACTCATCCTTCTCTATTACACTCAGAGCCACTGGTTCCCAACAAGTCATGGAGCATTTGCTTTGACATGAATTAAAACTCGATTGTTCCCGCTCTTCACTTTCACGGGATTCTGCTCTTACTCCTCTTCACCTGCCACAATATTTACCATGTAAACTTACACTACGGCCAGGTGATTTTGACATAAATTGGTGTATGTATACATTTCTCAAAATTGTTCCAACAAAAATGTGTCAAAACATGTTTAACTATTTAGTTAATGTTTAATTATGAAACAAATGGGAAATGTCAGAAAGCCCACAGAAACAGTAGAGAAATATATTCCTTGCCCTTATTTGAACATTTTTAGAGAAATCTTCTTGCTGTGGAGTTTGTTATAAATTAGTTTCTCTACACTCTCCTGCATGAGGGTTCATATGAGTTTGTCCAACCAGGCCACATGTGTTTTGTGGATCTGGGGAAGGCGTTCGACTTTGTCCCTCGTGCCGTCATGTGGGGAGTGCTTCGGGAGTGTGGGGTCAGGGGCCCTGTGCTCAGGGCTCTCCAGTCCTGTACAACCGGAGCAGGAGCTGTGTTCGCATTGCCGGCAGTAAGTCAGAGCTGTTCCCAGTGCATATTGGACGCCCCTAGGGCTGCCCTTTGTCACCGGTTCTGTTCATTGTTTTATTGGACAGAATTTCTATACACAGTCAGGGTCCGGAGGGTGTCCGGTTTGGGGACCACAGGATCTCATCTCTGCTGCTTGAAGATGATGTTGTTCTGATGGCTCCTTCAAACCAGGACTTGCAACAGGCACTGGGACGGTTTGCAGCCGAGCATGAAGCAGCTGGGATGAAAATCAGCTCCTCCTAATCCGAGGCCATGGTTCTCGACCGGAAAATGGTGGCTTGTCCCCTTCTGGTAGTTGGAATCTTTGCCTCAAGTGGTAGAGTTCAGGTATATTTGGGTCTTGTTCACGAGTGAAGGAAGGATGGAGTGTGAGATTGACAGATGGATTGGTGCAGCGTCTGCAGTGATGCGGTCACTGTATCGGACCATCGTGGTAAAGAAGGAGCTGAATTGAAAAGCCAAGTTCTTGATTTACTGGTCAATCTTCGTTCCAACCATCACTTATGGTCATGAGCTTTGGGTAATAACCGAAAGGACAAGATCGCAAATACAAGCAGTCAAATAGGGTGAGGAGCTCACACAAGAGGAACTTGGAGTATAGTCGCTGCTCCTCCACGTCAAACAGTCAGCAGAGATGGCTCGGGCATCTGTTCCTGGCGGCGGTGTGTGTGGGCTTATTTATAGACAAACCATTCAGTACTTCTAGTTGTTCCAAGCACAAGAAAGTTGGGTGGGCAAAGGATCTGTGCGACAAAAGGGACAGAGGGCAACAGCTGATTGTTTACTTGTGACTCAACACTCTGTGTGTGGTTGAAGTACAAATGTAGGAAGGAAGTAATCCAAGCTTCGTCTTGTATATAAAGTGTACAAATGTGTCTTCTTAGTGGCCAGATAAGGATATAACTCTAGTGAGCCTGTGCCAGTGATGTGTGGATTTAAATGGGGAATACACTGAACTAGATTGGTGAAAAACTGTGACCCTGTGACAGCTTCTTTTATTCAGGACCCAACATGTATTTGAGAAGTGTTATGCTTTATATTTCTTTTTTGATTGACTTTGCTAGTGTGTCTACATTTGTGTTCTTAATAAATATTCCAATAACAAAAACAACATATTATAGGTTAAATTATAGGCTAAATTTTACAGAAACTTACTTGTAATAATGAGACACCAAGAATCGTCTGGCCCCTCGACCATTTTGATTGTCTGGATTTGAATAAAACCCTCGGGGAAAAAATTTTCCCACCTCTGCTCTGGACGGTGGCCAACTCGTCGCAGGGTTAACGCTACAACTTTTGCAAAACTTAAACGGCCCTAAGCTATACTTTTGGAGGTCGCAAAACACTGAGTTGCTGTGGGGACAGTTCTTAAAACAGTCATTATCCATTTAGTAGCGCATTAAAGCTATGGGACCTGATTCTCATAGGTTTTTAAATCTTTTGATTATGTTCCTCTTCTCACAACTATTTGAACATGGGACAATATTTATTACTTAAGAACATTTATTAATTAATTACATTTTTCAGACGACAAAAAGAACTGGTGTGAACCACTGAAGTACAGCCGGAATGCAGTTGTCCGTTTTGATGAGAACTAAAACACATGACACAGCTGACATTTTTCTCTCACATGGACATCAAAGTCGCAAGATTTGAGGTGGTGCGTAGCTGTTATATGTATTATGTTATATGAGCATGTTCCAAAACAAATTGAGTGCAAAACGCTCACAATAATATGCATTTTTTTCAGTTTGCACCATCAATTTAACATAAATAAGGTTCATAATAACAAAGTCACCTCTACAGCTATATCAGTCATTAAATTTGTACTTACAATGATACTGGCATGTAATAAATACTTTTAACAATAAAGTGCAGTTCTAAAATCCTTTAGGAGGCCATGTAGAAAAAAAAAATACTGGCAGCTTACAAGTTACAGGTTGGAGGCTTCTGCTCCAGAGCTTTTAATGAGGCTAAGAGAAGCACAGTAAACTTCCACTATTTGAAGACATGAAGAAGCATTTGTGTGGAAATATTCTCGTAATCTTGCATTGAAAAAAATAGACGTTTTAGTTACCAGCTGTTTTTTTCTTGCTCATGGTCTGTGCTCTCTCTCTGTTCCTCTCTCTCTCTCTCCCTCTCTCTCTTTCCATTTATCTCTCGCGCTGTTTTTCTCTCATCTCTCTGTTTGTCTCTTTCTCTCCTCCTTCTCTCTTCTCTGTCTCTCTCTGTTTGTCTCTTTCTGTCTCGCTCCTGTCTCCTTCTCTCTCCTCTCTCTCTCTTTCCCATCTCTCTCTCCTCTTTGTCTCTCTGTCCCTCTCGCTCTTCTTTGTTTCTGTGTCTTTCTCTCTCCTCCCTTTTTCTCCTTCTCTCTCCTCTTTCTCTCTCTTTCTTCTCTTCTCTCTCTCCCCCTTTCTCTTTTTCCTTTCTCCTTATTCCTCTCACCCGCTCATTCATCCTTTGCACCTCTCCTCTCTCTCTCTCTTTTTTTTCTTCTCTCTCTCTCTTACTGTTTTTCTCTTTATCTCTGTCTCTCCGTCCTCTTTCTCTCCTGTCTTTCTTCTCTTTCTCACTCCCTCTTTCTCCTCTCTCTCTCTGTCTGTGTCTCTCTCCCTTCTCTGTCTCTCTTTCTTCTCTCTCTTCTCTCTCTTTCTTCTCTCTTTCTTCTATCTCTCTCTCCTCCCACTCACCTTCCCTCTGCTTCTTTCTTTTCCCTTTACTCCTTTACTCTTCTCACCCGCCCATTCATCCTGTGCACCTCTGTTCTCTCTCTTTTCTCTTTATCTCTCTGTCTCTCTCCTCTCTCTCTCCCTCTCTGTCTCTGCCCCACCCCCTTTGTCTCTTTCTCTCTCTCTCTCTCTCTCTCCCTCTCTCCTCTCTTTCTTCTCTCTCATCTTTGTCCCTCTCCCTCTCTCTCTTTTTCTTCTCTCCCTCTCTGCCCCTCTCTCTCTCTTTCTCTTTACTCGTCTCTCCCGCCCATTCACCCTGTGCCCCTCTGTTCTCTCTCTCTTCTCTTTATCTCTCTCCCACTCTCTCTTTCTCTGTCATCTTTGTCTCTCTCCCTCTCTCTCTTCTCTCCCTTTCTGCCCCACCCCCCCCTCTTCTCTCTCTTTTTCCTTTACTCCTTTACTCCTCTCACCCGCCCATTCATCCTGTGCCCCTCTGTTCTCTCTCTCCTTTGTAACGGTTGGGTTTATTATGTTCAGAGCAGAACCAGGCGACTCTGAAAGGTGCACGCTCTGAATCTCCGCGGTCAGGGCCATCTGTCTGCTGTAATTGAGTCACCAGGGGGCGCCGGGCAAGCTGGGCAGGCCCGCAAACATACATTGACTTTAAGAGGAGCATTATTCTCCCACATCTCCACAATGATGTTATAGTGGCTTGTTTTGTTAGTTTTAAAAGTGCGCTGTAAGTTTTGTGGTGGGACGTGTGAATGATTTCCCTGGTTACTGACTCAGTGTGTCTTTAAAGAAGCTGTGTTACGTAAAATTGACACTTGTGAGTTTTTAGCTGCGAGAATGTAGCTTGATGCATCAGTCGATTATATTTCACTTCATAGAAACTGTTTGACTTTGTTCCATTTCTGGTCCACTGTAATTTTTGCTTGTGACAATTGCTGCTTTTTGGTCTCACAAATTCAAAGTTACAATCATAGTCTAGGTCAGACCTGGCAAACTGCAGCCCGGGGCCAGATACGGCCCTCGACCTGTTTTAATCAGGCCCCGGCATGTTTTTAGAAACAAATGTACGCTGAACTGTAATAGACAAGTAAAAACGAGATAAAACTTTTTTTTTGCAATTAAACTCACTATGTTATGAAGAAAAAGATTAGGTTTTACATCTTTGTAATTGAAAAAGGTAATAATTTAACCAGAATAAACTCGAATATAGTGCAAACAAAAAGTTGTATTTTTCTGAGAATAAATTCGAAGCCAGAAAGAGAAGCACATTTTTCAGATTAGAACTGTACATGTTAATGTCCACACATTTAGAACAGTTTTCTGCATTCTGACATAAAGTGAACTATTGTTCTGCATCACTTACACACACTGAAGACATTTTCTAAAGATCTAATGCTTTGACTTTTTCCTCATAAAATTACTATTTCAATCTATTTAATTTTAATTTTAGTCAAATCTATTTTATTTTTCTACTTTTTTTCTGTAAATGTAAGACTATTTCTTGTAACATTAGAACTTTTTAAAGCTTTGACTTTATTCATTAAATTATTAGCCTAATCTCCTTATGTTAAAGGTTTATTCTTGTAGCCCAATTTTCTTTTTTTTTTTTTTTTATATATATACTTCGTTGTTGAAATGTATGTGCTGTAATTAGAATTTGTCCAGTCCTTCTTTGTCTGGGTTTGAATCTGGCCCTCGGGTAAAGATAATTGTCCACCTCTGGTCTAACACTTGACACACGTCAGGACAATCTACAGTCTTCTATCTCACTTCGAGTTTGTTCTGGCCACACTGCTTTATCTTTTGCTGATTGTACTTCCTGCAGTCTGCAGTTCTGTAATACCTGACCAAGTATGGAGAGAAATTAAATTCATCGGTGGCACTAGGTGGTGCCAGCCTGAATAGCAAGACATTTTCTACCTAAATAAAAGGAATCCCAAACTTCTGCTTTTTTCACACATACTGCTTTTTAGTTTTGTACATCTACTAAGCTCAAATGCTCTCTCCACTTTGTGGTGTCTTTAAGCGGTATTTTTAAACTTAGCAGCCTTTTTCAGTCAATTTGAACTAGTTTACTATACAATTCTCACCACCATCATCATCAAAAATAGACTTAATTGACAAAAATGACGCATTATTTAGGTTGTTCCTGTTCTTCAATCCTGCTCTTGGGTACCCCCACTTTGGAATCCCATACAACAGAACAAATAAAAAAAAGTGTGGTAAGTGCCGTCATGTGTTTCCCACATTAGGAATTTAATTAGCGCTCTAACTACTGGCTGTAATAGAAATTACATAGGGTAAGCAATTCATTGATCTTGCCTTATCTATGCCAATGCTGCAGAAATGCTCAAACCCAGTCTTTTCTGAATCTCAGAGTGCAACATCTCATAGACAAAACTTCACCTGAGATTTTAATAAACAAGCGATGTTAAAGCTGGGGTAGGAGATTTTCACACTGGAAACACAATTTAGGTTTTAAATCTGACAATTTTCTTTCCAAAATTCAACGACACATGTAAAGTAACATAAATCATTTTTGGTTAAAATTATGCCTTAAAAGCACTTTTTACAAACAAAGTGAAACTGGAGAGGACCACCCAAGCACAGCCAATCAGAGAGCAGCATTCGGCTCCAGATTAGAACTAAAATTCTTTATTATTCTATTCAGACAGTACACAGTAGCCTAAATTTTTTTTCACAAAGTGCTGCGTTTATCATAGACTTTTAGTGGAAAACACAAAGGTTACTGATTTAAAACTAAAAAAGTTAGTTACCCCAACTTTAAAAAAAAGATTAAAAACTAAAAAAGAAAATTTTAAAAGTGCTATTTAGACAAAACTATACTCATCTTTATTTATTTCTAATGCCCCTTTTGTAATTCTGATGTCTTTGTTGCAGTAAGAAAATAAAGACATTTCTACTTAAACAATACCTGAAGCTTCAACTTTGGACAATTTACAGAACGGAAATAATACAAACTTCACTTAATGACATCGCAAGGTGGAACATGCTAAAAAACAGTCTAAGCATGCAAGATCGTTGTGCGTCTGTATAATAGATAATATAGAATAGTTATGTATTTAGTGGAGAGGCAATATTGCTTTATATTATAGAATCCTAAAAAAAGCTGTTAGCCATAAACCTTTGAACATTTACACTTTTTTCAATTAAAACATTAACATTTATACAGACAGAGACAGGCCAGCCATTATTCAGTAAGAACTTGAATAGATAATGGGAGCTTTCTAATGGAAAAGTCTGTTATTTCTTTGTTCTGAAGATGTTTGGCAAATGCTATTAAAACCCTAAAAGAAGGTCAACGATTGTTTTCAGGCTCACACAAATGTAAAAGGTTGAAAATACTAAAATAACACCAGAGTTTTGGAGAGACTTTTCTAGCCAAGTCCTAAGCTGCCCACCAGTGATGCATGAATATTTTTAGACCACTGGAACTATTCTCTTGACAGTGTGGCAGGAAAAGATAGTCCTTTTCCAAGCTCCAGCTGACCAAAAACTCTGTGACTGCTCTCCTGTCTGAAAATCCTTGTTGGAGCTCATACATATACAACTTTCTAATGTCATACCTGTATTTATGCTCATGATTATGTCACGATTCTTTATTCTTTCAATTCTGTTCTATTTGTTTCGCCTCTGAGGACTTTACAAGATTGTTGATTTTGCAAAAAGAAATGTTGGAAAATCACAAATTCAGAAACTGCACTGGTCAGAAATGCAGAAGCAGATTGTTCCAACAGCAAACAAACAAATGGATAATTGTCCCAGAGCAGCCCCTGTCCTCAGAACCCCCCGCCTCTGCAAGGAAAAACTCAAAAATAAATAGTGGGAAAATGAGAAACCTCCAGGAGAACCACAGTGAAAGAGAGATTTATTTTCATGAACAGACAGGATATAGATGTGGCTAAGACTGACGCAGATTTAAGTGCAATTATAGTTTAAGTCTATAGATGCAGAGTGGATTAGCAAAGGGAAACGACTCATCTAGCAGGATGAGGACCGACTAATCCCGGAGAGAGAGAGAGTGTGTGTGTGCATGGGAGAGAGCGTCTGAAACAGTCACACTCCCGTAAAGTTTTAATTATCAAAGTATTTAGGTGGAAAAATGATTTAAAAGTTCAGCTTCTTATTAGTTTGTATGAATCTTTGGTAGACTTTCCCCACACAAGATGGCTGCCAGAACTGGCATTTGTTGCTATTTCATTTTTTTTTTTTTTTTTTTTTTTTTTTTTGAACTGGATCAGTTTTTATAGTTACAATTGCTACAGCTGTCATTTAGTAATAATTTTTTTTAACTAATTCAGTTAAACAATTAGTGCTAAACAGAAAAAAATAATTTTTTTAGTGTTGTTTGCAAGGCACTTATATTTCTTCTGTATCTTTATTTCAGATTTGCAGCTTCGAGTAAAAAAAATTATTATAAAGATAAAAAAATATGCCTATGTCCGATTTCAGATTGACTTAAATGCTAAATCCAGTGGCGTAGCTGCCATAGTGACACGGTTGTTAATTCTGGCTCTAGTCTCTAGTCTACACAGAGGCGGACTGGCATTCGAGGATACCTGGGATTTTCTTTGTGGGCCGGTGGTCAGTGGGCCAAAGGGCCAGAGAGTGAAGCCTGATGTTTGCTTGGCTGACCTCTCGCTCTGTCTTTAAGTTACAAGAGTGAGTCGGGCGGGCCGCGGGCCAGGCAGTGAGTTTGCTAAGCGGCCAGTTTACGTCATGACTTGAGTGAACTACCAGTTCACACAGTGGTGGTGTTGACCTCACTCACTCAACTGATCCAATCCATTCTGTGTCAACATGTTAGTAAGGTTTGATGTATCATTTGTTGGTTGTTCACAGAAAGTCCATCTCCTAGGGCTTCAGTATGTATGCTAGCGAGACTAAAGCTACATACTTCATTGTATATGTAACTTGCAAAATGTGATGGACATCAGACGCAGATCCTCTATATCTTCTTTTGTTACACGTATATGGTTGTGCTCGTGAGCCCAGGCAGAGGCGCTGTGGGTTGGGAAGAAGTGAGCACACGCACCGCTCAGTGTTGCCAGATTTCAGAGAGCCAAAAGCGACAGCCCTCGATCCACAGCACCTCTGCCTGGCTCAGAGCACAGCGAGTCTCAGTTTGTGCGCAGCTTCTGTTTGCGTAGTTCGCTCACACTTCTACAACTTTTCTTTATGAACACCTGGATCAGAAGCTGAACTTTACCTGCTGTTACAGTCGTCACTGCATCTACAACAGATGATAAAAGAGAACGTTTTTTGTTTTAGGACTAGCCCAAAACCACTTGTCTTGCATTTGGAGATAAATTGTTTGTGCATAACCGCAACTCGACATTACCAGAACTTTGTCTGGGTCCATTTGTCTAAAAATCTCCTACTTATGTGACTTTTATGTTCCAAACACCTGATCAACGAATCGAAAGAATAATCGTCCAACTAATTGGTTAGCAAAAAACATCAGCATAACAGTTGTAAATCAGTATCTTTCAAAAAACCTTCCTTATCTGCCCAAGCCTGTATTCTAAGTCTTGGAAGAAGAAGAAGAAGAAGGAAGAAGAAGAAGAAGTGGCGGCTATTTGCAGCATCTCACATTTCAGCAGTAAACAGTGTCACACCAGGAACAGAAGCTCTTAGACTCCTCTTTACTGTCACCGCTGCGCTCCACGAACTGTCAGCAGCCACCCCGAATCCCAGCAGCGCCTCACGTGACCCCCGCCGCACGCCGCGCTTACCCTGCCTGTCGTAAGCCTGACATCACCCGGCGCTTTGACTGTATAGGCCCTCCATGAAAGCAGGTGCTAAATATGCCATGTGAACGTGTGTACAGTGAGTTTACATGCGCCGAGACAGACAGACGGGCTGCGAGGAGAAGAGGGCGGGCGCTCCTCTCGCTACAAATTGGACAGAGCGACCTCAGGCACTCCTCTGTGAAAGAAAAGGCGGCGTTTGAAGAGAGATCTCAGTCGTGGCTCTTTCTTCTGCGTCCAGCCGTCTTGTTTTTGTCACCATTAGAGAGAAGAGAGAGAGAGAGAGAGTTCAGTGTCCACCCTCCTTCCATCTCTCTCTCTTTCTCTCTCTCTCAGCGAAGCCCTTTTTCTGCCTGGCCTAGCAGAACCTCAAACGCGCTTGCACCAGCCTTGCCCTCATTTTGAAGTCACTCTCTGGTCCCTCTGACTAAATCACTTTGGCTGTGGCCCCTCCTCGCCTGCCCGTGCGCCTCTCTCCTCCTCTCTCAGCGCTCCGAAGGCTCCTAAGGCTCCCCGGTTACTGTATAACATTAGTCCCTGGAGTTCTGCACAGGTTTAATTCAAAGGTACTGCTCTAATGTGGCTTTAATGGCCGCGCTATTCTCAGATATTCTCACTCAAAGGAAATTTCAAATGAGGCTTCAAACTAAAGGCAGCGTTTGAAGGTTCGGGGTATATAGAATGAGTGCGGATGAGCCTCTTTCTGTTCAGTTTATTTTTTATTCACAGCGTATAGGGGAACGTGTGACATGCCTGGGGTCGAGGATGTGACATTGTCAGATTAAATAAAGGCAGGAAGAAATATTCTAAGGCAATTATTGATGCCAAAATTAAAATTGTATTTACAAGATTGCGAGATGAAGATAGCTCTTTGCCTAAAAACTTTCTAAGTCAAAGATGAACCCTCAAGGCGTCAAGGTTCATTTGAAATACAATCCAAACTATTATCTTTCTGCAATATTTTATGCAGTTGCTGCTATTAACTTGAGTCTGACACTGCTGAAACTTACAAAAAATTATCAACTAATGTAAAGGGGAGCCATTTATTTGTTGTTGTTTTTTTATGTACTTACAGAACATGCATAGTGAAGTTTTTAATCAGATTATAGCTTTGTCTCTTTTTTGGTGTTGTATTTGACTTGAATGGCACCTGTTGGATGAATCCAGTTTTGTCAGTTTTAGCTCTTTGAGCCAAATTTTTCCATAAATTATCACTTGTTCCGAGGATTTCTTCTCAAAATCAAACCATTACAACAGTGTGTTTAAATAAGCTTGTTGGAGGCAAGTTACCTTTAATTTTCTTGCATCTCCCCTATATAATTTCTTATAGTAGTAGTAGTAGTAGTTGTAGTAGTCATAGTAATAATAGGACTTGTAATAGTAGTCGCAGTAGTCATAGTAGTTGTAGTAGTAGTTGTTGTAGTAGTTGTAGTAGTAGTTGTATAGTAGTTGTAGTTGTAGTAGTAGTCGTAGTAGTAGTCGTCATAGTCATAATAGTAGTAGTAGTGTTATCGGTCAAGTATGAACATAATTCCAAAAACAATAACTGACTGAAGACTAAAAAGGTGTAGGCTGAAGCAAATACTTATTGGACCCAACATCATATTATAAATGTACCAGTACTGCCAGTAGATGTAACACAATATCAAATATGGATGTGGAAAATACCTTATTTCAGTAGACAATGTTTTTTTGTTAAAGAAGACCAGAGTCTGTTATACATAGTTTGATGACACTTTTAAGTCGCAATATTGAGCGTCCAGCTAACTTTAGGATATTTTCTCTTTGAGAGAGGTATTGTTCATGTTAACAGCCAGTGACTTTTATCTATTTATTTGAGAGATTTAATAAGAAGCAACTATAACATGGTTAAGACCTTCTAAATGTTTTCTCCTTTTTATTTATCCCAGTTAATCAAAATGTATAAGGGTTGCACATCTTCATTAAAAAAAACTACTCTCAGTTTTTTATTTGGCCAAATAAAAAACTATATGAGTATTTCTGTCCTGAATTTTTTTTAATGAAGATGTGCAACCTTTATACATTTTGATTAACTGAAATTATTTTTTTGGGTTTAGCCTCACTTTTGAGGACGCGCAATCTTCACTACCTGACAAACTTTATTTATCCCTCAGGGGACAATTCATTTGAGCAGTATCAGACAATAAAATTAAAATCAATGACAGAAAATTCACTCATAACAGCAAACATGCAACATCAAACATAGTGGTGCTTGTACATATATAGTACGATAGGCTATAAACTTTTAAACTTTTTTTAAAAACCTATCTCGCCAAGCCTAGAGAGAGTTTAACAACCTAGCTGTTGGTTTTAAACAACGATTAGTTTTGCAGCTTGGTAACGCATAATGTCTGAAGACGCTGCTCTCAACATGAGATGCTTAGCAAAGATATTTAAGAGCATGTTTATTAAAGAGCAAATGCATAACAAATCAAATAATATAACGCCGGGTTCTTGTAACTTGACATCTCAACATTCTATTGGCCAAATGTACTGTATCTAATGCAGATGGAGCTAAACATTCATTTTCTACTGCTTAATTCCTAGGAGCCTATTCCAGAGACTTTGGGCCTTAGGCAGGGGAACACCCTGGACAGTGGCCAACTCGTCGCAGGGTTAAACAGACAACTATTTACTCTCTCTCTCACGTGCATGTTTTTGGAGGTGGGAGGAAACCGGAGAAAACCCACAGTGACACGGGCAGAACATGCAAACTCCACCAGAGAGATGTCAAACCCACGACCTCCTTATTGGGAAGCCAGAGCTCTAACCACTCTGCTACTGTGCACCCGAGCTAAACAGAATATTGTTAAAGTGCTGTTTTTCCCTGAAATACAAGAAGTGCATTGGGTTTAGACACTACTAGAAATCACAATTGAAACTGTGTGAAATGACCTTTTAATATTTCATAGCAAAGTACATAATTGTTTTTAATGTCATCCATTTTTCCTTCTGACATCATTACATTCACATCTTAAAATTTAGTCCTAAGCCTTGCCATGAAAGCTTCTTGGAGCAGTGGTATCTGTTGGTCACCTGCCAAAACGACTTGAAGACTGCCATATTGTGTGATTTGACCATTGGTTGGACAGTGCAGCCTTGTGCCCCTCTCGTTGAGTCTTCTTTCGACTTTGCACCAGAGCAGTCTTCCTGAAAGAGAATGGCAGACAAGCTGTGACTCTCAGGAGACCAGACCCTGTTAATCAACACAGTGCACTGGCAGCGCGCCCCGCTCAGATCAAAAATAAAGCACATTTGGAGAGAAGTGTGCGAGAGGTCGGGCCGAGCTAAAACTGCAGCAGAGGAGCGCTTCTTAAGAGAGAGAGAGTCTGGATCTGCTCAGTGCTCATGGTCACATCGTTTGTATCCCTATTGTTGTGCATAAATCTTTTGTGATATGAAAGCAAATACCTACTTCACACACTGTAGTGAGTTTTCAATATTTTATGTTCTTGAATTCATGGACAAGACATGCTTTTAAAAAAAAGGTCTAATTGTAAACTGCTTTATAGTGAGTTTATAAGTCGTACCTAGTTGTATGTACACAGTTGTAAGACATCGTAAATACAGTTTGCATCAGAGGCCACGGCCACTAACAAACCTTTGTGGGGGAAACATAACATGAACAGTGCATCAGAAGAACAGTTTTATCACTCACTGCTCAACAACTCCAACTCCAAATGTGGACAAAAAAGATGTATTGTGTCAAATGTAGATATGAAGACGGGGTTATAAATAAAGTGATTCAACAGTCCAACTATTTAATATACTGTATATCTAGCAATGCGAATGGTAGCTGCGAGCTAGATGCTAGCGCCGCCTGGAGTATTTTTACAGCTACCGAACTTATCTTTTCTGAAATAACTCGACATCATCAACCTCCATAGACATGAAGTAGTTGCTCTATGCACTTAATAAATACACCTTATTTGACAGAAAAATAACTTACTTGACATGACTTTCCCCCACAGCAGGCCACGTCCCCAAATATGACGTGTTGTCGACTGTAGAGGGATTATCGGTCAATGTCACTTTGAGTTCTACTGCAAATGCTCCATGTAGAAAGAGCTCGTGTTTGTCTAGTTGACTGGGGAAACTTCTTTGATAAAAACAACAAAACGGGACGAGATTATTTGGATCAGGTCTGAACCTGTTTGACAGACATCTGACTCCTGAAGCTTGAGACAGTGTTTTTCTTGTTGTTTTTTCACTCACCTGAATGAAACTTATTTATTTATTTACATTTATTTGATAGGGACAAGTATGTTTCATGAGCTCATGTTACACACTACAACATTTTAGCCGAGGCTAATTCTCAATGTCCGTCCTAGTTGGGTTTTACATGAAAACAGTCAAAATACAATGCAACACTACACAATATAAAATACAATACAATACGGATAATCAATTCAAAACAGGTCAGTGGTTACAAATCTGACCTGTAATTAAAAATCTTCAAGTTTTCGTTTCCAGTTTGTCTCTCTTTCAATTCTACAGGTAGTGTCTTCCATTTCTTGATGCCTTGTACAGTGAAAGATTGTCCAAAGGTTTTTAAGGGTTGTAGGGTGGAATTTCCTTCACAAATGTTGATTTAGCAGCAGAACTTTTGTTTTCGCTCAGTGATAAACTCTTGTAGTTAACTGACAACAGTGCTGGCTCGAGTTGCTGCTACAGCTTGTGTTAATCAGCGGCAGCTCTTTCTGCATACCAGCTGTGTGCGCATCTCCTGTGTTGATAAACAAATAATCCATCCATAGCACTTGTAATTTGATTACTAAATATAAGCATATCAACTTGTTCATGTTCTTTTGTACATTTTTTATTATTTTTTTAATTACATTGTGTTCATTGTTAAAGGCAATATTGGTCTAAATTGTCTGAGTTTTTGATTTCTTAATTACAACTGTTGAACTGATATGCCTTGCCACTGACATCAGTGTAACAAGATTGTCATTTACATGCTTTTATTTTTGGAAAGTACATTATATTTAAGAATTCTACATGTATTACTCTGTGTTTTATTGCAGGGGTTCTTAACCTTTTTGACCTCGAGGCCCGAATATTGATGTGTAAAGTAACCTGGGCCCAATCTCATATTAAATGTATTGTATTTTACTGATTGTGCAGCCCTTAAGAAGGTGCTGCGGCCCAACTTTAACCCTATGGTTAAGAATTACTGTTTTATTGAAAACTATTATTTTCAGAACTTGAAAGTTGCAGATCATGTACAATGTTACTCAAACATGTAGGAATCAGTAAAGTAAATAATGATGCAAAAAGAAAGTTGAAGCAAGGATAAAAGCTCTGTAAAGTTGGTTTTCCACCATGTCTCCTTGTTTTTTTTTGTTTATCAGGTATTATAACTCTTTTACAAGTGTAAATTTTTAGTGCTTCGATAAGGCTTAGTTTACTGAAACACCAGGTTATAGTGTAGTGTGATTATGCATAATTAGCCGACAAAACCATTTGTGTAAAATAATGTTTTTAAAAATTACACAAATGCTTTATCATTATTATGGCATAATGTAATGGTTTGCTTGCTTGATGAAAAATAGAAGATAACTAAAGCTATAACTTTGATTCTCTGTACGTTAACAGACAAAAAGAGAGATGAAAGTATGTTTTTGTTGTGACACTTGACTAAAAGAGTTCTGAGCAGTCCGCTATAAGATGAGAGACCTAAGGTTATGTGCCTGAGCCTTGTGTACCAGACCAAAAGTGTTTTTACAGATGGCATGTTCTTAGAGTATGTCTGCGTGTGATCCTGGGCTTCTCGGGGCGTTTTGAATCTGCTTACATATATATTTGTGATGTGCCTACAGGGATCCACTGCGACAGCGTGTGCCCACAAGGCTTCTGGGGCCCCAACTGTTCCATGAGCTGCTCGTGCCAAAACGGAGGCTCCTGCTCCCCCGAGGACGGCACCTGTGTGTGTGCACCTGGATACCGGGGCACGTCCTGCAAGAGAAGTGAGCTCACAGCACTTTACTGAACTATACACACACACTCATGCACAGATATGAGCAAGAAGAGCCACACTGTGAACGATTTCTGAAATAATGTGACCTAAATTTACAATATTAAGATGATTATGGTCTTACTTTTTTGTTTGATCTGGGAAAATGGTCACAACTCTTCTACAAGCTACTTCAGTATTGGTCGTAAATGTGTTAGACTAGAGCATGGCTTTTTCATTGAGGAACACTTCTTGAAAAAAAATTGCATTTAATTTCGTTTTAATGAGCCAGAAACACCTAAAATAAGGCATTGAGCGATAATTTTTAAGTTTGTATACCTGTAGTTCAGATTAAGAAAACAGAATTGTTCAAAGTGATAGTAAAATTCATAATTTTTTTTGTAATTTTGGCCAAATGCAGAGTCTGCCAAAGCTATAGTTAGACCAGGGAAAAGTGGCCTGAATATTTATCCTGATATAACAAAACATTTGCAATAACAATATTATAAACTATGCACTACAGGCTGCTTCACTTTGGCATATAATTTCTGTAAATACGTCACTTGTATGGAAAAAGAAAGTTCAAATTAAGCATTGAAGAGTCTTACTGAGAAGAGAAATGTTTTATGTCGTTTTGAGAAAAAATAGAGCCAAGAGAACAACATTTCCATGGAAACTCCTCTTGGTCCAATAAAAGTCAATTTGGTAAAAATGACAAAAATTGCCTTTTAAGCTATAATTGTAAGTTCTGCTTCCACTCCACTTTTTAATTCTTTCAGTATCAGTGTTTTAACGTTTGCAGAGCCTTCACATCTCTTTTTAGGTCACTCTTGTTCTCTTTGGAGCAATCAGAGCAATTTATAGGAATTAGTCACAATTGGTGGATATCACAATATTGTGATATTTTTGGGCGAGACGGTGGGCAGCGGTTAGCGCTCTGGCCTCATAGCAAGAATGTCCTAGGTTCGCCGCCCGGGGTCTTTCTGTGTGGAGTTTGCATGTTCTCCCTGTGTCTGTGTAGGTTTCTTCTGGGTACTCTGGTTTCCTCCTACAACTAAAAACTTTGTCCATTAAAGCCTCCCCTGACCCTTCCCCCAGGGCTCCCCTGCAAAAGAGATTCTGAATCTCAGTGGGACTTCCCTGGTTAAAAAAAGGTCAATTAAATTAAATTTAATTAATTGTAGATTTCAACTTTTCCAAATGTACTGTTTATCCTGATATATGATATACATTATGATATTGGGCCAGCGCTAATTGTTATTTTAAGAAAGCAATTGCCAGGCACTTTTTTTCAAAATCACCCAGTCTAATTCAGATTTTCGTTTCAAATGTTGTTCCTTTCATTTCTTTATTGAACTCAAATGTAGCTCTCAACCTCAAGCTTCAAAATGACTGCTCTCGATATTAAATGTGGTATATTTCAGCGCAGTTTCCAAGTGGATTCATTTTCTTTTCAAGGTCAATGATTTGCTGGTATATTTAATTCAAGTCTTTAGAATCTCCCAGTCGCTTTACAACATTGGCTTTGTTGGGAAACACAATTGTTCAGAAGTTTGGAGTCGCAAAGAAATGCAGATTTTTTTGATGAAAAGCACATTTTTATTCAATGAGTATAACTCTAAGCTAAGCAGAGATACACTCTGAACATTGATAATGTGGTAGATGATTATAGTAACTGCAATTTCTGTTTTTTGGTTCAAAATCTAGAGGCCCATTTCCAGCAACTATCACTCCAGTGTTCTAATGGTCCACTGTGTTTGTTCATTGTGTCAGAAGCTAATGGATGATTAGAAAACCCTTGTTCAATCCTTCTAGCACAGCCGGCAGCCGTTTAGCTGGTCAGAGAAGCTCTAAAACATATTCCTTTGAGCAGGAGTGTCTGGGTTTGTGACACTGGACATTCATAGAAAACACAAAATTGTCTGGGTGATCCCAACTTTGTTTTCTTTAATGACTCAGACAAACATTTTAGATTCGCAAGATAAATAAACACAGTGACTTTTAGTGAATGTTTTAATTGTTTCATTTCAGTTTTGGTGCATCACAGTTTTGTGCAGTGGTTTACTGTACTCAAAAAGAGAAAGATGAAGGAAGAAACAACACTTCATTAAATATTAAACGTTCCATATTGTACATATGCTAATGTTTAACCCAGTCAGACCCACTTTCAGGCAGAGTTTTATTTGAGTGTGAGAAAAGATTCCTCGATTCAAACAGGGACTGGGACATTATAGGGACTTAATTCTTATTACCAAGCTTATTTTTATAGTGCTTTTCACAAACACAGAGTCACAAAGCGCTTCACAGTGAGGTGGTTTACAGCCTCCAAACTCAGTGATAGTAAGCAGCCCTGGGGCAGCTCAGCAGAGGCAATCCGCCTAAACACCTGGCGCCTCAACCTCCAACCAACACCAAGTGTTCCCTAACATGCATGTTATTGGTTGGTGGGGAAACCAGAGTGCACGGAGGAAACAACCCAGACACGGGGAGAAACATGCAAACTCCACACAGAAAGGCCCGGGCCGTGCTGGGATGACAGAGCGCTGACCACTCTTAAAGCCCTTATTAAAGGGCTAAAATACAAGTTTAGCCCCTTTCTGTCCGTATTTTCATTTCCAATGTCAGACCAGTGTCTGTCACATGATGTCAGTCAGGTCGTTTATATGGAGGCCAGAAAAACAGGATAACTTGCTTAGTTCAATTTAAACCAGTTTAAAAAAATAGTACACATGGTCCCAATCGATTGTTGTCTAATTTCAGACGTCATGTAAACAGACAATCAGTCTGCAGCTGGACAAATACTATAAGTAACCTTGCCCGCGCCACATTACAACAATAAACTTAAGGTTTTTAGAACAATAAAGTGCTCTGCACAAAAAGGCACACAATCTCTGTTTAACTACATGTTTAACACTGTGCTACATGTCTCACAAATACATTTAGGTAATTCCACATAATACAGACAGGATGTGGACCAGTAGGATCTTGTCTCTCCAGGGTATTGGATTTCTCTCTCGCAGGTAAACAGGAGCAAAACTGACCCTTTCAGGGGAAAACCAAATGTTTTTTAGCCTGTGATCATGTAAAAGTACTGTGTCATGTCCTGCCGACTGATTTGGCACCATTTTCTTTTCAGGAGATGAAGGACGATGGCGCCGTCTGCATTTCAACTTCTTTAGAACAGTATCCCAAGTGTGAGAAAGTAAAAAAGCCCCCTCCTCTCGGTTTAGTGTAGCAAGGGCACGTTTACAGATTTCTATGGCCTCTTTTATCCAGCGTTAGTGTTTATTGTTTTCTGTCTAATAACTCCCCATCCCGACCATAACATGGTTTTGTTCTTCAATCCCGGAAAAAAAAAGGCCATGTGTAAAGACATCTCACAGTAACATCATGTGACTCTTCTAAAGATGAGCAGTCGAAATGTGTAAAGGTTTGACAAATAAACACTGGTGTGATATAGGAAATGGAAAAATGTTTATTAAGAAGACTTAATAAATCTTTTTGGAGCGTGTGAAACCCCTTGTTGACTCCACCGTAAGCTCGTACTCAGATGTGTTGGTCCAGAATCTATGATAATAAAAGTAAAAGACAGTGAAGTTGCCCGCTGCTGCTGCTGGCGCTGACCTTGCTGAGGTCTGTGGAGATGGGCTGGAGGACGCCCCGGCTGAGGCTCCTCACGTCTGTCTGAAGTGGAGCCTCTTCATCAGGCGAACTCTTAATCACCACATCTCTGCTGCTTCTCGGGACACCTCCAGAGACACGCAGCTCACAGGAGACGACCCATAAAGAGCTCACACACACACACACACACACACACACATCTATATATACAGACAGTTCATTCTCACAGTGGGAAAGGCCTGTGTTCATTTCTAACAAAGACATTGCACTTAATAAAATCGATATGTCAACAAATATATAGAGATTTGTGTTGACGTGGCAACATAGCATTAATATATTTAAAAGCAGTTCGTGTTGTGATGCAAAAAGTTTAATGAGTCTAGACACTAATAGAAATCACCAAGTTGCATTTGGGAAATACTTTTTTTCCCTCTTATTTTCTCTTTGTATCTGAACTTTCTTTGTCTCTCCCTCTCTCTACCTCTCTCACTTTTATCTCTCTCTGTGTCTGTTTCTCTCTTTGCCTTTCTCCCTCTCTCCTCTCTGTCTCATTAATTCTCCCAGCTAATTCTTTCTATCTCTCTCTCTTCATCTCTTTCTCACTCCTTTCTCTCTCTGTCTCTCTGTCCCTCTTTCTCAGTCTCTCTCGCTCTCTTTCTCTGTCCATTCTCTCTATCTGTCCTCTCTACCCCCTCTCTCTCTCTGTCTCATCTCTCTCTCCTCCTATCTCCCTCCTCTTATTTTCTTTTTCATACCTCTCTGTTCTTTCTCTCTCCCTCTCTCATCCCCTCTCACCCCCTAGCTCTCTCTCTCTCATCTCTTTCTCTCCCTCTCTCATACTTTCTCTCTCATCCCTCTCTCTCTTGTCTCACTCTCATCCCTTTCTCTTCCTCTCTCTCTGCCCCCTCTCATCTCTCTATTCATGCCTCCTCTCTCTCTCATCTCTCTCTCTCCCTTTTCCCCGTCCCTCTCTCTCATCCCTCTCTCTCTCCCTCTCCTCTCTTCTCTGTCTCATCCCCCCGCCTCTCTCTCTCCCTCTCTTTCTCTCTCTTTCCCTCTCTCTTTCCCTCTCTCTCTCTTTCTCCCTCTCTCTCTCCTTCTCCCCCCGCCCCTCTCTCATCCCTCTCCTCTCTCTCATCCCTCTCCCTCTCTTGTCTCTCCTCTCCCCCCCCCCCCCCCCCCTCTCTCTCTCTCATCCGTCTCTTGTGTGATGCAGAGTAAAATGCACAGTCACTTTCCTGTAAACAGTGATTTGTATACAGAGGACCCTGCTGTTTGTTTGAGAGCAGCCGCCAATGATTACTGCTCCAAATTCAGTTTACACAACACTGCTCCCAGGTGGAAAACACTGTGCCAGCGGAGCTTTTGTCTTTAAATTTGTCCAATAAAAACTACAAGTTTTTAATTAAAGGAAAACTGCATTTAATAATTAATAATCCACATGGGTCAAACACAAGGCCCATGGTCCAGACTGGGCCCTGCATGACATTTTGTGTGGCCCATGAGATCTTAAAAGCTTTATTTTTGTCATAATCAGTGAACGAATTATTGTGTTCAGAGACAAGCAGCATCATTGTAAACTTCACTCATTGTGTAATGCAGTATTTGAAACTCAACTAAATGTATTTATAGAAAAAAATCAAATACAGAGACTTTTATGTGCCTTATAAAGCATTTGCTCAAGTACAAAATAGTTTAGGGCAGATCTGGGCAAACTGTGGCCCCGGGGCCAGATGCGGCTCTCGGACTGTTTCATTGTGGCCCTGGGCATATTTTTGAGAATAAGTGTTACTCTGTATATTTCTTTTATTGATTGATTTTGCTATTGGGCCTGTGTCATTGTTTGTTGTCCTAATATTATCACATTAAATGGTTAAAATAGTAGAACAAAAAGCCATTATTTTGCAAAATGCTCACACAAACACATCAATTTATTTTTGTTTTGTTACAATTTCTTGCAATTTAGCATCTTAACAAAAGAGTCTTTATGTGTGAGGTCAAAGTGTAGTCAGGTTTACAACTGTCTTGGCCTGATGATGATCATGCCAATTCCTCGGTGAAAATGAGTTTGACATTCCTCAATCATTCTTGTATCTTTTGCAGTCTCTATTCAGGCTATGCTTTCACAACACAAGCTGAATGTGCTAAAATGCCTAGCACAAAACATGAATCCACAAATCTTACCGTATTTAAATTTGTGTAAAAAAAAAAATTGAGTCTCGAGTTTTGCTTTAACAAACTATTATTTTGATAATTGAATTGTTGGGTGATTATTCTTTATTAATCGACTATTTATTTAGAGCAGGATTTTTCCAAAGTTTGAGCTGAGGTAACATTTTTTGAAAACATTCTAGAGGTAGATTTTCAAGCAAACCAGCCGTTTATACAAAAACACTAAAATGACACAATTCATCTTTCATCATTGCTGTTTAATCAGAAGTTTTCTCAGCTCATGTCATGTGTTGAAGCCTATAGAAAGACCAGTTAGTGATTATTCAGTTACTAATCTAGCTGACTGTTCTTTCATTATTCAAATAATTGTGAGTAACTTGTACAGCCCTAATGTCAAGTATTAAATGTAGTGATTTTAACTTCAATGTTTCACCCAAATCAGCATCAGGCTTTTTCCTAAGTATAAAATCAAGTTGGATATTTTAGTTTTGTGATAAGACTAGTGAACACTGCATTGCTTCTTCCTTTGTCTCTCATGTCCAGCTGTAACTAATGAAGATGGGCTTGTCTCTGTTCTGTGCTCTCCGCTGTCTCTTCTGCTTCCACGTTCTGTTCCTGATCACACTTTGATCATCCCTGCTCTCCCGGTGGTACTTCCCCTGCCTCCTCATGTCTTCCAGTCCTCCTCGCGGACTAAAGCCTTACTTCTTCTTCTTCCACCGTCTGAGTTCTGGTTTGTTTGTGTTGCAGTCTGCTCCCCCGGGTTCTACGGCCATCGCTGCAGTCAGTCGTGTCCCCAGTGCGTCCACAGCACCGGTCCGTGTCATCACGTCACAGGACACTGCGAGTGCCTGTCGGGCTTCACCGGATCTCTGTGTAATCAAGGCAAGTCTGCAGACAAACCACACTGTCGTCCTGATTCACAAAGTCACTTCTGCACAGGATTTTGCAAATTAAAGCACCGTTCTTTATCTCACCAAAAACAGACTCCAAAATGACTTTAATTTGACCTGGAGATTTTATATTTCATTAGATGGCATAGATACAGTCGGCAGCGTGTCATATTGGGGGCGGGGCCTGCTGAGGGGAAATTCATGTTGGAAATCCTACGTTAAGGCATATGCTAAGGCTAATATTTATCTCTTTTAAGACGTTTTTCTGGCAAATTAACTAATTCAAATCGAGTCACAACCAGTTTAAATGGAAGTTGTTGATGTAGCGTTATGTAAGAGAGTAAACAAAAAGTTAAGAAAGACGTTAAACAGACCAGGCGGAGCTAGCATCACATTAGCATTAATTTGGCAGCTACCGTTAGCATTGTTAGATATATATATACATGTTGTACTGTTGAATCACTTTATTTTATTTTTTTTTTCATGTTTTAGTTCTAATACATGTTTTAGTTCAATACATACTTGATTATCCACATCCAAAAAGTGTGCGCTTTAAAGTAATCGCTCCAACTCATCCCTCATTCTCACAAACTCTTTGACATGTTGCTAGTTTCACATGGATTTTTTGTTCAATAAAACAGCTCTGCACAACCAGCTCTTTCCCAAAATGTCATAATGTGACTCAGAGGTTCTTCTATACAAGTTGATAAAAAACTACACAGCGTGTAGACAATTGATTCTTTCTTCAAACTTTTGGTTTTACAAAAAAACATTCTGAGTGGCATAGGCACCTATCCCATGTGTATCACAGGGCTCAAGCACTCACTTGAATGTCTGAGCACCCAGGCGAATTTTCCTACTTTCATTATCAGGCTTCTCTAAATGTCTAAATGCGTGCATTTATTCGATCATAGAGCGTCTTTACACTCTTTGCTCTCTTTCTTTGCACCGTATGGCAATATAAGCGCTCGTCCACTCTCTCTCTAGCGCAGTCAGTAGACTTGAGTCGACTCTGTGCTGCTCCTCTGTCGTTTGCTCTGTGAGATCATGGTTAATCCACGGCTGTGTGCAAAGCAGAGCGGAAATCAAGTCAGAAACAAACAGTGAGAGAGATGAGAATGTTGAGGTGCAATGCGATTCAGAACGGGACAAGAGACGTATGAATGACTAACTGCACTGCTCCTGTTTTTAGCGTTGTGTGCCGCGAGAGCTGCGCTGAGAGGCAGGACAGACCGGCTTTATGTACTGAATGGTTTAAGTTGGTGGCTGGAGCGTTAGTTGCAAGTGAAAAATAAACAGAATGAGCATGTGCAAAAAGACGGATGCGCTGCATGTTGTGCGGCATATTGTTTGGCAGCCACCCAAAAACATAAAAGGCGCTTATGCTGGGTAAAACAAAGTAACACTTTCACCGACGTCAAATGACTTATTAAAATGGCTAACTTATGTACTTCCTTTCCAGTTAATTTCTATGGGTTTCTATGGGTAACTATGTTAGTTTATAATGAATAAATACTCTGAAGTTCAGGCAGTGAACAGTGAGTTGTGATTGGTTTTTGCTGACACATAAGAAAGCAACTTCACCAAACAGTACTTGTGTGTTTATAAAGCGACATGTTTGTGTCTAAATGCTAACGCTAACAGGGAATACTCATAAGTTAGCGTTTTAAAACAAGCTAACTGACGTTTCATGTAGAGAGCCAACTTACTGATTAAAAAAGAGGAAAAAAGTTGAGTAACTTTAATCAAACTAAAATAATAACTTCTAAAGGCTGTGACAGTTTAGAGAATACAATGTTCTTTGCAAAAAAACAAAAATGTCTTTTTATAGAACTTGTCGTACCTGGTGGAAAAACTTCTGCTGCACATCATTAAATGAAAGTATACAAAATCACACACTGTTACAGACAAACGCCTGCTCTTTAGGTTCGGTAATGAAAAACTGTGCTATGTATGCATGCTTAGATTATTTTTATGGCAAAGGTCTGACACGCTGTTTAGATTCAGTGTCATAATTGGTTTGAGAATAGACCAAACTGTCAAAAAAACAAATTAATCATGAAAATAGTAATTAATAATCTCATTGTGTGAATCCCTCTGACAGTGCTGCTGCTGCGTGTTTGCCCTCAGTGAATAATACGACTAATAAATTGTTTTTATGTAAAGAAAATATGCAGAAGACATCATAGTATTCTAAATGTTAACAGTGAGTGGTAAAAACAAATGAGTGTCAAGGGAGAGGAATTGCAAAACACAACTAAAGTAGGAAAAAGTAGCTACAGATGATATTAAATATATTCAATTGCAACTATTGCTGAATATTGAGTTTGTATGTGACGTGTTAAAAGAGAAAAGTAAGAAAAAACAGTGGTAGAAAAGCAGAAAAACTACAACAACACTTCTGTTTCTCTCACATTTCTCACTGACACAGACTTTAGGATCACACACACTGTTCAACTCTTTACATGTCCGTGCTTAAATAATATGTTTTTAACAAGCAAACAAGCTAGTTAAAGTCTGCGCTGTTTCCATGACAACAGAAATGCCACTTTAGTTTGATTTCTGCAGAACAAACGCTCTTCTGACAAAAATTTGGGTAAAAAAACAGCTAAGAAACAGACTTTATCAGGTGTTCTTCTCACACTTATGAACGTTTAGGAGCATTTTTTCCAAATAAAATTGTTTAATTACATAAATTATAAAGAAGAAACCAATTTTTACATGATTTTTTACATCAAAATACTGTTTGTTAGATAACTTAAAGGTTTGATGAGGTCATTATACACTGACCTCATTGTCCAGTGCATCTCTGTAAAAACAGAGTAAATATAAACTACATTCTGCTGGTTTACATTGTTTAATCTGCATCTCAGCTAGTCCTGTGTGATCTGAAAGATTCTGTTGCATTTATGGACCTTTGGCTTTATTTTACATAATAATTTTTGTGTAAAAGAGGCTTTTAATCTAACGGCTAACAGACTGATTTTAATGACACGTTAGGAGAGCAGACAAATGGTGATTGGCTTCACTATTCATTTGACGTATGTCTGAGTATCGTCAGCTCGCAGAGTGATCGAGACTGTGAATATCTATGAGGCTTATTCCTCTGTGACATGGAGACAGAAAATCAAAGCCAAACTTTGGAGTATTCTACAATTTTATATAATTATTTTGAATTTCTGAAGTCAAAAAGACCCATTCAGAGCCTACGTTTTTAAGAAGCTGCGCGCACATCGACAACTACTGCACAGTTTCCACATTATCTTTTATGCCAAAGAAGTAAGCAGTACGAAAGACACTAAAAGGTTTGTAAACTCAACAATGACTTCTAACGAGGCTCTGACTTCTCCTAATGTGTTCTATAAGTTTGTACCATTTGACTCTCTTTAGATCATTCATAGCTTGTGAGTTTTGCGAGCTTTTTAGCTAGCTGCTAGATGCTAAAGGATCGCTAATGCTATCGGCTAACAAAACAAATACAGTGACACGCCCCAGAGTCATAGTATGTCATATCTTATCATATGCCTGGAGTCCTTCATGCAATGAGCTCCGGTAGAAATCAGCACAAAAGAATGCCACACAGGTCCTGTAGTTCTAGACTTTGTTGATAATTAAAGTTGCTGTACCCAATTTTTGCTTCCTTAAAAATGTACACAAACTGAAATAATTGTATTTAATTTAAACTTCCTTTACTGAGCCTGCGAACTGTTCATCACGATTTGTTTTAAACTTTTTTTCACATCTGTTACGAGCGAAGCGTGCCGTATGGTAACGACTGTCAGTGCCGGCTCTAGCCCTTCTGGCGCCCTAGGTGAGATTTTAAATCACGCTTCTGATAGATAAACATTGTAGTTTATTCAAATTTACACACAGACCCTTAGACCTATAAGCACCTAAATACAGATATATTGTATTTCAATCTGACAAGGTTTTGATGCAGTTATTGTGTGATGTCATTTTCATTTTCTATAATTGAAAAGACATGAGGCAGGTAAATAAACAAAAACAAATAGGGCCTCCCATAAAGGCCAGTTTTAGGGGACCCAGCCCCAGATGCCCTTAGTTCCGCCCCTGTAAAACTGGGACTTAGGAGCGTCAGTCAGATTGTGTGATCAGAACAGAGAAAACACTGCTGCAGCTGCTTTTGTCAGGTCAGTGTCTGTTTTATGTCACATTCAGGCAAAAGTAAAGCTGTAAAGACCACTTCAAACATTTCCACGGTGCACATTTTGCAGAATTCACACCGCTGTTATTTACACACGTTATCTTTCACTGTATATGTACTTACCGAGGGCCGCGCTCGAACCAACCAACAGCTGCATGCGGCTCACGAGCCTCGGGGTTGCCTGTACTGTAACTCGGCTCTGACCATAGTTAGCCACAATGCTAACAACGACAACAACAGACAAACTTAGCAGCAAAGCCGGACATTATTAGACACACAGAACATTGCGGACTAACTTCTATCTGACTGGATACATTAACAAGATAACTGTGCTGAGAGGGATTGATTTAAGTTCTTTTATTGTAAAAAAAAAAAAAAAAAAAAAAAAAAAAATATATATATATATATATATATATAATATATATATATATATATTTTATAATATAGTATTGTCCCTTTAATTAACATTTCACATAAATCTTTATCAATGCCGTGGTAACTCACCTCCTGTACTTTTTCCACCAAATACAAGTAAATATCAGGTCACGTCATACTCTCATTCAATAACTGTTCATGGATCTGGGAGTTAGCTGCTAGCTGTTCGTTAAAGTGAGCTTTTTAAAGAGAGTTTAGCAGTATTTACGTTACTAGGATGCGTGCACTGCTTTATTTGTTTACTGACAGTTAACAAATAAAGTCTATAAAAACGCTCAAACAGCGGGCAAACACTCTACCACAAGTTTGAGAAGAAACATCTCAAAACAAGCGAGCACGTTTTTGTAGATATTTTTGTGTTTTTTACAACTGTTATGAAATGATTCCTATCAGACTATTTTCTGACTGAAATCTCACGTGGTAGCGCTTCAATCACCTTGACTGTTTTCCCAGCCTGCGTCGGTCCAGTTTGAGTTTGATAACATGCCCAGATATGCAAATGTACTGTAGATTTTCACGCTAATGATCCACAATCACGTTTCTTTTTAAATCACAGAGACACTACAGGGGTCTTTTGAATTCTCTTTCAAACTCCGAGCCATGTCGTACAAATAAAAGTTTAATGGGTTAGTCGAAGGAAGAGGAGAGGGAAATGGAGAGGCCGCTAATTTGTCTGGTGAGTAATTACGGCGGGCGCAGCAGCGGGACGGACGGAGGTGCCTCTGTGTGGAGCTCGGCAGGACTCCACCGCACAGCAGGACCAAACACACGTGAACGATCCCAGGGCCACGCAGAGGTTAGGGAGCACGGGGGAAGAGGAGTTTAAACACATACTACACTGGTCTGTATGAAATCTCTGCTCTGATGGAAGAATGAACAAATACAAAGCTCATATGTGTAATAAAAAAAATGTATATACAAACATGATAGACCAGGGCTGTTCAAAACAAGGCTCAGGGGTAAGACCCTCCAACCAATTAAGTCTTTTGATTCTGGGTTTTTCTTAGTATCTAGTCCTGTTCTTACAGCTGCAGGTAGAGCTGGGAAATATTGGGATATTGGGATTTGTTTAAATCTCTTATGAATTTTGTGTCATAAAAGAAATGAGTTTTAGCATTTTTTCATGTGAGTTACAAAAATATATAAATTTATAACTGGAACATGGATTTTTCATGTCTAAAAGTCATCATGAATGTTAGAAAAACTATGAAAATATGGCAAAATAATAAATACTTGTTTAGAGGCGACACACAATGTTGAAACTTTTAGATAAAAAAATGTTATTGAAGTGCTGAGGTCGTTTGTTTTGGGAATTTTTTAAAGTTTGGTTGCTTCTTTCTCTTTGAAAATCTGGCAACACTGGTCAACCTTTGTCCTTCTGTGAGTGACAACTACAGCCATTCATAGTGAAGAAATTTTGATTTTATTTACATCAAAGGGAACAGAAAATAGTCTAAGAATCGTGATAAAATCTAAACCATAATCTGGCTCTAAGAAAATTGTGATTTAAATGTTTTGCTATATCGCCCAGCCCTAGCTGCAGGTCTTTACTTGCTCTGTCGATCTAAGTGGAGCTGTACATGTGTTGTTTAGATTGTTATGGTTTGTTGTCAGTGTTGGTCAAGTTACTGTAAAATTGTAATACATTATATATTAGTTATATTAGTTATTTTACGCTAATCACACATTTGTTAAGACTTGTACAAGACTAATCCAATTATATTCAAGTTTACACTTAGTAGAAATGTGACGTCACAAAACCTCATAAAATTGTCTTTAGGTTTTACGTCAACAGACAACATAGAACCTCCTTCAGTTTTTAGTTGTGTTTTGATTCTGAAGTGTCGTTTTAATGGAATATTAACAGTTAATTTATACGCAAGTAACTTCAGTTGCTCAGATTGTAACTAGTAATATATTTTATAACAATTTTGCGAGTATTGTTTACTACACTACTTAGTCACCGAAAAGGGAATATATTACAGTAACTAGTTTTGGTGATAATGCTGCCTTCATGTGGTCCTCGGGAACTCAGAAACAACCGATACGGAAGTTGTTACGCGAGGCAAAGCGTTCAAGTCAGGTCAATCTCAGAAAGTCGGAACCACTGCGACTTGGACACAAAAATAAAAGTATGTGTGATAATGGCACTGAAGAACTACCAGACAAAGCTAAACTTCAGCTCTTTTTTTCAGCTAAACCTTACCATCCACCAAAATTGTTATTTTTTTTATACTGAACAGCAAAAAGGAATAAAATAGCTGAAGATTTAGACCAATTAATCTGATTGTTTTTGTGTGAATTTAGCATTTTTAGTCTATTGGAGCACAGTTTTGCTAAGTCCCATTTTTAGGGACTTGTGTTTAGTCAACCAAGAATTTCTTTGGTCAACCACAGCTCGGCTTGTTGTTTTTAGTTCTAGTTCTACTGCAGGATTCGAATGTCTTTTGTGTTTAACTTTCCCATAAAAATCTAAGACCTTGTCCACACAAAGTCAGAACAATGATAATTTTAAAAACGAATTGCATGAACATGGAGCTGTCTTAGGATTTGTGAGCGTCCACACGAATCAGTAAACCAGCCTGTATCTGACCAGAGTGTGGCGCTGTGACACTGACACAGAAAGTCACAAAACTAGAGGAAGACTTGACACTGAGCTGCGCAGAGAAGTTGCTGAATGTAAACAGAAACTTAGTGGAGAATTATTTTAAACTTAGTAAATACTGTGGATCTAAAACCTACAGAAGAACTCAGAAAATGGATTTTTGCTTCAGATGTCTTTGGAATATTTTGAGAAAGCTTCAAAACAGATTTAAAGGAGATCGTAGAGGATTTATTTATAATTTTTACAACAGCAATCGTTGTTTTACAATGTTAAACACATCCAATGTTGGGGAATATTTAGTGCGACCTCAGTTAAAAATAGTTTCTTGTGCTCCTCAGGCCCAATGGTCACTGCTTGCTGAAAAATCTGTCCTTCTAGATAATAAAGTTAAGCACCTTTGTGACAGGCACACATCTCAGAAATAACAATACACTTTCTGTTAATTAATTGAGCACAGCAATTCTTTTCAAATCCACATGAGGGAAAACATACATTACACAACACTTCATAACACACTACATTAATAGTGAGCTATAGTGACAAAAAAATAAATATTTGAGTACTTTTAGCATTGCCTCAAAAACAATCTAAAGACAATATTTTAACAAAGCCTTAGGAATGTGTTAATGTAGTGTGTATCTGAAATTGTTGAAGTTCAAGTGACACTTCACATCACTTTGTGAAACGGATCGCACTTGATGTTTCAGTCACGTTCAGAAATCTCCAAAACAACAACTGCATTATTATCTATCCATCCCACCTTCACAATACAGAAATAAAATCAACAGAATAATGGACTAAGCAACACTCACGGCCTTGAACGTGTAATATGAAAAATCTTACATAATACAGTTCTGATCAGAGTGAGCTGAAGATCTGGAGAGCGTTGTCCTGACAGGTGCCTCATTGGAGTTTGTTGATCCGTTACCTGATGGAAACTTGTGATTGCTTTTTTTCTTTCAAATAATATAATGCTCCTATTTTTTATCACTCTGAAAGTCTTGGGTATTCTAACATTATGACTATTAAAACAATGAATGAAAACAAATATTAAGGCTTAGTTATTTATTAAGGAGCTTGGTCAGGAACAGGATTTAGGTTAATAAAATGTATTACCGTAACTCCAGGTTATAAGCCGATACTGTAGTCTCAACTTCAGACGCTGCACCATATAGAATGACGTGGTGATTTATGTGTTTTTTTAGGCCACCAGGTTTGAGCCGTGTGTGTGTGTGTCGCTGCAGCTGGGTCACACAAAGGTCCTATGGCCGCAGACAAGACACACGCCAGTAAAAAACGCTGAGTAAACAGGCTAAATAAGCTTTAAAGTGACACTGAAACACCTGTAATAAACACTGTGTTCATTGTGTCCAACAGTGGAACTGAGGCAAGGATTTTTTACCTGAAGCTGGAGTTCATCTCAAGTCCCCACTATATTTACGTATTATTTCCATTTCTGTGCCTTGGTTCTTTCCTCCTGGGAAAGTTTTCCTTTGCTGTTACTGAGGAAGAGCTCACAGCTATCCCCTGCTGTACACTGAGTGCAAGTTCAGTGGGACTCCTGCGACTCATGCAAGACTTGTCGGAGATCGCAGTGGTCTGATGCGACCTTCAAGTCATATTCCGAGCATTCTCGCAGGAATCCACATGAATCTGCAAATACGGACCGCAGTGACCTGGAGCTGGTGTACAAGGCACTTCAGAAGAAACTCGCACACGTCTCGGACTGAACTTGCCTCGCGATGTATGTCCAGTACACTGTGGCCGTGTATTATCGTATTATCAGTCGTGACATGAGTGCTCCAGCAAGACACGAGTTTGCTGCTTATGAGTAGTTGAGGCCAATTTATGTTTTATTGTTTTTCTTCTAAATAGCTTTGATGCGGCTCTTAGTCAATGACCTGAAAAGTATGGTATTATAAAGTGTTACCCACATTTACTGACCCCGTTGGCACATTAGTTTCAAGTTCAAATCTCTTGTAAACAGTCAAAATCGTCTGACAAAAACTTTTGATAACTGGTGACTAATTATACACTTTAAGAAAAGCTTGTGTCTTTTTCAACTATAAATCGCTGCTGCAGACGTTCGCTGGGTGTTGGGAGCGCAGAGGCAGGAAGAGTCGCTCACATGTAATAATTAAAATGAGAAGATGAAATGAAGCAGCGCCTATCTGATCCTCTCCACCGCAGGGCTATTCTCCGAGCCGCGTCCTAACACCTGCCCTCCATTTGTCCCTCGGTCCGCCTCCAAAAGCACAATGGAGGTTTCAGTGGAGATGACATGTTTTATTGAAGAGTCGTGGAGAGCAGTGAAATATTAATCTCATAAAATATGCACAGTGTGGCGTGTGTGTGTGTACATGGTCTATTTTAATTTTGGAGCACATCAGTCATTCTTTTGGTGTGAAAGGAAATGGGGCAGTTCTGTTGACTCGAGTCTAATAAACGTTTAGTGTCCACTCAATACAGTATCATATCTATGGTTTATGAATGGGACTTGTTGCAGGTTTTGGGGGAAAAGCAGCGGAGAATGTGCTGTTGGACAGTCTGTAAAGTGCAGATGCTTTTAGAGAAATTACCCTGACTGGCGTTTTTTTGGTGATTCAGGACATCATAATTCTGGGCTGTGGTGAAAAGTATAAAAGAACAGCTTTGTTGTGTCTGTGAACCTGGCTGTACATTAGAGGAGTCACACTATAGGAACTGTTAGACTGACTTATTATGGGCTTGATCTTTTTTTTGTGTATCTCGATATCGACAATATTTGGTTGATATTTTGTTAGTCCAACATAAATGTGTCATACAGTGGTCCCTCGTTTATCACGGGGGTTAGGTTCCAAAAATAACTTGTGAAAGGCGAAACCCGCGAAGTAGTGATCTTAATTTTTTACCAATAATTTCAGTTGATAACCTGCCTGGTTATGATGTTTAGTGTCTTTTGTACAGGTAATAATGCGCTGAACACATGATTCACCGCGAGATTCAATAGCGTGAGTCGTTTTTGTGACCGCCTAAAGAGGGACGGTGCTGTGTGCGTTCGCCTGCTCTGCTTTTGGCACGTTGCCCGTCCCGCTGTGCTCCACAGCCGACCACAGAGCCACGGATCACGCGGGTTCCAGAGCCGACACGAAACACATCCAGACTCTAGCGAAGTCACAACACGTTCCTTAAACACATCTATGAACTACACAAATGACATTCCAGCGTGAACAAACTTATCATCGTAACTACGAGCTCAAAGAGTCAAATCCTCACCTGGAGAAACGTCCGAGCGTCAGGTCAGCTTCCCCTGCATAATCCAAACTGTCGAAAGTTTTCTAAAAGAGCTTCTGTGAATGCTGCTAAGAAAAAATTTGCGAAGCCACGGAAAGTGAACCACGATAGAGCGAGGGACCGTTTACAACACTATCTAAAATTCTATATAGGTGTCGTCAAAATGGTGATCACGTGACGCGTTGGTTGGCAGAAGTAGTTAAAACGTATTGGCGGCAAACTGAACAAACACGAAAAAGACAATGTTTGTCTCTTGCTGTGTGAACGGTGTGCTAACAGGTTTGATAAGAGCAATCCATAGAGCTCCTACCGTGTTCAGAAAAAGCCTACACCAAAAGAAGGCTTTTAATTTCGGCAATTAGAACCCAATGGGAAAAACAAGAAGGCCGGAACTATGGTTCTGCCAACCATTTTGACGTCACATGTCGACTCGGCGAACATCTTTATATTGCCCAGCGAGCTTTTCCACACATCTAACTTCTAATTTAGCCTGTTTGCACCTTATGTCAAGAATACCAACTGCTGTCAGAAATTACTGTCTTGATCTGTTAAAAAATCAATGAATAACCAGTTTAACCCTTCATTAATTTCTGTTTTCTGTCTCCCAGTGTGTCCCACGGGCAGGTACGGCCGCGTGTGCGCTGAAATCTGCCTCTGCACCAACAACGGGACGTGCAACCCCATCGACGGCTCGTGTCAGTGCTTCCCCGGCTGGATCGGCGAAGACTGTTCTCAGGGTACGCTCTCTCTTTCTCTTTCACTCACTCAGTACCTTTTACCTCATCTTTGTTTGCCTTCACCACTAACTCCTGCCTCCCAATTACCTTTGCTCACATTCATCATCTTCATAACCTCCGCCGCCTGATATCTCCAGCTGATGTAAAACGCATAGCTGGCTTAAATGATTGTTGTAATACATTATGCTGTTTGATTTATAGCACCCTGGGCCAAAGATCGTTCTCCGAGCTTTGAGCTGTCAGAACCGAGGAAATTGATGTGTGCTATTCCATTGCATTAACTGCTTAGAGTAAAATAACTAATGATCAGGAAGATGTCATATTAGTGATATTCGGCTCAGGGCGATTCAGTCTGACACGTGTGGGTAACAAAGCTTATTCGGGGCAAGGGTCAGATGAAACGGCGCCATTTTGTGTTCCCGCTGTTATGAAATGTACCGGCAAGAGGGGACGCTGTGTAAAATGTTAATGAAAACAGTGATAAAACATGCTCCGACATTAAAATAAGCAGTGCTATGGTGTTATTCAATAGTAGAGAACAGCTTTTTTGGAATTTGATGGTAACTACAGGTTTTAAACAGCTTTACAACTTTAAGTTAAGCTAGTTTTGTCGCAGCAGTTGATCATTGAGCAGTGATTTAGAATAAATACAGTCGACATCTGAAGGAATGCCCACTAACTGACCTCCGAGGGGGGAACTTAACATTAGCAGTGCATCAGAACAGCTGCTTTATCACTCACTGTTCCACAACTACAACAGCAAATGTGGACTTATATTGTGTCAAATATAGATACAAAGACATGGAGTTGAATAAAGTGACCCAACAGCCCAAGTTTGTAAATATATCTAACAATAATAAGAGCAGCTGCGGGCTAAATGCTTGCTAGATGCTAATGTGATGCTAGCGCCGCCTGGCGTATTTAACATCTACAGAATGATCTGTTTACTTTTCTGAGATAAAACTACTTCAACAACATTCATTAAGACCTAACGATTATTTGACCTGAAATAACTGCGCTTAAAATACATATAAATCGCCAAAAAGTGTCTTAAAAGAGTGAGAAAGTTGCAGTTCCCAATGGGTTCTTGTGGATCCGCAAATATGACGCATTGCACACACTATTTATGTGATTTAACTGTTATCGGAGCTATGTATGCGTTAAATATGGACCTGTCCCTTTATTCACACTACACACTTTGCGAAAATGTTTTCTGAAAGGGCAAAAGAGGGTGACATGAGACATGGGACAGTCCACACTTCAGCAAGTAAAACAATGCAAAACCACTGTTAGCCACAACTCAGCCACAAACAAATCAGAACTGTGCATAATGTTTTTACAGTGTTGTTACCTCAGCAGTCACTTTTTTATTTAAAATCTAGTCAAACTGCTAAGGCATTTCTTTCTATTGCCTCCGTTAGCAAGGTGTTAAGATGCTAAGGCAAAAGCACCGTTTCAAAACACAACAGTGCAATGCATGCTGGGAAATTCCCTTGCCTGAATTTCCGCATTGCTCCACACTTGCCTGAAGTGAGTAAAGAGGTCGTTGTGAAGTGTGAAAAAATGTGCACAATTGTGAGTAGCTACTGGGACAGAGCCAACGCATAGCAGTTATGGTGCATTACAGACAACTGGGAACTGGGATATTTCCCACTTCCAACTTGTAAAAATGCACTGGAAAGCCACCCGAACTGGTAAATACCCCTTGTGAACTGAAACCTCGAGGAAGTCTCACTTCACAAAGAGCTCAAAAATCACCACTTTAAATGAATCTGGCGGTTTAATTGTAACAAACATTGATGACAGGTTACTTAACTTTACTTTTGTTTTGCCTAAAGGTTAGCATTAGCCATAATGTTTACTTATGAGTTGATTCAGTTGGAAAGCTTTGAACTGGGAACTGGTATTTTTCATTTGGGAAATCTCCCAGTTGCCTGGAACGCACCATTAGCTTTTCTTTTCTCACTGACCGTGGTAAAAGATGTTCTAACTCATTTTGTATATTTTATAGGTAGGCTAAATGTTACCGCCATGTTGACATTTTTGTCATTTTGATCTGTTCTGTCACAGTAACTAGATCTTTGATAAAAATTTAAAGATTAAAAATCACATGCTTACACTATTTTGCAAAATTTTAGCTGAAGTAATGTTGCTTGAGAAAGTTCTAGCTTTGTAGATTTACTGGCAAACCAGTTTTTTAATCAAAACCACTAAAATTATCCAATATTCACATTCAGTGGGAGGTTTTGTCTCGGTTCAGGCATGTTTTGTAACCTATATTAAATACAATTAGAATTTATTTGATTACTAAATTAGTTGTTGATTAGTTCAGTAATCAATTCGGTGAAATTTAATGATTAACTTGTTGCAGCCTTATCTTATATTATATTATATTATTAGATACTTACCATTGTTCTAAATGCTTTACAAATTCCATTCCAGTTTATGTCAGTTTTAGAATTCAAATTGTACTTCTTGTAAATGATAACACAACACTAGGAAATTACCTGGCAACCATGTCCTACAACCCCTCTAATGTTACAAATTTGTATTTTTTTTTGTGTGTAAAAGCATACAGCACTCAGAACACACATCAGTTTAGAATTTTTTTTCTGTTATTTTCAACATATTTTAACTTTTTGTAAACTTCGCGACTCCTGATTGACCATAACTAAACAATGGAAATTATCAGATTTTTTTTTTTTTTTTTTTATGGTGGTGGTACTATTTTTATATTCTCAAATTCTCATTACATTCTACATTCTAAAAGTAAGCAATGATACGTAAGTTACTTGTACACAAATGCTGATTATAATAATGACATTTTAAAAACACTGTGCTGGATGAAAATGTGATGTGTGTTGTTGGAGTGTGTTGTGGGGACATGTTGGTCTAAGTGTGGTGTGTTTGTGGCCCCTGCAGCCTGTCCCTCCGGTCACTGGGGCCCCGACTGTCTGAACTCGTGTAACTGTCACAACGGAGCCCAGTGCAGTGCCTATGACGGAGAGTGCAGGTGCAGCCCGGGCTGGACAGGACTCTACTGCACACAGCGTGAGTCTGGATGCACACTGACATCTAGTGGCGGCGCCGCAGAACCACTCTTACTTTCACATCAATCTCATTATTATTTTTGACAAAAGCCATAAAACAGTTCCCTTTGTTAATTTAGGAAACCCGAATTCATAATGGTGTTGGTGATGTTGAGCCGGCATTTCATTATTATATAGAGTTTTTTTCTGAATGATTGAGAGCACAGATCAACATTTAATCAAACTTTATTTACAAAGCACTTACAATTATTGTCTTAATTTGGAAAAGCCAGAAAGAACAATATGGAGAAATCAGCAGAACAGAGCTAAAAAGGTGTATTAAGTCACACTTTTCAAACATGGACCCCTAAAATAACCAGGTAAGCAACTTGCCACCCCACAGCAAAATAACATAGATGTCTTTAATTATTTGTAGTTGGAAAATCATTAACATTGGGTTAAAATATATTTATTTTAGTAGTTTATTTTTTGAATGACTTTAAATGACCAAAATTCAGTAAAGCATGAGGCTTCCAGTTAAAAATATGCTGATTAAATATCAAGTCACATTTGTAAAATACATCTTGAAATTATTCCCAACCCCCAGATTTGCTTTGCGACCCCCACAAAGTCTCCACAAGCTGCTTGTCTCTGTGGAAATGTTTTTTTTTTGCCTATAATATTTTACTATATAGCATTAAATCAATAACATGCAGGTTTGTGGTGGGCGGAGGTTGAGGCGCCAGGTTTTTAGGCGAAGGGCATATTGCCCCAGGGCTGCTGCTGTCACTGTTGGGAGGAGGGGTTGTTGTAAACCATCTCACTGTGAAGCGCTTTGTGACTCTGTGTCTGAGAAAAGCGCTATACAAATAAAGCTTACTTGTCTTTTTGATTAAATTTTGTGTTTAAAAGAGTATCAAATTACACCAAATCAAATGTAATCTCCTAAAACTTGTCAATAAAAGAAAATTAATCTTCAGATTGACCCTTGGCATGCTTCAATGTAATATTTGGCCAGTCGAGAAAAAATCAGCTAATTTTGGCCCAATAAAGTAAAACGTTTGGGTACACCTTGATCTAAAATGTTCTTAATCTCTGAAATCAGCTTATGAAACTTGGGAGAATAAACAAAAGTATTACTGTGAAACATTTCTGTCAAAGTTGTAACATCTCCAGAGAGACGAGTCAGTAGAAAAGTTACTTGGTGCACCTTTAAATACTTGTGTTCATGTTCATACAAAGAAATAACAATGTTTAAAATGCACATAAAAGAAAAACAATCACTCAATATAAAAAAAAATAAAAAGAGAATAAAAAACAATTACATACTATATAGTATATATTCACGGCTTTTGTTACCTGTTTATGTACAGTAAGAGCAGAAAACTTGAGTGTAGTCATTAGAGATTCCAGTCATTCTCGCAGGGACAGTACAGACATCAACTCCACTAATTCAAATTCCATCATGTGTCTGCCTTGAGCTTGTACTTCATTGTCATATGCATAGAAATGACATTTTCTAGAAGCTGTTTGTCCCTGTCGATGCTGCATTTTGTTTACACCGGTGCTCAAAACTGGACACCTTTGATTTCCATCCAGTCATTCATTTTTGACTTGTGCTGCAAAGATAGTTACATACTGATATTTCATTAGCACTTTAAAAACATACCACGTTACCTGCCAGTTAATTACAATGTCATTTACTAGATACTGCCAGGGATACTTAGTAGTTACAGTGGTACTTAGGGTGGTACTTGTATCATCCGAAACTGGCATTAAACACTAATAGCTGGTGGTACTTACAGTGGTACCTTTATTACACTTACCGGTATTTGTAGTGGTACTTATATTGGTACATTTTGATACACTTACTGGTACTTCTAGTGGTGCTCATATTGGTGCATTTTGATGCACTTATTGGTACTTCTAGTGGTACATTTTGATACACTTACAAGTACTTGTAGTGGTACATATATTGGTACATTTTGATACACTTACCAATACTTGTAGTGGTATTTATATTGGTACATTTTGATACACTTAGCAGTCCTTTTTGCGTTACATACACATACTAGCACTTCAGTGGTACTTATTACATTAGTTACCTGTTAACTTCTGTATTAGGAACCACTGAGGTACTAGTAAGTGTTGGTACTAGTAGATAAGTCAGGGGTGCCTAAACTTTTTTCCTTGACCGGCCAAAATGTATTACATTGAAGCGTGCTGAGGAAAAGCATAATTTTGTTTTGCATTTAAAAAGTTTTTTTTTTTTTTGGCAGAGATAGTGATTAAATTCTATTGTTTTAAGATATTTTTGGATATTACACTTGATTTGGTGCCATTTGACAGTCTGTTCGACACAGAACTGAATCAAAAAGAGAGTCTTAGCAAACCTGATCACACTTTCGCTGGCCAAATCAGACCTCCTGGCCCACTTTGGGCACCACTGAGATGAGTGTTATGTACTATTGTAAGTACCACTCAAGTACTAGTATGTGTCACTTTGATATACAACCAATTGCCACTGTAAATTATATAATTTTGAATTCAGTAGGTACTTTCTTAGTACCACTATTTACTTTGCCTGGAGAATCCAGCCTCACCGCTGCACCAGCGGATGAGTCTGGTCGCCCCTTGAGTCAACTGGATTTCTAGGGCGGAACAAAGCTCACCTAACAGACAGCGGAGGGAACCAATCAGAGAAGAGCATAAAAGCTTCTAGTGCCGTAAGCTGATGGGATTTCTCTCGCGCTGTCATCTGCCAGTAAGGGCGGTCCCTCGAGCCGACTTGAACACGACTATTGACGCGATGTCTTTTTGGTAAATATACTGTATGCCTTTTACTGTAATGAATTGTGTTTGAGATGTGTTTTTATAGGGTGCCTATAGCCATCTGGCAGGGGGACTGCCGATGAAAACTAGCCTTTTGGCTAATTCGGGTACATTTACATTGTCAAATGTTTATTAATGTACACTGTCCCACTGAAATAAATAAATAAATAAATAAAAATAAATAAAATAAATTAAAACGGCATTTACCGGTGAATGGAACAAACTCTCGGTTTTCCGATGCGCCATGTTGTTTATCCTTCCGCCGCGCTGCCTAGATCCATGCGCGCTGCGCACAGCAGGGACGTTAGCAAAAGCCACGTGACTGAAATAAACGATTTTCATTGCACGGTACGATCTGGATTTCGAAGGAAACGCCCTTGGAGGGGAGGGCGATCAGACTGACATTTTCTCTGTTTAAAAATACAGAGAAATGTCATTCTGGATCCCAGGCAACTATTTACTAATATAAATCATGGTATTTATCAATAAATGTGTTGGAATCATGTTAAGATTATCATAAACTTTTTTTTGTTTGTATTACTGAAAAAAATATATTTATTTTGTGTTATTCAATACCTTATATTGTTGTGACAATATTAGACGTTTTTTTTTATTTTTTGCAAATAATAATATATAAGCTATATTTATAATATATACCTTTTCGTTGACCTTTTCATTCAGTACCATTAATACCACACACACACTACTGAAACAAAACATAGGTGCAACACAGGTGGTATCTTTAAAAGTACCGCAATAAGTACTGTTAAGTGCATAAACATGTACTAATGTAAGTTCCACTCCAAGTACTGGGATGTGTATTAAAAGGGACCACTGTAAGTACCAACTATTACCAACTATCAGTGTTATATACCAGTACCACCCGAAGTACCACTGTAAGTACCACTGTAAGTACTACCACTGATCATATCTAGTAAGTGACAGGAGAATTAACTGGTAGGTGACATGGTGGTCTTTTAAAGTGCTACCGATCTTTTTTTATGACCTTGACTCTCTCCTGTATGCGTCTCATCTCATCTCAGGCTGTCCTTCTGGTTTCTACGGCCGTGACTGTGCCGAAGTGTGCCGCTGCCAAAATGGAGCGGACTGCGACCACATCACGGGCCAGTGCGCATGTCGGACTGGCTTCATCGGGACCAACTGTGAGCAGAGTTGAGTATAAGCCCGGCGCGTTTGGGTTTTGGAGTAAATGCGAGGCTCGTAAACACTTTGGCTGGGATGGCTAAGTGCTTTCATTTTGATGGGGGTGGTAATGCAGGCTCTCCTCCTTTCGCAGAGTGCCCGGCGGGGACATTTGGATACGGGTGCCAGCAGCTCTGTGAGTGCTTGAACAATGCTACCTGCGACTATGTGACGGGAACGTGCTACTGCAGCTCTGGATACAAAGGCATCCGCTGTGACCAAGGTGATTCAATTCGATTCACTTTCCTCACTCCAGGCCGGCAGCATAACAAAAGCAGTCTCCTCAAAGGGCTTTGCAGACTTAACTACACTTGGATACAGGACATTTATATTCTCTCATTGACATATAATATAAATCTCAACACTGCCCATCCATCTCCAGATTCTACAAGTACATTTATCATTAATATAAAAAACACACGAGAAAAGTTTGACCTATAATTTAATTTAAAATATGTTTCTGAAATTTATGAACTACCTGGTTAATAAAACATTTCACTGAATTTAAAGTTCTGAATGTGCTTTTCGGACTAAAAATGACTGTGTTATGCATATTAGTTGCCTCATAGCTGGCAACCTCTGTCGTGCCTTTAAATAATTTACATTTTTGAAATGTCTATGGGGGAAATGAATGGGAAATTTACTTCCAGAACCTGGGCAGGTTTCAAAATGTTCACAAGTGTTAAGCTCCATAAAACTCAAACTTTAAATTCTACTACTGCTTCTATGATGTGCTACAACTTTTACTTTTACAACTATATAAACGTGGTGCCACTGTTTATATAGTTGTTTTTATGTGTTCATGTGTTATTAATATGGCTTAATTGATTTATCATAATAATTGTTTCTGGGCTTTCCTAGATGACACGAGGGAATTTTCTCTATTTCATTTTCAATTGTAGAAGCAGATTGTAGGACTACCAACACATTCACATAAATTAAGTTGTGCCTATGTTTTCAAAACACAAATTTAGCATAAAATATATGTTCTTTGCAGGCAGCCTATTTTTCTGTTTTTACAGCTTTTACTGCCACTGAAAAAGACTGAAAACCACTGAGCCACATTCCACATGCTCTAATCCTAACCACCGGTGCGGGGCCTAAAACCGGGCCACGGGCCATCTGCTACCGAGCCCCAGGGAATATTTAAAAAAAAAAAGTATAGTTTATAACTGCTTACTATGCTTTACAATGAAACATAGAGCCACTTAACTGAATAAACAGCAAATTCAAGCAATAAGAGCTAAAAATATACACAATTATCAGTTGTGCGCATTTTACATTGTTGTTATTGGCTCTACCAAACCTCAACTGGTACCTGGAATAGAAAATTATGAGTTTACTGGTCCTTACAAGAAAAAGGATTGGGAACCACTGCTCTAATCTATTGGTCTTTCTCAAAAATATTTTAAAACTTAAACTAGTGATGTTCATGGTTAACCATTTACCCGTGACTCATGATTTGACCAAGTGTGAGCTCTTTGACCGGTTAACTGGCACAATATACAATTGCAATATGCTAACTGCCCCTAAACAGCTCTAGCGAGATTGAGCAAATCTGCCTTGGACGCTATCAATGTTTTACTTGTCCAGGGTAAAACAAGGTAGCAGCAACTTTAAAACACAACTCCTTATTTATGAGTGATTTTATTAAATATATGGTGCAACAGTGCATTAAAACTGTGTTTACAGAGGCTTGGTGAGGCTCCATGAGGTTTCTGTGTCGGATTGGCTTCCCTTTTAATTCAATTTGATTTATTTTTATATAGTCCAAATTCACAACAACAGTTATCCTAGAGGACCTCACAAGATCGAAACTGGATAGGTACGACAATTAACTGCATGTTCACTCAGTCCACGTTCCAAGAGAAAGTTCAAAACAAAAAACGAAACTACATCTGCAGTACAGAGCAGTTAGTCACTTTGATGGACAAATTGTGTACTGTAGCTAAAATAGTTTTTCAATTTCAACTCATCTTTGATCCGGACTCGAGGTCCAAAAGACAGCCATACCAATGTTGCCCCATTTGTGACTGACAACGGACTGCACTAAAACTTATATTTGTGAGAGACACAAGAATTTTATTTTCAGACGTATTCAGCTTGCAAATAAGAAGTTCACTTGTGCTGTAACAAACATTTTCGTTGCACTGGTCCATCGTGGCCTCCTCAGAAGCTCTCGAAAAGTGTCACTATACAGTAAGCCACCTGCAGCCCCTGCAGACTGGCTTTTTTATAATTAGTCCACAAATGGGCCGTGTGCAAAGGTGTACTATATGATTCAAATAAAGTCATCAGTACATGAGCCAAACTTGCTCTTCAGAGTGTTCGCCTGAGCGTACAAAATTCTACATTGTCTATAAATATCATCGTCATCTGTCAACTCTACAGTGATCCAGTGTCCAAGATATTTCATTTTAGTTGTAACATTCAACACAACATTTGACAAGCGAAAATCAGGAAAGTTCATGTACTTGTCCTTAGTCTTACAGATCATGGCCATACTCTTAGCTGCATTTATGTCAAGTTCCACACCATACGTTTTCTTCACACCTGATAGTTTTTGTCTACATCCAGTTGAATCAGGTGAAAATGCGTTTTCCTAATCACAGTTATCATGTAAACAGAGCCTAAATATAGTCGAATACCAGATCATACAGATGTTATTCTCCAGTACAAGCAGACGTTGGCATTTTAGGTAGCACTTGAAGTAACAATGACTACCTGTGTGTTTCCCTTTCCCTTCCCTTTTCTAATTGTGACGTTGTCTTGCCTGCAGCAGCTCTGATGATGGAGGAGTTAAACCCGTACACAAAGATCAGCCCGGCGCGCAGCTCGGAGCGACAGTCCGCGGGAGCCGTCATGGGCGTCATCTTCCTCCTCCTCATCGTCATGGCTCTGCTCAGCCTCTTCGTGTGGTACCGCCAGAGACAGAGGGACAAAGGCCAGGAGATCCAGCCCAGCGTGTCCTACTCTCAGGCCATGCACATCACCAACACCGACTACTCCCTGTCCGGTACGGCTGCTCAAATATGTATGAAATCTGGACAGCATTAGCACCTGGCTGTGACTGCAAATGAGGTGAAATAAACAGGCAGCATTTGATTTATGAAGGATTTCTGAGCTAATGCAAGAGTTTAGAATAAGATTATAAGAAGAAGACGAAACGACAAAGTTAGATGTTTGATTCTTTCATGTGTTTTATCCATGAAGTCCCATAAAGATTCAGAAAGTTTTTTGCCAGAGACACTTTTCAAGGTGGCAGCCAGCACATTCAACACAGAACAGAAAGTCTTACAAATAAACAGTTCTCTCAAGAAAACACATAAACAGTGTTTCATGCATAAAGAATGAGCAGAGGTAGAAGAGAAACCAAAATGCAAGAAAAATGTTTATTTAGACAATATTACTAAAGCAGAAGTAAATAGTGATGCCCCAAATAATGACTAAAGTAACAGTAAAACTACATGACTTAATTACAGTGGCTCTTGGCAGTATATCTAATCATATTTGGTATGTGCACGCTAAATGGCTCATTATAGTCCCGACATAATGATACTTGCACACAAAAGTAGTTTTGATTGTTTAATGTTTTAGTTGTTACTTGACGCCTCTGTTCAGATGCTTCAATCTTCCAGTCAGAACTTGCTTGTGGCCCAACAAAATAGATTTAAAACTCGGGTATGCTTAACTTCTTAACTCTGAAGCTGACCCTCTTGACATGTACAGCTGTCTAAGGCCTTGTCCACACTTGTCCAAGCTCAGGTGTTTCAAAACAAATCTTTGACCTAAACCTCACATCGTCCACACAAAGCAGGAGTTTCACTGAAAACGAACATTGCTAAAACCAGGTCCCAGAGTGAAAAGATTTCAAACCTCTGGTTCAGTGTCTCCGCAGTTACACTGAACCATGGCTCATCTGCAGAATGTATTGACTTGTTCACTGCCAAAATTTGCCGTCTCATTGCACTGTAAACCACAGAAGACAGAGAAAAATTAAATACATTCACAACATTTTGATGTTTTGTCAAAATATTCCAAAGAATTTGAAGCATAAATCCACTTTCTGTGTCTCTTCTGTGAGTTTTAGATTCACGTTGTTCAGAATGCCTGATCAGTTTAAAAGAATTCTCCACTAAGTTTCTGTTTACATTTAGCAACTTTTCTGCGCCGCTCAGTGTCAAGTCTTTCTCTAGTTTGTTAATTTCTGTGTCAGTGTCACAGCGCCACACTCTGGTCAGTTACAGACATTACACCGGCTTCAGGTTAGTTTACTGATTCATGTGGATGCTCACAAATCCTAAGACAGCTCCATGTTTATGCAGATCGTTTTAAAATTATCATCGTTTTGTCTCTGTGTGGACAAAGCCTCTAAAAGTATATTTGTTCAAGTCGGTGAAATGGGAATTATGGAACCGACATGAAAAGTTGTGATGTAGTAGAAGTTTGATTGGTGTTAATAATAAAAATTGCAGTATGTTTCATTATAAGTGAACATATACTTTGAAAAATACAAAAAGCAAATTATCTGCCCCAAAATATTGAGCTACAAACATTTAAAGAGTTTATTTTCATCATCTAACCAAATCACATGAATGAACAAGCTCCGCCCTCTGAGAAATCTGCCTGACAGAAGCATTACTGTCGCGTTCCCTTTCGTACCGGCAGACTCGATCCGTCCGGAAGTGTGATTAGAACATGCACACATTGAAAATAATAATGTAAAAAGCTTGTTTTTAATCTAAATAGTCTTTATTCGTGAATTATTTAACTGTTTAAACAAATAACAAAAATATTGTTTAAGAAATCGCCAAAAATTATATTTTTTTCGAGGCACGTAAGGTCACGTGTGATGATGCGTTCAAGTGTTGAACGGAAAGATCAAACTCTGATAATAAAGATAAACTGCTAAAAGGCAAATAACGGCTGTGGGTAATGAATACAGGGCTTGTGGATGACGAAAGTATTATGTGTTTAAAAAGAACAACAAAAAATAGCCCTACATTTACGTTTTATTTGGAAAAAAAGTGAAATTCCAGACAGATCGGGTCTTCCGGGACGAAAAGGATTGTGACAATTACTACTTAACTCTGCAACGTGTAGCCACTTGCATATATTCGTCTCGTCCACACATTTTTTAATCGATTTTAAAGTCCTCTTGTGTGCAGCCCACTTAAAGAAACCCTGCAGTGCGTCTAAAGACTACGCACAAACGCCCGCTCATAATGATTTTCTATTTTATGGCCACAATTTATGACTCCACTCAAACAGGAAGAGATTTTGTGCAGTTTGCTTTAGCACAGGTGCCTGAATTATCCTGGAGGGTTTGTAGCAGAACGGTCATTTATTTCAGTTATTCCAGCAGCGTCGAGTTGTGAGAACCACTTATTGTGAAGAGACACACTCTCCAAACATTCATCACACATTTAATATCTTGTATGGCTTTCTATATGTTCAATTAGTGCTGTTTAATATATTATAATGGTCTGTGTGTTGGATTGTGGTCTCTCAGGTAGAATAAAGTGAAATCTGAGCTAGTTAGAATTACTTGTTGATCTGCCTGAGCAATTGTTTTTATGAGTGAAAACCTGATAAATCTTAACTATTAAACTAAACGAAGGAATGCTGATTCATGCTTGCTCTGTAGACGACTTAAAAATCATATCAGAGCTAAGAACACAGCCAAACTAAATATACAACAGCACTAAACTGCAGTCAAAACAGATCAAGTGTGATAAACAAGATCAAGATTTAGTTGTTTCTCACAGACATTAGGGCTGCAGCTAACGATTATTTGGTAATCGATTAGTTGGGCTATTATTCTTTCGATGAATCTTCTAGTTTTTTAGAACAGGAAACAAACATGCCAACAGGAAGCATTAGCATTTTTGAAATAAACTGACTGCTGTGCACAGAGCCAATTGGGGTTGTCGTGTCAATTTTTGTCCGGAAGACCAGATTCGTTCGGAAAGTCCTTTTTAGGTCACGACGCATGCGCAGACCGAATTACGTCTTTTAAACACATTATTTGTAAGTGTACAGTTAATATTATTCTTTATATTGATATTTATGAATGTATCTTGCAAAAGTTTGCCAATAGAAAGCCCAAAACGGCACATTTATTTATCGCCATTTAAGCTAGCAGATAGCAGCCGAACTAGCTTAATCAGGCATTTACGGCTTTAAACTGTAAAATCTCATTATACAATCATTTGCTTTGTTGAACTCTGTAAGGGAATTTTGCGTTTAATAGATTAGTTTCGTCTATGTTTAATTAAAATTTCAATACGAATAAAACTATGTAAAGAAATAAGGCTAACGGTACGAATCGGGTCTTCCGGTACGAAAAAGGATGTGACAGGGGTTATGCATTAACGTCTTTCCGGTCTCAGACAGACACAGGTCGTTACATCCGGTGGCATAGTTGCTATAGTGACACAGTTGTTTATTCCAAATGTGATGGACATCAGACCAGGGATTTTGGGCAAGTCCTGAAGCAATCCTCTTAAAAAAAACTTTCTCTTTAGTCATCTTTAGAGAATAGGCGCACTAGGTTTTAATAAAGAAAAGTTGTGAAAGTGAGCAAACTACTTCTGTTCGCGTAGTTTGCTCTCACTTTTACAACTTTTCCTTGTGACAAAAGAGAACTTTTATTCTAAGAGGATTGCTTCAAGATTTGCCCAAAACCCCTCGTCTGATGTCCATCGCATTTGGAGTAAAAAAATGTCACTGTGGCAATAGCGACCCATAGATACAGTCGGCATCAAAGGCCACGCCCACTAACGGACCTCCGAGGGGGAAAGTTAACATGAGGAGTGAATCAGAACAACAGCTTTATCAGTCACTGCTCAAAAACTACAACAGCAAATGTGGACTTTAGGAGATATATTGTGTCAAATACAGACACGAAGACATGGGGATAAATAAAGTCATTCAACCTTCCAAGTATGTAAATATATTCACAATGCTAGCAGTAGCTGCGAGCTAAATGCTAACGTGATGCTAGCGCCTGGCGTCTTTTAGCATCTTTTTTAACTTTCAGTTTACTTTTCTGACATAACAACATCTCAGTAACCTCCATTTAAACTCGGTTGTAACTCGACTTGAATTAGTTGTGCTAAAAATACATTTAAATCGCCAGAAAACGTCTTAAAAGAGGTAAACAGTTTAGCTTCCCATTCTTTATTATGGTGAGGCAGCAGATGTTTTCCCTCTCAGCAGGCCACGCCCCCAACAGTGACGCGTTGCCGACTGTATCTATTTGAGACAGGAAGACGCTAGTGCATAACCCCAGAAAGTTGACATAAAAAGAGCATTTTTAATTCTTGCGGTACCATATAATAAGTGTATTCCTTTATTTTGAAATTTTATATCATTACAATTTTTTACATCAAAAATACTCAAAAATACTGTTCAACCTGAGTTAACAATTATTTGATTACTAAATTAATTAATTGACGATTATCTTAATTATTGCTTAGTTGCAAACAATTGATTAACTTGTCGCTTCCCCACAGACAACAATATTTTTTTAGTCAAGAGACCCACACCCAATCCCCTGTGTGTAAAAACAACAGGTTTGGAGCAGAGTTCAGGCTGTAGACAATTAAACTTGACTCTTCTGTTGCTGAATTTTGGTTTATTTAAGTGAAACAAAGACCCTAACATCTGCTCACAGCCACATTTCAAACAGAACTGACAAACTGGGCAGTGCTGGAGGACTAAACGTGAGAGAGGAATGTAGAAGAAGCAGTGTGAGGGGAAAAAACAATATCTGCTAAGAAGCCATGTGCACATCCACACTAAAGTGAGAATATTAAAAAATGGATCCGCTCAATCCCACAGAAAACTGTTATTTGCTCACAACATTTATTTTCAGGACAGCAGCAGGTGTTTGTAAGCAGACACACTGTAATCCGTTCTGTAATCATCCAGTCCAGCACGATGTCAGATTTAAACAAGAAATGTCATCGGCCACTGCAGCGAGTTTGAGACTATTTTGACCAAAACTGTAAATTTGTGTAGTTTCACTAAAATTATCACAAACATGACTCTGAACAGGAGAAAATGGAAAAGGGAAACAATAAGGAAGACAATACTGAATACTAAACCAATGTAATGTACTTGTTACAAATTCCAAATTATTAAAACTTTGTGATATTGTGAACATTGTGAACAAGTTGTTTTCAAAGCAAATAGTCTACCTGGAAATATTCAAAAACTAATTTCTAAAAGGGATGGAGAGTATAATTTAAGAGGAAGATTTAATTTTAAAGTAAGAAAAATGAAAAGTGATTGAAAATGTTTAAAGAAGCATTAAAAAACATTATTTTTGAAAAGTATGGGAGTGAAAGTACAACACTTGGTAAGATAATAATAATTAAATTAAATCAAGTTATAACATGAATAGGAAATAGTAGGCTGAATTATGAAACTATTAAAGGAAGCAGAGTACATATTTCTTTGATTCTATAGTAATGAAGAGTGGGAGGTAATAAGTTTTACTTCAGCTCACTCCTTTTCAAGCCAAAGAAAATCTTTGACAATGTTTGTTGACATATGAGATATGTTTGATCATTATAAATGTATAATAATTAGTTTGAAATAAACTAAACCTCTAGAATAAATATTGATTCATATAAAGAAGTTTTTTTTTTTATCTTATTTAGACTTTGTATCCAGCTCAAGTGTGACTTTCGGCAGACGCTCAGTTGTTCCTGTCAGACTGAAGCTTGATTTAAAATGTCTGCACAGGTTAGAGGAGACCTATTGTGTTTTTTCAACTATTCAATAAGAAACTAGAACATATGCCGATCAGTAATCTACCTTTTGTTCATTGTAAAACACAAAATTGATCTAAAACAACTTAAAAATAAAAACAGCTCTACTGACTTCATGTTCAAAACTGCAGATCTGATAAGCCCCGCCTCTTCGCTTTAAAATGTAACTGTAAAAAGCAACAGATTTTAAATAACAAATTGTTATTATTGGAAAGTGGCTCTGGGACAGTTTTGAACCATATATACATCATTTTGAGCATTGGTGGTAGGTGAGAACAGGGATTTTCTGAGCACTTGAGCTGCAGCTGAAGAACAATACAAGATTACTCAAACATGCAGGAATTGATTCAAATATAACTTTGAGTAAACTAATGATGAAGGAAGGCCATAATAACAAGGTTTAGGACTCCTTTAAAGGGAACCCTGGATATGAAGACAAATATGGCTAAAACACTAGTACTGGTCATGCTTATTAAAATAAATTACAAACAAATATATAACTGCTTACAATTTTTTATAAACTTGTCATTGTTTATGTTGTTTTCAAGCCACGGGGAGCCGCCATTTTGGTTGATGACATAAAATAGTGTTTCCATGGTTACTCCCACAATTTCATCTGTGAACAGTTGCCACAAAAACACCACTGACAGTGTCCAGTTCTTGCCTCTTCCTCTTGATTATCTTCAGTTTTACTAGATTCCACATAATCGTTCTGTATTTGGCTTTGCTCCGGCTCAAACTGACAAGGTTTAACCCAGGAATTCATGTTGCTTAGTTACCTGTTAACGCCTGTTACCTGACAACATATTTTATGTCATAACTGCAGCAAAATGGCAGCCTCCATGTAATTTCTTCATAACACTATTTTAATAAAACTACAAATACTTCCAAGGTATTTTTCCTGTATTTATATAAGTGATGATATTATAAGTGTTTTAGGATAAACTTGTGATTATATCCAGGGTTCACTTTAAACAGACTTAATGAGTTGTATTAACCCTGTGTGTTCTCTGTTTCAGAGTGTGGCAGCACCGTGGCCATGCGCCCGAGCCCCTCAGACGTCACTCCCGGGCAGAACGGAGGCGGAGCTCCGTGTTTCTCAAACCCCAGCTACCACACTGTGGCTCAGTGCAACGTGGTGTCCACCATCTCCAGCGGCCTGGACGGCACGCTCACTCTGAAGGTCACTGCGTCTGCTCAATATGTAACTTAGAGGAATAAGTGTCTAAAAGTTCAGCGGACAAAGAAAGACCTTTAATAAATGTTATTCTACACGGTCTACTGAAGAACGGGACACTTAACATAATTTGATTTTTTGACCAGATTCTTCCAAAACGAACCAAAATGAACCATGTACACCATGACAAAGTGAGAAACCTATATAATGAAAAAGTGAAGAAAAGTTTAGTTATTGCTTTGACCTTAGTAGAGCATTAGTAACGCCTGTAATTTGTAATGTAAGAAAGAAATTTAAAGTAAAAGACAGCGTGCATAAACCCCGTCCAAGTATGCAATAAAGAATCCACACTCTGACTTTGGCTTCTTCTCAGCCAAATTTCTCCCTTTTTTTGCAAGAAGTCAGAGTGCAGGATTCTTTTTATTGCAAAGATGCAATAAAGAACATTAATGCTAGTAATATACATGTAATGTAGAAGCATTATAATGCTTTTACATCACAGCATTTTACATTATAATGCTATTGTAATGTAATATGACTTTTCTACTGAAACGTGCAGCAAAAGGCCACAGACATTGAACAAAAGTGATATTATTAGTAATATTTAGTAATGTGTGTGTAGCAGAGGTTTAAAACTTACTTGTGTCAGCATAATTCTATCAAAAATGGTCCCTCATTTCGTGTCACTGCTGTTCTAGACAAATACATATCAGATTTCACCTCCAGAAAAGTAACATTATTGTAGTTTTTCTTACACAACTATACATCGATTTTCTAGCAAATTGTAAGTATTAGTTTACAGAACTTTATAGGAGTATAAATTGTGCTACAGTTCACATTTAAGTATCTATTTTGTTGGTATTTGAGCATCAGTCGAGCTGTTACTTTTGTATTATTAAGCTTTAGCGTTAGTATTGACAACATATTTTTTCAAACCCTTTTGGTTGCCTGAGCTGCCACCCCTCCTACATTCTGTTGAATGCAGAAAGGTCTGGAACCAAAGACAGAGCCAGTCACTTTGTCGTCCAAAATTAGAACAATTCAACAATCCCTTCCCCACCCCTCGCCAATTCCAAAACTTTATTTTTTTTTAACTCTTCTATCAAAAGGAAGTATTAATTTTCTTCGGCTCTTGCTTCAATTTCAAATCAGAACGTGTCAATTCCTTAAAGTCTGAGCAGCAAAGGTTGAGAGCCTTCAGACTGAAATTTTACGATAACATCCGGTTTAGCGCGTCGCTGTTTCAATATAATTTCCAGACTTTCTGTGATTGGTTGACTCGGACTGGCTGGTCAGGCAACCATTTTGGTCCTTTGGTGGAGTATTTTACAGATTTCCAGACGTGTAACAACAAAAACACTCACAACTCACTGTTCACATCCTGATATAATAATACTGCATATATGTTAACTTTAGACTGGGCTATTGCACCTCAGTCCAACTATGAAAATAAATTAAAAGAAGAAGATACTACAATACAAAAGCATATAGAGTATAATACAACACAAATGTAGATAGAAGTCCAAATAGAAGTGAATGAACGTGTCTTTTCTGTCCACACTGGAGACTAATGTCCTTCCCTCACATGCGTCTCTTCACAGTCGAGCACTCTGAAAGGCAGAAGTGGATCTGAATGGAGAGCCTTCTGCAACCTCGGCGACATAGGTCAGTGTCTGCTCTCTTCAGGGACTCTCCACGCGCCACATTAGAATCACAGCTCCAAGGTCAACGGCTTATAGACCGCCGGACATAAGCCTCCGTGAATGAAGATGAAGCCAGCCATTCTTGTTAGACACAACCTTTGCACTGAGTTTGATAAGATATTCGAGTGGAGCGGTGGAAGCGGCGAGCCGGGGTGAACAGGGGCCGCCAAAAGCTCATTAGCTTCAACTAGTGGACAAATCTCTGTGTGATGGTGTGCACGAGGTCAAATATTGCACTGCGTTTGCCGGCGCTGACAGTAAATTTAGTCTAATAAAATATTTACTCAGGAGAGAGTCGCGCGTATGAGGAAAGTGGGTGGTCTGGTCAGTCATACTAATTCCACACAAAATGTCCTTTCGGCGAATGCATTGCAGTGATATGTAAAGTATTGCTGTTAAAACGAACAGAACAAATGCGTCAATGCAGAAATATTGAAGAATTATGCGTTAGATTTTGCTCTGCTGTTATATTTGGTCAGTAATAATGAAGTCCATGACCATAACCTGATTTTAATAACCTGGTTATTCGAATATCTGGTTATGAGGAAACAGGTTATTCTCACTGGAATATTCTGATAATATCCAGAATATTGTGCCATGTAAACACCATAACCTGATTTCTCATCGCTGTAGTCAAACTGAGCATGTTCAAGAAACTGATCTGGTAGAAGCCGTTAATTCCCAGAATTACTCAAAATTATTTATTTTATAGCACTTATTCCCATTTGGGGTCGGAGCGCATGACACTTATTTGTTTTTTTAATATTTGTAATATGTTAATATTTGTAATATGTCAGTAGATTAGTTGGTGTGTGCTCTGCTGGTGTCTATGTTTTAACAGTTTTTAAACGAGTATGACTTTTTTATTGATGACCTGCTGCACACCAAAACCTGCCGTCACTTTGTTTCTGCCCAGGGACTACAGATAAAAATTAGCTTGTAGCTGTATCTGGTTTGTACAATATATTTATTGTGCAACGTCCCTGTCAAATAAATAAATAAATAAATAAAATAATAAAACTATAAAGTAACTTGTAACACAACACAGCTATAACTCTATAGCTATAGCTATTATATACTCTTTTTCTATTATTCCACTGTGAAAATCACTTTTCCCAAAGCTCTGACTGTGATCTACAGTCTGATGTTCTTTTTTAGTTGTATTTTGTCAGTTTGTTGCTGCAAACATGTTAAAAACCCATAAGTTAGCAAAGTTTCATATATGCTTAGTTCCTTGCCATATCATTGTTGCATTATTTTATTGTTTTATAAAAGATAAGAAAGTGTAGTTCCACTCACCTGCGATCCCAAACAAGAAAAAGTGCTAGAAAATTATATACGAACAAAAAAAAGATAATGTAATTTTGAAATGAGCTGCTTCTGCCAGATCAGTTCCTTGAGTTTGCACATGCTCAGTTTGGTTCCTTTAGTGAGAATTCAGATTATGGTGTTTGCATGGCACAATATTCTGGTTATCGTCAGAAAATTCCAGGGAGAATAAGCATATTCCAATAACCAAGTTATTGAAATCAAAATATTGTGTTTAAGGTTTTTTTTTTGCCGCCGACTAGAACTGTGACGTTACTGTGACGCGGCATTAAAAGGGTCTATAAAGTATTTTTTCTTAATTAGTCCAACCTACCTCCTTTATCTGTTTGATTGCTTGTTTCTAATCTACAGCTGTTTTGAACTGTGCATTGCAACTCTGGAATTTCTCTATTGTGGGACAAGTATGGATAGCTCTCTTATTAATACCAGATTTTAAAGAGACTAAAAAGAAATATGAAGAAGGATCACATATCAACAAAATAAACTACACCAGAAGTTGACGTAACTCATACTTCTTCTTGATATGTCACGACGTTCACTTTGAAGGTTTCTATAACAGTTGTTGCCACAGACAGTTCCTCCCACAAACGTGAGTCCGTGGTGTTTCGGTGAGAAGCGACAGCCGTGTTCTTATCAGACCCAGTGTCGTCTCTAACCGCCAGCTAACCGAAGCCCGCGGCGTCGACGACATGATTATGAACACGCTACACTACACACAATCATACTTTTAACTACTGTAAATGGTCCATGTGTTGCAGAGGTGCAGCAGGGAGACAACGCCACACAGAGAGGCCCCAGGAAAGGTACGGTAGACTTCTTCTTCTTTACTTTTTCTTTTACATACTGTATACATAGATAGGTCTGGCAAATATCAGGATAAAAATCTAATCTGAGCTCATCGCTGTGATAATCTGCTTTTTTGATCAAATCGTCATATCTCGTTTTTCTGTCCGTTTTTCCAACCTGCTTCTTTTAGTCTCAGAGTTGCCAAGTCCTCTTCTTTTTAGTAACTTCTGGCTTTTTTTTTCAAAGTCTCTTATGAAGGTTGTGTTTTTGGGTGTTCAAGTCTTAAAGATTTAGGCTTTAAATCTGGCACTTCCTCTCATAAATCCTTTGACACATGGATAAAGTTGGGGTAGCTAACTTTTTTAGTTTTAGTTGTAAATAAGTAAACTTTGTGTTTTCCACTAAAATGATAAATGCAGCACTTTGTGAAAAAAGCCCACAGAGTACTCTCTGAATCGAATAACAAAGAATTTTAGTTCTAATCAGGAGCACAATGCAGTTCTGATTGGCTGAGCTTGAGTGGTCCTCTCCAGTTTCACTTTAGAAAGAGAAAAAAGAGGGTTTTAAGTCAAAGTGGAAACTAAACTTAATACATACTGATATTAACAATGTATTGAAGGATTTATGAGAGAAAGTTGTCAGATTTAAAACCTAAATTGTGTAACCTACCTACCTTTAATATTGACATGTATTCATTTTGGTTGCAATTCAGCTTATAAACTTCTGTTTTGTATTGACAAGAGCCTTACGATATGATACGTAACTCGATATAAGGTCACGGCGATGCGTATCCTGATGTATATCCAATCCAATTCCCTTTAAACCACGTGTCAAACTCAAGGCCTGGGGGCCAGAAGCGGCCTTCCACCTCTTTCATGCGGCCTCAAGGTCTTATGAGGATAACTTTAATTTTATTTTAGTGCCAGGACTAACCTGTAGATTTGTCTGAAACTTAAAGAGTAAGTAATTTTTCAGACTAATGCAGATACGTTTATATTTAGCAATTGTCACTTCAATCAATACAATTATCAAAACTACTATTAATTTGTAGTATGTCAAAGATTAGTAAGGTTCATTTAGTTACAACAGGCCCTTCAAGAGACAACCCCGATGCCAGTGTGGCCCTTTGTCAAAATGAGTTCGACACCCCTGCTTTAAACAAAAACAAAAAAGAACAAAAGAAAGTATTGTTTACGACCTACAAATGCAGGATTCCTTAAAATCACTGTTAAGAATGTAACTGTGATTATGTAGAAATGCGGTTTCAACCTTTTTCATCTTGAGTACCCTTAATCATGATCTCACACACACCCTGTATGTCATGTGTTTTTTAGGGGTATTTTTCTTTACTGATTATTTTCATTTATAAACATTGCATTTTATTCTTTTAAATTCAAAACATTGCCTCTTAAAATGTGCTGCAAATAACATTTTCACATTACAATATTGCAATTCTAACGTTTCTTTTAAATCTGCAATCATCCAAGTACCCTATGGCAAATGTCCACGTACCTCCGGTTGAGAAACACAAATGTAGAAAAACAAAATGCAGAACACTGTATTTTCACACTGCTCTTAATGTTAGATACAAGAACTAGTCATTGTTCAGCTCAATAGCTCTTAAACAGCAGTCCAGGTTCAGAATGTAAAGTTATTATGTGTTTTAAGTATTCCGATACGCATCCCTGTGTTGATACGAGCATTGCCAACAAGTTTGCCACAACATTTCCTGATACACCCAGTACAGCCCTGCTTTTTACTAACAACAAAGTGAAACTGGAGAGGACCACCCAAACACAGCCAATCGGAGAGCTGCATTTGCCTCCAGATTTTTCAGACAGTACACAGTGGTCTAATTTTTCCACAACGTGCTGCATTGATAATAGACATTTTAGTGGAAAAAATAAAGTTTACAAATTTACAACTAAAAAAGTTAGTTGTTACTAGCATCACACTGAATAATAATACTTAGCAGTTGTATACATATCTGCTCTCTCAGCCTGCTCGACAGTCAGTAACGCGGTGTTAAAATACATAAATTATAGAAACCTCCAGCTTCTCAAAATGTGCTACATTAGTCCTTTATTAAATATGTATATAAGTAAAGGAATATTTAAGTTTTTAAGAGGCGCTGGAGGGAACCAGAGGGCTGACTGACATAGCTCCAGTCACAGATAACTGCACTTCTGCAAAGGGTCAGACCAGAGAGACAAGCTGGGATTTTGACATAATCTTTAATACATTAGATATGAACACCAATATATGTTCATTAATTTACTCTTTTTATTCATTGAGATAGCCGTTTTTCAGCAACATGACTGAAAAAAGGGTTTTCTAATCATCCATTAGCCTGATGCATTAGCCTCTGATGCAATGAACAAACCTAGTGGACCCTTAAACACTGGAGTGATAGTTGCTGGAAATTAGTCTCTATTAATATCTATGTAGACATTGAACCACAAACCAGACATTTGCAGCTAGAATATTCATTCACCACATTAACATTGTCCAGAGTGTATTTCTGATCAAAGTTATCTCTACTGAAGAAAAGCAGAACTTTTTTGATTAGAATGATTTAGTTTTTTTTGCATGAATATGACATGCGTCGCAGCCCCAGTTAATTTCTATGGTGGTTGTAAGATGTATATTTTAGGTATATTTTACAAAATCCTTATTCTAATCTTCACCTACCCCAAGCCCTAGCCCTAAACTTACCCAGTTTAGTAACTTGAAGCCTAAGCTTACCCGTTAAACCCAAAGAAAATGTGCTATGAAAGAAAGTGCTTATTTTATGTTTTATCATATCATGCATTATTACGGCATAACACTGTATACTGTATATGCAAAAAAAGTGTGAAATCATGCTCATTCTACACTATTTATGTGTTATGGTGTATATGCTTTCTTGGGAGACTGTGTTGGGAGAAAGGAAAAAGTCTGTGCACCTTTGGTCTAAGCCAAATTAAATGTAAGACCATTTTCTACATGTCTGTTTAAAAGGTGTGGCTGTCCTTACATTTTCATCTAATGGGATTTTCTTTGAAAATATTAAATATGAGTACATTCACACTTTTGGGACCAAAAAAACTGAATGGAGTTTTAATTTAGCCAGCAACTTCCCTAGCCAGAGTCAGAGTCCTGTGTGTGCTCAACGCCGTTATCCTGTTTATAAACCTAGTGGACCAAAGTTTACCAAAAACATAAGAAAAGTCCTGGTTTGAAGGTGGGATTAACCAACATGTGCTTCCAATCAAAAAAAAAAAAGAAAAAAAAAAAATCCCCACATACACGGACTTCCAGCGAATTACACTCAGATCCAGCTCTGAACCATTTTCTTTATTTCAACAATTGCATTTAACAGCTTCGTCAATAATATTTATGTTTCCTTCAACACTTCCATCAATGTTCGTTCACTCTGAGATTTAGCCCAAAACACACTCTTGAATCACTGAATATGACTTTCACTTCACTCATTTTAACATCACAAAATCAAACTTTTTCACATATACATTACATTATACATTACGTCTTTTGATGGTATTGACCACAGAAGCGCTTCACTGTTCTGGTTTAGAGCTTTCGTGTCAATTTCTCTGCTCCTGCTCCAGTTCTATTCCTGTGCTGACTCCCATACGCTCATATCTGTGTGATTTATGTGTAAAGTGGGTGCTCCCTGGACCAGAGCACACCGAGGGCCCACGTTTTGTTCCAGCGGTAATTGCTCTCTGTGGCTGCGTGCCCGATCCGTCATTTACTCTCCCACACCGAGCGCCCAGCCGGTGGTGAGGGGCACGCCGGGGTCTGCTGCCCGCTCTAATGAGGCTCTTATCAGGAAGATGAGACCGGCCCTGCACCCCTCCTCTGGCTCTGAACACCTCACACCTCCATTAGTCACCTGTCGGGACACAAAAGAAATACAACTGGAGCCTTTTCTCTCCCGGACACTCTTTCATGTCTCTGTGAACAGGCCGTTTTGTGCAGATTTATGGTAATTTCCCCTTAGCTTCATCTTACAGCCGGGTTTGGCACAGGTGACAATTTCAAGGAGCCCCAAGGTTATAATCCGCAGCCGTATAACATAGATCAAGGGATAACTCTTGGAAAGGCTGAATTTAGTATTCTAGTGTGATTTGTCACTTTTTGCCGGGACAGTTTCAGACAGAGAGTGCGTTTGAGTTGGAAAAATATAACAAAGTAGATGTGAGGTCTTAGTTTTAGACTTTATTCTTGTTGATTTGGAGAAGTTTAAAGTTTTGTTGCAAAAACACATTCTTATCAGACCTTAAAGCTGTTGTACCTAACTTTTTGTGCGTAACCCATGTCGTACACTGATGGCAAGTGTCCCACAAGACTTAGAAAGTGCTTCAAACCAATTGCCCTTGGCACAGACCTCGGAGCAGTGTGAGCACATGTTAGAGAGTTCGCGAGTGTGTGTGTAGGGACTGTAGTGGCTAGAGCTGGTGTACAAGTGCACTTCAGAAGTGTCTTGAACCGAACTGGCCTCACAGTCAGTGAGGCATTAATAATTAAACTGCTGTGTACTGTCTGAATCTAAGAACAATTATAGTTCTCATAGATGAAAGCTGCATTCTGATTGGCTGTTCTTGAGTGATCCACCTCAGTTTCACTTTGCTGTTTGTAAAAAGTTGTTCTAAAGCCGTGTTAAAGTCAAAATTAATGTTGATATTGATAACTATGTGCCAAAGGATTAGTGAGAGCTAGTAACTAGTAACTGATTTTGTGGTACCCCAACTCTAACTAGTTCAGTTACATTACATTATGCATAGCTGTGTGATTTTTTTTATTAAATGTAATGTATTATTTATATAAGGGGTTCAATGCATATGTTATTAAAAATTATTATGGAAGAATTTAGGCTATAAGAAAAAAACTAAGGCACCAAGGGTGTTTTTTTATTAATCCTGGTGCTAAATTGCAGGTATAAACCTTAAAAAGATGAAAGATGCACATATAACGTCTACACAAACAGATATGCACCATCTAAATTTTGCTTCCCTTAACCTCTTTTGCAAAGGTTTTGATGTTACAATTTAGCCGTAAGAAATCTGTATTAATGCCCCAATAAGCAGAAAGTGGCCTTTTTTTGACAAATTATTCTGGGTGAGAACCTGGAAGTTGGCTTCAATATGAATAAATGCATGTATGATATATGTGTACTCTTTTATAGTGGAATCCACACTTTGAATAGAAATTAACATATTGTTATAAAAAAAAATGTTTGTCTTTGTATATGTATTGTAAGTGTGTTTGGTCATAGAAGTTACAAAAATAATGTTGCTTTTGTAGTGTTGCCACAATACTAAAATTACAAGATTTCGCAATTTCAATACCAAGAATCTCTGTACCAATTTTGATAGCATGATGGATTAAAAATTTCCTTCATGAGGTCAAGGTTTTAGACAGTACAGTCATTTTCAACACTAAATCTTTGGACTTTCTTAATTTTACTTTGTGCTGTTGTACTAGTTCTTATGTGGTAGATCATTCGAGAGTTGTTGAGAAAAAAAAAATATTCTGCTTACGTCTCTTTGTTTTGGTAACGATGTTGTTCAAAATATCTGATGTTCGATACTTTTAGCAGTTCTATGACTTTGTAAAGTTCCTAATGCCGTCCTTCTGTGTTTGTGCAGATTACATCAAAGGCTCCATGTGCAACAACAGTTCATGCTCCATAAACTCAGACAACCCGTACGCCACCATCAGAGACCCTCCAGGACTCAGCTGTAAACTGTCAGAGAGCAGCTACGTGGAGGTCAAGTCCCCGTCCCACAGAGAGGTGCCCTTTGGAGGACAGCCACGCTCCTGGGCAGCGCCACCAGGGCCGTGTATGAAGTGGGTGAGTGAGACATAGACCGTATATAATATTGTCTACAGTCTGTGGGACTATGAACATCTGACCTGAGCTTTAGCCTGGTTCAGAATACACACTTCTTCAAGACTTTACAAAGATGAGTCTGTTCACCGTGCTCTCTGTGTCTTTCACTTTCACTTTGATTAAAATAGTTTTGTGTTCCATTCAATCTTTTAGCAGAAATCCATCATAGTCTCCAATACTTGTGTTACCTTTTGGTAACTTTTGTTTTGATATGGATGAGTGAGTCATGCCTGTCTGAACACTGGGAGAAGAATACTGAGACTAGACTGATTTTAAAGTAAAGATAAACACAACAACAGCCTGTTAAGCTGTGTATAGGTGTTTAAATTGCACAGGCTACTATTCCGAGTCATTTGTTGACAATTTTATTGCAAACTGAGCGAATAAGAAAGTTTCAAAATTTCAAAATAAGCACAAACCACCTGTGTCTCATTGCAAGAACAGTGTCATTTTCTATGATGACACAGTCATTAAGTAATGTTGTTTAAATTCACAATTACTTAAAAGAAGACATGCACATAAAATGTAACATTTTGTTAAATGTCTTACTCCATCGACTCATATTTTAGATTTTTATTTATCGCATGATAAAGTCCTTCTCACACCCCAGAACATTACACACCAACTTTATGCACTGAAAAAAATTTTATTTCTAAATTGGTTAAAATGTATTAAAACCTGGATTTTAATCTTTATCTTTTTTTAGTTAAGATGGTTTTACCTCATGTACCTAGAATATATGACTTGTTTCGATGTGTTTTCTGCCTTGTTTCGGTAAATTTGTTCTTATTTCAAATCAAATTACTCACTGCAAAAAAGGCCTTTCAGAAATAAAATAATTTTGTTTATTTTGAGGTAAAAAGAGGTTCAAATAAAATAATCTGCCAGTGCAGTAAGAAAATGTGATTTCTTAAGACAAAATGACACATCTTGTTTTGACAGAAAATTGTCAAGTTCCCTTGACAAGATTTTCAAACAAATCTTTTCTTAATTCAAGCAAATATGGCTTAAAACAGATACATATTTGCTTAAAATAAGTTTTTATATCAAGATAGAATATCTTAAAACAAGTCAAATAATCTTAGCAAGAAAAATCTCAATATGCTTAATTCAAGTCATTTGATCTCAGTTAGATTTTTCTTTTTTGCAGTGTTTGCTAAGATGAAAAAAACTTTTTTACTCACATCAATGGCAAATTTGAGTCCAGCTCAAAACTCTGGAAAACAGTCAGAAATATCTTAAAACAAGTTAAATAAGCTGCCAAATTTCTAGTATTGTTGTAGTTGTAACTGAGACTTTTGGCATTGTGATTGTACTTTTACTTTTATTACATAAGCACACATTTACTTTTATACTTTTACTCAAGTAAAGAAGTTTCCGCAGGACTTTCACTTTTACCAGAGTTGTTTTACACAAGTAACTGTACTTTTACTTCAGTACTTTTGCCCTCTCTGATAATTGGACGTTGGTTGCCATAGGTTACGTGTCTCATTCTAGTCATTATACTCACTAGTTGAAGCCCTAATTGTATTCCTCTGCTCTTGTAACGCCAGAGCCGGCGTGAGCGTACTGCAGGGACCTAACGGGATGGCGACGGGTTTCTCCCAGAACCCGTACGACCTGCCCCGGCCCGGCGCCCTCCAGAGCCACCTGAAGAGCCACTACGACCTCCTGCCCCTGCACCACAGCTCCGCCTCAGACCCTCCTCTCCCTGCCCTGGACGCCGACAGCCCCAGCTCGCTGCTCTAGACCCCTCTCCACCCCCCTCCCGCAGTGACCCTTCCGCCTCTGCCCCCTCCTCCTCCGGCGCGTCAGGGGCGGGAGGACCAGGACACACACCAGCGACCGTTACTGTTGGCTAAACCTGCTGCCCGCTGAGCCTCCCCTCGTGCGGCTTCGAACTCCTCAGCGAACAGGCCGCACATGAGGTGGAAGTAGTTTTCTGCGAGAGGAAAAACCCTTTATGTGACGCAGGCGAAACTGTTTCTAACAATCTCAAACTGATAGCAGGGTAAGAAGAAAGGTAGATTTATAATATATCCAGAGATTATCCTTCATCCGGGGAGTAGAAGTGGATTTTTAAATAGCTGAAAGTGGCGACAACGACCCACAGACGAAACTCTTAAAAACTCAAAAAATATACATGTTTTCGATGTGTTTCTGCTCTTGAAAATGTCTAAGTTTACAATTAATGGATGTTTAAGAAAGGAACTGTAACCGCTTTTGTGTTTTATTAAGAGTTTGATGATTTATATAAGTGATGGTGAATTTTATTGACGTGACCCTAGAATAAAAAACAAGCATGAGCAGATAAAAGGATTTCCACTGTAGATAGCTCACAGATTATTATTATTATTATGATTATTATTACTACACGTGAAATGGTCAGTGTCATTTTGTGAAGCTTTTATTTAACTATTTCCACTCTCTTTTTAGTTTCGTCCAAATGTAAATTATAAATACTATGGTTTCATCTGTGCAGCTCAAAGATACTCGTATGTATAAAGTACTTCTAAGATATAATATTTATGTTTTGATAATAATTATTTCAGCTAACTGTGAATCTCATCTCATTCTCAGTAGAAGCAATAAGATGTTGACAATCGTCTGTTGACATTAGGAAGTGTGTCATCTGTTTTGGGTTTTTTTATTTTTTCTGTTGTACTTCTCTCGCTGTCATTACAATGTGCCTTGTTTTGGCGCACATACGTATATTTCACATTAAAATAAAATCTATAAGCAGCATCTTCCTTCTCGGTATGCAGCGTTACATTTCCTGACCTCTGCAGTGACCCGGACTGGAAAAAAGAAGAAAACGTATTGTAAAGAATAAAGTATTTCTCCAAAGTTAATGTAAGTGGGTTTATAAGTGTGAACGTTCAAGTTGTACAAACCTATTAGTTCGTCTACACTGCAAAAAGTGAATTTCAAGACAAGTTTAAATTGTTTGTTTCTAGTTTCAAGCGTTTTGACTGATTGAAGCTCTAGTTGTGGTAGAATCTTGGATCATTTTTATAGTTTCAAACAGTTTCGAACTGATTTTAGTGCATTTCTTCTTGTTTTGAGCCAAATTATTTTTGTTTAATTTAAATTTGTGTTCTTATTTTAAGCAAATTTCTCTTAGAACCAGTTAGAAACGCCTTGATTTAAGTGAAATAGTCTACATTACTTAAGCTTTTGACTCTTCTCTAGTTAAAACGACTTGAATCCAGATTAAAATTCTGAATCCAAGTGACTTTAAAGGTACACCGTGTAACTTTTTGACCAAAAAATGAAAATCATGTTATTCTGGTTTAGATGTCTTTGTGGCAATAAATCAATAATAAAAATATATGACTTTATTCGGAGCAAGGTTGCACGACCCCAACAGGGCCTCCTCTTGTTTGTTTTCAAACAAAAGTTGCTCTTTTAGATATGTTTTTTGACACTATAACATAAAACATGTTTATTTTCAATACAAATATTCTAAAGAATGATTTTATCTTTCTGTTTGTATTGAATTGTGCAGTTGACTTTTTACCTCCACAGAGTTACACTGTGCACCTTTAAACAAGTCTAGATTTATGTTTTTTGCAGTGTCATGGATATCTGTGCCTAGTGATGCACCGGGATCGAATGTCGGCGCAGATTCATGAGATTTTGCGATCTCATTGCCTGCATATATCTGTTGTGACCATTCACACTGCTCCTCATACTCTGCCCTTCTTTCTCACTTTTAGTTCTCCAGCACTGCTCAGTGTGACAGCTCTGTCAGATTTTAGGGAATGTTAGGGGTTTATTGGGCATTATCTCTGTACTCAAAATGTGTTTAAAAAATATTTTGGTAACACTTTTAAATAACTACACCTTAATTAGCCTTAATAAACCCTTAATAAAGCATGAGTATAGACTTAATTCATCATGAACATATCATGACAAATTAATGAATGATAAAGTTTACGCTTCGTAGCTTCTTATTTACACCAAACCCTCCCCGTCAACTCTAAACTCTAACCTTAGTTTATTAAAAAAGGAGTAGACTTAATAAACTTTTTAATCCATTAACTGATAATTTGTTCATGATTAATGAAGTCTTTCTTCATGCTTAATTAGGGCTTTACTGAGGCTAGTTTAGGTGCAGTTATTACAAAGTGGTACTAAAGTTTTTATTAATTTATCCCTGGAAATTTTTGTTTATTCTCATTAATAATTTCTGCTTATTTTGATCTGGGAATTTCCTAATGATAAAATTTCACATTTTTGCTTTATTTATTCACACCACCACAAGACCAACACCAACCAGTCACACTCACACCAAATCCATACCAGGCAATGTGGGTGTGTTGCTTGAGGCACAAAGACAGTTTCTTCTCTAGTCGTCTGTGTCACCTGAGGTTCCAGCGGTCTCCCATCCAAGGACTGCCCAGGCCCAACCTGCTTAGCTTCTGAGATCTGATGGAAGACACTGGCAAACTGGTGCGTCCACACATAAATGTATGTATAATGTTCTTACGCAATGTTGTGTAAGAGGCGCAATGTAATGAATAGAAAATCACAGTTGTTGGATGTTTTTACGCCACAAGATGGTGCTGTTCAGTTCACAAGTCCTAGAACTTTGAATATACCTTTTATATTTCCTACAAAACCAGATATAGATTTGTTTTAGTAACCTTACATGTGTTTGAAGCTCCTGTTTTTAGTTTGTACACGTGTGGTGTGAGTCAAGCAGTCGTACTTGTGTCTGTGCAGCCAAGCCTGTAGAGTCTGACACCTGAAGGACAAGACCAGACAGACCAGACCAGGTCCAGGGCCATTCTCCTGCTGCAAGAACCTCCAGAGCCGAATGAAGATTGATGGAGCGACCATCTCACTGTACACTGCAAAAAGTTCCAAAATCAGGGTATTAACCTTAGTTTGTTATCATTTTCACTGGTTAAGAAGTGTTTACTTGATGGATTGATTTGACTTACTTTCAATGTGTTTCTGGTCAACAAAAGCCCACTTTTCAGATATTTATACCGTTGTATACTTTGCCATGAAATTTTTCAATTTGGTGATTTCAATTTGTGAATAGACACAAACCTTTTTTACAACAAAGAATTAATTTAAACAATATTCATTTTAGTTGCATTTATATATTAATATTATTGTTCTGTTGAATATAATTTCATGTGAACAAACCTATTCATATGTAGCATATTGTCCATAGCAGACCTGGGCAAACTGAGGCCCAGGGGCCAGACCCAGCACAAGTACTACTCTTTGTATTCTTTTTATTTGATTGCTTTAATTTTGGACTGTGTGTCTTTGCTTGATTCCATAATATTTATCATAATAAATGGTTAAAATAGAAGAATAAAAAGCTTGTTTTACCTGTTTTACAAAAGACGTGCTTACAATATTGATGATTTCTCATATTATGGCCGCAGTCTGGCTCTCCATCACTTGTCCAGGTTTGAATATGGCCCTGGGGGCCCACTTCTGGTCTGTTAAGGAACAGAGAGAGCAGAAATAAGTAACAAAAAATAAAGATTTGCTCATTTCTTTGTCAAGCTGTATTTGTATAATCAATTAACCAATCTCTTTATTGTCGCATGAGGGAATTTGTCTTGGGCCGATAGCTGAAAACACAAGCTTAACGTAGAAAGTAACGTACGTAGCATGAACTTTTATGTATTTTACAGCAACACTGCTGTTAATGAGAAACACAGCACAGTGGCAGCGGAGAAAGCACTCTCGCCTCACAGCAAGAAGATCGCAGGTTTGACTCCCGCACAACCCGAGCCTTTCTGTTTGGAGTTTGCATGTTTCTCCCCGTGTCTGGGTGGGTTTCCTCTGGGCACTCCACTTTCCCCACCAACCAAAAACATGCATGTTTGGGTAAAATCTTCTAGCTTCGGTAGTCCTGACCAAGCCTAGCAGGACGAACTGGAGATGAAGATGAATCCCTGAGTACTGCACTGTGGCTCTGTTTCTTTTATTGAGTAGAAGCATCAATCAATCAATCAATCAATCAATCAATCAAAGTTTATTTATTGAGCATGTGCTTTACATGAATAAAAGTCATAAAAAATAACACAAGAAAAAGGTCTAACAAAGCTTTAAAAAGACCATTAAAACAAAGTGTCTGAGTGTGTTAAAAGCCTGTCTGAACAAGTGAATCTTAATGAGGGACAGGTCAGAGACAACACGCAGACTGACAGGCAGACTGTTCCACAGTTTAGGAGCAGCAACAGCAAAGGAACGATCGCCACACTGCTTGTACCAGGACCTGGGCACATCCAGAACCATCTGGCTGGAGGACCGGAGGGCTCTGTTGGGACACTGTATGGTTAAAATGTTAGATGTGTACAGGGACGTAGCACCACATTCTGGGCCCCAGGTACAAACTTTGCTGATGGGCCCCTAATACATAATCTCATGTTTTAATTATTTCTCATAATTTTTCTATTCATTTGCGTTCTATTTCCTTCTAGAATACTAATAAATGCTTTTGTGTATGTGTCACTCATATAAAGACAAGAATAATAAAAAAAATGCACATTTATTGTACGGATCATTTTGTGTCAAACTTGGCTTTATTTGTTCACTGAAATCTGCTAACTCTTGCTTATAATAATATGTTTTCTAGCTTTTATATTTGTGAATAATTTGGCCAATTAATATTTTCCCTTTGCCATGTTTTATAGAAGTGATGGAGCCTCTGATATCACAAATAATTATCTCACAAGCATAAATGGCCAGCTTTTGGGGGCCCTTTTCTGCCTTGGGCCCCGGGGAAAGTAGTACCATTTACCCCCCAGTCCAACACCCCTGGATATGTAGGGTGGAGCCAGGTCGTGGAGAGCTTTAAAAACAAACATTAAAATTGTATAATCTATGCGGAACCGTACAGAGAGCCAGTGGAGAGAGGAGAGAATGGTTGTGATGTGAGAGTATCTGTTGGTCATAAGACGGCCGCAGCATTCTGTACTAACTGAAGACAATAGAGTGATGACTGAGAAATGCTCAGATAAAGTGCATTGCAATAATCAATATGGGAACTGATAAAAGCATGGACAGCCTTTTCCAAATTGTTTCTTGTCCAAGATCAAGACAAGCTCCAAATCACTGACCTTCAAATCCAAATTGAGTCCAAGTCCATTTTTATCAAGTCAAGTCTTGAGTCATTAAAATAGTGACTCAAGTTTGACTCAAGTTCAAGTAAAGGTTTGTATGCCTGTGGTTACTGATTAAGGCAAACTAATAATAAACTTGTTTCAGGGCGCACAGAGAGGAGCTTGACCACTAAAATAGAAACTGGTCAGAAATGTGCCTGTTTTTCAAAAAGCTCAAATATAATAATGAAACAAACTGTCACAAAGGAACTGGCACATAGCAACATATATTGGGTTTATAGTTATACCTACTAAATATTCTTTTCTACACGAATCATTAATAATCAGAGTGTCAGAAAAAACTGGGACCCAACAGCTGAAGTGTTGGGAGCCGCTGCTGCATGGCACTTGTAGTCCAGCAGGGGGCGGTGGTGTCCATGTCGTTTGTGCAGATAATTAAAACCATATAGGTTTCAGTCAGTGACATTGTTTTAGAAAAACATGGATTTAACAGAGCTCCAAGTAGATGTAATGTCTGTGGTGTTAGCTGGACATTGTTCTTGAAAGTATTGTGTAGGCTAATTAACAGCAGATACAAGAAAAAACATATATTTATCCAAAACAGGATTTTTAGGCACAAGAATGCAATGTAATAAAATTTTATATGAGCTTGAAAAGAATTGTGAAGAAAAAAACTATTAAATCACATTCCCCTGTCTTAGAAACAAGACAAAACAAAATACTTTTTCTTCTGCAATTAAAGCAATTATGCTTTAAATTAATTACCAGAACCTGTGAGATCACAAGCTTGAGCTTCTAGGTAAAAGGCAGGTCAATTAAGTTGCAACCTGAAAAGACATAGGCCATGTTTACATGATGTTTCTTAATTCCGAATTAATTATTCCGAATTAATTAATTCGGAATTAAAATATTTTCCTTCAAGTTTACATGGAAATAATAATTCCGAATAAAGGTTTACATGTTAAACACGCTAAATCGGCTTTATCTTATTCCGCTTAACGTCTGGGTTAGAGAGAGAGAGGAAAGGGAACGCACATACGTCATTACGTCATTACGTCTACCGGAAAAACAAACGTCCGATAGATACGGGACACCAGCTTTTGGCTTTTTTTTCACCTGGGATTGTTGTAACGCCACGGACGCAATGGTACTAACTTTTTTTGGAGTTGTTCCGATGAAAGTCTTTAAGCAGCAGCTGGAGAATCACATCATCCGCTCCACGCCATGTTCTGTGAGCGAAGGAAAAGTAATTCCAGTTTCCACTTGTTTGGGATCAGCGCAGCGTCTCTCTCCGCGTACATGACGTACACTCCTTGTTCAAAACTTTCCGCTGCCTCTGCGAAAAGGTGAGTGTTTCGTGTTTTCTCCCACCACTCTTTCATTATTTGTAGCTACTGTAGCGCATTTAAATACAAAACAAAAAGTTTCGTGTCCGTGCCGCCATCTTGCATTGCGTCATCGCCGTCAGAAAGACAACGTGCGAGCATGCGCAGTGTGAACGGAATTGTTTTTATTCCGAATAAAACGGTTACATGAGAAAGGAATAAAATTATTCGGATTTAAAAGCGGAATAAACCACCCACTTTATTCGGAATTAAGTTTAAATCCGAATAAACTTTTTATCAGGAATTAACTGTTTACATGGACTTTTTAAAGCGGAATTAATTTAATTCAGAATTAAATTATCTTTATTCGGAATTAAAACCGTCATGTAAACGGGCAATAGACAATAGAATAAGGCACAAACCAACACTTAGAGAAAGGAAAGTGCAAGAAGAAACAGATTTAAACCACACTGCAAAAAGAGTTTTCAAAATATATGAAAACTTTGCTTATTTTGAGGTAAAATGTCTTAATTTAAATGAAATAATCTGCCAGTGCAGTAGAAAATTTACTAACCTTGTTGTTTTGAGAAGAAAATGCTAGTTTCAAGGACTCTTGACCAGATTTTAAAGCAAATTCTTGATTCTAGAAATTATGGCTTAAAACAGATACAAATTTGCTTAAAATGAAAGAGGTAAATCAGGATAGAATATCTTAAAACAAGTCAAATAATCTTGGTCTTATTCAGTGAAAAAATTGTATTGGTCTTATTAATTAGTCTTTTAAGATTCTTAATTCATTCTTTTTTGCAGTGCAGTTTCTCACAGTATTCTCTGACCAGACCATGTGTTTAAACAACAGCTTAAATATATAAGTCTATTTATGCACTGTTTTAGTTAAAATCCAGAGTATTTCACATTATAACGTCCAGCCTGTTCCGCACAAACTCACTGAACCTGCTCCGTGCGCAGTTGAACCCCGGTCCCTCAGGATCCGTGTTATTCTCCATCTGCGCACCGCGGTACATTCCACTGTTGTGCCGCGCGCCCAGACTCAGCGCGCGTGCCAGCGCCTGTGACGTGGGGCGGGTTTGTAACGAGTCACGTGACCAGCCCAGCTCCGCTCCGGGATAAAGGCACTGCTCTCTCGCTGTGGATGTAACAGTGGATGTAACAGTGACACGGCTGAGACGCCCTGAAGATGGAGACTGAGATTATTATTGTTTTGTCCCGCGCGCGCAGCCAGTGAAGAGGACGCAGCGGTGAAGCGCACGTTTGCGGACAGAAGAGCGGACGACGCGCCTCATCACCGCCGAGACTGAGAGACGTGAGTGCACTGACTAAACACGAGCTTTTACCGTTTTGTATTGAGACACATTTAAAGAGAATGTTCTGGTCTTTGCTCTATAAAGGCCGGAACCGGGTGAAGCCTATTGTAAAACACAGGCCTAATTAGAATAAGATCTTGTTCATGGGCCTATATTACAGCCTAATCTGAGAACAAATGACTGTATGTAGGTTATGTATGTCTGTTACATTACATTTAATTTGATTGGTCTTGTTTTGAAGCGTGTTTGATGTCAGCTCTTATTGTGGTTATTTACTGCGCTGCTATTGGTCCGCGCTGGTCAGATGGACGTGAGCTTATCTCAGCGTAGCCTCCTGATGCTCTGTAAGATGGCCTCTGTGTGTATTATCATCCACACTGTGCGCAGAGGTGTTCCGTGTCCGTGGGTCGTTTCTGTTTGGGTTGGAGACATTCCTCGGTGCGTCTGGGCGTCACGCACGCAGGGGCTCCCCTGACTGTCAAACGTGAGGAATGCAAATGGCTGTGAGGACTTGACGCCTAAAGGGAACCAGATGTGAGGAAGCGAGCGCGCTCTCCCTCCCCCACACACTGACTTGGCCCGGTCTGAGCCCACCTGAGCCCGCTCCAGCTCAGAGAGGGGATGCCCAAAGCCAAAGAGCCAAAGATCACGAGACATAGCTGCCTTTAGAGTGCCTATGAGTTAAATATACACAGGATTATGATTAAGATTTTTCTAAACATTTTGCTTGTTTTACCCACTTTGGTTGGTTGGAGAATCTAGAGGTAAATGGTATACTTTTTCTGGGGCCTCCAAAGCATGTCATTTTTGCTTCACTAAATGTAAATATTTATTATATCGGATCGCTCCATCACTCATTTAAAACGTGGCAAATGAACCAAAGAAAATCACTGAACAAAAGGAATATTAATTAATCAAATTATTAACAAATACAATAGCTAGAAATTATATTATTATAAGCAAGAGTTTGCAGATTTTAGTAAACAAATAGCCAGGGTTTAGCACAAAATGATCAGAGAAAGGACATTTTCTCTTGTAAGAGTTCAATAACAGCTAAAATAAACTACAGTTTGATAACAAATTCAACCCACAACAAGTCTACTGAGCACTGGGTTTGAACTGACATGTAAACAGAGAAAATCAAGTCAACAGTTGTAGCAAAGCAGATAAACAACAAGACTTTAGCTTCTCACATTTATCAGACATTGAAATCCACAGTTGAACTTATTACCTTTTTCTTCCTAAAAAAATCTTCCCTAAATCATTAACTGTTGTTGCAGACAACCGTTGCCGACAAAAAAGAAATACACTGAAGAAATGCCACTCATTCTAAATGTTCGGCATTTTTGGAATAAAATGATGTAAGTGCATAACCTCTATTGTCAAACTTCTCAAGTTGTTTTTATTCCTGTCTTTATGTGAGGAATGCCAGTGCTTCTCCATAATTTTGACAAGAAAAAAAATAAATGTCTGTTTTGTAGTTGTTTTTCAATATAATAACAACCTGAAAGTTAGCATTATAAAGCATTTATTTGATCTGCAAAAACCCAAACAGCACTCGATAAGTGGAATGTAGAAATTAAGTCAGTAGGCTGTATATGAATATTTTGGATTGAAAGAAAACCAAATGAAAAGAAAACTAAACCAGACTAAATAATGAAAACAGGAGATTATGTGTTATAGGGGCCCATAAACAGATTTGTACCTGGGGCCCTGAACGGCTCTGGGGGAATCCACAACTGTTACCTGGCAACCACATTGTAAATCTGGGACCAAAATCATTACAAAAGTGACAATGTGACAAATTATTAAAACTTGTAACACTTTAATTGTGTTTTGGAATTTTGGACATGGAGGATTCTGTTTGAACTTCTTTTTTATTTGCAACTTACGCTGAAACTATGATAATTATTTACTACAAAGACAATGACGCCAAACTAGGTCTAAATGTTTTAGTCTGTCATATGGGCTTTAACGTCAGTGTGTGTTGTAATCATGATTGGTGAAATATATTAATTATGCAGCAATAACTTGATGTTCATCTTGTCAGCGTAGATCTGCCGTTTTGAAATGTCACGGTGTGAGACTGTGATGCCTCTGGAGGAAGTTGCCATATTGGATGACAAGAGGAAATCCTGCTGTGACCTTATTTGGATTGTGATGATGAGGAAATGTGTGATTGAAAGAGTCTTGTCTCTGGGAGTCTGTCAGAAGCTGCTGTCTGTGGTTCAAGTGCAGGACAGAGTAGAGTTGGACCTTACTTTAGATTATAGCAGGTGAAATGGCCAAAAATTGCTTCATGGTAAAAGATGACATGACAAAAATATATAATTGTCAATGTGATTAATGCTAAACAAAATACTCACTCTATATTATTTGTATTCACTTGCAAGGATATTTATGTGATTGTTTTAAGCTCTGTTTCCTCTTTTCAGTCAATCATAGAAAATACATTCTAAAAAATAATGGTATAGTATGAGCAATAATCACAAGGCGATAAGTTAAATTTACTTAAACTTTGTGTTGAATAACTTGACAATGTGAGTTAAATATTGTTAACTTTTAAGTTATGGGAGAGAGAGGAAAAAGAGAGAAAGAGAGAGAGAAAGAAGAAAAAAGGGGGTAAAAGAAGAGGAGAGAGAAAAAGAAAGGGAGAAGGAGAGAAAGTTAGAGAGAGGGGGGAGAAAGGAGAATAGAGTCAGAGAGTGGAGAAAGAGAAAGGAAAGCGAAAGAAGAAAAAGAGGAGAGACAGAGAGAGGAGAGAGACAAAAGCGACAAGGGAAAGAGAGAAATAGGAAAAGAGTCAGAAATAAAGAGAGCGAGAACAGGGGAAAGGTGGGAGAATGGGGCTAGAAAGAGAGAGAGACTCACATACATCAGTTTAATAACATAAAACTTTAGGGAAATTGTACTTATGCGTAATTGCATTTTCAAGTTAAACTGCCTTATTATTATGTTTTACAGTACAGAAGTGGTAAGCAGCCAAAGAAATTGTTCTAACATAGAGCAGGGGTTCTCAAACTTTTTAAAGTCAAGGACCCCCAATTTATTCAAAAAAATTCCAAAGACCCCCTATTGTTTTTGCATTGTCATCACAGGATAGTTCTAAAAATCAAGCCAAGTTTATATCAAACTTTGAATAAAATATTAGTTTCTTATCGTTATTTTTCTGGTGTACTTGTTTCTATCCAAAACATTACACATTCAGAGTTATATACAGTATAATAAGAAAGTGTAATGTTGAAGAAATTACCAATGTTTTAAAAAGATTTGAAGGAACCCTAATGGCCCAAGGACCCCCTTTGAGAACCACTGACTTAGAGTAAAGTGATATCAGAACATCATAACTCAGGTAAAACTAGACTTAAAAGAGTCAGAAATGTCTTGAAACAAGTGATAAAAGCGACTAAGTAAATTTACTCTGGTTTACTTTTACCAGAGTTGTTTTTACACATGTAACTGCACTTTTACTTGAGTAGTGAACTTCAGTACTTTTGCCATCTCTGATTGCCCAGCTCTAATACTAAGCTCGACTTCAAATGTTGTCCTAAACTCTGCTCCTCTCCAAAGCGTGTGTACAAGCTCTTTAGCGACGTATTTTATTTAAACTGTCTAATTAGTGACTCTGGAGCTCCTTAAGCGTCTGAAACTGGCTGGAAGCACACACTCGTTTGGATTAAGTGGAGTTAGATAAATGTGCTGTGTAACGTAATGACGAGGGCCGTTAGTTCCACTGTGTTTAACCACCACACTCCTCCTCTTCACTCCGTCCTCCTCCACGCTGACAACGATGAAGCTGAGGTTTTAGAGAGGCAGTTGTCATGGCGACCGTTTTAGGCCCGGCGCTTCCTGTTGAGGAGGATGAGCAGATGCAGAGATGTGGTGGGATTACTTTCTATATTTATTCTAAGCTGCGTTTTATCTGATCAGAAGTGCATCATGTGTCGGCATCTTTTTAGAGAAATGCATGTTACTGATTAAGAAGGGTGTTGCAATGTTAAAATTTACAGTGACCAATATTGGGTAAAAAACAATAACAAAAACAGCAATATATTAAAAGCAGAGATGGCAAAAGTACTGAAGTTCACTACACAAATAAAAGTACAGTTACTTGTGTAAAAAACAACTCTGGTAAAAGCCAAAGTCCTGCTGAAACTGCTTTACCTGAATAAAATATAAAAGTAAACGTGTGTAAATTTACTCAAGTACAAAGAGTGCAACACACTGCCAAAAGTTATCATAGTCTTGGTTAAAACTAATACTAGAAATTTGGTAGCTTATTTGGCTTGTTTTAAGATATTTCTGATTCTTTCATTTGTTAAATGACATTTGTCAAATCATAATATCTGTGTCATTATGCTGTGCTCCAGGCAACTGTGTTCCAACGTAATCAGCTCGTACGTAAACATTATGGCTAATGCTAACCTTTAGGCTAAACAAAAGTAACGTTAAATAATCAGCAACCAATGTTTTAACATTGTTTTTGTGGCAGTTAAACCCTCAGATTCATTTATTGTGGTGATTGTTTATCTTGTGAAGTGGGACTTCCTCGAAATATGCCAGTTCCCAGTTGCCTTGTAGTTTAACCCAAATTATGTCATATTTTCTGGACAAAATCCAACTACAAACGTCATGGAAATGGCCAATTAGCTGTTTGGTGAAATCTTAAAGCGAACCCTGAATATAAACACAAGTTTACCCTAAAACACTTATAATATCATCACTTATATAAATACAGGACAAATACCATGAAGTATTTGTAGTTTTATTAAAATTGTGTTTAAAGAAATGACATGAAGGCTGCAATTTTGCTGCGGTTATGACATAAAATTGTGTTGTCAGGTAGCAGGTAACTAAGCAACATTAATTCCTGGGTTAAACCTTGTCAGTTTGAGCCGGAGCAAAGCCAAATACAGAACGATTATGTGGAATCTAGTAAACTGAAGATAATCAAGAGGAACTGGACACTGTCAGTGGTGTTTTTGTGGAAACTGTTCACAGAACCGCAAAGGTAACCATGGAAACACTATTTTATGTCATCAACCAATATGGCAGCGTCCAGTGGCTTTAAAACAACATAAACAATGACAATTTTATAAAAAATTGTAAGCAGTTATATATTTGTTTGTAATTTATTTGAATAAGCATGACCAGTACCAGTATGTTTTAGCCATATTTGTCTTCATAACCAGGGTTCCCTTTAAATATAATCAAGTTCAGTGTTTTACTGAAACTATATAATATAACCTATATTATTATACGCAATAAAGAAATCTAACAAAAAACAAAACAACAAAAAACAGTGCACCTTAAGAATTTCTTAACTCAAAATGATGTTTAAGATCAACATTTTTCCAGATTAAGTGCGGTAATTTTCTCTTTTCCCCTCATTTTACTATTTCAAGCACTTTGAATTACTTTTTGTATGAATTCTACATACAAACAAACTCACCTTGCCCATTCGAAAGTTTACAATTTAGTGTTTGTTTTTACTACAGAATTTCTTGCACATCTTCAAAATACCACAATATTGTCTAAAACTTGCTCAGCATTTTTATTCCTAATTTTGGATCCTTTTGTTACAATCGTCCCGCAAACCGAGAACGTGAGTGCTTTCTGTTCTGCGTTAAAGCCTGCACAGCTGCTTTGGCTCTGGACTTGTGTTTTTCCACAACACAGGCCTGCAGGGAGGGCAGTAAACAGCACCTCTGAGTCCTAAAACATACTTCCTCCCTCTTCTCTGACAAAAGCATGTGCAGTATTTTACATAACTCCAACGGCATTAGCGAGGTCACTGCAATGAAGCGCTCCCATATTTCATAGTGAAGACAAGGAATTTTACTCTTTAACGTGAGCCAGATGTGTAGAATGTGTTTATGTTTTGTGATGGTAATGTGTACGCGGTTTAAACACTGAGGTGAGCGGACGAGTCAAAAATCATGCTTATGTAAGAACAGAGCTTTGTTACGTTTTATTACATTTGCTCACAACTTAAGCTGATGTGAAAAGCGCTGACGTAACACATATAATTTAGACTACATTTACAATAATACACTTTTTATATCATTCAAGTGTAGTGTTTAAACTGTTAAAACTACTAATTACTCAAATAAGTTCAATAATTCATTCATTTTCTACCGCTTAATCCTGTTAGGGGTCGCGGTGACTGGAGCCTATCCCAGTAACTGTGGGCCTTAGGCAGGGAAACACAGTGGCCAACTTGCCGCAGGGTTAGACAGACAACCATTCACTCTCTCATTCACTCACTAAGGGAAATTTACAGTGATGCCCAATTAACCTAAACATGCATGTCTTTGGAGGTGGGAGGAAACCGGAGTACCCGGAGAAAACCCACGGTGACACGGGGAGAACATGCAAACTCCACCCAGAGAGATCGTGAGATGTTGTTATTGTCTGACCCGGGAGTCGAACCCACGACCTCCTTATTGGGAAGCCAGAGCTCTAACCACTTGACTACCGTGCACCCCAAGTTCAATAATGCCATCATAAAATGTTACTTAACAAGCAAAATACAGCTTAACTGAGATCTAAGTTGTTCTCCTCAAAAGATGTTTAAATATTTTGTGGAGTTGTGGATGGATCCAAAATTATCTTTGTGCTCTCCACAGCAATAAATGTAAATCCAAAATCGGTTTCTTTCAGTAGCTCAAAACCCATATGACAGGTTATCATGGTTTTTCTAATTTTGACTTAGTTTGGTGTGATAGTTCTTGTGGGAAATAAAATATTTATGACTAGATTTTGAGCAAACATTTAACAAAAAGTGTTACAAAGTATTATCACTGGTCAACTTGTATTGTCTGTGTCATTTATGTGGATTTTTGTCCATATTTACTACAACAACAGTCTCCAAAGAAAACGAAATGTCAAGAACATACAAAGCACTTTTTCACACATTTTTTCGTCAATGTTTTACAAAAAGCCAAAACATAAAACAACCACAAATTTTAGTTGACATTTTCTGTGGGTTTAACAGGAAAATCTTAAACCCAAGCCCCAGCCCTTAACTTACCCATTTTAGTAACTTGAAGCCTAAACTAACCCGTTTCACCCAAAGAAATGTCTCCAAGTAGCTTCAACCAAAATACATGATTATTTTACGTTTTGGCTTTTCATAACATATTGACATAAATAAACATGAAAACATGCTTATTGTACATTTTGTTGTATATCTATGTTTTCTTCAGAGACTGGGCTGATTTACATCTTGGTTGCAAGCTAACAGTTGTGGAATTATCGCTGTATGTCATACATACTAGACAAAAGACAATTATGAACCTCATCAAAACAGTCAAATTGGATGAAAATATTTGATACAAGATCAACTACAATCATGTTCACTATGTTTTATTGTTGTTAAACCTGTAATACACACGTTAACCCTCGCTCTAAAATATCTCAGTTTCAGTAGTTAAGCATGTTTGGGCTTGGTTTCTTGGATGGAAAATGCTGAAACACATCTCTGTCACAATTACAATTTACTCACTTTTAGAGAATTATAAACTCTAAATTGTTGTCAAGATATCTAATGTTAATGGCCTAAAACTGCTTGTTGTGTGTGTTGTGTGCAGCTGTGGTAATGGGCCATGATGGAGGATAAAGGGCCTCGTGTAGCCGACTACTTTGTGGTGGCTGGCCTCACCGACTCGCCCACACCTCTGGAGGAGGGGCTGCACTGGGATGAAGTGTCCCTCGGTCGGTGCAGCCTAAAGCCCCCATCACAGATGTGGCGGTGGTCATCCGGTCGCTGGGCGAGGAGGTGCCTGCGGGGTTCACCTGTGTGGAGACCACCCCCTCGGGCCTGTCCGCAGAGCTGAACGGGGCCAGCCTCAGGGGCCCGCAGATCTTCTTGTGCTTCAAGCGTGGACGAGATAAGCCGCCGCTGACAGATCTCGGGTAAGTAATCCTCAGTGACCCTGCTCCAGAGCCACTAATCACCGCTCTAATCTGCAGCACGCTTCTGCCCGGACAATGAACGACAAACTGTTCACTCTTATTATCTATAGGAGGGATTTGAACTCATTATTATTATCACATGTGTGAATTTAACACCTGCAAACATTACAGTATACAGAATAGTGACATTCCTATGCTTAACCAAACAGCTTTATTTTTTAATTAAGAACTGGTTTGTTAAAGCTGACTTCATAGAAATTTGACAATAATATCATTAATCATTAATTAGATACTATTCACTTTTTACCAACCCTGTAAAAAATATGATAAAATTGGGACTAAACATTACAAAACATACATTTTAGTTTTTATCCATCATAACAAGGGTAAATTGGAATGAAGCTCTTCTCCACTTTGACGCTTGATGTGGTTACAGTGTTGGAAATCCGATGTTAAGGAATAGAAAGCCAAACTTTTTACTTCTTTTAAAACATTTCTTGTGAATTAAGAGTATTTTTAGCACAACTAGTTCAAGTCAAGTCACAAGAAAGTTTAAATAAAGATTCCTGATGTGGCGTTATGTCAGAAAAGTAAACAGAAAGTTAAAAAAAGACATTAAAACACCAGGCGGAGCTAGCATCATGTTAGTATTTAGCTTGCAGCTACTGTTAACATTGTTGGATATATTTACATTGTTGGACCGTTGGATCACTTTTCTTATCTCCATGTCTTCGTGTCTATATTTGACACAATATATTTCCTTAAATCCCAGTTCACAAGTGGTATTTACCAGTTCGAGTGTCATTCTAGCGCATTTTTACAAGTGGGAAGTTGGAAATACAGTATATCAGTTTCCAGTTGCCCAGAACGGACCATAAGCAGCTATGTGCTAGCTAGCTAACTGTAACTCAAAAAGTCAATACACCCAAAAAGTGTGCATTTATTTAATTTCTGGTCACTGCATTTTCGATTTTTATTTATGTAAACTTTTCAGCTGAGTTTAATTAAAAAATGTGAGAGACTAAATGCTATGAACTCTTGTGTCCGTCAGGGTTTTGTACGAGTGGAAGGAGAAGCTAAAGTCTGGCTGTCACATCGTTCAGACCACTCCCTCCGGTCGCCCTGCAAACATCAGCAGCTCCTCGTCCCAGCGTATCTACATCACGTACCGGCGCGCCCCCAAAAGCCAGCCCCACACCTCCCTGGCTCTCACCGATGTGTGCATCATCGTCCCGGGCAAAGGAGAAAGTCCTCCACACACATTCTGCAAAGTGGACAAGAACCTCAACAGCAGCATGGTAAGTCCCTGTTTTTAACAAGAAATAAAGAATAAAAGTCATTGAAAAGTCACTAATAATTTATGCTTACTATTTTATTTTGTCAGTGGGGATCATCTGTTTATCTTTGCTATAAGAAGTCGCTGGCCAAAGCAAACACAATCGCATACAAAGCAGGTAAACTTCACTTTTAATTTGCCAGGGAATAAATGTATGTGTGCTTTATTCAGAAACATGGTTATATTTTTAACGAATAGACCTGTTACCACAATGGAATACCTACATAGAGCTAACTTGCAAATAAAACTTTTTGTTGACAACAGTTAGCTATAGCTGCAACCACCTCAATAATGCACTAGCTAGCTCATTGTGCCTCAAAGCTAATGCTATCTTTTAAAAAAGTTAAAAACATACAGTAAAGAAATCTATTAAAATTCAAAGTAATGTGTTTATGTTAACATTGTATTAAGTATTTTAAATACATAAAACATATACTGAAATAATCAAAATTGTGTGCGCCTCAACAGTAGCATAGGCTAACAGTAGCATAGGCTAACAGTAATTAGCATTAACATTGCAAGACTCGTTTTAATTAAGTGTCCTTTGTGAAGTATATTCATTTTTTTAAATTTTTATAGTATATTGTCAGACACAACAGCTGTTCAATGCTGGAACTTTAAGGGTTATTCATTTTAGACTGAGTTAGCATAAACTAGCCAGGCTAGCGCCACCTAGTGCCTGAGCTCCAATTAATTTCACGGCTGATACATCAGGCTAAGCATAAACTATGATGACCATATTTTTTTAAATTAAAAATTGTGACACATTTTTTGCGGAGGGTAATGAACAATAGGTGAAAATATTGTGTAAATAAGTATAATCTTATGCACTTGGTCAATTCATGGCTCATTCACACTCGAGTATATTCTGTGAAACTTCTGTCAGTGCAAATTGATGTATTTTTTTTCGTGTTTCGGTAATTTTCAAGCACATTTTTCTGACAAAAGAAATAGCATTATATCCCTTCCTTCACTGTTGGAAAGTATCAGAGTGGTCAAAAAATTATGACAACTGGGACATGTGTGTAAAACTGGGACAAATAAGGGGTTTTATGGTGCGTTCCAGGCAACTGGGAACTGGTATAATGTCCCACTTCCCACTTGTAAAAATGCGCTGGAACGCCACTCGAACTGGTTAATCCCACTTGTGAACTGGGACCTGGTCGAGGAAGCCCCACTTCACATACGAGTTCAACAATAACCACAATACATTTATTTGAGGGGTTTAACTGACGCAAAAAAATGTAAACATTGGTTACAGGTTATTTGCCGTTACTTTTGTTTAGCCTAAAGATTAGCATTAGCCATAATGTTTACATACGAGTTAATTACGTTGGAACGCTCCGAACTGGGAACTGGTATTTTTCAAGTGAGAAATGTCCCAGTTCCCAGTTGCCTGGAACGCAGCAATAGATACATCTGCAGTGCTGGAACTTGGCGTCTTTAAAGTGTCTAGAAAAGCGCTATATAAATAAAATGTATTATTATTTTTGTAATTCAATTTGATTCATTATTAAATTGATTTAAGTAAATGTGACTAAAGTTGCGTGATTCTGAAAATTCTATAAAATAAATTTGCAAATAGAACCAAAACATGTATGTGATTATTAAGTACAGTAACTACTACAGTAACTTTTGCTGTTTTCAAATGAGAAAATGCTTTTTACTGCTTAAGGCAGTAAAATCTTAATTCAACCAAGTGGAACTCAAGGTCTGTTGAAATTTTAGGCTTTGTCTGGATAAAAATTTGTAAAAATATTTTATTCACATTTTTCATTTCTAAACAACTNAATTGGTCATGAATGCATAAAAGGTTTTGATTTTAAATACTGCACCAAAGTCCCTTTGCTGAGTATGTCCATTAAGATTTAGCATACTCTTTTTTTTTTTCTAAATAATGAACTTGCCATGGACGTTGATGAGTCCAGAGTGTGACCTGACTTGACTTACTTGACCCTGATAGACCTGCTGACTTGGACTTACTGTGACTTGCACCTAGTGACTTAACTCCCATTCTCTGAAATATATATTGTCTGATCACAATGAAAAAGATTTTGTTTCTATTCTTCGGAGCTAAATGCAGTCCTCTGATTGGCTGTGGTTTGCTGTGGTCACCTCCAGTCTCACTTTGGGGTCTACAAAAATGTTTTAAAGACTTAGAAACTAATGTATGTATGTGGATTATACTATATGCTTAAGGCATTTTTGAGAGCTAGGAACTTGTTAGACTTTTCAGATTGTTGCAGGTGTTAAAATCAGCGACCTCGTCCTCATCCTACCATTTACAAAGCTCTAGAGTGAACTGTATTGTGAAATGTTATAAAAATGCAGAAAAACTTGGCCGTGTGAAAAGAATTTCTCTGAGTTTCACACGAACTGAACCATTATGTAAGTGCACTGGTCCTTCAGGCAACTTCAGGAGACGTATAGTCCAGATATGTGTGTGTGTTTGGAAATAATCATTTTTCTTCTTGCCGCACGAAGAGACCAGACTACGCTTTATTGTTATGATTGTCTTTTTTAATCTACGGCGAGACACTACAGACAAAATATTTACATGCTGGTTTTTTAGTCAGATTTCTCTCAACTATAACTTTTCTCCTAAAAGAACAACAATCCAGTCTGCAGCAAAAGACGCTACTATATTTCACTTCACTTTTTCACCTTAATAAAAATCCACCAGCTAAGTAGCACCTGTGCAGACACAAACTTAACAAGACTGTGATGGACTGTACAGAAGGATTTGGTCCATATCTGAGTCAAAGTCTGATTTATTCAAGTCTCCAAACAACTATGCAAAACTTGAACTGCTGCACAAATTCTCAGAAATACAAGCAAATATCACATAAAATACCCAAAACCCCTCTGTACATTTTGTTTCTATTATAATGTCAACAAAGTAAGCATTTTAAAGAAGCCTCAATCAACTCTGCAATTTATGTTTTAAATACTGTATGACAACATAAAATGTGCTTATTTACCCAGGAAAATAACTGTATAAACATGGTTGCATCATATTTTAAAACCCTTTAGGTGCCAAAGTTTTCATTGTAAATACTGTACACTCCAATTCATTTTGAGACCTGAAACTTTTCTCTGGAGAATCCAAATTGATCTCTCTGTATTATTTTATACAGCAGCTAGTGAAGCGTTGAGTGTAGAATTTCCAAAACAGTGAAACTTATCCAAACCAGAGAACCAAATGTTAGTACGTACTGTATATTTTCCACGTTACTTTGTCATTTAGAAAAAGACAACTTGACAAAGAAATAAGCTATTCAATCCCAAATTTCTTAACTTTGTGTCTATAACGTTTCAGCGATGAGGCAGAAAGAAAGAGAAATAAGAAATGTATCAAGTTTGTCGAAGTTTGTGTGTGTTTTGTTCGTACGTACTTTCAGTAAGAATTTCATGCAAAGTTTTATAAATGAGACCCCTGAAGTTTAGAGTCTGAGCCTAGAATTACTTGGAGCAGAATTACTAATTTGGCACCTAAAGAGTTCATTTGGGAACAGAATATTTTAGAATCTGTCGACTCTTACACAGAATTAAGTGAAAGCTGTTGAAATCGCTAAAGAGCAGCACTGCATCCTGACTATTAGATTTAAGACTAGTTTTTGGATCAGACTTACCGAGACCAGGGCTTCGGTCACACTGGTGAGCACAGCCGGGCGCAGCGAGTGCACCAGGATCTTGTGTTCGGTGACGGCCAAAACCAGCAGCGTCGCCGCGTTCTTTTGGCCCCAGATTCAGCAGCAGAGTGGACAAGCTTCCCCGCTGAAAAAACAGAAACACAGAAACAGGACAGAACGAGTTATATAGGTACAATTATCGAAGAGCAAGAGGTGACAAAGCCTTTGAGAAAAAGTCCAAACAGACTATCTCAGTCCACAAAATATGAAATAAGTAATAAGTGAAATGTTGACTGTCATCTCAGAATAAATGCTAATGATCTGTGGATGTTTTTTTGTATATTTATATGGGATGGTCAATATAAACTTTTTATGACAACACTATTATTCAATATTTTGATTGCTGCTGTGGTCAATAACTGGTTATTATTATATTGTATCAAGAGCCCTACAAATGAACTTAAGCAACAGTAAACCTTTGCTTTTGTAAAATGATAACAATATGTATTTGTCTGGGATATAAAACAATTTAAACCTGGCCAGCCAGATGGATTGTCTTGCAATATTTGTGAATTCACAAACTGGGGATAATCCATCTGACCTTCCAGCCGCCCGATTGGTTTGGAGTTCCACACAGCGGTGTGTTTGGACCAATCACATTGCAGGAGGGCGGGTCGAGGGGGTTTGGTTGCAATGAGGACAGGAAGTTGTGCCTGAATCAAACAAACACAGATGGCGGCTCCCATGGATATACGTCCTTCTGATGCGTTTGATTCTGTTTTAGCAGAAATAGAGTATTTTCTTTTTGAAAGAAGATCAGAGAGATGTGTGTGACACTTGTTCTGTCCCACACAGACATTGTAGATGCCATTATGATTTGTTACTGTGATTGGTTTAGCATAAAAGAGGTAGACCCCACACCCAATCAGCTCAATGTATTTCGTTAAGTGTCCCACCTTTTCCAAACGCTTTCAGCGAGTAAAGTTCCAGATGCATACTGTGGAAGAACTCAAACCAGATACATCAGACATGAGCAGGTTAGAACTATTTGTGTTGTGAATAATTTGCAAACATACAGCCGTAGTTTCTATTTTCATACATTACTTACTAGTCTAACTATAGAGAATTGATGACTAAATCTGAGAAATCCACTGTTATTTCAATAATCGATATACTATTTCTAATATTTAACATATTTCAAACATAAAAAATAAATGCTAAGAGAAGTCCAAAGTTTTGGCACCAGTGGAGAGCCAAGTGTTTACTCTAAGGTAAAACGCACCTGGGAAAGCAGAGGAGAGAAACACGGGCTTGACTCACGATCAAAAGCTGTCGTAAAGAGAGAGACAGTGTGGCAAAACAAGAGACTATAGCTTCATAGACTGTACAAACTATGTTTGATCTTGTGTTTGTAGACACCTCACTGAACCAGCATGCGGGAGGTTCTGATATAACGCAGGGGAATAAGGAGTTCAGAAATACAACATGAAGCGATGTGCTGAGGAGCAACAGCACCGGATTGCCCTATGAGCGCGTAACGACTCTTAGTGGGGCTGATTAAAAAGGACGTGTAAAAGACGTTGTCTTTGGAAGAAACTTGTGTCGTTAGATAATCATTATTGGATCCATCTGCCATGTTGATTGACAGGAGACACTTAAACAGCCAACATTAAGAGAAGAAATTGATTGTGAAAGTTAGTTATAGAGTATTTTAGCTTGACAAACATTTGCAACTTATACGTACTGTAGTAAAAAAATTATTGCTTGAATGAGATGTCATCTTATTTTCATACAATTCTATTTTTATTCCAGTGTATTAAAAATATACTAGCTTCTTGCACCATCTGTTCTAAGATGAAACACAAACTTGGTATTGAATGAATAATAATATTTAATGTTTTGGGAAAACAACAACTTTCAAGTAAGACTTCTTTTTATTTTTTCTTTTCAGACATTTTCTGATGAAATATGTGTATTTTCAGCACAACTATTGTCCTATTTTCATGGCAGAATATTTGCAGTCATTCATTTTCTTTAACTCTGAGCTCATTCGACTTCTAAAGCCGTGCAAATGTGTTTCAACCCGTAAACGCTTTAGAAATGAATATTAAAGACTCTGCAGCTTATTTTAACCTTCAGATTTGAATAAAATTAATACTGCTATTCACCACGGATCATCTCAAAAGAAATTCGACGTTTTTTCTACAACTTAAAAGTTAAAAATACTACTTATTCAGATGACTGAAGAACACCTCGAAACTGGGACAATACCACGGAGCATGCCGAGCTAAGATGATACTTGCCCTGGAAGACTGATCAAAATCAGACGAGAACTAACTAGCAACTGTTTTAACGCTTAGCTTTTTTTTGGACAGGCCTAGCATCAGATTGTTCTGGTTAGGTCTGATTAACCTCTGTAGCAAAGTGCCCGTGTCCATATTAATTACTATGGTTTAACAACGAAGTAAAAGCTCATGAATGCGAACATGGTCGGACCTCAACCTCTCCTCTCCGGGAACACAAGCCCAGTATACCACCTGAATGCAGCACAATTCACGTCTAAAACAAACTGAAGAAAACAGAACGGAACATGCACATTCACTAAAAAATGAAAGAGTTGTTGTCTAAATGGATCTGATTGTCATTTCCAGGAAAGTCTTAAAAATACAAAATGGCCACCATCCAATTATCCTGTGACGGAAAAGCTTGTAAAAAAACTCAGATTGTGGCATATGATTTAAATTTACCGCGTCCGAGGATACTATGCGGATAGGACATAAAGTCTTATATTATAGTTTAAGCACAACTATATCTTAATTTAGGCTGTTTGATGTGTTAAATTGGTTGATGTTGTAGTCTTCTTCGTGTCTTCTTTGGATAGCTTTTGGTAGCAACATGTCGATCCGCCTTGCGATTGATAGAGCAGTGAATGACAGCCGTCTCTCTATCACAATAAATACCGTTTTTTTCCCCACAAGAAATGGGATTTCAATTAGATGCGACTGTAATATTTATGAAGAAATATCTAAAAAAGTGGTATAGAGATAGATATACTCGAATCGGCACGAGCGGTGAGGTCCGGAGATGGGAGTTATCGATAGAGGAATGTGAGGAAGCTCTGAAGGCTTGAGACGGGCCAGTGTACACGCAGGCACAATGCTCCTTCGTTATCAGGTGAGGCTGCTCCGGTAGGGCCCAGGGCGGAGCAGGACAGGCCAGCTGAGAACCGCCTGCTATCGCTCAGGTCTCCTCCGGGTAAGCGCCTCGAGAACTGGATAGCTGCTCATACACCTGCACAACCTGAGACCAGGAGTGTTCTCTAGCTTTAAGGTGCAATTATAACAAACAACACAGTCGTTGCTAACATGATATTTGAGTCTTATATTTACATAAAGAACCCATTCTTTTAAATTGTCTTTTGACCCTGTGCTGGATCTGGTCATTACTACGATGGAATTGGATCCCTCTTTACAATTACAAGTCACCCTAGAACTGTTGTAAACGTAATGTTTTACTAATAAGACAGCAGCTCGCTAGCATCAGCCGATTCAGTTGGTTTAGGGCCCGCTACTTTTTTCCAATAGTGTTCCATTCTTCTTTTGGCAGGCTGATTAAGAGAAAGCCACACCATGCATATTGATTTTGCAAGTGGTGCTCGCTGGCCCACACGTTTAAACGGACTCATCACCTACATCTTGATCGAGCACTTTCTTATGGCATATGATTAAATAATAATAAAAAATTAATATAAAGCGCCCACCTTTGTACACTTAAAGGAGCTAGACTTAATAATAGCCAAATGGCTTGAGTGTTTGATAAGAGACCATGTATCCTTGCTTCGTTGTTTTCCAATCTAACATGTAGTCAATTTTAGCTAATTTTTGTCGAATTTGTATCAAGAATGCTCCCAAAATTATGGGATTCAACTTTCTATTGTGCACTCGAATTGTAGGCAACGTTCAAAGATTACGCCATTGGCTTTCCGTATGTGTCTTTCCATATGATATCTAGTATAGTTTTAAATTTTGTTTTTTCTTCCGGACGGTCTCGTGGAAACTGTGAAACTGTACACTTCTAGTTATATAATGCACCACTACTTAAAAGCGGGGAGCTTGACCAAAAGCTGACTAACAGAATAAAACAGGATTAACAACAACAATAAAATAGACCAAATAGTACGACAGCAGAACAATAATATCAAGAAATATAGCAAAATACTACTCAAATCTGTGTCCAAAAGCAAAATAAACTATAGAGAAGAGACTTAAAAACAAGGCACGAAGCGGGCCTGTCAACTGTGCAAGGCGCTTATTGGCAAAGGTTTAGGTAGTGCAGCTACGCACAAAGGCTCGCTCCCAATTAAAAGCCGTGTAAGGGATGGTAAGGCTGGAGCTCAGAGGAGATACCGTGGGACGAACCATTTTAAACACTTCAAAATTAACAAAAAGATTAGAATGGATCCTAAAGTGAACGTGCAGCAGTGAAGAGAAAATAAAATTGTGGGGTGATGTGCTCAACGCTGTACAAAGATGAAAATCTGACCTGTCATGGCATACACTATCTGGGCCTATCAAGATTTTTTTCAATGACATGCACATCACAATATTCGTAAAAGCCTATCACCAGAAAGAGAATTTACATTGGAATGTTTTAAAAAATGCTACACTAATCTAGGCAAAAATGATGATTTAAGCTTTGCCCACATGGCCATATTCGACCCAGGGCATGAGATCAATTGGTCTAAGATTACCATTGTGCAACCTTACATAAGCTTCAAGACTGCATTGGATTCCACTCGTGACGTAATAATTATTTAAAAGGGCAAACTAAAATTGGTTAATTAGGGCCGAACATCCTCGGTTACTAGTCTAATAGTTTAGTGATAATAAGGAGAACAACTGGCAAGCTGGAGAGATTGGGCAAAGTCAGGCACAGTCAGGTCTTTTCTGTTTATACATTATTAAAGGATGAGCGAGAGAATCTCCTTCTGTACAGGACTTTGAAAGGAAACGCTCTTTAGCTATATCAGCGCCTAAGGCAAGGCCCTTTAAGATCAGAGAGAAAATGGGTCCAGATTGCTGGGTTTTCCTAAAGCAACTGTCACCTAGCATTTTAATGTAACACAGGATCATCAGGTTAGACGTAGTCAAGAGGGGGCGAGGCAACAAGGATTATGTTTATGTTTTTTTTGTCTAATATTTTCACATTTATAGTTCAAAGCTGTGTTTGAGCAAGTCAAAGCCAGGCAAATACTAAAAAATCAGCGATGATCACACTTGTGTTTTTTGAACTGGAAAGGTTTTCTTGACATTATAGGTAAAGACTGTGGTTTGGGGGCAAGAAGTCGACTTCTGGAATTGCCTGTTGTTTAAACGTCTTATCATTAAATCACATTTAACATTTTTGCAGCCTTTCAGACAATGTATCAACCAATGAGAGTAAGTCTGGAGGACACGCCAGCAAAGTAGTATTTATTGAAATGACTTTAGAGTGTTATCATTGTTAACTATTTATTATAATTTACAATTCGAATGTTTTTGTGGTAATGTCTTGTTCGTTGTCTTGTTAAATGCTTTTATTTTAATATCATGCTACATTATTGTTAAAAGCACACCATGTAACTTTTTTGCCTGATGAGTATTTGCCTTTTTTATTTTTTTTTTTTTTTTTCTTTTTTTTTTTTTTACTTGTGGGGCAGGCTTCCAGGGCCATCAAGGTGAGTATTTTTGGCCTGGAATTAGGGCCTTCTGTTGTTTGTTTCCATAGAAAGCTGTTCTTTAAGTACATTTATTGACTGAAATGTATTGGATCCTAATTAAGATTTTCCATTGTAATTGTTTTTACTTCCATTTCAACCTGCGTTGTACTTTCAAAAAATACTTACTCGGTGAAATCCACTTTGGTTTGAGGCGTTTAACACAGGTTAAAACGGTGTTCTCTCGATCATATACTCTTACTTGAAGTTGTATTTGGATTGGATTCATTGGATGTTTGCAGTAATCATGTAATTGTACCTGCGACAGGATGCCCAGTGTCCAGAGAATCCGTTATTTTCTCTCCTACGCCGGCTATCCTCGCCCGAACCTGTGTTCTGTATTCTATTTGCGCTTTACATCAACCAAATTCATAGATCCAATTTTGCTGTAGTCACATTTCCAACAATAAAAATGATTAATCATATATTTCTGGTTGTTAAAGTTTAAATGTACAATGAGAGGCAAGGCTTATTAGTTTCTGCAGTTTGGTTGATAGGAAGTTTAAAATATATAACATGAATTCCCCCAGAAAAGATCTCTATTCAGGTGGAAAGTCGTCTATACTCGCTGGCTAATCTTAATAATGTTCTGTTATTCACCACAACTCCACTAAGTTGTTGTTGTTATTTATTGGTTGTTTGTGTTTTTGTTTTTGTTATGTAATTGTTGTTCATTGTTTTAACTGCTGGTTACAACGTTGAAGTCAATTTGCAGAGGTTCAGAAGCATCTAGGTAAGTAGGCAAAACAACAGTGTGACTTGACGTAGAAGTTTTAAACTTAAGATGATTTCTGTTGGTCGCACTTTTGACATGGAGCCAACAAAATCAGGTATAGGAACTTACACTGTGTAAAAATGTCGCGCCCTATTATCCAGTCATGTCGAGGTTTGACTCCAAATGCAGAGTAAAAAACACAATAGCGTTTTCCTTCTAAAACAAAGGAAGGGGTAATCCCCGAGCATACGGGTAAGCCTGACCAAAGTGTTATGGGTTAAACAAGATGTGTCATTCCAGAGGATTGTTGTGCAAGCATTGTACGTGCTCCGGCTCTGTGGGGAATGCAAAGTTTGATTCCGTTAATGTTCTTATTTAACCTTCTTCACCATACGCGCCGAGGGCCAAAAAAATATTGAATTTAATACGTCCTTCGAATACAATCCATATGACAGTGTGCCTTCAACGCGTGCTTGTCGAAGTCAGATTTCTCGTCCTCTCTCCGGGAAAAATATCAGATATCTGAAAAATAACCAGGCTCCAGAGAGTAGGTTGGTATTACTCGAGCTAGCATGTAATTCATTGAAGAATGAGCAGTGGGCTCTTTTCCTCGCAGAGCTCCGGGGTCAGGACGAGTGAGGAAACCGGGCAGAGAAGTGTTTTGGTGTAGGAGCGGCGCCAGCCTGCTGGTGGCCGCCCATCGGCAGACAGGAACATGGCACGAGACTCAGGGCAATCTTAGGGCAACGACTCGTAGGTCTCCTCCGGGTATTGGACACAACAAGTACCTGCCCAAGACAAGATCCATGAAGGGCTGCAACTAAACGATCATTTGGTATCGATTCAGTTTGGTGTCTAGAATGGAAAAAAGGTATGGTGAATAAAATGCATGTTCTAAACACTTTGATTTGTTCCGCAGGTTTTACACAAGACCATGTTCCCATTCTCGTGATTTTTTGACTAAATTTCTGAAACTTTCCAACTCGTGAGGAAGGGATAAATGCTTATTCTTCTTTGTCAAAATAGAAGGGAAAACTCGGTGGGCTTGAAAATTACCAAACTACGAAAAAAAATTTACACCAATTTGGCACATGACCTGCCTGGACATGCACCTGAAATGTGCATGATTGACCAGTGCCGTAAGATTTTTTATTTACACCATATTCTTCCACTCTTGTTCATTACCTCCGCACAAATATGTGCCCACTTTGTTTTTTAAAAAGTGTGCTCATACTATTTATGCTTAGGCCTGATGTATCAACCGGTTTCATTTCACTCCGTGGAAAGTTGCTGGACGTACATACATGGAGTTAAGGCGCAGTGGTGCTAGCCTGGCAGGTTATGGCTAATGCTCTCTAAACTGATAACGCCTTAACGTTCCCGCATATCTGAACAGCTGCTTTGTGTTGAATGTGATTGACAATATGGCTCTATAAAATACAAATAGAGATGAATTATACTTTTGCAGCAGGGAACACTTAAACGCCATTAAAACTGAGTCTCGCAATGTTATATGCTAAGTTACTGTCTAGCCTTGCGAAAGTACTATTGAGCGTACACAATTTTTGATTATCTTCAGTTTCAGTAGTTATATATTTTATGTGTTTAATTTCCTTATTACATGTTAAATAACCCATTACTTTGAATCTTGTAATAGAGGGTTTTCGTCGACATCATCTCGCCCTACTGGCATGGGGCATGCAGAAGAGCTCAGTCTCCATTTGTTACATTGGGAAACTTGTTCGAAATTAAACGCGCACGACAATTGTACACACGCTAGCTGCTTCATCAGGTATGAACGGTAATCGCGTTAACTGACGTCTGTTCTGAAGCTTGAGACCATGGATTTTATCGACGTTTTTCTCAGCTCATCTGGAATGTAATATTTTCGCTCTTCTGAAGGGTCGTAGGATCGACAATTTCAGTCAAAAATGTTAGCTTAGCAGCATCAGTCATCGTTTGGTGTTGTGGCGCACAGTGATAACTCTTGACAATCTAGTTGACAACGGCGCTTTTTTTCTGTTTAATCTTGTGCGCGTCTTCTCAGGTTGCGCGCGATCGCTGGTTTTATCTATAGGATTATTCTCCCCTTCAAACTGTATTTTTGTTGTGTTTGAAAATTCTCAGCATTGAGGCAATGACGCTAGCTAGCCGTTCTTGAGGTGGTTGTAGCTAATAGTAGTTGTTTTTCAAGTTAAGCTCTATGTCGGTAATTCATTGTGGTAGTTATCGTTTCATATATTACAATTCCGAATAAAGCACACATTCATTTATTCGCTGGGCAAATTGACAAGTGAAGTTTACCTGCTGGTTATGCGGTTGGTGTGCTCCTCTCGCGCGCGCCTCTTCTTAGTGGGAGGAAGCTAAACAGTTGGCATGACAAAAGCAAAACAGTAAAATTATTTGTGAGTTTTTGAATGAGTTACTGAATAATATATATATTTATTTCTTGTTAAAGAACCGGACTTACCATGAATGCTGTTTTTTTTGTTCGCCAATGGTGTGGAGTGTTTCCGCTATGTGTTTCATCGCGCTGAGACGCAGCGGAGGTGTGGGCTGGCTTTGGGGGCGGCCGGTACGTGATGTAGTATATCGCTGGGACGAGGAGCTGTGGGCTGATGTTTGTAGGGCGACGGGTAGGGAGTTGGGTCTGAACGCTGTGACAGTCCAGACTTTTTAGTTGTCTCCTTCCACTCGTACAAAACCCTGACACACAAGCGCGCTCTCTAGCATTTAGTCCTTGCACGTTTAATTAAACTCAGTGATCTCTCTCAAAACAGTCGGAGGGAAGATTATGTTTTGAGTTTTAATTAAATAAACTGAGAGACTAATGGCTATGACCCTTTGTGTTTTAGTTTTGCTACCGTTGAGGAGAAGCTAAAGTCTGGCTGTCACATCGTTCAGACCACTCCCTCCGGTCGCCCTGCAAACATCAGCAGCTCCTCGTCCCAGCGTATCTACATCACGTACCGGCGCGCCCCAAAAGCCAGCCCCACACCTCCCTGGCTCTCACCGATGTGTGCATCATCGTCCCGGGCAAAGGAGAAAGTCCTCCACACACATTCTGCAAAGTGGACAAGAACCTCAACAGCAGCATGGTAAGTCCCTGTTTTTAACAAGAAATAAAGAATAAAAGTCATTCAAAGTCACAAATAATTTACTGTTTTTTTTTGTCAGTGGGGATCATCTGTTTATCTTTGCTATAAGAAGTCGCTGGCCAAAGCAAACACAATCGCATACAAAGCAGGTAAACTTCACTTTTAATTTGCCAGGGAATAATGAATGTGTGCTTTATTCGGAAATATGGTTATATATATAACGAATAGACCTATTACCACAATGAATTACCTACATAGAGCTAACTTGCAAAAAAACTTTTTGTTGACAAGAGTTTAGCTATAGTTAGCTACAACACCTCAATAACGGCTAGCTAGCTCATTGTGCCTCAAAAGCTAATGCTATCATTTTATAAAAGTTAAAAACATACATTAAGAAATCTACTAGAGGGATTTCTTTGTTTATCAACATGGGCGATGCCGCGCACCCATCCTGCAGAAAGAGCCTCCGACATGAGACTCAAACAGTCGAACCAAGTCAAAAAAGCTCCGTTGTCAACTAATGTCAAGAGTTATCACTTTGCGAAAACAAAAGTTATGCTGCTAAGCTAACATTTTTGTGATGAATTTGATCTATGACCCTAGAAGTTACATCCAGGGTGGGTGAAAAAACGGCGAGAGTGCTGTCTCAAGCTTCAGGGGACAGACGTCTTCATACCGGTTCATACCTGATGAAAGCAGCTAGCTGTTGTATTTTCGTTGTTTAATTCGAACAGTTTCCCAATGTAAACAAATGGAGATGGAGCTCTTTCCGCAGTGCGCAGGGTTATGGGCGTTGGGCGGTGATTAGTCGACCGAAAATCCTCCTATTAAAATTCAAAGTAATGTGTTTTGTTAACATTGTATTAAGAATTTTAAACACATAAAATATACTAAACTAAACTGAAATAATCAAAATTGTGTGCGCCTCAATAGTAGTAGGCTAACAGTAATTTAGCATTAACATTGCGAGACTCTTTTTAATTGCGTTTAAGTCCTTGCTAAAGTATATTCATTTTTTTTATTTTTATAGCATATTGTCAATCACATTCAGACACAACAGCTGTTCAATGCCTGGAACTTTAAGGTTATTCATTTTAGAATGATTTAGCATAAACTAGCCAGGCTAGCACCACCTAGCGCCTTAACTCCATTTAATTTTACTCCAGCAACTTTCCACGGAGTGAAATGAAACCGGTTGATACATCAGGCTAAGCATAAACTAGTATGAGCACATTTTTAAATAAAATTTGGCACATATTTTTTGCGGAGGGTAATGAACAATGGTGAAATATTGTGTAAATAAAATAATCTTACGCACTTGGTCAATTCATGGCACATTCAGTGCATGTCAGTGCATGTCAGTGCAATTGGTGTATTTTTTTCGTGTTTTGGTAATTTTCAAGCACAGTTTTCTCTATTTTGACAAAAGAAATAGCAATTTATCCCTTCCTTCACTGTTGGAAAGTGTCAGATTGGTCAAAAAAATCAGGATAACTGGGACATGTCTTGTGTAAACTGGGACAAATAAGTGGTTCTAGATACATCTTTTATTCACAGACTTTTTTTCATTTCTAAACAACTAATCGATTACCAAAATGATCGTTAGTTGCATCCCTTATGTGTATCTGTCTTTGTGGCAGGTCTGTTGTGTCGATACCCGGAGGAGGACTACGAGTCGTTCCCTCTGCCTGAGTCTGTGCCCATGTTCTGTCTGCCCATGGGCGCCACCATCGAGTGCTGGCCCGCTCACACCAAACACTCTCTGCCCGTTTTCTCCACCTTCGTCCTGACCGGAGCTTCTGGAGAAAAGGTCACTGCTTTTTTTCTTACATACATGTGCCTCGAGTTAATTCTGTTTTCATTGCACGTTTACTCTCTGGAGTGTTATTTTTTCATAATCTGATATTTTCCACCGAGAGAGGAGAGAATATCTGATTTCACAAGCACGCTTTGAGAGGCACACTGTTCATATGTATTGTATTTCGAAGGAGTTTAAATTTCAATATTTTTTGGCCCTCGGGCTTTGGTGAAGAAGGAAATAAGAACATTAAGAATCAAATTTGCATTCCACAGAGGTAGCACGTACAAGGCTGCAACCAATTCCTCTGAATGACACATTTTTAACCATAACACTTTGGTCAGGCTTAGCCGTAGCTCAGGGTTTACCTTTTTGTTTTAAAGGAAACCTATTGTGTTTTTCTCTTGCATTTAGGAGTAACCTCTGACATACTGTATATAGGGCCGTAATTTACATATTGTAAGTCCTATACCTGATTTTTGCTTCCTTCAAAACGTGGACCAACAGAAATCATTAATTTTAAACTTCCTACGTCAGTCACATGTTTGGTTTTGCCTAACTTACCTAATGCATTCTGACCTCTGAATTGTTCAACGTATGTTAACAGCAGTTAGAAACAATGAACAACAACAACAAAAACAAAAACAAAAACAACAATAATAACAACAACAAACTTAGTGGAGGTTTGGTGAATAAACAGAACATTATTAGATGTAGCCAGGACAGTTAGGACTACTTTCCACTGAATAGAGATCTTTTCTGGGGGAATTCAGGTATAGTCCTTTTACTTTCCTATTCAAAAACCTGCAGAACTAATAAGCCCTGCCTCTTCATTGTACATTTTAACTTTAACAACCAGAAATTATATTATTAACATTTTTATTGTTGAATGTGACTACACGGCAAATTGGATCTGAATTTTGTGATTAATCGCAAATAAATACAGACAAGTGGGCGGGATAGCGCGTAGGAGAAAATAAGGATTTTCTGGACACTGGGCCATCAGCTCCAGGACAATACAATATTACTCAAACATCCATGAATCAATCCAAATACAACTTTAAGTAAAGTAATGATGAGAGAACACCGTTTTAACCTGGTTAAAGCCTCAAAAAAGTGGATTTTACAGAGTAGGTATTTTTTAAAGTGACAACGGGTTGAAATGGGAAGTAAATACATTACAATGGAACATTCTTAATTAGGATCAATACATTTCAATGTCATAATATGTAGCTTAAAGAACAGCTTTTCTATGGAAACAAACAACAAAGGGCCTCATCCAGGCCAAAAATAGTCACCTTTATGGCTTTGGAAGCCTGCCAAAGTAAAAATAAAAAAAATGCAAATACTCATTCAGTGCAAAAAGTTACATGGTGTGCTTTTAACAATATGTAGCATGTATATAAAATAAGAGCATTTATAAACAAAACAATACATTACCCACAAATAACATTCTAATTTAAATTATAATAAATGTTAAAATGATAAACTCTAAAGTCATTTCAATAACTACGGTATTGCTGGCGTGTCCTCAGACTTACCCATTGGGATACATTGTCTGAAATGCTGCAAAATGTTAAAGTGATTTCAATGATAAACTTTTTAGACACAGTCATATTCAAGAAGTCAGACTTTTGCCCCAAACCACATGTTTTACTTACTATAGATTGTCTAGAAACCTTTCAGTTCAAAAACCCCAAGTGGTGATCATCTCTTGATTTTTTAGTATTTGCCTTGCTTTTTATTGCTCAAACACAGCTTTGAACTATTAAATGTGAAATAGCATCATAAAAACCCATAAACATTAATCTGTGTTGCTCCTCCCTGATGACTGTGTTAATTAAAATGCAGTGAAGTTTCTTAGAAAACCAGACAATCTGGACCCATTTTCTTCTCTGATCTTAAAGTGGCCTTGTCTAGCGCTGAATATAAAGAGCGTTTTCCTTTCAAATCACTGTAGCATGAAGGAGATTTCTCTGCTCATCTCTTTAATAATGGATAGACAGAAAATAGACTTGACTTGCCTGACTTTGCAATCTCTCAGCTGCAGTTCTTCTCCTTATTATCACTAAATATAGATAGTACCAGGATTTCTGCCTAATTAACCCAATTTGAGTTTTCCTTTTAAATAATTATTACGTCACAGTGGAATCAATGTCAGTTTTAACTTATTTACTGTTGCAATGTAATTAGACATTGACTCAGCTGTGGTCGAATATGGCCATGTGGACACTTAAATCACATTTTTGCTAGATTAGTGTACATTTTAAAACATTCATGTAATTTCTTTCTGGTCATGGTCTTTTACGACATATTTTGTGATGTGCATGTCATGAAAAAAGTCTTGAAGGCCAGATATTGTAGCCATGACAGTAGATTTCATTTTGTACATTTGAGCCATCACCCCAATTTATCTTCTCTTCACTGGCTGCCCGTTCACTTTAGGATCCATTCTAAACTCGTTTTGTTATTTTGAAGTGTTTAAAATGGTGTGTCCCACTGTATCTCTCTGAGCTTCTCCATCCTTACAGCCCTTCACGGTCTTTAAGGTAGCGAGGCCTTTGTGGTAGCTGCACCTAAACTTTGCAATAAGCTGCATTTGCACATTAGACAGGCCCCTTCTGTGCCTGTTTTTAAGTCTCTTCTCAAGTTTATTTTGGCTTTGACACGGTTTTGAGATATTTGCATTATTTTGATATTATTTTTTTTGCTGTCGTACTATTGTTATTTTATTGTTGTTTTAATCCTGTTTTATTCTTGTAGCACTTTGGTCAACTCCCTTGCTTTTAAAGTGCATTATAAATAAAGTTACAGTTACAGTTTCAGACCGTTCCGAAGAAAAAGACAAATTAAACATTATAACATATGAAAGAACAACGAAAGCAATGCTGTGTAACTTTGAACTGCCTAAATCAGTGAAAATAGAAAGTGGAATCCATATTTGGGACATTCTTGATCAATTCGTGACAAAATATAGCTAAAATGACTACATTTATATGGAACAACAAGCAAGGAACAGGTTCTTCTTAAACACTCAGCAGTTATGCTATATAAGTCTACTCTTTAAGTTACAAGGTGGTGCTTTATAATAATTTTTTATTATTATTTTAATCATTTATCCATAGAAAGCTCACAAGAGAGTTGATGTGAGCTTTGGTAAAGTTTGGTCAGGCAGGAGCTACACTTGCAAACAAATGATTGTGGCTTTCTCTTAAATCACCTCCAAAAGAAGAATAAATATTGTAAAAGTAGCGGCCCAAAACTGAACCTTGAGGCACACCTTATTATTAAAACATTACGTTTACAACAGTTTGGGTTCTGTTTGTAAGAGGGACCAATTCCATGTAGTAATGCCAGATCCACAATGTTTCAAAAGACATTGATTTGATTGTAAAAAGACTCAAAAACATGTTAGCAACGACTGTGTTTTATTGTTATAATTGCACCTTAAAGCTAAGAAACAACTCTGTCCATGTGTGCAGGTGTATGGAGCAGCATCCAGTTCTACGAGCCTTACCCGGAGGAGGACCTGAGCGATAGGCAGCGTTCTCAGCTGGGCCTGTCCTGCTCCGGCCTGGGCCCTGACGGGAGCAGCCTCTACAGTAACAAGAGCATCTGCCTGCTGTCCCACTGGCCCTTCTTCCAGTCCTTCAGGAGCTTCCTCACATTCCTCTATCGATACTCCATCTCCGGACCTCACGCTCTGCCCATCGAGAAGTCAGTGCTCCTCTACACTTATTATATATCTTTATTATAGTAACAGTCGGCATCTAAGGAAAGTCCCATGTTCTTTGGGGGAAAAAACGTCTATTTATTTTGAGACTACATCATCGAGACTGGATAAGACAGCTATCGAAGACACGACACACACCAAATGTTAACACACCAACAGCCTACATTAAGATATAGTTGTGCTAAACATAATATAAGACTTATGTCCTATCCGCATCATGTTTACCTCGGGACGTCGGTAAATTTTAAATTAGCCCACAATTGAGTTTTTACAAGCTTTCGCACAGGGATATTTGATGTGTGCCATTTTTGTATTTTTACAGACTTTCCGGAAATGACAACAGATCATTTATGACAACAACCTTCATTAGTGAATGTGCATTTCTTCTGTTTTCAGTTTGTTTTAACTTGAATTGTGCTGCATTCATGTGGTTCCTGGGTGCTTGTGTTTCCAGATGAGAGGTTGAGGTTCCGACCTTGTTTGCATTCATGAGCTTTTTACTTCGTTGTTAACCATATAATAAATGACACGGCACTTTTAACAGAGGTTAATAGACCTAACAGTACATCTGATGCTAACCTGTCCAAAAACTAACGTTAAAAGTTGCTAGTATTTATTTTCTCGCTGATTTTGATCAGTCTTCACGTGTCAGTGACGTCAGGTGCTGAGCTCGGGCAGCTCCGTTTGTCCCGAGTTTCCGAGGGTTGTTACTTCCAGGTCACGGAATTGTTTAAACTTTTTAATCGTAGAAAAAACGTCAATTTCTTTTGAGAATGATCCGTGGTGAATAGCAGTATTAATTTTTTCTCTGAAGGTTAAATCTGAAGACACAGTCATACGCATTTGCACGGCTTTAGAATTAAATGAGCTCAGGAGTAGAAAATGAATGACTGCAAATATTCTGCCATGAAAATAGGACAATAGTTGTGCAGAAAATACACATATTTCATCAGAAAATGTCTGAAAAAAAAAATAAAAAGAAGTCTTACTTGAAAGTTGTTGTTTTTCCAAAACATTATAAATATTATTATTCATTCAATTACCAAGTTTTGTGTTTCATCTTAGAACAGATGGTGCAAGAAAGCTAGTATATTTTTAATACACTGGAATAAAAATAGAATGTATGAAATGTTAAGATGACATCTCATTCAAGCAATATTTTTTTTACTACAATACGTAATAAGTTGCAAATGTTTGTCAAGCTAAAATACTCTGATAACTTTCACAATCAATTTCTTCTCTTAATGTTGGCTGTTTAAGTGTCTCCTGTCAATCAACATGGCAGATGGATCCAATAATGATTATCTAACGACACAAGTTTCTTCCAAAGACAAAGTTTTTTACATCGTTCTTTTTAATCGAGCATTAAGAGTCGTTAGCGCTCATATGTTAATCCGTTGTGTTTCTCCTCAGGCACATCGCTCATTTTATGCTGAACGTGCCATTTCCCTCGATTCAGAGACCTCGCATTCTGGTTCAGGTGAGGTTTACAAACACAAATAAACAAGTTTGTTACAGTCATGAAGCTGAAGTCTTGTGTTTTGTCCACAGCTGTCTCCTCACGACAGTTTGATCTTGAGTCAGCCCGTGTCTTCTCCTCTGCCTCTCAGGTGCGTTTTTACCTTAAGAACCACTTGTCTCCACTGTTGCCAAATACTTTGGACTTCTTCTTTAGCATTATTTTATGTTTGAAATATGTTAAATATTAGAAATAGTATATCGATTATTGGAATAACAGTGGATTTTCTCAGATTTAGTCATCATTCTCTATAGTTAGACTAAAGTAATGTATGAAAATAGAAACTACGGCTGTATGTTTGCAAATTATTCACAATCACAAATAGTTCTAACCTGGCTCATGTCTGATGTATCTGGTTTGAGTTCTTCCACAGTATGCATCTGGAACTTTACTCGCTGAAAGCGTTTGGGAAAAGGTGGAACACTTAACGAAATACATTGAGCTGATTGGGTGTGGGGTCTACCTCTTTTATGCTAAACCAATCACAGTAACAAATCATAATGGCATCTACAATGTCTGTGTGGGACAGAACAAGTGTCACACACATCTCTCTGATCTTCTTTCAAAAAGAAAATACTCTATTTCTGCTAAAACAGAATCAAACGCATCAGAAGGACGTATATCCATGGGAGCCGCCATCTGTGTTTTGTTTGATTCAGGCACAACTTCCTGTCCTCATTGCAACCAAACCCCCTCGACCCGCCCTCCTGCAATGTGATTGGTCCAACACACCGCTGTGTGGAACTCCAAACCAATCGGGCGGCTGGAAGTCAGATGGATTATCCCCAGTTTGTGAATTCACAAATATTGCAAGACAATCCATCTGGCTGGCCAGGTTTAAATTGTTTTATATCCCAGACAAATACATATTGTTATCATTTTACAAAAGCAAAGGTTTACTGTTGCTTAAGTTCATTTGTAGGGCTCTTGATACAATATAATAATAACCAGTTATTGACCACAGCAGCAATCAAAATATTGAATAATAGTGTTGTCATAAAAGTTTATATTGACCCATCCCATATTAAATATACAATAAAACATCCACAGATCATTAGCATTTATTCTGAGATGACAGTCAACATTTCACTTATTACTTATTTCATTTATTTGTGGGACTGAGATAGTCTGTTTGGACTTTTTCTCAAGGCTTTGTCACCTCTTGCTCTTCGATAATTGTACCTATATAACTCGTTCTGTCCTGTTTCTGTGTTTCTGTTTTTTCAGCGGGGGAAGCTTGTCCACTCTGCTGCTGAATCTGGGCCAAAGAACGCGGCGACGCTGCTGGTTTTGGCCGTCACCGAACACAAGATCCTGGTGCACTCGCTGCGCCCGGCTGTGCTCACCAGTGTGACCGAAGCCCTGGTCTCGGTAAGTCTGATCCAAAAACTAGTCTTAAATCTAATAGTCAGGATGCAGTGCTGCTCTTTAGCGATTTCACAGCTTTCACTTAATTCTGTGTAAGAGTCGACAGATTCTAAAAATATTCTGTTCCCAAATGAACTCTTTAGGTGCCAAATTAGTAATTCTGCTCCAAGTAATTCTAGGCTCAGACTCTAAACTTCAGGGGTCTCATTTATAAAACTTTGCATGAAATTCTTACTGAAAGTGTACGTACGAACAAAACACACACAAACTTCGACAAACTTGATACATTTCTTATTTCTCTTTCTTTCTGCCTCATCGCTGAAACGTTAAGACACAAAGTTAAGAAATTTGGGATTGAATAGCTTATTTCTTTGTCAAGTTGTCTTTTTCTAAATGACAAAGTAACGTGGAAAATACAGTACGTACGTACATTTGGTTCTCTGGTTTGGATAAGTTTCACTGTTTTGGAAATTCTACACTCAACGCTTCACTAGCTGCTGTATAAAATAATACAGAGAGATCAATTTGGATTCTCCAGAGAAAAGTTTCAGGTCTCAAAATGAATTGGAGTGTACAGTATTTACAATGAAAACTTTGGCACCTAAAGGGTTTTAAATATGATGCAACCATGTTTTATACAGTTATTTTCCTGTGTAATAAGCATTTTATGTGTCATACAGTATTTAAAACATAAATTGCAGAGTTGATTGAGTGCTTCTTTAAAATGCTTACTTTGTTGACATTATAAATAGAAACAAAATGTACAGAGGGGTTTTGGGGTATTTTATGTGATATTTGCTTGGTATTTCTGAGAATTGTGCAGCAGTTCAAGTTTTGCATAGTTGTTTGGAGACTTGAATAAATCAGACTTTGACTCAGATATGACCAAATCCTTCTGTACAGTCCATCACAGTCTTGTTAAGTTTGTGTCTGCACAGGTGCTACTTTAGTGGTGGATTTTATTAAGGTGAAAAGATTAAGTGAAATAGTAGTAGCGTCTTTTGCTGCAGACTGGATGTTGTTGTTTTAGGGAAAGATTTATAAGTTGAGAGAAACCTGACTAAAAAACAAAGCATGTAATATGTTCTTCTGTTGTCTCGCAGTAGATTAAAAAAGACAATCATAACAAAAAGCGTAGTCTGTCTCTTCGTGCGGCAAGAAGAAAAATGTTATTTCCAAAACACACACACATATCTGGACTATACGTCTCCTGAAGTCCTGAAGGACCAGTTGCACTTACATAATGTTCAGTTCGTGTGAAACTCAGAGAAACTCTTTTCACACGGCAAGTTTTTTCTTGCATTTTTTATAACATTTCACAATACAGTTCACTCTAGAGCTTTGTAAATGGTAGATGAGGACGAGGTCGCTGATTTTAACACTGCAACAATCTGAAACAGGTCTAACAAGTTCCTAGCTCTCAAAAGCCTTAAGCATATAGTATAATCCACATACATACATTAGTTTCTTAAGTCTTTAAAACATTTTTGTAGACCCCAAAGTGAGACTGGAGGTGACCACTCAAACACAGCCAATCAGAGGACTGCATTTAGCTCTCGAATAGAAACAAAATCTTTTTCATTTTGATTCAGACAATAGAGGTGGGAGTAAGTCACTTAGGTGCAAGTCACAAGTAAGTCCAAGTCACAGGTCATCAGGGTCAAGTAAGTCAAGTCATCACCTGGCATCAAGTCATGGCAAGTCATTATTTAAAAAAAAAAATTAGCTAAATTTTAATGGCTACTCAGCTAAATGACTTTGGTGCATTTTAAAATAAAACGTTTTGCATTCTATACAATTTTTCAAGCAATGTGCCATAACAAAATTGTTTTTATTTCCTTAAGGAAATATCCATAAAATATCCTAGAAATATCCATGCCCCCATTCTGTAATAAATAAGTCTGCAAAAGTACAAAAAATGTGACTTTACATACATTTAAAAATGTCTATTTTGTAGTTCAATAAATAAACTATGTAGCCAATTACGTAATTATAATACCTGTGTTCATTAGTTTGGATATTTATAGGATCAAAATGTTATTTCATCTCGTTTAGGCTGAGGTATTTGTATATCCAATCTAATGTTTTTTTTAGAATCAAAATTCTTTATTTTTCAGTGGTCTAATTTTTTCACAAAATTCTGCATTTACCACATATTTTTTATTGGAAAGCTCCAAAGGTTACTACTTTATAACTCAAAAAGTTAATTACTCAAACTAAAATGCCCAATTTTTGCATTTTGGGACAATATTTCAGACAACAACAAGAAAAATTAGTTTGAGGTTCGCATTTGACTCTAGGGCTGGAGTTTGGACGTGACTGATGTTGAATGTTCATTTTTTGTTGAATGAATAAATAAATGTTATTGTTTGTGAGGTAAATAACATGATTTGCTTCTTCAGAAAGTTCATACTTCACTGTGATTGGTTAAAATATTACAAAGACAGACCTATCAGAGGATCAGGTGGAGCAAAAGCATTTGAACAAACCGCTGCATTAAATAGAGAAGGAAATTAATCAAAAACAAAATGCAGATTGTCACAGAGATGAGCTCATAATCCATTTTTTATCACGATATTGCCCAACTCTTTTTCACTTCTCGCACATGTTGTTGTTGTGTTGTGCAGCTGATCTTCCCGTTCCACTGGCCCTGTCCCTACATCCCCTGTGTCCTCTGGCTCTGGCTGATGTCCTGAGTGCTCCCTGTCCGTTCATCGTGGGCGTGGACTCTCGATACTTTGACCTGTACGTGCCCCCGGCGGACATCAGCTGTGTGGACCTGGACACCAACACATCTCACAGTGAGTAATCCCCCGAGAGGCAAACACTGCATTTCAGACAACTGGGATTCAGAAATGTCCCGCTTGAGCACTCTAGAACGTTCCAGCTGAATGAACCTCTGTGTAAACAATAGCTCAGGATTGTGACGTGAAGGTTAGTGCTAGATACTCAGGTATGTGAGGCGTCTTTTTTTCCCTTAAAGCAGTTTTCCGTGAACCGAATTGCATAACTTTTCCAAATTCCTAAGCCATTATTCCTATATATTTATTCCTAACCTTAGCCTTATCCAGATTTCTGATGTACTGTAAATATTTTAAAATACAACTTTTGCTTGCATAGGCATAAATGCAAAGTGATGACAGCAGGGTTTCTGCAGGATTGAAAGGTCAAATTTAAGACTTTTTAGGACATTTTTAAGACCGCCAAACATACAAATTAAGACCTATTCGCAAATCAAGATTTAAAGTATTTCACACTGCTGCTTCTTTTGCAGAAGCTTCTTAAAATTAAAATGTTATATTTTGCTACAATAATGAAAAATCTAATAAATAAAACAAAAAATAATGCAATTTATACAGCAACCGAGCATCTATTAACCAAACAACAGATACAAACCAACTGTGGTAATCTATTGACAATATTATTGAACGTTTTCTGACTAAAAAGCTGAAGTAGTGTGAAATAGATCAGAAAATCTGACAAAAATTGCTTTGTTAAAAATGTTAAGACCAGTGCAAACATTTTAAGACTAAGAACAGCAAATTTAAGACTTTTCAAGGCCTTAAATTCAAACTTTTCTATTTAAGACTTTTTTAGACTTTTTAAGACTCGGCAGAAACCCTGTGACAGTGAGGCATAACTGGGTTGGAGAAATAGATACAGTCAGCGTTGTGTCATATTTGTGAGTGTTTTCTGCTGAGAGGGAAAATCATGTTGGAAATCCTATGTTAAAGTATGAGAAGCTAAACTTTTGACCTGTTTTAAGATGTTTTATGGCGAATTAAGTGTATTTTTAGCACAACTACTTTAAGTCCAGTCAAGTACAAGATTACAAGAGTACACGATTTACCCTGCACAAGGAAATGCAATGATATGCAAGTATCACAATACAATATTATTTTTAGTTGAAGCTCACGATACAATATTTACCACAATATCACGTGTTACAGAAGGTCCATGATATTTAAATTGTGCTAACAATAATAAACATTAAAGCTTTATTTTCCATTAACAATTTTTTTGATTATTTTTTAGTGAATTCTTTTCTTGGTGCAAACTCAAAGCTTTAGACTAATTTGCTCTCTCACCATATCGGCTATAAAGTCTTGTTTTGAATTTTATGTTTTTTGCATAAAATGTGTGTTAATAGCCAGGTGTTTTCCCACATGAAAGTACCAAGAACTACTCCCCTCATTTCTTCAGTCCCTGTTTAGTCAGAGGAACTACCCTGTCCCATGTTTGTGTTCACACAGCAACAGTTTTTGAAAGTGGGTCTAACTGGCTTTAGCATTAGCATCTGTAAGGTCTGGAACATTTAAATAAGTCATTAAATGGTGTTAGGAAAACAAAAGTTGTGTTTTTTTGATTCCACATAAAACTATGATGTGCAAAACTTAAAAACACCACTGAAATTAACAATAAATCAAAATTATTCACTGTAATTCCTAATAATAGTCTTATAGGCTACTATTTACAAATTAAATAAATACATTTTAAGAGTTACTGCCTTTAAATCATTTTTCTAAAGGATAAGGAAATTTATCTGAATATCAGAATGTGTAAAACATGTTTCCAAACAAAGTTAGTGTTGTAAATGTGCTATGTCACCAAAAGGTTCCTGGTCTGACTGGAAAGTACCTGCCCCAGAGCAGGAGCTAAAAAAGTCCCTAAAGTGTGGCCCCAGTCCATAGTTCCTGCTCTGTGTGAACACTCCCAAAATGGGGACAGGAACTAAAAAAGTTCTAGGACCAGAAAAAAAGTTCCTAAAGTGGGAAAGGCCTAAGTTCTGAACCCAGAACTATTTTTAAAGCAAGACATGCTGTTTAATATCATAAGGTGATGACGATGAGATATTGTGACAATTTTGGTATCGCGATATCACGATATCATCAGTATTGTTACATTGCTAGCAACAACAGTCTATTAAATGTTAAATTACTCAAGATTTTGTGATTTCTATTGCTGTAATATGCCACAGATGACTTGACCAGAGTCTCATTTATAAAGTGTGCGTACGTGCACAAATGTTACTTACGTCACCATTTTCAAAGTGAAGTTTGTGATTTATAAAAAAGACAATTTGACATTGAAATGAGCAATTCATTCAGAAGATTGTCAGGTTTGTGTCTATGAGATATTAGAGATGAAGCAGACAGAGGTTTGTGCTAAGAGAGAAGAGAAATTGTGTTTTGTTCGTACACAAAATTTTATAAATGAGACGAGCGTTTTTTCATGTTGGGATTGTGGAATATGTATCTCAGTTGCCTGAAATGCACCATAATCCCACATATCTATGTCTATCTCGCTTTGTTAACAATTACAATTTATAATTTAGGGCGTTAAAAGTGAGATATAGTGAAATAATTTTTCCATGACTTGAACTTTAGCTGAGAACATGCACTTTACTCTCATTACCTAATCCATTTACATCATTTAGTGATTGAGAAAGGAAACATTAGTCATTAAAATATCTTGACAAATCAGTGTGTGTGAGTGGCCTGCAGTTAACCCTCGAAAGAGAAATGCTGATGGATAAAGAAAGATGATTAAGAGATATATGGCGCGTAGTATTAGTTTAAAACATTCGGTACAGTGTGTGTTCGTTCACCTCAGCCGTGAGACCTTGAGCCGTCATGATGTAATAAATGGACTGTTTTATCACCAAACAAAAGAGAAAGAGTGTCTTATGTAACCGTTTTACAAAGTGCTGTAGGTTCACTGCTGCTGTCCCACATTCATCTAAGCCAAGCGTGTTTTTGTGAGAGGAGCCAGCTTCTTTTATTATCTTTTCCTAATGTTCTGTTTTGACTAACTGGATCCGTGTGGTGCCGTTTGCAGGAAAGACGACAAAAAGGCGGTAACGTGGAAGCTGCTGCCGCGGAGAGCCTGCAAACACCTCCTGAACAGTCTGAACAAGCTCTACCAGCAGCTGCTCCAGGGTGAGACCTTCATTACTCTTCGTCATCCTCGCTAATGTCCAGTCGAACGTGCGGTCGCCAGTAACAGTAAAGTCAAGATAATGGGATGTGTTTGCTGCATCACAGACCACACTGGGGCAGTGGTGGAGGAAGCTAAAAGCACACACGAAAGCAATAGAGAACTAAAGTGAAAGTGGTGCAGTTTTTTGTAGATAAATAAGGAATAAATAAGTGCATTTAGTCCAGTGGGAGATCATTCACTCCCATGTATATTCTCTAAAACAGTGGTTCCCAACCTTTTTCGTTTTGAGTACCCCTAATCATGACCTCACACATGGAGTACTCCCAATGCCATGTGTTTTTTTAGTGGTATTTTATCTTTACTCAAATATTTTCATTTATAACCATTGCATTTTATAGTTTTAACAGAGCCAATTCCTATGCCTGTATAAATCTTAATAAACTGTTTGTTCTTTGTAAGTCTTTAAGTTAAAGTTAATTAAGCTAAAGTAATTGTAAAGTGGTACCCAATGTACAAATAATTGCCCTCAAAAGCAGCGAAATGAAAATAAGTTGTTTACTGGCAACGCACAAACAAAAAAACACTTTAGTAAATGAAGAGTTACCACTGCATTGGACATTTAAAACAAATAAAGTGACTAAGACTGCATTGGTCTGGGAGGAAACATTGTATTTCTCATTGTGTGCACTTGTACAGTATACTGCAGTACATTGTAACTTGAGCCAAGCGCGAGGTGACTTGCCAGATGCCTTTCTGCTGGCTGCTACAGAATGCTGAATGTGGTTTTCTAACACATGGATCCCATTTCCCAAATTCTACACCCAATGGCCAGAGTTCAAATGCTAGAATAATAACAGCACTGCTCTGGCTCAAATTTACAAAAGACAAACAAACATGAAAAAATGTTAAAGTTGGTTTAAATAACTTTTTTGGAGTTGTAAATTAGGAAACGTTGTGCTTTCCAGTAAAAAGTCTATGATAATAACAGTGCGACCACTGATCTACTGTCGGAACTGTCTGAGAACAAAACTTCACTTCTCCTTTTCACTTTTCCTGATTTTGTCAACACTATTACAAATATCTATTCCTCTTGATGAAACAGAAATGATTTGATAAAGTGTGCATTTAAACAGTAACACGACTCCACAGATCTTATTTCCAAGAAACCTCGTCTGTGACAGTCTGCTGGTTTCCATGGTAATTAGGGGCATACTATCACAATGAACCACAGGTTGACTAAAAAATGTGCCACTGTTGAATTACTTTGTTCTGTCACTGGAAACATTTTTAGTGCAAATGTCAGAATTGCTGTACCTGCCTATTTTGGGTTGTCATTGTGCTTTTTCTAATCCTAACCATTGGAGATATAAGGAAACTTTGAATTTTCATTTAAAAACCAAAACCAGAAGCTCAAATGCAACACAAATAAATAATGGTGAGTTCATCATGAGTCCATTATAGGTTAATTCTTCAAACTATGTTTTACTAAAAGGCTTTTGTTTGATTTGTTGGTGAAGGAAATTCATGATGTTCATGCATGACTTTCAAAAGTCATAATGAATTCCTATTTTTGTTTCAAATATCTTTAGAACATGTGAATTCCTTGTTTTCATAGTAGGACTTCCATGACAATTCATGGTGAATTCATAGTTCTTGTTGACTCATGGTAATGCGTCCCTTCAAAAGGCTGTCCCACGTTTTCTTGAAAATGTATTTTGTTCAATATCTGATAAAAAGGACTTTTGTTTTGGCGTCGCCTAATTTTTTATTTTTTGTAATTTTAGTTCTCTAAAACTAATTTTTACCTCAATTACCTTTCACAGAGGAATGGTCAAAACCCCAATTATGCCAAATCTAGTGTCATTCAGATCTCAGCTGTTAACACCAGTTTTACCATTCTTATAATTACAAAATTACAAATTTGTAGAAATTTGATTTTGTTTTTCTTTTGTTTGGAGAAAGTTCTCACTTCTGATCAGAGCCTGTTAGTCTCAGAGGCTAAATCTACAGAGTCACAGCTTCACAAAGACTGCAACCATTTGCCTGTTCTCCAAAGGTGAAAGAAATAGTTTTAGTTTGAATTATACCGATTTTAGTGATATGTGTGAGTTAAAACATATCATGAATTCATGATGTTAATCAATAAACACTGCCAATATTATGTTTTTCATATTAAAGTTTTATGTGTGTTAAACATTAGTAAGCTTTGAGAGGTTGTGACGCAGGTTTGTTTGTTTGTGTTGTTGTTCAGGGGATCAGCTGAACCGGGACGACCTGCAGTCAGAGCACACCATGACAGAGTGCGAGCTGGAGGGAGGCAAAAGTCTCCAAACGCTGGAGCTGGAGATACAAGAGGCCTTCCTGCGCTTCATGGCGGCCATTTTGAGAGGCTATCGCTCCTATTTACTGCCCATCACCCAGGCTCCGTCAGAGAAGACCACTGACGCCAGCTCTCTCTTCGACTTACAGGGTAGGTTTGGGGAGTTTCAGTAAATGTTTTGGCAGCATGGTCCCTGCTTTTGAGTTTCCTCGGGCAAAACGTTACACCCTTCTTGCACGCACGCTGGGTTAGAGAGTTTGTCGGATGAAACTATGTCATTTTTTCCCTTTCATTTTCACAAGGGAAGGACAATTTATGCAAAAAGCTGCTTGTCTTACTGGTCATGTTCTGAGTGAGTTACAGCTGGATTTAAAGGAACTATATTCAGGATTTTGATTTGAGATTTATATGTTCTTGGATTTATTGAAAGTCCTTGTAAATCTGAGTTACTCTTAATTTAAAAAGCAATGGACATGATTTCCACTTGTTGATGTTTTGGTTCTCAAGAGGATTATCCAATCAGAAAGCAGAATGAGCATCACATGACTCCCTCATTTGTGTTGCCAGGTTGGTTTGTTACAAACTGAAGCTGATCTTGAACCAGGAGTCAGGATCATTTATTTATTTATTTGGATCCCCATTAGTCTTTACAGCAGTAAGGACTATTCTTCCTGGGGTCCAAGCAGACAATAAAATTTGCAATTAAAACATTACATTTTATAAAAAAGTGTACTCAATACTAATCAAAAGATAAACACAATCCTGTTCCAGTTTACAATACATCAGTATATTCAGAAATAATGTCCAAAGATTAATGATATACATTATCAGCATCACTTACAATTATTACTTCTGCAATTTTTAAAATATGTCTTTAACAATATTTTAAAGCAAGATTTATTGGCCTGAATAATTAAAGATTCAGGAAGTCCATTCCAGAGCACTAGTGCTCTGTACATGACAGTTCTTTTCAGAGCATTAGTTCTGGGCAGTGACAAGGTAAAACGACCCTGAGAAGCATAATATCATATCATGTTTGAGTTTGAACTGATGTTGCACCAGGACACAGACACAGTCTGTGATAGGCTCATGCACTTGCTTCCACACAGTTCTCGTTAGGCTCCACCCACATTGTGTAGAAATGTTATTCTTGGGAACAAACCATGACAAAAGTCAGGCTGTTTCCAAATGTGCGCCCTAACCACTACATAGTGCACTATATATTTTATAGCGGTGTTCGAATGTCTAGCTGGTCAAAAGGAGAGCACTTAAAAATTCCCACATTACGTAATATTATGTAAAAATAAACATTTTCTGTCATAGTTAAACGATGGGCATAACTTGATTGGGAAAGAAACATATAAACATTGTATACATTATTGTGTTTGGATTAACTCTCAAATGGCCAGTCCAAAACATACCTTTTAGCATCAGAGGATTTACTGTTTAGTTAACTAATCAGTTGATTGGATAACTTTGTGATTTCTTCTTTCTTTGGTTGATTACAGCCTTAGCAACAACTGCTACTTATCAACACTTGTCCAAATTAGGGCCGAAATCCTTATATATTACACAATAGTTATGACTGACAAAACAATCATTTCTAACACCTTCATTTTGTGAAGCGATTGTTTTTTAAACCGTCAAAAAATGAGTCAGTCGTGTGAAAATTCTCTCTGCGTTTGGAGAGAATATTGTTTTTTGACTGTGGTAGAGGCATTTGGTCTTAAATCTCAGCTATACTTCCTTTTCTTTGTCAATTGTTCTTCTTAATCTGCAACTAAAACTATGATACATATTTACTAATAGTACAAGCTCACCAGTACGTATGTACAGTACAACAAGCTAAAAATACTGAGCTGCAAATGATTCAACTTCAATTAAATCTCAAAACCGCATCTATTTATTATTTTGTTCTTTTAGTGAATATAATTACGCTAATGTTTTTTTTCAAGATGAGAAAAAGCGTCAGCAAACCAGAATCTCTTCTTTGTTAGACATAATCACATAGAAATAAGAGAATACAAACAACATGATTAAATGGGGAAGAAATATTTGTGATATTTAAATGAGGCTGAGCAGAAAGCCAGGATGAAACAGCAGCAGGATTAATGACACAATGTAAGCGCATCTATCTGCTCTTATGTAACAAACGCTTTTATCCGACGCTGTTTCCTGTAAATGCGGCCGTTCTGTGATTACTCCAGGTTGCTGACTCACTGTTACAAAACGTTTTTTCTTCTTCTTCTTCATCTTCTTTTTCTTTGTCTTCTTCTGCTGCTTCTTCTTCTTTGACTTCTTCTTCGTTGTCTTCTTCTTCTTCGTCTTTTCTTTGTCTTCTTCTTTGTCTTCTCTTTCGTCTTCTTCTTCGTCTTCTTCTTTTTCTTCTTTATCTTCTGCTTCTTCTTCGTCTTTTTCTTCGTCTTCTGTTTCTTCTTCATCTTCTTTTTCCTCGTCTTCTTTTTCTTTGTCTTCTTTTTCTTCATCTTCTTTTTCTTCTTCTTTCTCTTCTTCGTCTTCTTTTTCTTCTTCTTCTCGTCTTCTTTGTCTTCTTTTATTATTCTTCTGCTGCTTCTTCTTCGTTTCTTCTTTGTCTTTTTCTTCTTCGTTATCTTCTTTTCATTGTCTTCTTTTTCTTCTTTGTCTTCTTTTTCTTCTTCATCTTCTTCGTCTTCTTCTTTATCTTCTTCATTGTCTTTTTTGTCTTCGTCTCCTTTTCTTCTTCCTCTTCTTCATCTTCTTTTTCTTCTTCTTCTCCTTTTTCGTCTTTATCTTCTTCGTCTTCTTTTTCTTCTTCGTCTTCTTCATCTTCTTTTTTTTACTTCTTCTTCTTTTTCTTCTTCTTCTTCTCCTTCTTCGTCTTTTTCTTCTTCTTTGTCTTTTTCGTCTTTATCTTTTTCTTCTTCTTCTTTATCTTCTTCATTGTCTTTTTTGTCTTCTTCGTCTCCTTTTTCTTCTTCCTCTTCTTGTTTTCTTTCTCTTCTTTGTCTTCTTCTTCTTCCTCTTCTTTGTTTTCTTTCTCTCTTTGTCTTCTTCTTCTTCTTTATCTTCTGCTTCTTCATCTTCTTCTTCTTTTTGTGATGCAGGTTTCTTGAAGAGCCGCGACCGCTCCCATCAGAGGTTCTACTCGCTGATGATGAAGACGCAGATGTTCAGTCGCTTCATCGAGGAGTGTTCCTTCGTCAGCGACAAAGACGCCAGCCTGGCCTTCTTCGACGAGTGCGTGGAAAAGGTCAGGACTTCAGCCGATCCTGTTTGGAGTCATGAAGAGAGAATAAAGAGTCTTTATGCATAATATTTTTAGAGAGAGAGCAGTGGCAGATCTAGACATTTTTTCTGTGGGGTGGCCAGGCAGGGGCCATGAATCTTACAAGGGTGGCACAAACATGGTATCATTATGGTTTATGTGGATATTTCATTGTAAAATAATCTACAAAAAACTTAACAAAACTGCTTAAATGTATGCATGCCAAAGCATAAACGTAAAAGTGCTTAAAAGTGAAGGTGTTGCTTACATGAATACAAAGACACTTAACATAAACTTAAAAAGTGCCTATTCCAGTTTTTACATGAAAACAAAGACACTTGGGGGTGGCCAGAGGGGTGTCCAGCACCTAGGTGGGGGTGGCATCGGCCCCCCTCACCCCAACCCCCGCCCCCCTAGGTCCGCCACTGAGAGAGAGCGGTGTTGCTGTGGCAGTTGCAGCAGCCATCTTGCGTGTGGAGAAGTAGCAAAATTTAAATTCTAATAATGTAAAAACACATATAATTTGTAGATTCAAAGGGGTGCAATTATATATTGTTCGGTCCAAGTAGTTCAGAGAATATTTTGTGAATATATTAATTATTCAACCTAAAAACAATGCACTTGTAGTTGGATTTGATGGACTGTTTAACAATATATAGTGATTACTTCATTGCCAAGAAAAGTTTAATAGCTAAAGTTGTAAAGATGTTTTTGCAGGTTTGGTTTGGAACAGAAGCATTAATTTAATTAAATTTCTAATTGACCTTTATTAAACCCACAAATACATTTCAAACACAACAAACTCAGCACTGGGAAAAGGGCAGAGACGGGGCTTAGAGAGGAGAGCAGCAGTGTGATTGGATTCAATTTTTAAATTACAAATGTAATTAAATCTCAAGACACACCAGAGATGCTGCCGGAGAACACTCCAAATGCATTGGATTGATTGTATTTGGAGTGTTCCCAGCACACTGGTTGACGCAGCTCTAAACCAGTGGTGTCCAAAGTGGGGCCCAGGGGCCAAACTCGGCCATCCAAAGATTTGATTTGGCCTGCGAAGAGTTTCTGAGTTTTGTTAAGAATGTTTGTCTGATTACATTTTAAGTTGAAAAGACTTATCAAAGTATTTAAAGGGAGCCTATTGTGTTTTTTCCAACTCTTTTGTAATAAGCCACGTTTCCATTACCCTGGGTCCTCAGACCGGTTCACTTTGGAGCGGTTTGGGCCGCTTATGTTAATGATGGTGAGCATTTCTACTGCAGGTCCAGGGTCTGTTACATGACCAGCTAACGTCACTCACATATTACACAGACTTTCTTAAATAAATAAAAAAGAACAAGTACCTTCTTCCAGGCGTCGATCTCAAGAGTGATTTACAAAAAGACTTGAGTCTGTCTAGTTCTATTTCTTATAAAAATACTGTATAATCATTAGAGAAAGTTCACTTCTCTCATTACATCTACACTTTCAGCTTCACTAATATTACATCTTTTACAATTTACCGTAATTTCTGGACTATAAGCAGCTACTTTGGTAACACTTTACAATAACTACACCTTATTTCGCATTATTAAAGCATTGATAAAGGATTAGTTAACCATTTACAAATAATTGTTAATCATTTATAAAGGTTAACTAATCATTTATAAAGGGTTAATATCATATATCTATTAAGCATTTAACCTAAATAAAATACAAAATATTAATAAAACATTATTAGCAATACCTTACTAAACATATATAAATGTTTATTGAATTGATCAATTAGGCCTTTACCAAGTATCAAATACTTTCTTTTTAACCAAACACGACTATTTTTATTATTTATAATAGACCATTAATTGATACTTTACAAATCCTTTATAGAGTCAAATTATCCCTTATAAAGCAGCTATTAAGTGCTAATAATAGATATGGTGTGAGCTCATCTAAAGTGTGAACTACTTATGCTTTATAACTTACTTATAAATGTAAATGATAAACATATCCCATGTTTGCCAATTCATTTTAAAATAACAGTCAGTTGACGCTTTATAAAATCTTTGTAAAACACAATTGTCAGTTATAAAGCATCTACTAACTGTTAATAAGGTGATTGGAGTGAGCTCTTCTAAAGTGTGGACACATAATGCCTTATACATGTTTTCGTAAAGTACTTATGGAATGACAATGAATATGGCAAACTAAACCAACAAAAATCAGGTAAAATGCACATAGAAGTTTTAAACAATATAATAATCATGTACAAATACACAGATACATCTTTATATTTTATTTAAAGTTAACATTCAAATAAAACATGCATGAAAAGAATCAAAAATCACATGAAAAGAGGATTTATTAGTTTTTTTCTATGAGGTTTTCACTACATCAGTTTAAAACGAATAAATATTCTTTAGATCAGACAGTTGTGGTGAATGTTACAGAAAACATGTTAAAGACTTTACATATCAGAGGAATATTTCATCAGAGGACACTTGTGTGTTTAAAAAGAGACATAATTGTGTCTAAATGCTAGCGCTAACAGGAAGAGGTCGTACATACAGAAGTTAGCTATTTTGAACGTACACAGCCAACTGAAATTCCGTGCACAGAGCCTATTAGGTACCAAAAATAGATAACACAAAAGATCCCCCAAAAATATGTAGCACAGTCGCCTTTAAATTGGCAAAACCTTTACACTTTTAAAATTAGGACCACAGCTTTAATCTGGATTAATCACACATTTCCCAAATACTGCCTTTCCCCTTAGCTTTTCTCCTCAAAACAACCAAGAAGACACAGCACAGTAGAACAATGAAACTCAAAGCGCGCGTAATGGTTTTCGAATGTTTTTTAGAAGATGCTGGAATTTCTCAGACTTTTAGTCAAGTTTACTCACGGTAACGGAACCTCAATTCAAAAAATAAAAACGTTGCAGGCCTGGAAAGTTTCTTGCAAAACATTGAGAGCGGTGAAATCTCACATGCAAAACATTGAGAGCGGTGAGATCTCACTTGTAAAACATTGAGTGCGTTGAAATTCATCGGATCCGAAGTCTTGAGCGCGGCGCGATGTACCGGGCGGCTCCGTCTGTGGGTTACACCCGGCGTGGTGCACGCAGACGCCGCTCTTTCCCTCGCGGCTCCCGCTCCGTCTCCCCGCTCCCGCTCCGTCTCCCCGCTCCGACTCCGGCCTCCGGACTCCGATCTCACTCGCAACTTCTCTGCTCACAAAGTAAACGAGTCCGCGGTCCTCAACTGAGCTTCCTCGCTCAGAATTATCGAGTCCTCGGCTTTTAAAGAGTCTTTTTTTCTCTCCCGCGCTCCAAGCAGGTGCAGCAGAAAGAGAAGGAAGTGTAGAAAGTTTCAGCGCGTAAACACACGCAAGGTTACGTATACTCACGCAATGCGTAACAACGGCCAATCACAATCGACTATACAGAGTGAACACAAAAATGACCAATGAAACGTAGTAATATAAGAACAGTTAAAAGTAAACAGAGGCGAGGCAAAAACAAAAACCTCTAAAGATTTCTAAACTAGATAATATAATTCGAGCTTTTACATCTACATCCAAAAATACATATCATGGATAAATAGTGCAAAATAATGTGTCACTGTTGCTAAAGTAAATAAACGTTTACTTACAGTATATTATTTTTTGTGTGACCTACTTGTGTGTAGTGAAAAGTTAAACAAACCTATCATCACTTGTTACCTGGTAATACCCAAATTTACCACTGGGCTACATATGGAACATGTTTTTTCCCCACTCTTAAGAAAAACAACTCATTAGAAATGTTTAAAATGAATTGGCAAACATGGAATGTCAATTAATGGTCTATTATAAATAATAAAAATAGTCGTGTTTGGTTAAAAAGAAAGTATTTGATACTTGGTAAAGGCCAAATTGATAAATTCAATAAACATTTATATATGTTTAGTAAGGTATTGCTATTAATGTTTATTAATATTTAGTATTTTTATTTAGGTTAAATGCTTTGTCAATGCTTAATAGATATATGATATTAAGCCTTTATAAATGATTAGTTAACCTTTATAAATGATTAACAAAATATTTGTAAATGGTTAACTAATCCTTTATTAATGCTTTATTAATGCAAAATAAGGTGTAGTTATTGTAAAGTGTTACCGCTACTTTTTCCTTTTTACTCTGCGGCTTATACAACGATGCAGCAAAAATGATAGATTCTCATTAACAAGTCCGGCCTATAGCTGTACTTTATCATTTCCTTATTTAAATCTAGTTAGTGTGGCTTATATTCAGGTGTGCTCAATAGTGCAGAAATTATGGTACCTGACTTGAAATATCTGTCATTTTCTGTCTTGCTAATCTTTTCTTGTTTTTTCTCTTCTTTAACTGCAAACTGCTTTTGTGGATATTTAGTTATTCACCGGCGGAGGAAAGGTAAGCACTGCCAAAATAAAAAACATATCTAACACATTCTTAACAAAGCAGCACACTGTATGCATTTATTGCCTCGTCTCAGGAACAGAATTAAGTCTTTCGACACATTTGTAGAAAGCCAAAACATCCTGCTCCGCTTCCAGTCTTGAGCAATAGGAAGTGTCTCTTACATCCGGCACAAGTGTCCACACTGAGCCTCTGATGTGGTTTTTGTAGAAAAGAGGAATTATTGATTCAAGAAGCGTCACTTGAGCTCACAACATGTGGGCCAACAATAACCATGAACGCTTTGATGACCTCAAAGAGCTGCAGCAACTCACTGACCCGGCTCTGTTGAGACATTAAATATTGAGGGGAAAAGGGTGTTTGACTCATCTTTACTTGTTATTCAATAGGTATTGTCCTTTTGATTCTGACTTTATCATAATATAATATAATTGGACATTGTTGTTATAAAGTAATAGAATGTGTATTGTTTTTATGTAATACTTAACACTTACAGTATATTTAGCTGAATGTACTGTCTGAAACATCTTTGGAAATGGTTTATGGTGAACATTTTTAATGCAAGGCAACAGTCTGGAACTTCTGAGAAAGTGCTGTGTGCTAAAACTGAACATATCAGAGTGTCCTTTTATTGAGGCCATCCTAAAACACCCTGTGCAATATTCATGCTGTTTAATCGGCATCTTCACATGCCTATGAGCCTCAGAAGATCAAAAACTATTCTGTTAATTTGCTAAATAAAACATAGCTTTTAAGTAAATTCTGTTATATTCTTTGTTGAAGTCAGCAGTTTAAAGTTTTGAAGATTCAAAGATTTATTGTCAAAAAAAAAACCACTAATATTACTATGCAAGGAATACTAGAGACACACTAGAGCAGGGGTGTCAAACTGAGGCCTAGGAACAAATACGGCTCCCAAGATGATTTCATGTGGCCTCTGAAATAAATAGTGTAGGTGTAGACTGATTATCGGTCAACGTTACTTTCAGCTCTACTGCGCATGTCGCCTGCAGAAAGATAGGCTGGTGGTATTTGTTCAAAACTCTTAAAATCTGGTAGTTGGCTGGGGAAAACTTCTCCAATAAAAACAACAAAAACGGAACAAGAGCAGCTGTTTTGGATCAGGTCTGAACTGGTATGACAGACGTAAGGCTCCTGAAACTTGAGACAATGTTTTTCTCTAGGTTTTTTCACATCTGAATGTAACGTTTATGAGTCGTAAAGACAAATTTCATTCACAAATGTTGATTTAGCAGCTTAAGTTTTGTTTCTCACAGTGATAAACTCTTGTAGTTAGTTGACAACAGTGCTGGCTAGTGTTGCTGCTACAGCTTTTGTCAATCAGCCACGACTCTCTGCTAACCTGTTGTGTGCATTCCCCATGTTGATAAACAAATAATCCCTCTATAAGCTTGCTGTTTACTTTGTTCGACTGCAATAGGACAACAAAGTCAACACTCTCCTAACTGCATAAAAATAATAAAACAGAGCTATTTGAGGACTAAACCCAGCACCATTATTGAACTATTCGATATTATTTTTAAAAATGTTCTTTTCCTAATGTAGAAAAATGTGTGAAATTTATTTGAGAGACTTTGGCCTTTTTTGTTTTTTTCAGTTTAGTTTATAAACATATTTAACTGTTGTAAACATGTTGTATTTGCCTTTTTAATCAGTGATGCTAACAAAAAAAGTCTTTCTCAATTGGCTCTGTGCACAGAAGTCAGTTGACTTATTTATTTTCAAAATGCTAACTTCTTGCCGGCATATTCATTTCCTGTTTAGTTCATTTCTATGAAGTTTCTCTGCCCCAGTCTAAAATGAAAAAATACTTTAAGATCAGGCAGTGAACAGTGAGTTGTTGGTGATTTTCTCTGAAAACATGTTAAATACTTTACAAATGAGAAGAATATTTCACCAAAGGACCAAAGTGTGTTTATAAAAAGATGTGTTTGTCTGTCAATGCTAACGCTAAAGTCTCACAATATGAAAATAAACAGCTTCTATGCACAGGGTCAATTTCTTCAGTGCAATTAGAAAACTCCTTTGCCTCAACATTTCTAAACAAGGTCTAAATCAGGACTAATCCAGGTCTGAAGTAGGACTAAGTTAATTCTCAAGCAGGACTGTACTGCATCATTATTGTTGTAGTTATTCATTAAAGAATAATGGTGGCATAAAACTGGCTTTAAATAAATAAAACAACAAACACCAGCTGTCAGAACTTGTCTTTTATCATGTTATTCCTTTGACTGAACGCCTCCTGAGCTTCAACATAAAACTCAAAAACTACATGTTATTGAAAATCTTTAGCTGTGGGCCTTGGTTCTTGTGTCAGAAGCATCTACCCTCCCTGTGATGAGTCGATCTCAGTCTCTGGTCTCGATGGGATTTTGTTGATTCTGCTATCGAGCTGCAAATCATGACAGATGAAGCCACATCTTTATTGAACGTGTCTCGTCGTTGTGTTGCAGATGGACAGCGAGCACCCAGAGGACACGCGGCTCATCGATCTGGACGAGTCTCACTACAGCGAACACACCGTCTACATCAACCCCCCGGAGCTGCCCCCCCTGCCAGAGGGACAGGAGCACCCTCTGCGCTACAGGTAACTCACTCTGACAGGCTCACAGCATTGTAGGGCAAAGACTAAAAATACACTGTCTGTCCACACTCTGTATCAAGCCTAAGATTAAGATGGAGCTGTTTTTCACACTTCAAAAATCTGAAATAGGTCCGACTAGTTGCTAGCTGTCACAAATCCTTAATAAATATGGTAATATCCACGTACATAGATGTTTTTGTTTGTAATTAAAGTACTATTTACACAACATAATATTTACCTAGAGACGTCTGTAAACATTAAATTACACCACAACGTCTGAGTTTTTTTAAAGGCTTTCTCACGGACATATTCGATGTCTGTAATTTTCTTGTTGTCACTTTACGGAAACTGTGACAGATAGTTTATGGCTGCAACCTTTCACTTCATTCATGAAATGAGCGTTTCATGTGTTTTCGGTTTGTTTTAACGTGAATTAACGTTAGCTTACCTGAGCTGCCGCAACAAATGTAGCTCCTCGTCACGTTAACGAGTTCATCTTTCAAAATCACATCCACAACATCAGATTTCTTATGAAACACCCGAAGACTCTCTCTTTTAATCCATTTACGGTGATAAAATCCAAACATCCAAACTTTGCAGCGTTCTGTCCCGTTCTGTCCAAACTTTTCCTCAAACATCCATCTTCTCGACCTTCTGTTGATATGACAACGAGGTTGTTGTACTTCCGGTTCACAGACTTTTATTCGTAGTTTGATTAATTAATCTTTTAATCGTAGAAAAAAAACGACAATTTCACTTGAAAAATTATCCGTAAAGACTAGTAATAATAATTTTGTTCAAATTTGAAGGTTAAATAATCCGCAGAGTCATTATTAATTCATTTATAAACTGTTCACGGATTGAAAACACAAACATACGCATTCTGAGGTAAAATTCGGGGGAAACTTACAGACATTTTTTACAGACATGGACGATTCGCACGAGAGTAGAAACTCAGATGACGGCCGCAATTATTACATTTTGCATGAGGTCCTCAGGTAAATATAAGGCCGTGTGAAGAGGACTTAAGTCTTTAAAACATCTTTGTAGGCAGTAAAGTGAGACTGGAAGGGACCACTCAAACACAGCCAATCAGAGGGCTGTCAATTCAAGTCATATTTTTTTTTAAAAAGCAGATTTAAAACAACCACAAAGGCCCAAAGTACAGAACAGAAGTAAAAAATACACACACGACATGCACATAGAGCAAAGATAAAACAATACAAATACAAATGATCTGCTCAGCTGGTGTTAAAGTAAGTGCAAATAAGGTTTTCAACAAAAATTTTAAGATTTGAGATGGAGCTGATTATTCCAAAGTTTAGGACCTGCCACAGCGTCATTTAACACACAAAAATGCCTCATAATCTCTAACCACAAATTAGCAGTCTTTTAGTACTTTCAGTGAAAAGAGTTAGACAGAATCAAACAAACCCAGCTCCTCAGTTTTATTAACATCCCTGTTCTTTCTCGGTTGTGTAGTTACGCTGGTTTCCCGGTGCTGGAGGTGGAGCTGCTGCAGCCGCTGGACGGACCCTCGCCTCCGTCTGCAGGAGCAAACACACGACACATCAGCCCAGCCAGTCCCACCGCCATCTTCAGACGCTCCAAACAGGTCAGCGCACTGCAAACAGCTCACCCTGAACTCAGAATATGAATCTTATGTTTGGTAGTTTTCAAGATATTAATACTAGGCTGGTATTTATATCTTGAGTGATGTATCTTGTAATTGATTGAAGCAAGGAAGAAACACAAGAACAACATTTTAGATCTGTCTTGACATTCTTCCTGTGATGCTTTTGTTGGGCATTGCTGAAAGTGTCTTGTGTCTGACCAAAATGTATTAATTCATGGCCTAAAGGAGTGAAGCTAATACCCTTAAGAAAGTCCTCCCACAAAACATTTTAAGCCAAACTTTTCGGTTGGAATAGCATGATGGTTGAGGGTGAAAGGAGGGACTGATGGGTTTGACAGAGGGTATTTATGATCAGCACATTTTTGAGTGAACAAATCCAGTGCTTTAAATTGATACTGTAACTTTCTGAAGGTAAAAAATCTATTTCATGATTCAGTTATAATAAGAAGTTTAAGAAACATCTGAATGACAAAAACATGCATTTGTTTGAGTATATTTTGTGGACAAAAAAATTACACGATGGACCTTTAAGTGAGCCGGTGTGGTGTTGAGATACTTTTCCCGATGAGATGTGTCCCTCTTTTTGTGACTGTTCGTGACAAATCAACATTACCGCAGGGAATAGTTAACAATTAATTGGCTATGTTGAGGCATAATTAAGTTTAGGATTGGAGCTTGGATGAGGGTTAGAAAAAGTATGTTAAAATATTACAAATATTTCTAACTTTAAACAAGAGGGACCAAGCTTGACGGGAGGATCCAGCTCCACAAAACACCACTTGTGCCACTTGTACTCAGTTCCAAAACTTCTAAATTGTCCCATTTGAGTACAGGCACTTTTCTGAGTGTTCAGCACATTTTCCCCTAAATGAAAAGGAGAATACCATCGCTTCTTTTTACTCACCTAAAGCAGGACATTTTTTTCTTTAAAACAAATGAATTCTCATGTCACAGGTCTAGAAATGACTTGGGCCTTTGCAGTGAGACAAAGGACCTGAAACTGGTCATTTTCCTCTAAAATTATCAAAGAATGTCTCAGAACAATAGGCAATGTCATTTAAACACCATGCACACAGTTTAACAACCAATAAAAGTTGTTTTTGTGTTTTGTGTTCAGTGGTGTTCCTTTATCCATCTCTATGTAGATCGTTCCAATGCAAAATGAACTTTAATGTGATTGTACAGTCATTTCTCCACCTTCAGAAAGTTACTGTGTCACGTATTTAATGTAGAAGTATCTTTTTGCAGCGTGGAGGTCAGACTCACCCATGCACACACAACCCATAAAACCTCCTTGTGTCCTTTTGTCTCAGGAGATCAAACTAGCTCAGAAAATGGCGAAAACCCACTCGGCCATGCCTCAGATGTGGTCCAAGTGTCTCCTGCGTCACTGCTACGGCCTGTGGTACATCTGCCTGCCCGGGTTCCTGAGCAGCAGCCCTTCCAAAGTACGAGCCCTGCGCACGGCCTACGATCTGCTGAGGAAGATGCAGGAGAGGAACCTTCAGGCGCCGGACGAGGTACTGCCACGTCCGTCTGTCTGTCTGTGGATGATTCTGGACTGGACTGGAGTGTGTGACTGTGGTGTTGTGTTACTGCAGGTTTGTTACCGAGTGCTGCTGCAGCTCTGTGGACAGTACAGTCAGCCGGTCCTGGCGGTGCGAGTGCTGTTCGACATGAAGAAAGCCGGACTGCAGCCCAACGCCATCACCTACGGATACTACAACAAGGTGAGATGTGTGCCATTACCTGATTTACTACACATTTTTATTGACGAAAGATTGGTTTTCGATCTTTCAATTCAAAAACCGACACCAAATAATTGACGATTCGGTTTGATTCGATCTCGATTTCTCGATTTTTCAATTAATAGCCCAGCCCTACTTCCAGGGTTGCCAGATTTTCAGAGAGCAGCCTATGAAAAAAAGCCCAAAACAAGCGACTTCAGACCCTCAATAAAAAAGTAATTAAAGTAATCAAATATTTAAACATTGTGTGTCACAACAGAACCAAGGTAAATGGTTTTGATGTTATTTAAATCGTATTTGATCATCAATAAAGGATTTAAAGCTTGAAAATATGCTAAGTTTATATTTCTCTCATTAGTGAGTACATTTTCTTCAATCAAATTTGGAAAAACTGCTGAAAATCCTCTTGTTTATGATGTTAAAATGCCTCTCAGGAGCCTTAAAAACCGCAACCCGCAACTGTCAAAATTCACAAGCGACTTTCCAAAAAAAATAAGCTATAGAATCGCTATAAAGAAGCAGACCTGGCAACTCTGGTCACTTCCTTCAATAAGTAAGGATCAAGCAATGAGAACCCTGACATTACACTGTTTTAATTTAATGCACAAAGCAGATTAAACGTGCAATAAAGTGTGTTTAACTTAGTAACACATCAGTTGATTCATTTTTAGTTGAAGCAAGTCCATCTTAACAGCAGTTTTCCTGATTATGGCCACAGCGCAGTGATATAGAATGTGATTTATGCTGCGTTCCAGTTATCCTCAGAGGCTGGAATTCTGTTTTCTCCCGAGTGTCTGTGCTCCGATTGCCAAATTAAATTATAGTAAAGTGGTCTAATCAGCCACAATGTGGATAAATGCAGAAACCCGGACAGTTTTTATACATTTGCGAGTTATAAATCAGCATTTGTAAGTTAATCTGTGTAGACGTGAGCAACATTAGCATAACAATGCAAATTTACAAAGCATTTATAACTGCAGAAGGTCAATGTCAGCGCAGGAGCAGGTTCGCAAACAGAAGAGGACAGAAAAGAGAAGCTTTAGGGAAAATAGCACACATATTATCAAGATTTAACTGCTGGATATTAAACCTTTGTCAAGTGCAGTGTGCAGCTATGTTTACTTATTTATTTGGCAGGGACAGTGTTGAACGTTTCTGTAAATGCACCGGATTTAGCTACAAGGCAAATTTTCGTCCATTGTCCCTGGACAGATGTTACTGGGTCACGCAAATAAAAACGATATCAACACTCACGGCCGTTTGCGCACAAATTCATCATTTACATCACATTCATTTGCACACAGAGGCGACACAGCTTTTAACATGTTCAAATCAGACAATAAACTAAGACAAGACAAAACAAAACAAACAGCCACATACACAATAGTTTGAGCAGAACTGATTTTGTTACTCTGATAAACTTAGAGTTTTGTAATGTTACCTAACTTTCCCAGTAGTAATAGGCTCTGTGCTAATTAATAATGCTAGCTTCTGTACTTATGAGCATTTCCCATTCAATTCATTTCTATGAGGTTTTCACTAAACCAGTCTAGAATTAATAGGCAGTGAACAGTGAGTTGTGGTGGATGTTTCTGAGAACATGTCAGAAGAACACTTCACCAAAGAACCAAAGTGTGTACGTATTTGTGTCTAAATGCTAACGCTAACCGGAAATACTCATAAGTACAGAAGTTAACCATTTTGAATATAAACTAGCCAACTGAAGTTCCGTGCACAGAGCCTTTTCCGAGCTATGCGGAAAAGGCTGTGTTCTTAGACTGTGGCCTCAGTAATGTCAGTTTAAATGCAGTTTTATCAAAGTTGAATTTCGCAGTTTATTTTGGGGAAACAATGCCATTTTTTTAGCTCAACACCAATGTGAGACGTTTTACTTCTTGTTGGCCAGCACGTGCAGGTATACTTTTAACTGTTTTATTCAGCGGGTGTAAGTGGAAGAAAATTGTAAAACTACCAGGAATTTGCTAGATCAGTTTCGTCCTAGATCATTACCTAATTATATTGAAATGTTTATTGTCCAAAAGTAAACTCGACTCCTCTGCAAAACACAGACTAATGCATTGTTGCAGCGTAGGTTCTGGATCCCACGTAAAAAAGCAAACACATTTCAGAAATGGTTTGTCCCCAAGTATCGGTTACTATAGCAACTTCATCTCTCGCGCCAAAGAATCTGGGCACAAGCAGTTTTTATAGTCAAGCCAAATCAGACTGCGATCCAAATCAGGTAATGACAACAAGGTTAAAGCTGTAACAGTAGATTCAGTCTTTTGTTTTCTGTTGGAAAGTCTGTCCTGATTCAAAAAACAAGTCACCGATTAATCTTTCATAAACTACAGGTTAAGAAAAACGTACTGATCAAGTGGAAATGAGACGTGCAGGCTTAAAATAATCTTATAATAATCAATAACAGAGTCTAAGTAACATGTGAATTTGCTGTTACAAGGTTCAGACATTATTAACACGAAACAGATTTGAAAAACAGCTAAGAATAACCAGTTTTGTGACGTCAATGTGCCAGCTCAGGAGCAGAGAAAAGTGAAACATGTGGCTGTCAAAATTAGCATGCTGTTTCCCAAAAATGAAACCCAAAGTCTCTAAAAAGAAGCAAATACGTACTAACTTTTTCTTTCACCTCTCTTATTTATTCAAAGACATGTGTTCTCTGGCTAAAAATAGTTAGTTTTGGTAAAGTGACCTGCTTGTCTCCATGGATACTGCTAAATAAACGTGTTCATGTGTTAGCATTCGACGTCAAAAGGCGAAATGGTAGGCAATAACTTTTTTTAAATACACATATTTTTAATCTGTTGATTTCTTTTAGACTAGATCCAGTAACTTTTTGTGTCACAAAAACTGCATTTCAGGCTTGCTAATTTTAGCATCTTTATTAAAATCTAGCAAGTTAAACTACATTTTTCAGTAAAACATTGTGAACAGGATTATTTTAAGAATTTCTCTAAACATTTTAGCTTGTTTTCATGCAATTTGTCTATTTTGATGAGGTTTATTGTTGTCTTTTGTTCAGTAAATATGATATAGCCATAGAGATAGCTAACCATAACTTGCTAGGAGTTACCTAGCAACTGCATTGTACAGTTAACAGTTTTATCCCTCACTGCTCAACAACTACAACGACAAATGTGTTTTTTAAGGAAATATATTGTGTCAAATACAGATGCAAAGACATGGAGATGAATTAAGCGATCCAACGGTCCAAATTTGTAAACATATCTAACAATGCTAACGATAGCTACAAGCTAAATGCTAACGTGATGCTAGCGCTGCCAGGGTGCCAGGTATTTTCACAGCTTCAGAACTTTCTGTTTAGTTTTCTGAGACAACTTCACATCAATAACCTCTATTTAAACTATCCTGAGACTTGACTTAATCTAGTTGTGCTAAAATATGCTTACTTTGCCAGAAAATGTCTTAAAAGTGGTCAAAAGTTCAGTTTCCCATAGAACTGATACTTTACCTCTCAGCAGGCCTCTATTTATGGCCCAAAATCCACATAAATTACATAAATATTATGATCTGACAAATAATAATATCTTGTAACACTTAAAATTTTGCTAAATGATTGTTTAAACTTCCAGAAATCTGTCAGTTGTTGTAAATTGTCTTTGGATTTTGGTGCTTTTTGATGACATATGTTGAAAGATTGTCACTTCCTGTAATTTTTAGCATTTTTTTTTTTTAATTATAATTTACTACAATGACTATAACACCAAACTAAGTAAAAATTAGAAAAATATGATATTATTAGCCTGTAAACTGTTGTGATGACGCATGAACAAAACCTATTGTTTGAAATTTTGAATATTTGAGGCAAAATCTTAATTGCGACATGACAATTCCTGATCCTCCAGCCACAAACTGAATACGGCCCCTTTAACTGTGTGAACGTGTGTCCTGCAGGCCGTTTTGGAGAGCACGTGGCCCTCCAGCACCAAAGGGGGCTACTTCATGTGGAGAAAACTGCGAAACATTGTCCTTGGAGTGGTCCAGTTCAAACAAGCCCTGAAGAAACAGCCCAGTCTGCGCAAAGACCCGCAGCTTTCAGGTTCAAACTTATATTTTCTGAACCAATTAAAAATAAAAAGTGGATATTAAAGCTGGGATGCCTGATTTTCAAACGATAGAAGTCTGTATTAAAATGTGTCTAACTCATGTCTAGCTGTCAATAACCTTTTGCTTTATTGTTCTTTTGTGTTTCTATGTGTTTTCAGGTGTGTGCATGTCTTTAAAGTGGCTTTTTTTTCAGCTATTATAGTGAAACTGGGTGGACCACCAATCAGGGCGCAGCTTTCAGCTTTTACTTCCTGTTTGATGAAAATAAAGTAGTTTATGGTCAGATACAGACACCATCCTGAGATGCTGCTTATACAAGACACTTTACAATAACTACATCTTAATTAACCTTAATAAACCCTTAATAAAGCATGAATAAGGATTGAACTTATCATGAACAAATGACAATTTAAAGATGCACTGTAACGTTTTGGAGATGAAAATTCAATTTTACAATTTAGTTCAAATAGGAGGATAAAATTATTCTATAGAACTTTCTTATAGGGAATATGTAATGTATGTATTGTGCTATAATGTAGAAAAATGTAGCTAAAGAAGCTACTTTTCATGGAAATAAACAAGAGGAGTTTTTTTTTTTTGCCAAATAGTAGTTTGTTTTGTGCGCATGCAGGCTCACTCAGAGTAAAATCACATATTTGTGTTGTTGTTTTTTTTACAGTCACAAAGACATCTAAACTAGAAAAGCTTGCTTATATTTAAGTTTATTTTTTTGGCCAGGCATTTTTGTACCTTTTATTGGATGAATCGTTCCAGTTTTCTATCTTTCTTTCTGTTTGTCTATCTGTCTGAGTAAACTTTTTCATTCATTAATTGACCATTTACCCTTGAATAATTAAGTATTTGTTCAAGCTTTATTGAAGCTTTACTAAGGCTAATTAAGATGTAGTCATTATAAGAGAGTGAAAACTAATACAACTCATTCACAAGGCAAAAAAAAAAAGGTCGAGTATCCCAACTTTAAGGTCTATGTCAACTTGTAGCATCTGTTTACACTTTAATTAGTATAAATTCTGTTCAGTTTATGCTATATTACCATTTTATTTAAGTTAAAAGTGTTCAAATGTGATCGAATGTTAGTCAATTATGTGCTGTTTTCCATTCTTCATAACTTTGACTCATCATTTCTTTGGTCTTGTGTTGGCAGACGGCAGTGACCTGGACACGGTGAGCCACGGCAGTGTGGACAGCGCCAACGACTCGGCCGAACGCATGTCCATCGACACAGACTTCACCAAAATCGACTCCAGTGATGATGGCTTCAGCACAGGTCACACAAAAACATTTATTATTTGCACATACGAAGGCTGCTCTGGTTCCTGCGTGTGTTTTGTGACTATGTTTGGCTTTGGCAGAAGATTTCGAGAGTAGATAGAAAAGGCTAAGATATTCAACAAAACAAAGCAATTAAAATTCACTCTTCTGAGCTTAAACATAGCCCAGGGAGGACTACCTTTCTGTACAAGTCTGACAATTATGATTTAAGTGACACTAAATCATTAATATCTGCCCTCAGTTCACATTTAAAAATTGGCTTCTTCAGAGCTGTCATGTTCTTCATTAGCACTTTCTTATGAGATTATTGTAAACTGAAGGAACATTTTATCTCAGACCATCATTCCTAATTTAGACTTCAGTCAGTTTCGGGGTAAAAGTTGTGTTCAAACATAATCTTTTGTGGTTGGTGCAGGTGGACAGTCAGATCAAGGCTATGACTCTCTGTCCAAAGAAGAGGAGCGCCTGTGTGTGCGGGACAGTGACACGGCCCCGACAGACGACAGGTCGCCGCGACAACCTGGTGAGACTGTTTTTTTTTTTCCAAATACAAGATTTTTTACTGCGTTCGGTTTGCTACATTAAAATTAAGAAACTATTTTCTATTCAGGTGAAAAAAGGTTTGCAGTGACCTGTCCATGACGATTAATAGAGTAACTCAGGAAGGGCACTTTGGCTCTACTGACGCTGGCTTCTAAAAGTTTAGAAAAGTACTTCTAATGTAATCATGAGAATAACTTTTGAAATTTCTTTACAATTTTTGACAGCAATAATGCTAATTTAGTTCATTGCTTTCTTATTCATTCATTCATATTTTTCTGGGTTGCATGGTTGCAGTGCTTAAAGCTCTGGTTTCTCAATAAGAACATCATGGGTACGAATCTGAGGTTGGATTCTGGGCGGAGTTTGCATGTTCTCCCCATGTTACCATGAGCTTTATTTAAGTACTCCGGCTTCCTCCCACATGCATGTATTAGGCAACACTAAAATCTTTAGTGAGTGAATGAGAGAGTGAACGATTGTCTGTTTGTGTCTGTTTTTGTGTTAACCCTGCGACAAGTTAGCCACTGTCCAGGGTCCTGCCCAAGGCCCAAAGTCACTGGGAGAGGGATCAAGCAATAGAAAATGAATGTTTTGTTATGATTAGGGCTGAGCGATATTGACAAAAATAAATTCTTGGTGAATCTCGATAATGATATTTGGACGATATTCTGTCAGTCCAGCAAAATATATCAAAACAAATTTGTTACTACACTGGAAAAATGACAACTTTAACTATGCCAGAGTTTAAAATTCGCTGAATTACTTAGTATTATAGTGAATTGAACAGGTTTTGACTTTCTTAAATAATGATTTGCCAATAGAACAAGTAATTTTCGTTTTTATTTTAAGAACAGAAGCTTTTTATTTTTTCCCCCTCATAATTTTAAATTAGTATTTTTCTTATTTTAAGTAAAACAGATATTTTATGCTTGTTCCATTGATAATCTTAGTTTATACCAATCAAAATTTACTTGCAAAATAGTAGCTTACTTATTCCAGGCACAAATTATTTTGTTATCTAATTTAAGATAGTATTTTTTCCAGTGTGTTAAAGTATCAGGCAAATATCTATCAGATAAATGTTTCTCTTTTTTGAAGCACTTTGAATTACTTCATGTACAAGTTCATATAAACTTGCCTTGTCTTTTGGAAAGTATTCAGCATTACTTATTTAATTTTTATTGTAAATTCTGCAGCACGATCTCCAAAACAACATTCACGATATTCTCTAAAATTCAATATATTGCGCAACTCTATATGGTTGAAGAGCAAAATCTGTTTTAGTTTAATGTAATATGCAGCACAACAGTAATTTTATTTGCAAAACGTGCACTGAACTGAATATTTGTGTTATTTTCCTGCAGGTAACATTAGCAGGCCTGTATGCGCCGACACTGCTGTGAACGTGCTGTCGTCCAAACAAGAGCGTCCAGATCTCTGGAGCTTTGTGGGGGGCAGGAGTTCACTGTCAGGGTTCCTGTACCTCCGCTGAGTTCCACAAAACCCATCAGCACAGACAGACTGTATCAGGTCCAGGAGGAAGCAGAGGTGGAAAAGACCAAAGAAAGTGCTCAGGATGGGGCAGAAGAGAGCTCAGAAGGTCCCGAGGTTGCGACGACTGCTAAAACTGAACCAAAAACTAGCACGAAAGAGGAGAACGACCCTTCCACCAGCTCTAAACCCCTGGGTCAGTCTCCTCACGTGTCCCCCAGACCCTCCACGCTGCACCGATCTGCCTCCAACCTGCCACTGCCGCCCAAGACCAAAGAGAGGCTCCGGCAGTCCCCGTCCCTGCCTCTGGGGGAGCTGAGAGAAAGACCCTCGCCCCTGAAGTCCCCCTCGTCACCCACTCCGTCCACGGCCTCCTCCTTCTCCATGGACTCTCTGTTCACGCCCACGCTGGACATCTTCAAGAGCAGCGTGATTTCTGCCGGGAAAGGCGTGGCGGAGAAGGCCAGCAGACTCTACTCGCGCCTGTCGTCTCAGAACTCTTTATCACAGGTTTGTTTACTGTAATTTAGTCATTTGTGCATTCTTCTAGTTCTGGTTTGCTTCTGGTTAAGACTTTACTGCATGAAATGAGTAGACTTTTTTAAAATAATCTTCCATTTTGGCCTTTATATGATCAAAATACACAAATCAAGCCACCGGTAAAGATAAAAGATATAAAGAAAGTTGCAACCCGCTTATTTGGAATTGAATCAACCAGTTTGGATAAAAGCCAGTGTTTCCCAACCAGGGGTACTTGGACCCCAGGGGGTACGCGATCTTTTGCTAGGGGGCACTTTGGATGATTTCAGGATTAAAAGAATGGTTGAACTGCAAGCATTGTAATGTAAAAACAATTATTAGCAGCACATTTTTTCATGTTAAGAGGCAGTTTTTGACATGGAAATAATTAAATCAATAAAATGGAGTAAAAATAAATGAGTAAATCTAAAATAACCCAAAAAAAAAAAAAACAACGTCGGGAGCCACTGCTCTAAGCCTACAAAAACATTCTCCTTAATAAATATTTTTTATCTGCAATGTGCCTAAACCAGGGGTGGGTGGGCAGTTATTTTTCCCCGAGGGCCAAATTCTAATCTGGCTAAGTGCTGAAGGGTTGCACCGCGGTCATTGATAACTGTGACGAATTTTAGTTTGTAAAACAGGCTTTTTAATATACGTAGATGATGTAATCACTCATTTGTCCAGGAGTGATCCATAGTAGAAAGTCTTCAAAGGACAGTGTTTCCGAAGATCAAGACAATTTAACTTTTATCTGAAAGTCATTTTCAATATGATTGAAGATGCTTGAAAATTACTTTCGGATGAGAGTCGAAACGTCTTGATCTTCGGAAACACTGTTCAGATGACAACTTTGACGACTTTCTACTATGCTTTTTAATATATTTTTTTGACTATTTATTATGATAAGTATTAGGATACATGTTCCATAGCTAAAACAATCAACTAAAAGAAATAGAAAGAGTAACACTTAAGCGTGTCAGGGGCCAGATGAAAATAGTTTGAGGGCTGCAGTTTGCCCAGGTCTGACCTAAATTATTTTAGGTTAATACAAGTTCCTAAAATCAATTTCAGTTAAATTACTTTCAGTGTTTGCAGAGGAATAATCAAAGCCCAGAATTGTTATCTTGTTTGATTTCATGTTGTTATTTCCCTGCTGTTCATGAACTGTGCGTATTTCTGTATTATGCCATTCAGGCCCTCACTAATCAGTGTTGGGTAAGTTACTTTAAAATTGTAATACATTATATATTACTAGTTACAGGGAGAAAAATGTAATACATTTGTATTACAATATTACTGTCTCTAAAATGTAACTGAGTTATACTACTTTTAGTTACTTTGAGTTACTTTGAGCTAATCACACAATTGTTAAGACCTTGTACAACACTAATCCTGTTACATTTATACTTGTTTACTGATTAATTTGTGGAAATGTGACGTCACAACACGTTTTCCTCATAATATTTGATTTACCTTTGAGCCAACAGACAGTATTTTAGTGGTGTTTGGTCCTGAAGTGTCATTTTCAATAGATTATAAAAGCAATTAATTTATATGAAAGTAACTTGAGTTACTCAGTTTGTAACTAGTAATATATTATCAACATTTTTGTAAGTAATGAGTTACACTACTTAGTTACTGAAAAGGGGAATATATTACTGTAACTAGTTACAAAAGTAACTAGTTACTCCCAACACTGTCACTAATGTTTACCAAAAAAAATGCATACATACTGTATATAGAAGTCTGGCTTTCCTCTGTGCAGAGCTTGTTCCCTCATATAATAAAGTAAATCAGAGGCCAAAACTACAAAGACTCAGTATTGTTGATTTCAGCCAGTTGCTCCAAAAGGCTCAAAAACAGATTCAGTTTGAATTGAAGACAGTCTTAGTCAGGTGTTTTAGGCTAAATTTAAGATGTATTCACTTAGATAAATATCACATTTGGACTCGCTTTTTTAGCAGTGGTTGTTAAACATAATACTGTGAGATATCAGTTTGAATTCTCCAGGCTCAAGTATCAAGTCTCTATATTTACAGAACAAGTACAAGTTTTATAAAGTTTAGACCTTGCCACTTTCTTAATCCACGTTCTTCAACAGCTGTGGCATAATCTTCTTGATCTTCTTGCAGGATGTGAACATGGACCGGTTGAGTGTCTCGTCCCTGACTTCAGCAGAGGTAGACTGTTCCTCTCTGTTGGACACCGAGCTGTGTTTGGATCCAGAGGGGTTCACGTCCCCCCAGCACCTCACCTCCCGCGGGCACAGACGCAGCCCCAGCACCCCCGACCGCGTCTTCAGGCACAACTCCTTCTCTGGTCAGTGGATACGGTATTTTTCTATCTTTTTAATCAATATGTGTCACAAAATAAACAATAAACTTGAGTACGTTTTATATAGAATAAGTTTGTCAAAAACCTAATATGTTGAACTATGTGACCTATGGTTTACAGGTAAATACAATGTTAATAGGACAATCTAACAGTTTTTAAAGGTTTCACTTAAGACAACTTGATAGACATTATACAACTAAGCATTATGTAGTTTGGTCTGTCTCTATAACCAATAAAAAATTTAGACCTGGACATCTTAGTGTGATTAATCCTAACTTTACACCAGATATTGTTCTGATTCTTTGCACTAATCAAAAGCCTTGTGAGTTGCATAAAACAACATTTGGACTTCTTTTCAGGTGGCTTAGCTCTTGCGTTTAAGTCTCCACACACTCCAGAGTCGTCTCCTGAAACCAGCCGCTTCCAGGCCTCTCCCAGCTTCTCCATAGAGGTATGAATAAACAGTTTTTAATTACATTTCAACCCACCATGTTTCCTTCCTAAATGTACCTGCTCATTGTGTTCCTCAGGTGTTGATGTCGAGCTGCAGCCGCTGTAAAACCTGTGACTGTCTGGTTTATGACGAGGAGATCATGGCCGGATGGACGGCCAACGACTCCAACCTCAACAGCTCCTGTCCCTTCTGCGGCTCAGCCTTTCTGCCCTTTCTCAGCGTGGAGATCAAAGACCTGCGGCCGCACAACAGGTACAGGGGGATTTCTGTTTTTAATTTAAATCTAGATTAAAGTAATATTTTGTTTTTGTCCAGTCATTTTGTATTGTGAATGTTTATCACAATGAATTTCTCCTAATTATAATGCAAACGCTGCTTTGCTACAAAATTACTTACAGCCTGATTCTACGAATAGTCTAGAACAGTGATTCCCAAAGTGGGGTCCGCTCTGCAAGGGGGCCTCCAAAGATTGCCCACACAGCAGGCATGAGTTTGAAAGTAACTTTATGTCCTTAATTTGTTTCATTTAGTATTTTAAACCCATATTAAGTCCACAGGCATTATCATTTTTGCTGTTTTTGCATCTTAATCTGAGAGTAAAGACATTCGATATACTTTTAAGAACTCACTGTTCACTGCCCGATCTTTAAGTATTTTTAATTTTAGACTGAGACAGTGAAACCTCATAGAAATGATCTAAACAGGAAATGAACATACCTGTGGCGTTGTGCTGTGAGCTAAAACTGAACATTTGACAGTGTCCTTTTATTGTGGCCAGCCTAAGATACACCTCCAGTATTCATGCTGTACAATCAGCATCTTGATTTGTCAAGAAAACCACAGATTTAGATTTGAAAACAATATTTAACTTTTTAATGTTTTTCCTTTGAGATCAGCTCATAAAACGTAGAAGCAGTGCTGTGTGTATGTTTTTATTCAGTTTAAAAAAGCAATTGACTTGTAATATTATTTTTGCATGAGCTCTTGTGAGTGTGTGCAGTTTGGGACAGCTCACAAAAAACAGCTTACAGCTTTTCTAATGGCACATCATGCAACATGTAATAATTGTTGAACAATCCGCCTTTGTAGTTTTTCTGATTTTCTAATGTTTCTGTTTGTAATTGAACCAATGACTTTCTTGTTTCCTAAATCAGCAATCTTGTAAAGTCCTCAGAGGCTCTACAAAAACAAGCTGACTTGAATGGAGTTGATGGCTTGTATTTAAATGAACACGATTTTTGTTGCTGCCTGAAGCTGTCTTTGTAACAATAATAGCTTAAATGATGTATTACCTGCTTCTTTCTCTCCACAGCCCTCTCTCTAAACAGACCAACCCTGTCCCGGAGGAGGACAAACCCGCACCAGCAGTCAGTCCTCCACCTGAGCCGTCCCTGGTGACCGTGCCCTACCTGAGCTCTCTGGTGCTGTGGAAGGAGCTGGAGAGTCTGCTTGTGAACGAGGGGGAGCAGGCCCTGTCCTCCCCCGCTGTCGTAGACCACCACCCCATCGTCTTCTGGAACCTTCTGTGGTACTTCAAGAGGCTGGAGCTGCCCAGTAACCTGCCCGCCCTCGTCCTGGGCTCGCAGCACTGTCTCCATGACGACCAGGTAGAGACGACACGGCTTTAAATGGGAAAGATGTGAATAATTACAGCAGAAATGAATGGACCTGTTTACAGTGAACTAAATAATAGTAATTTAAGACAAGACACTGCAAGTAAATAGAAAAAAAAATACTAAAGGTAGTTACTAAACTTTATTAGTAAATTCTTCATCCATTAGTCGATCATTTGTTTATGAATATTTAAGTTTTATTCATGCTTTGTCCAGGCTTTGCTAAGGCTTATTAAAGATGCACTGTGTAACTTTCTGGAGGTGACAGGAAGATAAAATAATTCTTTAGAACATTCTTAGTGGCAAATAAGTTTTATGCCATACTTTGAGAAAACACTGCTTTTCCATGGAAATAAACTGAAGGAGGCCCTCCTCTTGGTCAAATAATATTTAATATTCTTTCCTTGCAAATTAGACACTTTTATTAATTCTTTAGTGTCACAAAGACATTTCAACTAGAAGAAACATTCTTTCATTCAAGTTTATTTTTTGGCCAAAAAGGCCGGGGTGTCACTCGGCCCGGGGGCCAAATGTGGCCCCTGAGATGATTTTATGTGGCCTCCAGGATGATTCTGTTTATTATTCATAATGACCGTATGATAAAAGCTTGTAACTGAGCTACAGGTCCCATAATACACTGCAGTTCAGCTCTGTCCTGTGTATGAAGTGCAAAAGGAAGTCACAAAGGCCAGAATGGAAAAACCTAAAAGACTATTGAAATAAACTTCTAAAATGCATTGAAATGCAGCAAATTGCATACAATGTGTTCAAAAATGTTCTTGGAAGGATAATCTGCACAATAAAATGCACTTCAAAATAATGTAATGTAATTCAATACAAATATGGACACAATTGTCATATTTGAATATAACATAGGTTGTATGCCTTTATTTTAAACTGCGGCCCCTTGGCCAACTTTGACTTCGATCGATTCGGCCCCAGCTCCATTTGAGTTTGACTCTCCTGTTTTAAGGTAGTTATTATAAAGTGATACCAAAAATGTATTACTAGTTGTTCATATTGTCATGTTTTCATATAGAAATGAGAAATTTGTGTACAAACACCACAAATTCATAAATGTGTAAGCAAAAATTGCCAATGAATATGTGTGAAATGGATTAAATTCAGCAGTGAAACACTTTTAGGCGTAAATCTGAAAACTGTGTCATTTCCACATGAAAGTCTATACACCGAGAGAGGAAACTGACCAAAAAACAAAATGAGTTTTGCCTGCAGTGTCTCGCCTTAGACAAACTTTTAAGACTATTTTTAATCCGCTGTAACTGCAGAAAGCTCTGACACATGCTTGTTCTCGTCAGGTTCCCCAGAGCTTTTTGGCGGAGGACAGTAAGCAGGTGCTGGTGAGGATTATGTGGGACAACCTGGCCCTTCATCAGGACACGCTCCAGCCCTGTTACGTCCTCTGGAACACGCACTGTGAGTAAAGATCTGTCCCTGTCGAGTCGCAAAACATACTCATAAAAAGAAATCACAAATATTTGATGTTTTACTGTAAATGTAATGGAAAAAAGGGTCAAATCCAACTTTTTGATTTTTATTCTTCGTGTAAATATTAAAGATAGAGTACCTGATTTTCACATTGCCAATTCTAAAGTATGTTCAACAAGTTTTCATAAATCCTTCAAGACCTGGTATCAACGTACATTATTTTACTGTCTGCAATTAAGTCTTAAAAACTTGTTTTTACAAATTGTAAAAAGACCAATCAGGGCACGGCATTTAGCTTTTAAAACGTAATTAAAATGCATTTGCTTTTGATTAGGACACTACACAGTTGTTCAATTTTGTTACGATGTGCTGGATTTGCAAGATACTTTTTAGTGGAAAAGTCAAAGTTAACGAACTTACAACTAAAAAAGTCTGGTACTCTAGCTTTAAGCTATGTGACTTGAGACGACTTGATACTTCTCCTCAAACAAACTGTGTCATTTTACATGAACAAAATGAAACATGGCCGTCTTCACTTCTTTATTTGTGACCAGAGCTTTATGTTAAATAAAAGGAATTTTAAAAAATCTATGAAATTACAGAAAATACAAGCTGTATTAAGTAAAATTAAGTTAAATAAAGGTCAATCAAATAAAAAAAAAAGACTTGAAACTAACAGCAGATGACTTTGATTTAGACTTGGACTTGTCTCTCTTTGACTTGGACTTGTCTCTCTTTGACTTGGGACTTGACTTGCAGCCCGATCTTGCCCTTTTGTCTTAGCCGGTCTTAGCCTTGGTCTTAATTATTCCTCTGTTGGCCACTAGTGGCTCTCTTCAAGCTCTATACACTGTCAGTGTAGAAGGTGTGGCTCCAGCCAGATGTGAGGGGGTGCAGTTTTTTTCATTGAACCTGACACATGCTCATGCCTGTGACAAGTGAGCAGCTGCTTTAGGATCACAGGCAAAAGAGAACTGTAGCAGCAGCTTCAGTTTGGAAAAAAACTGTAATAATAGAAATCTATTTGGTGAAAGTCTATGTACTTGACAGACTTTAACAACTTTGTCTAAAAATTTGACTTTTCTTTTACATAAAGCCTGTTGACTTAATAAAAAAGATAATCAGATGTGAGAGTGAACATGGGTCAGTGTGAATGCTATGGAAAGGCCAAAGAGGCCATCATGTATTTTTTAAACCATTTTTTATGTGTCAACACGTTAAAAAATGTTGGCCTCATTTTTAGACAAAGTTGATCAAGTCTGTCAAGTAAATAGACTTTCACCAAATAGATTTCTATTATTGCAGTTTTTTTTTTTTCAAACTGAAGCTGCTGCTACAGTTCTCTTTTGCCTGTAATCCTAAAGCAGCTGCTCACTTGTCACAGGCGTGAGCATGTGTCAGGTTCAATGAAAAAAACTGCACCCCCTCACATCTGGCTGGAGCTACACCTTCTATACTGACAGTGTATAGAGCTTGGAGAGAGCCACTAGTGGCCAACAGAGGAATACCTAAGACCAAGGCTAAGACCGGCTAAGACAAAGGGGCAAGATCGGGCTGTTGGACTTATTACGTAACATTCAAGACCAAAATTGCTTGCTTAAACATAAAACCACATATCTTTGATTTATTTATTTAGCCCAGATTTTGTGTACATGTATACACTTACTTCTCAATGTTTGCTATGTCCTGGTTTGAAGCTTGCATAAATAAATTAGTGCATGTACTAAAGATGTAATTTATGCATGTTTTGATCGTCCTGCGTGTGTGTTTTAGGCGCTAACTCGCTGGTGCGCTCTGGAGTGTGTGGAGAAGGACAGCTCTTCACTGTGGAGCTGCTGCAGGGAATCGTCCGCAGTATTAAGAAGAGCGACCTGTACCAGCCCATGAGCCAGATCCTGCAGCTCCTGGGGCCTGAACTGGGCTTCAGACGACAGAGGTGAGTAAGAAGTATTTTGGACTGTCCCCTTCACTTACAACAGCAGCTTTGTCAAATATGAATAAGAATTAAGAATAGAAAGACGTAGCTGTCATTGTGTTAAATGTGTTGGCAGACTTCTTGAATGAGAGGTGATTTATACTGTCTTTTCTTTTAGTTTTACTACATTTTAAATTGTAATGTAATCAAGTAATACATTCCAGCACACACTTTACCACATCAAGGTATAATTTTGGCAAACACAAATAATAAATTTCAAGCTTCCTACATCAGTCACGTTTTGCTAACTTCAGTGGTGGAAAGCAATCAAGTACAAAAGTGAAAGTACTGTACTTAAGTAACGTAAAAGCACTTTTCTGTAGGTTTGAGACTGAGAGTGTCTGAAAAGATGACAACTTCCCTAATTATTATAAATCTTTACTATTTTGACCAAAATGTTCAATTAAACTGGGCTAAATAAACTAAGTTGTCAATTCTGTTGCTTCACCTGAGCAAATAATCTGACTTTAGGAAACTTTGGACCAAATGAAAAAAAAATGTACAAATTGGACTATAATTTGGCTCCTTTAGCCATATTTTAAGGCATAACAAATAGATATCCCAATCAAGAATGTCCAAAGTAAAAATGTAAGTTTCTGCTCCTATAAATACACATTAAACATCTCAAAATCTGTAGGAAATACATTTTTCAACTAACACTTCAATACTTTAACTTAAGTAGATTTTTGTATGTGATACTTTACTTTAACTTGATTTTGGTGAACAAATGGGGCATTATTAAATGAAGACAGAACAGTGTGGACACATTTTTTATGACTAGATACATTAACAGGAAATCTGTGCTAGAGAAGAATAAATTTTAAGTTCTTTTATTGTAAAATGTCGGGTATAGCGCCTTAAAGTGAATCCTGGATATAATCACATGTTTATCCTAAACACTTATAATATCATCACTCACACTGCCATTTTGCTGCGGTTTTGAACATAAAATAGTGTTGTCAGGGTAACACGCAGTAGCAGGTAACTAAGCAACATGAATTCCTGGGTTAAAACCTTGTCAGTTTGAGCCGGAGGCAAAGCCAAATACAGAACGATTATGTGGAATCTAGTAAAACTGAAGATAATCAAGAGGAAGAGGCAAGAACTGGACACTGTCAGTGGTGTTTTTGTGGCAACTGTTCACAGATGAACTGTGGGAGTAACCATGGAAACACTATTTTATGTCATCAACCAAAATGGCAGCTCCCAGTGGCTTAAAAACAACAATAAACAATGACAATTTTATAAAAATAGTAAGAAGTTATATATTTGTTTGTAATTTATTTTAATAAGCATGACCAGTACTAGTGTTTTAGCCACATTTGTCTTCATATCCAGGGTTCCCTTTAAAGTCTTCTATAAATTTGAAAACAAAATTGTGTTGTTTTTTTAAAATCTTATATATGTCATGTTCACTGAAAGACCAACATTTACTGAAAATGTTGGTCTAACCTGTCATACACTCTTTAATGCCATTGATATTGTAATATTGAAATACATAGCTCTACCAGCATTCTTTTATTCACAATAAACCTTTTGTTTTGTCTGTGTTTTGTTTTAACAGGAGTTTGTACAGAGATCTGCTCTTCCTCGCGCTGGTGTCTTTAGGAAAAAACAACATCAACATCAGTAAAGTTCACATATACTCTATGTAAAGTATTTGTATTGAAACGTAAACATGCACAGACTGCACACATCGCAGCAAACATTTGATTGAATTTCACTGATTAGCATTTACGTGACAACAGCTTAGTCAAAAACCAACTCATCAAAAGTTGATCATGCGCCACATTTTATTATATAAGCATTAAATAGGGTTATCAGGCTCCAGAAAGCTTAATATTACATATAATATTTATCTACATTTATTGTTTTACATCATTTAATCCCCTATATGAAAGTAAATAGACGTGTGTAGAACAACAGAACTGTCATCTCCTGTAAAATTTTAAACAAACTGTATGCAATTTGCAGTATTTTAAAGGTTTTATTGGGATGTAACGGTCGCAGAGACGATATTTGCATTTGTTGACTCATTTGTTTATTTAGATTATGAGTTTTTATGAAGAACGCCAGCTGAGAGGAATGAGTTAGCTAAAGGAATGAATCATCTGCCTTTTTACATTTAAATGCAGCTCAACAGTGACCACCCACTCCCTGGTTCAACAAGCGTGGGCTCCTATGTTTAATCTCCATAAAGTTTTTATATATATACAGTATATATATATTAAAAGTTTGAAAACGTTCTCGGGTTAATCAGCTCGGTGTTGACTAATGAGCGAAAGACTTACACTTTTTGTTTTATTTATAATACGACAAAGTTATTAAGACATTTTGCAGAATTATAAGTTATATATAGTATATATAGTTGCTTTTTAGACTTGAAGCAACACACTGTGGATCTGAGTTAGCACATGGCTGGTTAGCTCGCAACACGTCTTTAAATTCTCAAAATTAGAATTTTTCGAAAAGCCTATAATGGCACTTTACAATGGAGCAATTTACTTCTTTAGACATACCTTTTTATGGTATGTTTACGTATTAATTTTTCTTTTTGCACAAACTCCAGTGTATTAATAATCTTTGGAGTTAGTTTGAGGCGGATATACATTGCCAAATTATTAGCTGTAGTCTTGAGAGCTTTTGTCACGCCTCCTTTTTAGATCTGTAGGACATATTTTTAATGGTGGGATAGCTGGTTTTTACTCTATAAACACGATTTTGGTTTTAAATCTGACAACTTTGTCTTCTAAAGTCTTCAACACATGGCTAATATTGACACATATTCATTTTTGGTTGCAATTATGATTTAAAAAACACTTCTTACAAAGAGAAAGTGAAACTGGAGTGGGTCACTCAAGCACATCCAATCAGAACGCAGCATTCGGCTCCTGATGAGAACTAAAATTCTTTATTATTCAATTCAGACAGTACACAGTGGTATTATTTTTCCCCAAAAGTGTTGCATTTACCATATACTTTTTACTGGGAAACACACAGGTACTAATTTATAACAAAAAAATGAGTTACCGCAGCTTTAACTCACAGTGCAGGCCTGATTGTGGAAAGCTTTCTGACCCTTCTCCTCTTTGCTCGTCTNTCCCGTTCTGTCCAAACTTTTCCTCAAACATCCATCTTCTCGACCTTCTGTTGATATGACAACGAGGTTGTTGTACTTCCGGTTCACAGACTTTTATTCGTAGTTTGATTAATTAATCTTTTAATCGTAGAAAAAAAACGACAATTTCACTTGAAAAATTATCCGTAAAGACTAGTAATAATAATTTTGTTCAAATTTGAAGGTTAAATAATCCGCAGAGTCATTATTAATTCATTTATAAACTGTTCACGGATTGAAAACACAAACATACGCATTCTGAGGTAAAATTCGGGGGAAACTTACAGACATTTTTTACAGACATGGACGATTCGCACGAGAGTAGAAACTCAGATGACGGCCGCAATTATTACATTTTGCATGAGGTCCTCAGGTAAATATAAGGCCGTGTGAAGAGGACTTAAGTCTTTAAAACATCTTTGTAGGCAGTAAAGTGAGACTGGAAGGGACCACTCAAACACAGCCAATCAGAGGGCTGTCAATTCAAGTCATATTTTTTTTTAAAAAGCAGATTTAAAACAACCACAAAGGCCCAAAGTACAGAACAGAAGTAAAAAATACACACACGACATGCACATAGAGCAAAGATAAACAATACAAATACAAATGATCTGCTCAGCTGGTGTTAAAGTAAGTGCAAATAAGTTTTCAACAAAAATTTTAAGATTTGAGATGGAGCTGATTATTCCAAAGTTTAGGACCTGCCACAGCGTCATTTAACACACAAAAAATGCCTCATAATCTCTAACCACAAATTAGCAGTCTTTTAGTACTTTCAGTGAAAAGAGTTAGACAGAATCAAACAAACCCAGCTCCTCAGTTTTATTAACATCCTGTTCTTTCTCGGTTGTGTAGTTACGCTGGTTTCCCGGTGCTGGAGTGGAGCTGCTGCAGCCGCTGGACGGACCCCTCGCCTCCGTCTGCAGAGCAAACACACGACACATCAGCCCAGCCAGTCCCACCGCCATCTTCAGACGCTCCAAACAGGTCAGCGCACTGCAAACAGCTCACCCTGAACTCAGAATATGAATCTTATGTTGGTAGTTTTCTAGATATTAATACTAGGCTGGTATTTATATCTTGAGTGATGTATCTTGTAATTGATTGAAGCAAGGAAGAAACACAAGAACAACATTTAGATCTGTCTTGACATTCTTCCTGTGATGCTTTTGTTGGGCATTGCTGAAAGTGTCTTGTGTCTGACCAAAATGTATTAATTCATGGCCTGAAGGAGTGAAGCTAATACCATAAAGTCCTCCCACAAACATTTTAAGCCAAACTTTTCTGTTGTAAAAGCATAATGGTTGAGGGTGAAAGGAGGGACTGATGGGTTTGACAGGAGGTATTTATGATCAGCACATTTTTGAGTGAACAAATCCAGTGCTTTAAATTGATACTGTAACTTTCAGAAGGTAAAAAATCTATTTCATGATTCAGTTATAATAAGAAGTTTAAGAAAAACATCTGAATGACAAAAACATGCATTGTTTGAGTATATTTTGTGGACAAAATGTTACATGATGGGCCTTTAAGTGAGCCGGTGTGGTGTTGAGATAGTTTTCCTGTCGAGATGAGTCCCTCTTTTCATGACGTAATAACCGTTCTGCGATAAATAAACTATTACTATAAACTAAGTAAACTATTAATTCGGATAAGATTAGGCATAATTCAACAGCTAAGTTTAGGATTGGGGCTTGGGTGAGGGTTAGGGTTAGTATGTTAAAATATTATAAATATTGCTGATTTTCTTGCACTAACTTTAAACAAGAGGGACCAATCTTGACGGGAGGATCCAGCTCGACAAAACACCAGGATGCACTTGTACTCGTCTAAGTGTTCAGCACATTTCCTCTAAATGAAAAGGAGAATACCATCGCTTCTTTTATCCACTTTAAGAGAAACTAAACTCAGAATCAACTTTTTTCACTGTCAAACTGTGTATATGGGGTCAAAATTGAATTATCTACTGTTCCAGGTCTTTTTTTTTGGACATTTTTGTGTAAACTCGCTCATTTGCTTTTTATGTGTGCAAAAACTGCGACTGTACTGCCACGATGGGCAAACGCTGTCAGTGCATTTTTTGTTCGCGCCGGCGTCACATCGAGTTGAAACTTCTCCCTCTGACACCGCTGCTGTGGAGAGTTTGAAAGTGCAGTAAGACACAGGACCTGAAACTGGTCATTTGCTCAGTTTCCTCTAAAATGATCAAAGAATGCCCAGAACAGTAGGCTATGCCATTTAAACATACACACAGTTAACAGCCAATAAAAGTTGTTTTGTGTTTTGTGTTCAGTGGGTGTTCCAAAGCAAAATTAACTTTAATGTGATTGTACAGTCGTTTCTCCACCTTCAGAAAGTTACAGTGTCACTTATTTAATGTAGAAATATATTTTTGCCAGTGTGAAAGTCAGACTCGCGCACACACAACCTATAAAACCTCCTCATGTCCTTTTGTCTCAGGAGATCAAACTAGCTCAGAAAATGGCGAAAACCCACTCGGCCATGCCTCAGATGTGGTCCAAGTGTCTCCTGCGTCACTGCTACGGCCTGTGGTACATCTGCCTGCCCGGGTTCGTGGAAGCAGCAGCCCCTCCAAAGTACGAGCCCTGCGGACGGCCTACGACCTGCTGAGGAAGATGCAGGAGAGGAACCTTCAGGCGCCGGACGAGGTACTGCCACGTCCGTCCGTCCGTCCTGTCTATGGATGATTCTGGGCTGGACTGGAGTGTGTGACGGTGGTGTTGTGTTACTGCAGGTTTGTTACCGCGTGCTGCTGCAGCTCTGTGGACAGTACAGTCAGCCGGTCCTGGCGGTGCGAGTGCTGTTCGACATGAAGAAAGCCGGACTGCAGCCCAACGCCATCACCTACGGATACTACAACAAGGTGAGATGTGTGCCATTACCTGATTTACTACACATTTTTATTGGACGAAAGATTGGTTTTCGATCTTTCAATTCAAAAACCGACACCAAATAATTGGCGATTCGGTTTGATTCGATCTCGATTTCTCGATTTTCAATTAATAGCCCAGCCCTACTTCCAGGGTTGCCAGATTTTCAGAGAGCAGCCTTTGAAAAAAAGCCCCAAAACAAGCGACTTCAGACCCTCAATAAAAAAGTAATTAAAGTAATCAAATATTTAAACATTGTGTGTCACAACAGAACCAAGGTAAATGGTTTTGATGTTATTTAAATCGTATTTGATCATCAATAAAGGATTTAAAGCTTAAAATTATGCTAAGTTATATTTCTCTCATTAGTGAGAACATTTTCTTCAATCAAATTTGGAAAAACTGCTGAAAATCCTCTTGTTTATGATGTTAAAATGCCTCTCAGGAGCCTTAAAAACCGCAACCCACAACTGTCAAAATTCACAAGCGACTTTCCAAAAAAAGAAGCTATAGAATCGCTATAAAGAAGCAGACCTGGCAACTCTGGTCACTTCCTTCAATAAGTAATGATTAAGCAATGAGAACCCTGACATTACACTGTTTTAATTTAATGCACAAAGCAGATTAAACGTGCAATAAAGTGTGTTTAACTTAGTAACACATCAGTTGATTCATTTTTAGTTGAAGCAAGTCCCTCTTAACAGCAGTTTTCCTGGTTATGGCCACAGAGCAGTGATATAGAATGTGATTTATGCTGCGTTCCAGTTATCCTCAGAGGCTGGAATTCTGTTTTCTCCCGAGTGTCTGTGCTCCGAATGCCAAATTAAATTATAGTAAAGTGGTCTAATCAGCCACAATGTGGATAAATGCAGAAACCCGGACAGTTTTTATACATTTGCGAGTTATAAATCAGCATTTGTAAGTTAATCTGTGTAGACGTGAGCAACATTAGCATAACAATGCAAATTTACAAAGCATTTATAACTGCAGAAGCTCAATGACAGCGCAGGAGCAGGTTTGCAAACAGAAGAGGACAGAAAAGAGAAGCTTTAGGGAAAAACCTGCTGGATAAACCTTTGTCAAGTGCAGTGTGTTTACTTATTTATTTGGCAGGACAGTGTACAATGATGAACATTTCTGTAAATGCACCGGATTTAGCTACAAGGCAAATTTCTGTCCGTTGTCCCTGGACAGATGTTACAGGGTCACGCAAATAAAAACTATATCAACACTCACGGCCGTTTGCGCACAAATTCATCATTTACATCACATTCATTTGCACACAGAGACGACACAGCTTTTAAGCTTTCAGCACCTCCAACATGTTCAAATCAGACATAAACTAAGACAAGACAAAACAAACAGCCACATACACATTACTGTGAGCAGAACTGATTCTGTTTCTCTGATGAATTAGAGTTCTGCAATGTTACCAACTTTCCCAGTAGTAATAGGCTCTGTGCTAATTAATAATGCTAGCTTCTGTACTTATGAGCTTTTCCCGTTCAGTTCATTTCTATGAGGTTTTCACTACACCAGTCTAGAATTAATACTCAGAAGATCAGGCAGTGAACAGTGAGTTGTGGTGGATGTTTCTGAGAACATTTTAAAGACTTTACAAATCAGAAGAACACTTCACCAAAGACCAAAGTGTGTTTATAAAGAGATGTTTTTGTGTCTAAATGCTAACGCTAACAGGAAATACTCATAAGTACAGAAGTTAACTATTTTGAATATAAACTAGCCAACTGAAGTTCCGTGCACAGAGCCTTTTCCGAGCTATGCGGGTGTTCTCTCCGTATACATTGGTTTAACTAGTCTGTGTTCTTAGACTAATTAAACCAATCTGTGGCCTCAGTAATGTCAGTTTAAATGCAGTTTTATCAAAGTTGAATTTCGCAGTTATTTTGGGGAAACAATGCCATTTTTTTAGCTCATCATCAATGTGAGACGTTTTACTTCTTGTTGGCCAGCACGTGCAGGTATACTTTTAACTGTTTTATAAATTCAGCGGGTGTAAGTGAAAGAAAATTGTAAAACTACCAGGAATTTGCTAGATCAGTTTCGTCCTAGATCATTACCTAATTATATTGAAATGTTTATTGTCCAAAAGTAAACTCGACTCCTCTGCAAAACACAGACTAATGCATTGTTGCAGCGTAGGTTCTGGATCCCACGTAAAAAAAGCAAACACATTTCAGAAATGGTTTGTCCCAAGTATTGGTTACTATGGCAACTTCGGCTCTTGGCCAAAGAATCTGGGCACGAGCAGTTTTTATAGTCAAGCCAAATCAGACTGTGATCCAAATCAGGTAATGACAACAAGGTTAAAGCTGTAACAGTAGATTCAGTCTTTTGTTTTCTGTTGGAAAGTCTGTCCTGATTAAAAAAACAACCGATTAATCTTTTATAAACTACAGGTTAAGGAAAACGTACTGATCAAGTGAAAATGAGACGAGCATGCTTAAAATAATCTTATAATAATCAATAACAGAGTCTAAGTAACATGTGAATTTGCTGTTACAAGGTTCAGACATTATTAACACGAAACAGATTTGAAAAACAGCTAAGAATAACCAGTTTTGTGACGTCAATGTGCCAGCTCAGGAGCGGAGAAAAGTGAAACATGTGGCTGTCAAAATTAGCATGCTGTTTCCCAAAAATGAAACCCAAAGTCTCTAAAAAGAAGCAATACGTGCTAACTTTTTCTTTCACCTCTCTTATTTATTCAAAGACATGCGTTATCTGGCTAAAAATAGTTAGTTTTGGTGAAGTGATCTGCTTGTCTCCATGGATACTGCTAAATAAATGTGTTCATGTGTTAGCATTTGACGTCATAGGGCTAAATGGTAGGCAATAACTTTTTTTAAATACACATATTTTTAATCTGTTGATTTCTTTTAGACTAGATCCAGTAACTTTTTGTGTCGCAACAAAAACTGCATTTCAGGCTTGCTAATTTTAGCATCTTTATTAAAATCTAGCAAGTTAAACTACATTTTTCAGTAAAACATTGTGAACAGGATTATTTTAAGAATTTCTCTAAACATTTTAGCTTGTTTTCATGCAATTTGTCTATTTTGATGAGGTTTATTGTTGTCTTTTGTTCAGTAAATATGATATAGCCATAGAGATAGCTAACCATAACTTGCTAGGAGTTACCTAGCAACTGCATTGTACAGTTAACAGTTTTATCCCTCACTGCTCAACAACTACAACAACAAATGTGTTTTTTAAGGAAATATATTGTGTCAAATACAGATGCAAAGACATGGAGATGAATTAAGCGATCCAACGGTCCAAATTTGTAAACATATCTAACAATGCTAGCGATAGCTACAAGCTAAATGCTAACGTGATGCTAGCGCTGCCAGGGTGCCAGGTATTTTCACAGCTTCAGAACTTTCTGTTTGGTTTTCTGAGACAACTTCACATCAATAACCTCTATTTAAACTATCCTGAGACTTGACTTAATCTAGTTGTGGTAAAATATGCTTACTTTGCCAGAAAATGTCTTAAAAGTGGTCAAAAGTTCAGTTTCCCATAGAACTGATACTTTACCTCTCAGCAGGCCTCTATTTATGGCCCAAAATCCGCATAAATTACACAAATATTATGATCTGACAAATAATAATATCTTGTAACACTTAAAATTTAGCTAAATGATTGTTTAAACTTCCAGAAATCTGTCAGTTGTTGTAAATTGTATTTGGATTTTGGTGCTTTTTGATGACATATGTTGAAAGATTCTGTCACTTCCTGTAATTTTTAGCATTTTTTTTTTTTTTTTTAATTATAATTTATTACAATGACTATAACACCAAACTAAGTAAAATTAGAAAAATATGATATTATTAGCCTGTAAACTGTTGTGATGACTCATGAACAAAACCTGTTGTTTGAAATTTTGAATATTTGAGGCAAAATCTTAATTGCGACATGACAATTCCTGATCCTCTAGCCAAAAACTAAACACGGCCCCTTTAACTGTGTGAACGTGTGTCCTGCAGGCCGTTTTGGAGAGCACGTGGCCCTCCAGCACCAAAGGGGGCTACTTCATGTGGCGAAAACTGCGAAACATTGTCCTTGGAGTGGTCCAGTTCAAACAAGCCCTGAAGAAACAGCCCAGTCTGCGCAAAGACCCGCAGCTTTCAGGTTCAAACTTATATTTTCTGAACCAATTAAAAATAAAAAGTGGATATTAAAGCTGGGATGCCTGATTTTCAAACGATAGAAGTCTGTATTAAAATGTGTCTAACTCATGTCTAGCTGTCAATAACCTTTAGCTTATTGTTCTTTTGTGTTTCTATGAATTTTCAAGCGTGTGTACGTCTTTAAAATGACTTTTTTCAATATCAAAAGTGAAACTGGGTGAACCACCAATCAGGGTGCAGCTTTCGACTTATACTTCCTGTTTATAAACATAAAGTAGTTTATGGTCAGATACAGACACCATCCAGAGCTGCTGCTTATACAAGACTCTTTTTATTAACTACACATCAATTAGCCTTAATAAAACATAAATAATGACTGAACTCATCATGAACAAATGACAATTTAAAGATGCACCGTGTCATTTTTTGAAGATGACATTTCAACTTTACAATTCAATTCAAATGAGAGGATAAAAATATTCTTAGAACATTCTTATGGGGAATAATTAAGTTTTGTGCCATGATGTAAAAAAATATAGCTAATAGCTACTTTTTCCATGGAAATAATCTCTCACCAAATATTAGATCATTTTGTGCACATGCAAGCTCACTCATATTTTTGTTATTTGTTTAGTGTCACAAAGACATCTAAAACAGAAAAGCTTTCTTATTTTTAAGTTTATTTTTTGGCCAAAAAGTTACACGGTACCTTTAATAGATGAATAACTTTATATTTTAGGCTTAGTAACTACTTAATTGCCCTAAGCTTTACTTCACAACCTTAAATCCTAACCTAAGCGTCTTAGGTAAACTTTTTTTATCCATTAACTGACCATTTGACCAATTATTTGTGAAAAATTAAGTTTTGTTCAAGCTTTATTGAGGCTTTACTAAGGCTTATTAAGATGTAGTCATTATAGTAGAGTGAAAAACTAATAAAACAAAGGTGGATTATCCCAGCTTTAAGGTCCATGTCAACTTGTAGCATCTTTTCTACTTTCATTATTATAAATTCTGTTCAGTTTATGCTATATTACCATTTTATTTAACTTAAAAATGTTACGTTAATTTTGTGCTGTTTTGCATCTTTCCCAGTATGATTTTATAGCATTGTCTGATAATTTCTTTGGTCTTGTGTTCACAGACGGCAGTGACCTGGACACGGTGAGCCACGGCAGTGTGGACAGCGCCAACGACTCGGCCGAACGCATGTCCATCGACACAGACTTCACCAAAATCGACTCCAGTGACGATGGCTTCAGCACAGGTCACACAAAAAACATTTATTATTTGCACATACGAAGGCTGCTCTGGTTCCTGCGTGGGTTTTGTGACTATGTTTGGCTTTGGCAGAAGATTTCGAGAGTAGATAGAAAAGGCTAATATATTCAACAAAACAAAGCAATTAAAATTCACTCTTCTGAGCTTAAACATAGCCCAGGGAGGACTACCTTTCTGTACAAGTCTGACATTTATGATTTAAGTGACACTAAATCATTAATATCTGCCCTCAGTTCACATTTAAAAATTGGCTTCTTCAGAGCTGTCATGTTCTTCATTAGCACTTTCTTATGAGATTATTGTAAACTGAAGGAACATTTTATCTCAGACCATCATTCCTAATTTAGACTTCAGTGAGTTTCTGGGTAAAAGTTGTGTTCAAACATAATCTTTTGTGGTTGGTGCAGGTGGACAGTCGGATCAAGGCTATGACTCTCTGTCCAAAGAAGAGGAGCGCCTGTGTGTGCGGGACAGTGACACTGCCCCGACAGACGACAGGTCGCCGCGACAGCCTGGTGAGATCGGTTTTCTTTTCCATCTACAAATACAAGATTTTTTACTGAGTTTGGTTTGCTACATTAAAATTAAGATGCTATTTTCAGCGTATCTATTCAGGTGAAAAAAAGGTTTGCAGTGACCTGTCCATATTTAATAATAGAGCAACCCAGGAAGGGCACTTTGGCTCTACTGACGCTGGCTTCTAAAAGTTTAGAAATGTACTTCTAATGTAATCATCTTCAAAAAAAAATTTATTTCTTTGCAAGTTTTGACAGCAACAATTGGGAACAATGTATTGCTTTCTTATTCATTCATTTATATTTTCTGGGGTGCATGGTTGCAGAGTGGTTAGAGCTCTGGTTTCTCAATAAGGACAACATAGATACGAATCTGAGGTTGGACTCTGGGTGGAGTTTGCATGTTCTCCTCATGTTACCACGGGCTTTATTCAAGTACTCCATCTTGCATGCATGTTTAGGCAACACTAGAATCTCTCTAGTGAAGGAATGAGAGATTGAACAATTGTCTGTCTGTGTCTGTCTTTGTGTTAACCCTGCTACAAGTTGGCCACTGTCCAGGGTGTTCCCCCGCCCAAGGCCCAAAATCATTTGGATAGAGATCAAGCAATAGAAAATTTATGTTTTGTTGGGCTGGGCGATATTGATAAAAATTAATATTTCAAGACATTTTTGGCGCTACTTGCAAAATGTGATAAAACATCTTCAAATTTATAATTACACTGGAAAAATGACAACTTTAAATATGCCAAAGAGTTTAAAATGTGTTAAATTACCTAATGTTATAGTGATTTGAACAGGTTTTAACTTTCGTAAAAAAGTAATTTTCGTCCTTATTTCAAGAACAGAAGCCTTTTCTTTTTTCTTTTAGTGTATATTCTTCTTATTTTAAATAAAACAGTTATGTTATGCTTGTTCGATTATCTTAATCTTCTCAAAACGTGTAAATATTAGCCTACTTTTTCCAGGCTCAAATTCTCTTGTTATCTAATTTAAGATGGTATTGTTTTTCCAGTGTGTTAAATATCTATCAGATAAAGTTTTTCTCTTTTTTGAAGCAGTTTGAATTACTTTATGCACAAATTCATATAAACTTGCCTTGTCTATTGGAAAGTATTCAGCATTACTTTATTGTAAATTCTACTGCACGAATACTTATTATTCTGTTTTTGCACAGCTACAAACAACATACACGATATTATCTTAAATTCAATATATTACGCAGCTCTAGTTATGGTTGAAAAGCAAAATCTGTTTTAGTTTAATGTAATATCAACACAACAGTAGTTTTATTTGCCAAAACATGCACTGAACTAAATATTTGTGTTATTTTTCCTGCAGGTAACACTGGCAGGCCTGTATGCGCTGACACCGCTGTGAACGCGCTGTCGTCCAAACAAGAGCGTCCCAGGTCTCTGGAGCTTTCTGGTGGGCAGGAGTTCACCGTTAGGTTCCTGTAACCTCCGCTGAGTTCCACAAAACCCATCAGCACAGACAGACTGTATCAGGTCCAGGAGGAAGCAGAGATGGAAAAGACCAAAGAAAGTGCTCAGGATGAGGCAGAAGAGAGCTCAGAAGGTCCCGAGGTTGCGACGACTGCTAAAACTGAACCAAAAACTAGCACGAAAGAGGAGAACGACCCTTCCACCAGCTCCAAACCCCTGGGTCAGTCTCCTCACGTGTCCCCCAGACCCTCCACGCTGCACCGCTCTGCCTCCAACCTGCCACTGCCGCCCAAGACCAAAGAGAGGCTCCGGCAGTCCCCGTCTCTGCCTCTGGGGGAGCTGAGAGAAAGACCGTCCCCGCTGAAGTCCCCCTCGTCGCCCACTCCGTCCACGGCCTCCTCCTTCTCCATGGACTCTCTGTTCACGCCCACGCTGGACATCTTCAAGAGCAGCGTGATTTCTGCCGGGAAAGGCGTGGCGGAGAAGGCCAGCAGACTCTACTCGCGCCTGTCGTCTCAGAACTCCTTATCACAGGTTTGTTTACTCTAATTTAGTCATTTGTGCATTCTTCTAGTTCTGGTTTGCTTCTGGTTAAGACTCTACTGCATGAAATGAGTAGACTTTTTTAAAATAATCTTCCATTTTGTCCTTCATATGATCAAAATACACAAATCAAGCCACCGGTAAAGATAAAAGATATAAAGAAAGTTGCAACCCGCTTATTTTGAATTGAATCAACCATTTTGGATAAAAGCCAGTGTTTCCCAACCAGGGGTACTTGGACCCCAGGGGGTACGCGATCTTTTGCTAAGGGGCACTTAGGATGATTTCAGGATTAAAAGAATGGTTGAACTGCAAGCATTGTAATGTAAAAAGAATTATTAGCAGCACATTTTTTCATGCTAAGAGGCAGTTTTTGACATGGAAATTATTAAATCAATAAAATGCAGTAAAAATAAATGAGTAAATCTAAAATAACCCTAAAAAAACAACGTCGGGAGCCACTGCTCTAAGCCTACAAAAAAAAATCTCCTTAATTAATAATTTTAATAAATCATTTTTATCTTTTTTAACAGTTATTTTTCCCCGAGGGCCAGATTCTAACCCGGACAAGGTCATTGATAACTGTGACAAATTTTAGTTTGTAAAACAGGCTTTTTAATATAGACGATGTAATCACTCATTTGTCCAGGAGTGATCCATAGTAGAAAGTCTTCAAAGGACAGTGTTTTCGAGGATCAAGACGTTTTAACTTTTATCTGAAAGTCATTTTCAATCTGATTGAAAATGCTTGAAAATGAGTCGAAAACGTCTTGATCTTCGGAAACACTGTCCAGGGGTCTCATTTATGAAGCCGGCGTACGTACAAAATTGGGTCAAAAGTACGTGGGAGATTACGTGCGTGGTTTCCTGCGTCAATTTTGGGATTTATGAAAAGACGACTTGACGTGGGATTTTGCGGGTGGGACCGCAAACTCTGGGGCTACCGTACGCACTTTCAGAGATGAAGCAGGAGGAGATCTGTGTTTAGTGGAGACATTCTAAGGAGGTTTGTGTTTAGTGCACATGAGGTACATGACTTTTGTTCATATTTCCAACAAATATAATAACTTTAATTTAATCACAACTACTTTGTGGAAAATGAAGCTTAGGTCAGTGTTGTCATTTAGAAGCCGTGCTTACGTGCACGGGAGCGCATGATTCACATTGTTTTATTTAGAGAATCTGAAGCAATCTGGACATTAAGTTCATAAGTGCGCTTTATAACAAAGGTCCTGTGATCACGCACGAGTGGCTCCCTGCTCTCTCACACACGGTTTATCCAGCGCACACACATCATCACGGCATACGTGCGCGCACAGGCACACTTATCACGGGATACGCGCGCGCACAGGCACACACATCGCTGTAGCAGTGTGGATAATATCCCACTCCACGCGCGCACTCAAACGTCAAGCCTACAGCTTCCCTCGCTGCCCCTCTTTTCATCTTCATCACGTCTCACACACTGCACATTTCAGTCTCTCGTCAGCTCGCGCATATGTGCACGCTCAAACTTCCACGTGCACTTATAACATCACGCATATGAAACATCATCATCATTGTGCGAACCTTAACAGTAAAGCACAGTTCTAAACTAAAGTCATCACATCTAAAACAGGCCGATAAGTTTGTCAGACAAGCAGAGTTCACGTCAGAATCCTCTCTGCTGCTGCTCCGTCTCTCTCTCCTCCCCTTTCCCTCCGTGTGTCAGTCAAACAAACTGGCTCATTATCGGTTCATGAATATATGAATGACTCTTTGCATGGACCTTTTATGCTGAAAAGAGGCGTGAGGAGGGCGTGACGTGAGGCGGGGTCCGGTGCGCTGATTTTTTTCCAGCTGTGGAGAAAAGTGAGGAGGAAATGACCTGCAGGAGTGCGTACGGAGGCTTTTGTAAATCTCAACTTTCTTTTACGTAAATGAAAGTTGGATTTTGCCGCAACGTATTTTTTCACGCACTTTTTCATAAATGAGACCCCAGATGACTACTTTGAAGACTTTCCACTATGCTTTTTAATATACTTTTTTGACCTTTTATTATGATAAATATTAGGACATCAAGCAAAAACACATGTTCCATTGCTAGTAAGACTTTAGCGTACCAGGGGCAAGATAAAACAGTTCGAGGGCCGCAGTTTGCCCAGTCTGGTCCTATTTCATACAAATTCCTAAAATCAATTTTTGTTAAATTACTTTCAGTGTTTGCAGAGGAATAATGAAAACACAGAATTGTTATATTGGAATTTCTCCTTTTGGAGCAAATAATCTTTTCGTAATATGCCCAAAACTTGTGTCATTCATTAAAGTCTGGCTTTCCTCTGTGCAGAGCTTGTTCCCTCATATAATAAAGTAAATCAGAGGCCAAAACTACAAAGACTCAGTATTGTTGAGCCAGTTGCTTCAATAGATTCAGAAACAGATTTAGTTTCAATTGAAGACAGCCTTAGTCAAGTGTTTAAGGCTAAATTTAAGATGTATTCACTTGGATAAATATCACATTAAAAATAGGACTTGCTTTTTTACCAGTGGTTGTTAAACATAATACAGAGAGATATCAGTTCTCCAGGCTCAAGTTTCAAGTCTCTATATTTACAGAACAAGTACAAGTTTTATAAAGTTAGACCTTGCCACTTTCTTAATCCACGTTCTTCAACAGCTGTTGCATAATCTTCTTGACTTTCTTGCAGGATGTGAACATGGACCGGTTGAGTGTCTCGTCCCTGACTTCAGCAGAGGTAGACTGTTCCTCTCTGTTGGACACCGAGCTGTGTTTGGATCCAGAGGGGTTCACGTCCCCCAGCACCTCACCTCCCGCGGGCACAGACGCAGCCCCAGCACCCCCGACCGCGTCTTCAGGCACAATCCTTCTCTGGTCAGTGGATGTTGTTCTTTGTTTTCAATAAATATCTGTCACAAAAAACAATGAACTTTTGCCAAAAACCTCAAATGTAGTTGAAATCCTAATTTTGTTGTCTTATTTTTGTTGTTCTAACCACACAACAAAGTCAGCTTACATTCTAAATATTTAGTTTTCAACTGTTTGACCCATGGTGTACAGTTAAATGCAATGTTAATTGGACAATCTCAATCCATCTCTAGCAGAACTAGCAGTTTTTAAAGTTTCCACTTAAGACAACTTGATAGACAGCATGCAACTACCATTAAACATTATGTAGTTTGGTGTGTCTCTATAACCAATAAAAAATTCAGACCTAGACATCTTAGTGTGATTAATCCTAACTTTACACCAGATATTGTTGTGATTCTTTGCACTAATCAAAAGCCTTGTGAGTTGCATAAAACAACATTTGGACTTCTTTTCAGGTGGCTTAGCTCTTGCGTTTAAGTCTCCACACACTCCAGAGTCGTCTCCTGAAACCAACCGCTTCCAGGCCTCTCCCAGCTTCTCCATAGAGGTATGAATAAACAGTTTTTAATTACATTTCAACCCACCATGTTTCCTTCCTAAACGTACCTCCTCGTTGTGTTCCTCAGGTGTTGATGTCGAGCTGCAGCCGCTGTAAAACCTGTGACTGTCTGGTTTATGACGAGGAGATCATGGCCGGATGGACGGCCAACGACTCCAACCTCAACAGCTCCTGTCCCTTCTGCGGCTCAGCCTTTCTGCCCTTTCTCAGCGTGGAGATCAAAGACCTGCGGCCGCACAACAGGTACAGGGGGATTTCTGTTTTTAATTTAAATCTAGATTAAAGTAATATTTTGTTTTTGTCCAGTCATTTTGTATTGTGAATGTTTATCACAATGAATTTCTCCTAATTATAATGCAAACGCTGCTTTGCTACAAAATGACTTACAGCCTGATTCTACGAATAGTCTAGAACAGTGATTCCCAAAGTGGGGTCCGCTCTGCAAGGGGGCCTCCAAAGATTGCCCACACAGCAGGCATGAGTTTGAAAGTAACTTTATGTCCTTAATTTGTTTCATTTAGTATTTTAAACCCATATTAAGTCCACAGGCATTATCATTTTTGCTGTTTTTGCATCTTAATCTGAGAGTAAAGACATTCGATATACTTTTAAGAACTCACTGTTCACTGCCCGACACTGAGACAGTGAAACCTCATAGAAATGAACTAAACAGGAAATGAACATACCTGTGGCGTTGTGCTGTGAGCTAAAACTGAACATTTGACAGTGTCCTTTTATTGTGGCCAGCCTAAGATACACCTCCAGTATTCATGCTGTACAATCAGCATCTTGATTTGGCAAGAAAACCACAGATTTAGATTTGAAAACAATATTTAACTTTTTAATGTTTTTCCTTTGAGATCAGCTCATAAAACGTAGAAGCAGTGCTGTGTGTATGTTTTTATTCAGTTTAAAAAAGCAATTGACTTGTAATATTATTTTTGCATGAGCTCTTGTGAGTGTGTGCAGTTTGGGACAGCTCATAGAAAAACAACTTACAGCTTTTCTAATGGCACATCATGCAACATGTAATAATTGTTGAACAATCCGCCTTTGTAGTTTTTCTGATTTTCTAATGTTTCTGTTTGTAATTGAACCAATGACTTTCTTGTTTCCTAAATCAGCAATCTTGTAAAGTCCTCAGAGGCTCTACAAAAACAAGCTGACTTGAATGGAGTTGATGGCTTGTATTTAAATGAACACGATTTTTGTTGCTGCCTCAAGCTGTCTTTGTAACAATAATAGCTTAAATGATGTATTACCTGCTTCTTTCTCTCCACAGCCCTCTCTCTAAACAGACCGACCCTGTCCCAGAGGAGGACAAACCCGCACCAGCAGTCAGTCCTCCACCTGAGCCGTCCCTGGTGACCGTGCCCTACCTGAGCTCTCTGGTTCTGTGGAAGGAGCTGGAGAGTCTGCTGGTGAACGAGGGGGAGCAGGCCCTGTCCTCCCCCGCTGTCGTAGACCACCACCCCATCGTCTTCTGGAACCTTCTGTGGTACTTCAAGAGGCTGGAGCTGCCCAGTAACCTGCCTGCTCTCGTCCTGGGCTCGCAGCACTGTCTCCATGACGACCAGGTAGAGACGACACGGCTTTAAATGGGAAAGATGTGAATAATTACTGCAGAAATGAATGGACCTGTTTACAGTGAACTAAATAATAGTAATTTAAGACAAGACACTGCAAGTAAATAGAAAAAAAATACTAAAGTTAGTTACTAAACTTTATTAGTAATATTCTTCATCCAGTAGTCGATCATTTGTTTATGAATATTTAAGTTTTTATTCATGCTTTGTCCAGGCTTTGCTAAGGCTTATTAAAGATGCACTGTGTAACTTTCTGGAGGTGACAGGAAGATAAAATAATTCTTTAGAACATTCTTAGTGGCAAATAAGTTTTATGCCATACTTTGAGAAAACACTGCTTTTCCATGGAAATAAACTGAAGGAAGCCCTCCTCTTGGTCAAATAATATTTAATATTCTTTCCATGCAAATTACACATTTTTATTAATTCTTTAGTGTCACAAAGACATTTCAACTAGAAGAAACATTCTTTCATTCAAGTTTATTTTTTGGCCAAAAAGGCCGGGGTGTCACTCGGCCCGGGGGCCAAATGTGGCCCCTGAGATGATTTTATGTGGCCTCCAGGATGATTCTGTTTATTATTCATAATGACCGTATGATAAAAGCTTGTAACTGAGCTACAGGTCCCATAATACACTGCAGTCCAGCTCTGTCCTGTGTATGAAGTGCAAAAGGAAGTCACAAAGGCCAGAATGGAAAAACCTAAAAGACTATAGAAATAAACTTCTAAAATGCATTGAAATGCAGCAAATTGCATACAATGTGTTCAAAAATGTTCTTGGAAGGATAATCTGCACAATAAAATGCAATTCAAAATAATGTAATGTAATTCAATACAAATATGGACACAATTGTCATATTTGAATATAACATAGGTTGTATGCCTTTATTTTAAACTGCGGCCCCTTGGCCAACTTTGACTTGATCGATTCGGCCCCAGCTCCATTTGAGTTTGACTCTCCTGTTTTAAGGTAGTTATTATAAGTGATACCAAAATGTATTACTAGTTGTTCATATTGTCATGTTTTCATATTGAAATGAGAAATTTGTGTAAAAACACCACAAATTCATAAATGTGTAAGCAAATATTGCCAATGAATATGTGTGAAATGGATTAAATTCAGCAGTGAGACACTTTTAGGCGTAAAACTAAAACTGTGTCATTTCCACATGAAAGTCTATACACCGGGAGAGGAAACTGACCAAAAAACAAATGAGTTTTGCCTGCAGTGTCTTGCCTTAGACAAACTTTTAAGACTATTTTTAATCTGCTGTAACTGCAAAAGCTCTGACACATGCTTGTTCTCGTCAGGTTCCCCAGAGCTTTTTGGCGGAGGACAGTAAGCAGGTGCTGGTGAGGATTATGTGGGACAACCTGGCCCTTCATCGGACATGCTCCAGCCCTGTTACGTCCTCTGGAACACGCACTGTGAGTAAAGATCTGTCCCTGTCGAGTCGCAAAAACATACTCATAAAAAGAAATCACAAATATTTGATGTTTTACTGTAAATGTAATGGAAAAAAGGGTCAAATCCAACTTTTTGATTTTTATTCTTCGTGTAAATATTAAAGATAGAGTACCTGATTTTCACATTGCCAATTCTAAAGTATGTTCAACAAGTTTTCATAAATCCTTCAAGACTGGTATCAACGTACATTATTTTACTGTCTGCAATTAAGTCTTAAAAACTTTTTACAATTGTAAAAAAGGACGCAATGCAGATGGGCACGGCATTTAGCTTTAAAACGTAATTAAAATGCATTTGCTTTTGATTAGGACACTACACAGTTGTTCAATTTTGTTACGATGTGCTGGATTTGCAAGATACTTTTTAGTGGAAAAGTCAAAGTTAACGAACTTACAACTAAAAAAGTCTGGTACTCTAGCTTTAAGCTATGTGACTTGAGACGACTTGATACTTCTCCTCAAACAAACTGTGTCATTTTACATGAACAAAATGAAACATGGCCGTCTTCACTTCTTTATTTGTGACCAGAGCTTTATGTTAAATAAAAGGAATTTTAAAAAATCTATGAAATTACAGAAAATACAAGCTGTATTAAGTAAAATTAAGTTAAATAAAGGTCAATCAATAAAAAAAAAAGACTTGAAACTAACAGCAGATGACTTTGATTTAGACTTGGACTTGTCTCTCTTTGACTTGGACTTGTCTCTCTTTGACTTGGACTTGACTTGCAGCCCGATCTTGCCCTTTTGTCTTAGCCGGTCTTAGCCTTGGTCTTAATTATTCCTCTGTTGGCCACTAGTGGCTCTCTTCAAGCTCTATACACTGTCAGTGTAGAAGGTGTGGCTCCAGCCAGATGTGAGGGGGTGCAGTTTTTTTCATTGAAACCTGACACATGCTCATGCCTGTGACAAGTGAGCAGCTGCTTTAGGATCACAGGCAAAGAGAACTGTAGCAGCAGCTTCAGTTTGGAAAAAAACTGTAATAATAGAAATCTATTTGGTGAAGTCTATGTACTTGACAGACTTTAACACTTTGTCTAAAAATTTGACTTTTCTTTTACATAAAGCCTGTTGACTTAATAAAAAAGATAATCAGATGTGAGAGTGACATGGGTCAGTGTGAATGCTATGGAAAGGCCAAAGAGGCCATCATGTATTTTTTTTAAACCATTTTTTATGTGTCAACACGTTAAAAAATGTTGGCCTCATTTTTAGACAAAGTTGATTCAAGTCTGTCAAGTAAATAGACTTTCACCAAATAGATTTCTATTATTGCAGTTTTTTTTTTTTCAAACTGAAGCTGCTGCTACAGTTCTCTTTTGCCTGTAATCCTAAAGCAGCTGCTCACTTGTCACAGGCGTGAGCATGTGTCAGGTTCAATGAAAAAAACTGCACCCCCTCACATCTGGCTGGAGCTACACCTTCTATACTGACAGTGTATAGAGCTTGGAGAGAGCCACTAGTGGCCAACAGAGGAATACCTAAGACCAAGGCTAAGACCGGCTAAGACAAAGGGGCAAGATCGGGCTGTTGGACTTATTACGTAACATTCAAGACCAAAATTGCTTGCTTAACATAAAACCACATATCTTTGATTTATTTATTTAGCCCAGATTTTGTGTACATGTATACACTTACTTCTCAATGTTTGCTATGTCCTGGTTTGAAGCTTGCATAAATAAATTAGTGGCATGTACTAAAGATGTAATTTATGCATGTTTTGATCGTCCTGCGTGTGTGTTTTAGGCGCTAACTCGCTGGTGCGCTCTGGAGTGTGTGGAGAAGGACAGCTCTTCACTGTGGAGCTGCTGCAGGGAATCGTCCGCAGTATTAAGAAGAGCGACCTGTACCAGCCCATGAGCCAGATCCTGCAGCTCCTGGGCCTGAACTGGGCTTCAGACGACAGAGGTGAGTAAGAAGTATTTTGGACTGTCCCCTTCACTTACAACAGCAGCTTTGTCAAATATGAATAAGAATTAAGAATAGAAAGACGTAGCTGTCATTGTGTTAAATGTGTTGGCAGACTTCTTGAATGAGAGGTGATTTATACTGTCTTTTCTTTTAGTTTTACTACATTTTAAATTGTAATGTAATCAAGTAATACATTCCAGCACACACTTTACCACATCAAGGTATAATTTTGGCAAACACAAATAATAAATTTCAAGCTTCCTACATCAGTCACGTTTTGCTAACTTCAGTGGTGGAAAGCAATCAAGTACAAAAGTGAAAGTACTGTACTTAAGTAACGTAAAAGCACTTTTCTGTAGGTTTGAGACTGAGAGTGTCTGAAAAGATGACAACTTCCCTAATTATTATAAATCTTTTACTATTTTGACCAAAATGTTCAAAATTAAACTGGCTAAATAAACTAAGTTGTCAATTCTGTTGCTTCACCTGAGCAAATAATCTGACTTTAGGAACTTTTGGACCAAAATGAAAAAAAATGTACAAATTGGACTATAATTTGGCTCCTTTAGCCATATTTTTAAGGCATAACAAATAGATATCCCAATCAAGAATGTTCCAAAGTAAAAATGTAAGTTTCTGCTCCTATAAATACACATTAAACATCTCAAAATCTGTAGGAAATACATTTTTCAACTAACACTTTCAATACTTTAACTTAAGTAGATTTTTGTATGTGATACTTTTACTTTAACTTGATTTTGGTGAACAAATGGGGCATTATTAAATGAAGACAGAACAGTGTGGACACATTTTTTATGACTAGATACATTAACAGGAAATCTGTGCTAGAGAAGAATAAATTTTAAGTTCTTTTATTGTAAAATGTCGGGTATAGCGCCTTAAAGTGAATCCTGGATATAATCACATGTTTATCCTAAAACACTTATAATATCATCACTCACACTGCCATTTTGCTGCGGTTATGACATAAAATAGTGTTGTCAGGGTAACACGCAGTAGCAGGTAACTAAGCAACATGAATTCCTGGGTTAAACCTTGTCAGTTTGAGCCGGAGCAAAGCCAAATACAGAACGATTATGTGGAATCTAGTAAAACTGAAGATAATCAAGAGGAAGAGGCAAGAACTGGACACTGTCAGTGGTGTTTTTGTGGCAACTGTTCACAGATGAAACTGTGGGAGTAACCATGGAAACACTATTTTATGTCATCAACCAAATGGCAGCTCCCAGTGGCTTAAAAACAACATAAACAATGACAATTTTATAAAAAATAGTAAGAAGTTATATATTTGTTTGTAATTTATTTTAATAAGCATGACCAGTACTAGTGTTTTAGCCACATTTGTCTTCATATCCAGGGTTCCCTTTAAAGTCTTCTATAAATTTGAAAACAAAATTGTGTTGTTTTTTTAAAATCTTATATATAGTCATGTTCACTGAAAAGACCAACATTTACTGAAATGTTGGTCTAACCTGTCATACACTCTTTAAATGCCATTGATATTGTAATATTGAAATACATAGCTCTACCAGCATTCTTTTATTCACAATAAACCTTTGTTTTGTCTGTGTTTTGTTTTAACAGGAGTTTGTACAGAGATCTGCTCTTCCTCGCGCTGGTGTCTTTAGGAAAAAACAACATCAACATCAGTAAGTTCACATATACTCTATGTAAAGTATTTGTATTGAAACGTAAACATGCACAGACTGCACACATCGCAGCAAACATTTGATTGAATTTCACTGATTAGCATTTACGTGACAACAGCTTAGTCAAAACCAACTCATCAAAAGTTGATCATGCGCCACATTTATTATATAAGCATTAAATAGGGTTATCAGGCTCCAGAAAGCTTAATATTACATATAATATTTATCTACATTTATTGTTTTACATCATTTAATCCCCTATATGAAAGTAAATAGACGTGTGTAGAACAACAGAACTGTCATCTCCTGTAAAATTTTAAACAAACTGTATGCAATTTGCAGTATTTTAAAGGTTTTATTGGGATGTAACGGTCGCAGAGACGATATTTGCATTTGTTGACTCATTTGTTTATTTAGATTATGAGTTTTATGAAGAACGCCAGCTGAGAGGAATGAGTTAGCTAAAGGAATGAATCATCTGCCTTTTTACATTTAAATGCAGCTCAACAGTGACCACCCACTCCCTGGTTCAACAAGCGTGGGCTCCTATGTTTAATCTCCATAAAGTTTTTATATATATACAGTATATATATATTAAAAGTTTGAAAACGTTCTCGGGGTTAATCAGCTCGGTGTTGACTAATGAGCGAAAGACTTACACTTTTTGTTTATTTATAATACGACAAAGTTATTAAGACATTTTGCAGAATTATAAGTTATATATAGTATATATAGTTGCTTTTTAGACTTGAAGCAACACACTGTGGATCTGAGTTAGCACATGGCTGGTTAGCTCGCAACACGTCTTTAAATTCTCAAAATTAGAATTTTTCGAAAAGCCTATAATGGCACTTTACAATGGAGCAATTTACTTCTTTAGACATACCTTTTTATGGTATGTTTACGTATTAATTTTTCTTTTTGCACAAACTCCAGTGTATTAATAATCTTTGGAGTTAGTTTGAGGCGGATATACATTGCCAAATTATTAGCTGTAGTCTTGAGAGCTTTTGTCACGCCTCCTTTTTAGATCTGTAGGACATATTTTTAATGGTGGGATAGCTGGTTTTTACTCTATAAACACGATTTTGGTTTTAAATCTGACAACTTTGTCTTCTAAAGTCTTCAACACATGGCTAATATTGACACATATTCATTTTTGGTTGCAATTATGATTTAAAAAACACTTCTTACAAAGAGAAAGTGAAACTGGAGTGGGTCACTCAAGCACATCCAATCAGAACGCAGCATTCGGCTCCTGATGAGAACTAAAATTCTTTATTATTCAATTCAGACAGTACACAGTGGTATTATTTTTCCCCAAAAGTGTTGCATTTACCATATACTTTTTACTGGGAAACACACAGGTTACTAATTTATAACAAAAAAATGAGTTACCGCAGCTTTAACTCACAGTGCAGGCCTGATTGTGGAAAGCTTTCTGACCCTTCTCCTCTTTGCTCGTCTCCTCCTGCAGACGCTTTCGACAGAGAGTACAAGCTGGCCTACGACCGCCTCTCGCCGGGCCAAGTGAAGCTGACGCACAACTGCGATCGGCCCCCTGGAGCCGGCGTCATGGAGTGTCGCAAGACTTTCGGAGAGCCCGGGCTGTAAACCTCAGGACCTGCTCAGAGCGCTACAAGCACAACACGACCAAGAGACAAGTGCAGCCACTGCCACACACGCACGCACACTGAGCCACGCTGGGCCAGTCGGTTATAGTAAGAGCTGGAGAGACTGTTGCCTTAGTTAACATGTTGTACCTAGGTCCAGTGGCCATGTTGTGACTAAAGAGCTTTTAATAACATTTTCTTTTAAGACGCTAGGCCCAAATTAAACAATGAAAACACAGAACTATTAGATTCAACATTGTCACGTTTTGCTTACTTACCAAAGTTTCATAATTCTTTTCACAACTTTCAGAAGCCAGTACGAGAGTTGTTGAGTCATGTTGGCACGCTAACAGAAGCCAGCTAGCCACATGCTAACAACATAAATAGACACATTTCCTGGATTACCTGTATAGATACTTGGACAATATATCTGTACTGGAACAAAACTGATTTTAAGTTGGGTACCACTTTGTAATAACTACACCTTAACTAGCCTCATCAAAACCTTAATAAACCATGAACAAATGATCAATTAATGGTTACAAATGTTTATTAAGGCTTAGTAACTACTTTTTCAAGAAGTTAAGTCTAGGATTTTGGGTTGAAGAGTAAGACTTGTGGTATTTAAGTAGTTTAAGCCTTAATAAACTTTTTCATCCATTAATTTGTCATTTGTTCATAATGAATTAAGTCTTTAAAAGTTTATGAAGTGTTACTGTTCTTTTAAATTGTGTTAAATGCCTTTGATAATTGGACTCATTTTGTACAATATTTAAAGCTCATATCCACCAAAAAGATCTGAAAAACCCTGAAAAATAATAGGAATGATTTTAGGTAATACCTTTTATTTGATAGAAAATTGTGTGCAGTGAACACATTCGGCCTAATGATCCGTGTTTTTAGGATTACACTTCATAATTTAGAGAAAATATGTCAATCTGCTACCTTTAATCTACAAATTGTATGATCTTGGTTTTACATTGACATTTCAGCTGCTCCATTCCAAGATGGCTGCCACAACTGCCACGGCAACAGAACTCACCTCTCTGTTCATTATTATAACTCACTGCGCTGGGCCATTGCGACTGTAAATACATAAAAAATACTTTAAAGTGGAGTATAATGATTCCATATTTGTACAGGTACTAAGCGGTCTATTTTAAGACTGTGTTTCTGTCAAAGTTGGGGCAGGTTTTGAGTGCATTTCCTGCCCGGTACTGACGACCCTGTGAAGACTGTTGTTGTTGAATATGTGTTTCCATGATGCACTTTGCTCTCATAGCTTTTGTTTCACGTATTGCACCCATGATGAAGTGATCTTTTTAGGCAGCTGCAGCACAGACTGTAGATTAAATACATTTATGAAAACAGAGGAATTTTTTAACCCTTACTCATCAAAACTTGTTTTTAAAGCTCACATGACAGGTTGTGGCCACTGTTTTGGCAAACTAGTAGAGCTAAAAAACTAAAAACTTCAATTTAAGTAAACAATATTTAGCGCTGACTCGATTTCTGACAATTTAAACAACTATTAGCAAAATATATGAGTTATTATTTTTGAAATTATAACATTTAAAAGGCATTCTGATATTTGTCACAAAAGGTATTGGCTAAGCTGTATTAGCTTAGTGTTAGCATAAGTACTTTCTCTCAAATGTTAAATCTATTTTTTATATTTTTGCAAAGTCAGTCAAAAATTATTAACTATTATTTAGAGCAGTGGTCCTCAACCTGGGGTCACGGAATGATTTCTGGGGTCCCCTGATGATGTGTGAAGTTTAAAATTGATATCTTAAACAAGATTTGACACCATTCAATTGTAATGATAAAGGCAGATTCCTATTTACAAGTCTATCAGTGAATGTATCTAGTCTTATGGCTTCAAAATAATACCAAACAATAGACTAAAGACTACTTTATCAAATCTTGGCTAGCTTACAATTGTGTTTGAGGGGTCGCGAATGCCTAGTTGTTATTTTGGGGGTCGCGACTAAAAAAGGTTGAGAACCACTGATTTAGAGAGTGAGTCTGTCACTAAATGTAACTGACAATATGTTAAAAACTGAGGGGAATTACTGCACTTTTTATATAAATAACATTTGTGTCTAAATGCTAATGCTAACTGTACTGTTGAGGCATAAAAAATAACAACAATAACCACAACATAACTAAATAAATAAAACAAACTGCAGTTAGCATCACATAAAACAGCCTGATAGTCTTAACTTCTATGTTTAAATGGGATTTGTTATTATTTTACATTTTGTTAAATGTTAGCATTAGCTTTGAGACACTAGCTAGCTTCTAGTTTCCCCATTGCAGTTATGTCGCTCGCTACCCGGTTAGCATACCTTTCCCAAATCCTAAATTTAATCAAATTAAGTCTAATTCTAATCCTTACCCTAATCTTACCCAAATCCCTGAACTAAATATTTTAAAATATAAACTTTTGCTAGCATAGCCACCAGTGCAAACTGTCATAACTGGGTTGGAGACAGGATGGTTGCTAGGTAACTGTTATGGCTCATGTCTAAGCAAAACTGACTCAAATTAGTTAAAAATATTGTATGAAATATTACTTATTTTTACTACTTTGCTGAAAAGTGTCATCTATAGCCTGTCATATGCACTTTAACTCCAAAACACACTCATGTTTTCATTTATTTTCTCCCCATTTGAAAGCAATATTATGTCCTGAAGATGATTTGAATCGTGTAATACAGACAGTGTTGAGGGACCACCAAGGAGATTTCCTTTGACGAAGTACAATCAACAAAACCCCAACTGTATTTATTGTTTTAAATAAAGGAGACACTATTTTGATAAAAGAAATGATTTATTAATGCTGTAGTGGTCTGTACAGAGTATTCCATCCACAAAGTCCGTCTGTTTTCTTTTCTGTGATGTGTGCACTCTTATACACTAAGCACTCAGAACAACATTTAGCCTCTTGTTCAATATGTGAAAAGTCGACATCTCTTGTATTTTGCACTGAAAAGATAAACGGGTGCACGCGTCGTACGCCCTGGTTCAGAGTCACTCGTAGTGATGTTGACTTGGTGTTTTTTCTGTGTAACTGGAGGTTCATGGACTTGATGCTGGATGAAGCTGGAGTTGTCACACTTGGGTGACAGTGGACCACTTTGTGACTAACATGATGTCTACATGTTTACAATATTTGTTGTATCGGCAGTATTATTTATCACTTGTAACACAAATACTTATTTGTAAAAGTTTTTCATTAAAGATAAAATCCATTCCCCCCTGTGTGAAACATTATTTCAAAAATAATCACATTTATTCTATCAGGTTGTACATCATATAAATATTCTATATAATAAACAAAAATATGTTACAATATTCATAATACATGTAAAATAACAAAATTATCTAATACCTGCAAATGTACAAATGCATATGAAAGATAATTTGTATCATCAAATGATGATTTTGAATACTGTTAAATACAGTTTATGTGAATTGTTCTCTTTCTAAATGTAAGGAGCTGAATTTTGCATCAAATAATATGAAAGATTTTCTTAAGTCTACATATGTTACAATAAGGTTATGCACACAGCATTTTAAATGTTAGCACTGAGTGGCAAGAAATGAAAGTCAATGGAGAGAAAGGACATTTTCTCCTGTAAGAGCGCAAAATCCAGCTAAAACAGGAAAAAGACACAAGAGTCTGAGAACAAATTCAACCCTCCACAAGTCTACTGGGTATGAGTTTGTAACTGACATGTAAAAAGACAAAATCAGGTAAACAGTGGTAGAAAAGCAGATAAACAAAACTACAGCTTCTCTCACATTTATCACAGACCTTGTGAACCAGTTGAACGATTAACTTTTTCTTCTTAAAAAAGTTTTGAAGTCTGTTGCAGTTAAAATGTCCTAAATCATCAATTGTCATTGACAAACAAGCTGTTGCCACAACAACAGAAAGGAGTGCATTTTTGCTATTGTTTTTGCCACTCAATCTAAATGATGGGGAGCATTTTTCAAATAAAAGAACGTCTGTGCATAAACTCTATAGTAACATTTCAAGCTGCTTTTAATAGTAGAATTTTTTTCTCAGTACTGTTTTCGATTTCACAATGAATCTAAAACTTTTCAAACCACTGACATTTTAAAATATTTCACATTTCTACTAAACATTTTAGTTCTGATCAGTTCTGATCTAGCTTTGTTCAGAAAAGATCAAGTTCTGTTCAGATACTTTCTCAAATCAGTGTCTAGTTTTGATGCTCGCTTTAGGCAAAGTACAGTTTTAGTATGCAATAGATGGATTTTTATGTTTGACAACCCTTTTGGCCTCTAGGTTTTTTTGACAGACAAGTCTCAAAGGTTAAATATTTTTTGGTTAAAGGACAATTAAAGATTATTCAAACAGGCATGAATCAGTGCAACTTTGAGTAAAGCCAATTAAAAAAAGGTACTTCGTTTTCTATTGGTCAATGTTTTATTCTTTCTGTCCTAGCATAGGCTGTTCAGTCTACAGTTGTTGACCAAAATACAAAATATCAACAGTCCAACAATTTAAAATTCAATATCTGATATAAAATGATTTCCATCTGCTTTCTCTTAATCAGCACTTTCAAGTGTGGCGCCGTTTACCGAATGTCTTCAGGGGTTGACCTCATAAGACTTACCATACAAATACGAAACGTTGAATCTGCACACCAGATCTGTCAAAAAGCAATAAAACAGACAAAATTCAAATATCTGTCATAACAATTACATCATAAAAGCTGCTATCTCCTTTTTCTTCTCCTTCTTCATAAACAGTCCACACATAGAGGATTTCTTCCGCTGCGGTTATTGCAGTGGACACGAGGAAGAAGATCTGCCGAACTGGACAGCGGGACAGAGACGAATCTGAGCTCCGTATGAGTGTTTAATCGTCCAAAAAGACCTAGAAATGACGGAGTTACGGGTCGTTAAAGACTTCAAACCGATAAACCTCATTAAATATGCCCGCTGAAGCGCTCGATCAGCGGCAATGCGCGAACTTTTACACACGTGTTTGTGATGTTTACTTTGAAAACGTTAAAAACGTGCTTGTTTCACTTCCCACAGTGTATTTAGTGACACTGAGCTGGTTTTAACCAGGACTATCCCAGAACTGGACCAGGTTTTCATCGAACTGAACATGTTATGTAACTATAGTTCTATGAGTAGCTAAAGCTAAAACCATGAGCTTGGTTTATACATTTCTGTTCAGCCTAACAAGATGAAATAACATTCTGATCCTAAACATATTAAAACTGATGAACACTGGTAATAATATTATGTAAAACTGAGTTTATTCATTGAACTACAAATTAGACATTTTTAATATAATTTGGGTTAAATTATGCTTCTAAATCTCAGACATTTTGTACTTTAGACTAGCCGGTCATTTTCATTCTAGGACGCAAAAAAGTTTGAAGCCTGCTATAATCTATCTCCAATTGTGTGTAACAGTCTCTTTCTGGTTTGTTGGACTGAGCTTAAAGGTAGTAGTCATGAGTGTTCCAGTCTTTTTTCGTCAGATGGACACGGGGCAGACGATGACGCGGTCCTCCAGCATCACGCTCAGGACCAGGAAGATGAAGTAAGCAGGAACATGGTGAAGCCCAGCAGTTTGTTCATTTTCCACTTGCACCAGGCGATGGAGATGATGACGAACAGGAGCATGAGGAACAGCAGCACGATGGCACAGAAGAGCCCGTTACTGCTCACGGCCACCGGAGCGAAGCCGTGAATGAACGAATACATAAGCCACGGCACCGGGAGACTGCAACGAAACAGACATTATGATTTTTTCCTTACATTTACATTTACATGAGTTAGCTGCACTTGTGTTTCTATACTGATATAAAGATCAGTATTTTACATTTTGTTCATCAAAAACAATTTGTGGAGAAGCATCCCACAAACTGAGAGATTTTTATTTTTAATTTGGTGTTGCTAGGAAACACAAGTTGCTAATCTAACAATCCCCTGGGTTTAATGAATATGATAAATTTAGACTGTTTGGACTGTCATAGTGATTTACAAAGCTCTTTTTAGCTAATCCAAACATAAAATCGTTTGAATGTGTAAAAGTCCATTGAGTTCAATAAAATAGATGTTGTTTGTGATAAACACTAGTTTCTACACTCTCAGAATGTTCTCAAACGGTGTTACACTTAACCTGGCCAGTCGGATGGTTTATCTCTCGATATTTGTGAATTCACAAACACGAGAGAAACCATCTGGCCTTCCAGTCGCCCGATTGGTTTGAGAGTCCGAAACAGCGGTGTTTCGAGGCCCAACACATTGTAGCAGGGCGGGCTAACACGGACTGTTACTGCCGAGTCTAATTCAAGCTAAACAAAGATGGCTGCCCCGTGGATGTACGTGTTTCTGCTGCTTTTGATGCAGTTTTAGCAGAAATTCTGAGTAATTTCTTTTTGAAAGAAGAGCAGTGAGTGTGACACTTGTTCTATCTCACGCGGACATTGGATACACCATTACGAGTTGTTGCTGTGATTGGCTAGCTCAAATAAGGTAGGCCCCACACCCAATCAGCCGGTATTTCACTAAACGCCCGACTTTTCCCAACGCTTTCAGCGAGTAAAGTTCCAGATGGATATTGTGGAAGAACTCAAATCGTAGTTCAACACAGATCCATCTGGTGTGAGTCAGGTTAGGTTACACTGGGAAAAATGCAGACTTAAATAAGCTGATATAAAAAAGTGCCTGAATAAGGCAAAATGTATTTTGTTTTAGGCATAATTTGACTTTCTTGTGCTAAGATTTGCAAAAAGAACAAGCAAATTTTATTTTTATTTGAAGTGAAATGTTTGTTTGTTTTCAAGTGAGAAATACTTATAATTTTCTTACTCTTATATCATCCTAACTGTACACTTCATTCTCAAGATGCTAGACTTTTGGTGGTTCCTAGAGTCTCTAAAGGCACATAGGAGGCAGAGCATCCAGCTCTGTTATTATGGAATCAGCTCCTGCTCATGTCACATTTAAGATTAGGCTTGAAGCGTTCGTCTTTGAAATAACTTATGGTCAGGTCAGCTAGGAAAAGACTCTAAAACCACAGTCCCACACCTTGGAAACTCCATAGAGGCGACTGTTGTTGTGATTTTGGGCTATACAAAAATAAATTGGTTTGATTTGATTGACTGTATGCATGAAAGTTGTTTATTTTCAAATTGTCCAGCTTTAGCATTAATGTCCTTAACATGTTGCTTGATCGTATTTTCATTTCAGACTGAGGTAGTTGCATGCTCTTTATGTCAGTGTCTCACAATCTGCTTTTCTGGATGACCAGATGTCCCTATTTACCTGGGACATCTGGGACAAACAAGATCAGAACCTCGACCTCTCATCTCGGAAACACAAGCACCTGAGAACCACATGAATACAGCCAAAAACATATTTCAAACGCTGAAATGTGACATAAATTGTTGTCTTAGATGTAATGTTTTTATGCTTTTGTTTTGTTTTTGTATAGAAATGAACTAAACAGGAAATGGACATGCCGGCAAGTTGTTAGATTTCTCAAAAGTAAATAGGCCAACTGACTTCTGTGCACAGAGCCAGTTAGAGAGCAGTTTCCACAGTACTGACCCCACAGTGATGTCAAAGATGTTGCTGCCCACAGAGCTGGACACAGCCATGTCCCCCAGGCCTTTTCGAGCCACATGACGCTGGTGATGAGGTCCGGGATGGACGTTCCCGCCGCCAGGATGGTCAGGCCCATGATCTCCTCTGAGATACCGATCGTTTCACCCACCTGCAGACAAAACACTGGATTTATCATCATGAATCGGAATACACTCATCTATTCACTGATTCACCAAAAAGAGATTTCAAGTCAAGTAAAAATGCTTGATTTTAGGATTTTCTTGTTTCAAACTGTTTCAAGTGAGTCAAATTATTTGCCATTGGGTTAAGAAAGTTGTTATCCCATGGCAAATATTTTTTCTTATTTTCAGCCAAATTCACTCATAATCAGTCAGAAACACCTTGAAACAAGTGAAATATTCTACATTACATTGGCAATACATTTTATCCAATTAAAATGACTAAAATCTAGATTAAAATCCTGTCACTTTAAGCAAGTCTGGATATAAAGTTTTTGCTAAGTTAAAACTAAAAGTGGAAAAAATAACCGTCTGTCAGACTTATTAATGGAATAAAGGACAGTAGTATGGAAGTTGTACTGGATTTATTTAATTGTAAGTGTGTAGTTCACGGTGCAATGAGACGCAGATTTTCACAGTGAACATCATATAAAGCTCAGTACTTTCTGCAGATGAGACGTGATACAGCATAACTGGAGGCACTAAACCGGAATTTTGAAATCCTTTCATTCTGGAGCCTGGTTTCAGAAATGTTCGTTTTAGTGTCCCGAAACTCCTGCTTTGTGGACGATGTGTGTTTTAGGTCAAAGATTTGTTCTGAAACACCTGAATTTGACAAGTGTGGACAAGCCCTAAATGTTGAAGATAATTGTATAAGCACAAATTGTTAAAAGTGACGTGTAGTGAATGTTTGGCTCAGAGGCCTCAGCTCATTTGAACAATCTGACCCTCTGGAAAATAAAGTTGAATAGGCTGATGTTTGATATACAGGCCATGATAATAGACAGATATGTAGCTTGTACAAAATTCAAATGTCCTTAGTAAGAGCGATTTTCCCCAATTGAGCCAGAGCTTAAATAAAGCAAAACACAGATATTTAACTGAATTAACCTTTAATATGCCGGCATGTAAATTATAATATTCTGTGTGATACATTAGTGACACTGCTGATTGATTTCCAACAGGTGAACAACTTACACCAGGAAAAAAGTTTATACTGTATCTGTTACCTGATGAGCCCACCAGACCATGAGGTAGGAGAAGATGGCAATCCACATGATGGACCCCAGGAAAGTCATCACAAAGAACCTTTTGGATTTCTGCACAAAAACAATGTAAATAAACCAAACATTTATAAACAGTTTAGTCGTGGATGTCCTGTTCACCTGGTTCCGGACGTCAGGCACCGTGAGCCACAGCGGCAGCACTATGGGCAGCAGGAACAGGTACGTGAGCTGTTTACGCCTGGTGTCGGGCCACTCCAAAGACAGAGGCTCCTCTTCCTCGCCCGCCTCATCCTCACTGGACCCACTGTCCTCTTCACTGGGACTCTCGCTGGAGTCAGTGTCGCTGGAGTCGTCAGAGTCTCAGAGCCGCTGTCTGCAGGCACATCGTCTACAAAACAAACACAACACAGATAAAGACTTCACAGAGTCCAGCACTAAGAGCACACACTGACCTCCACTTATATTGACACTCATGGAACAACTTTGTCTCACGCCACCATGTTTGGGCTTCAACATCCAGCCTGATTTATGTTATTAGCAGTTGATAAGATTTTAAAGTGACACAGTGTAACCAGAGTTGCCAAGTCCGCTTCTTCATAGCGACTTTGGGCTTCTTTTTTGGACAGTCGCTTGTGAATTTTGAACAAGGTGATTTTTCGACATTTTCCCAGGCTTTATTCACAGAAATATACTCAATCAACTTTTAGCATATTTTCAGTCTTTAAAGTCTTTACTAGCGATCAAATACTATTTAAAATCTACCAAAATCAGTAACTCTCGCTCTGCGTGACGCATCGTGCTTAATTGATTAATTTAGTTCTTTTTTTATTGAGGGGCTGAGGTAGCTTGTTTTGGGCTTTTTTTCAAAGGTTTGGTCGCTTGTTGCTCTCTGAAAATCTGGCAACCCTGAGTGTAACTTTTGAGTTCAAATACATAATCTCATTGAAACATAAATTTAAAACATTAGTTTTAGGGCATTTTTCATCAATACGTCAATTTCATGCCATACTGCTGAAGGAACAAGATTTCAAGGACCTCCTCACACATTTAAAAAAAAAATGTCATGTTTTATTTTAGCAAAAACACATTGGACTATTAAAGTCTGCACATGCCAGTTGACCTGAGGGACGGTGGGCAAAGCTCACGAGTAGCAACGAGGAGGCGAGTTATTGGACTGATGAACGTGAATTTTATGTTCAAAAACTCCATGACGACACCATGGATAAAAGTAGAGCGACACTTAGTCTGCCACAGCAAGAAGATAGCAACAAAACAACACCTTTCTGAAGTCTTCATTTTTTGCAATATATTAATATTTCCCACCTGCAACAATACTGTAATTAGATTAAAATAGATTAACTAGACTTAATTAGATTAATTGATTACAGCTCAAAATAAATTTTTATCTCAACTTTTTCAACAGCACTCGACAGCACTAATTCAAATATGACTATCTTTTAATGTATGCTACAACTGTATTTCCTCATCAGATTTACAACTGTGAGTTGTGTTTGGTTTTATTCACACATATTTTACACAAAAATCCTGCAGATAAAGAAGACTAATTGTGTAAAATCTGTTATAACAGCCTTCTCTCATCATTAGTTTACTCAAAGATATACAGTATTAAGATTGATTCCTGCATGTTTGAGTCATCTTGTATTGTCCTGCAGCTGGTGATTGAGTGCTTAGAAAAGCCATGTTCTCACCTACCACCCATGTCTGTATTTAATTGTGATTATTCAAAATATCAGATTCATAGTAAATCATGTATGGTTCAAAATAGTCACAACTTTACAACCAAAAAAATTACAAATTCAATAGAGGTTATGCACTGACATCATTTTGCTTAGCAACATTTAGAATGAGTGGCATTTCTTCAATGTATTTCTCTGTTGTCGTGGCAACGGCTTGTCTGCTAACAACAGTTGATGATTTAGGAAATTTTAACTGCAACAAACGGACTCAAAAACATCTTTTTAAGAAGAAAAAGGTAATAAGTTAACTGTGTGTGATTTCAATGTCTGATAAATGTGAGAAGCTAAAGTTTATCTACTTTGCTACAACTGTTGACTTGATTTTCTCTTTTTACATGTCAGTTACAAACCCAGTATCAGTAGACTTGTTGTGGGTTGAATTTGTTATCAAACTGTAGTTTTTTTTCCTGTAATAGCTTTTTATTGAACTCTTACAAGAGAAAATGTCCTTTCTCTCCATTAACTCAGCATGAACATTTAGAATGCTATGATGTCACCTGCATAACCTTTATATGTGCTGCTTGTTACATGAAAATCTTACAATGAAGAGGCGGGGCTTATAAGTTCTGCAGTTTTGAACAGGAAGTAAATGAAGCTAATCCGTTTTATATCAATTTTATGTTTTACAAAATGTAAATGGCTTATCTATATTATAGTTTATTTCTAAATAAAGAGAAAAAAAGACAATAGGTCCTCTTTAAGATTGAAGTATACCTCGCAGGAGAAATTCATGCTCTGCAGTGAGCAGCAAAAACATGCAAACTCCAATCAAACTCAAGAGTCTGCCTAATGTGAAGCGTGAGGCTACAGTACTATTTAGCTCTTTAGGCTGTGTTCTTCTCCCAAACTGACAATTGTCTGTTCTGCTTTGTAAATGGAAATACAACAAGTATGTATTTTCTTTAACTATTTCTTTTTAATCTTGTAGGTGACTTTCAACTTCAGTGTCGCTTTAAGTAGAGTTTTGTAGCTTGTAAATCCTATATAACAGACTTGTATAGGAAGTAATGACATTAACAGTGGGCTGTCCGCTTCATGCAGAGAAGCAGATGACAGACTCCTGATTGTAAAAGTGACAGAGTGCACCCTGATGTTTGAAGGACACAGTGTTTAAGTTATTATTGGTTCAGTGGTGTCAATACTCGCGGAGGTCACTGCGGCTGAGTGTGAGTCTTACATATAAAGGGACCAAAGACAGACTCCTGCTCGTTTTGTAAACCACCAGGGCGTGTTGGGAGAGTACCTTCTTGTCGTCAGCCGTGTCCTTTTTCTCTGCGTCTTTGGGAGGGTCCTGGTCTTTGCTCTGCTCCGACTTTGAACCTCCGTCTGAAAAGAATCAAGCAGACTGTAAAGACAGACAAAACAGTGTGAATAAAAACATCTACTGCCTACAGATGGCATCACAAATGATTAAATCCAGATGTTTTTGAATTGAGCAAAGCAACTTATCGTGACATGAGGTTTCTATATGGTTTGCAGGAGAAAGATCCTCGTGAGTAACAAATATACCAAAAACAATAGTTTAACCCAACAACAATTAGAGTAAACAAAAATTTACATCAACACAGTACTTAAAATTTTACAGTTTAGGTAGTTCAGTCGTCTTAAAGAGAACATAATATTATGCAAAATCATTTCTCTGTTTGTATAAACCTGTTTTGTCCTACAATATCTGATCAAAAAATGTCTATTTACACCACTATTCTCATCTCTATCCATAACCATGTTATGTTTCATTTATTCAAGAATTTATGTATTTCCATTTTTATTCAGGGAATTTATTTCCAAGTATGTAGAATAGAGATGGACTGTTAAAAATTCTTTGAGCAGATACTGTTATCTGAAATTTGGCCTTCTGCTGTGGCCGATAACCGATATTTGTTGATACAATATTTTAAAGCAGATCTAAATACCAATTTGACTTTGTTAATTGTCTTTGTCTCTGTGATGGTCACATTTGTATTTTCATGACATTTGAAACAAATGTCTGATATCGGCGCCAAATTACAGCTGGTTATGAATATTTATTCAGACAGTAACTCCCCCTTCCCCCACTCAGCTCAGCAGAGGTGATTCGCTAAACACCTGGTGCCTCAACCTCCGACCAACAAGTGTTCCCTAATTATTGGTTGGTGGGAAAACCGGAGTGCCCGGAGGAAACCACCCAGACACGGGAGATGAACATGCAAACTCCACACAGAAACGGAATCGAACTCTTCTTGCTGTGAGGCGAGAGCACTATATGCCACCATTGGTCCGATACGGATATAGTAAAGAATCGTAACTACTGATACTGATACCGATATATCACCCATCACTAAAGAAGAGAAAGGGCTTTTACTAAAGGCAATTACAAAGATGTTTTCACTCAATATTTGTAGTGGCTTACAAAGACATAGATTTGCTATAGTTTACAGTAATCCTAATAAAAATGCATAATATTTCTCCTTTAAGTTGATATGAATGTAAAACTATTGTGCGCTGTGTTTAGATATTACACATTTCAGTTGTGGATAAAAGAAGAAACTACAATCACATTGGGTAATTTATTTGACCCCACACTGGTCGCTTTGATTGAGCAAAACAATGAGAAAAGATCTATTTAAAATCAACATACTAAGACTTAAAATTACCTTCTTTCTTGCCTTTGCTTTCTGCTTTCCTGCTGGCCACATGATTCAGAATCTCAGCCTTTTCCTTAAATTTACCTTAAAAACAAAAGGAAAACTTGTGATTTAATAACAGAAATAAACAGCATACAGTTAAATAACTTTATATGAAGTAGAAAATGAAAGCACTAGTCCTCACTGCTCCTGCGCATCGAGAGAGAAAGGTATTTATGATCTGCTTATTATCAATCTGGTCTTAGTGCAGGTCTGATATGGGACACATGCTAATCTATGTGACAATAAGAAGGACAGAGGATCACACTAAACTTACACCAGTGTTAAGAAGAGTACTAGATGTATTTAGTTACTGAATACCTGCATTAAAATGTATTTTCCAGTGTTTTGTCACTTAGTCAAGGCAGAGTATTGTTTTCCGAATACTTGGAAGTAGTTTAATGCTGAATTGCTTAATATTTACAGTGGAATAGTATTCAAATAGCTTTGGATTTTTGGTTCACAGTTGGGTTTGCCATTGTTTATAAGTTTGAAAACACTTATCATTAATTAGAGAAGGAAATATATCGCACATGAACTATAATACAATTACTGCTATTACTATTAGAAGAGTTTTTCCAATATTTCTGAAAATCTTAAGCCCTACATTGTGTGCTGAAATACCAATATGTATTCTTTAGATTCTGAGTAATTAGTTAGTTCCCAACACTGCGCAGGACAAGAGGAGCGTACCTTCTCCAGAGGATCCAGAGTGTGGATCATGAGCTGGAAAATGGTGTTTCTCATCGTGCTGTTGTGTAACGAGGCCGAGCTCCCTCCTCGCTGAAGAGCCGGCTTTAACTGAGACAAAACACAGTCGCAGAATATGGGCGGATGTGTAAGGGATGTTCAATTATTTTCAATTGTGATTAACATATAAGTGATTGTTACCTTCAGACGGTTCTTGTCTTCTACGACTGGAGGCCCCTGCTCCACAGCGTCACCATTTACCTGAAATACATTAGATATTATATCCTAATTTTGATGAACACTAGGAGAATATAAAATACACTGATTTAAAGACATGGGAGATACTCTGAGCTGATATCACATGATTGTATTAATTAAGAAATTATGTTCTTACCTTTTCTGGCTCCTCCACAGTGATAATTCTGATGATATTCTTGTGTTTTAGCAGCAGAGTTTTAACAAATCTCTCAATCTGAACATTGTACTTCATGAAGGTCACGTAGAGAGTGTAGCCGCCCACCAGCATCAGGCTCTCCCACCACAGAATCACACTGTCCAGGAAGAAGACGATGAGCATGACCAAGTCCAGGATGTAGAAGGACACGTCTCTGAAGAGAGGCCACCAAGTCAAGTGCAGCATCTCTCGAGAAAACAGCGCACACATCCCAATCACAAATAAAATATTAAAGACAGCAGAGCCTACGATCGTCCCAATGCCCACATTACTGTGAGCGATGAACACTCCGATGAGAGACGTGAAGAGCTCCGGAGCAGAGCCTCCAGCCGCCATGAAGGTGGCTCCGGCCACATCGTCAGAGATGGCCAACTTATCCGTGATAACTCCCAGAGCGGGGACAAAGAACTCATCACAGACGATGGCCAGAGACACAAACATGTACATCATGCCCAGGATGTGCAGGACCACCCAGCCTCTGCGCCTGTCCTCGATGCTGAAGATGTCCTGTGGGTACTCGCCCTTCATGTGAGGGGCGTCCCCTGGAGGCGCAGGACTGGGGGGGACTCCATGGGGGCTGGGACGGGTGTGGGGGTGACAGGGGGCGGCTCTGGGGCCACATAGATACAGTGGACCAGAGTCCTGTTAGTGATGGGAGGTGGGACTGGTGCAGGGGCCTGTGTTGTGGTCACTTTCACTGTTGGAGTCTTTAGTTCTACGTCTGTGGTCTGAGCAGTCTGTCCAACATCTGTCACATGTGGCACACTCTCCTCTGTCGAGTTCTCCTCTGGCCCCTCTGCAGACCCCTGTCCAAAGTCCGGTCCCGTCTGAGGCAGCGGGTAAAGCCTGGCACTGATGGTCAGCTGGTAGAGCGTGCACAGACATAACCCGAGAGCAGGAAGAGCACGCGGCTGAGCTGGAGACGTTTCCTCCGGCTGCAGTACATGTCTGTGAAGATCTATGTCTGTGAAGATCTACACCAGAGCAGCCAAAAGACGACACAGACGGAGGGCGAAGGCAGCTCTGTGCTCAGGTAAACCTCTCACTGTCATGTCACACTGGCCTCAGCTGTGAACAGACTCAAAGCACACACACACATGATAATATCACACACGACGACACAGACACAACAATGTGACAGATCTACTCACCTCAAAGATAAAAGACTGCATGTTTACACCAGAGTCTGTGCTGTTTCCACTGTCCATAGAATGTAGGACACAGCAGTCTTGACAATGGATCAGCAGAACAGCTAATAGCCTATCTGAGAGCGCTAAGAGGATTATGGCTATAGTTCTACTCTCCCTTTATCATGATACCAGCTCAGTAATATCTCATTTGAAGACAATTAGACTCAAAACAACAACGACATTACACAGACGGCAGTGATGAAAATAAAAATGTATTCATACAAATTGTAATGTACATTTAAAACCTGTAATTATCACACATTCAAGTCAATCTGATTATCTAATTTTGTTTAGGGCACTGAACAGACAAAATGATATATGCAATCATAATTATTGATACATTTATAAATACAGTATGTAACAAATCACAGAAAAAATGAGCAAATTATCAAAAAAAGAAACTGTAATTATAAAAAAGTGCATTATTAAACTAATTTAAGTGCTGTAATGTTCAGTGTTTTACAGATTTTTGGTTCTTTGATTATCCAAGTCACATTATGATCACAACTCAACATGCACAAGTAAAAATAAGGCATTTTGATTTAATCTATATAACTATATACTCCAAAAATAAACCTAGAGATGTGCAATCCTTTTTATCTTTATGTTAATCTCACATCAATTGTAATTTGTCATTCAGAAATTTGGCGCATAGCAACAGTGATTTACATAATGTGAATAATTGTTTTCATTGTTGTTTGGTGTCAATAATTATGAATTGTAAACATTGTTATGTATGTTCTCACAATAATTATATATAACACTAAAATAAATCAAGATATACTGTAACATATCGTATCCCTGTGTTCACTAGTACAGTGCTGTAAACCTGTTTTAAATTCTATGAAAACACCATGACATTACAAAGCACGCATAAGTACCTTCATTTTTTAATACTGACTAATATGAAATAACATACTTATATATGAATAGTGAATATTTACAAAAATATGATTGTATACTGGCTCACTTTGAATAAATGTTTTATGATTTTGTATTTACACTTGAAATCATTGTATTTTGTTTGAGTGCTCATAAATGTATTTTAAATGACTTACTTAAAGCTTCTATATTCACAGTAGAGATATATACAATTGAAAAAGTTTAAGTGATTTGATAATTGTTTTAAAATACTGTTTTGAAGATGAGGAAAGCTCTGAGCCAGGATTTTGAAAATGAACTAAAAAGCCCTGTTATTTCAGGCATTTAGGTCCCGACAATATGTCCTAAAAATGTCATGGTCTTTCAGCATCACACCGACTAAAAACGTGAGGCAGTAAAGCAGCACTAAGGTGAATCCCAGCATCCGTTTGATCTTCAGCTTACAAGAGGCAAAAGAAATTATAAAAATGAGAAGTGCAGAGAAGAATAATGAGACGAAACATGTGAGTCCAGCGCTGCTGACGTCCAGGTGAGTCCATCCATGGACAGCAGAGAAGACCAGCCACGACAAAGGCAGTCTGAGGAAGAGATGGAGGAAAAACTAAAGGATTCAATAAAAAAATCAAAAAAGTATAAGATTCTCTTAGGCTAATGCAACAGTCAGTGCGGTCGCATGATCAAGGAAATCAGACTGAATTTGTTTTTCCCTCAAACCGGTCGGACCAGTTTTGCTCCAGTCCACATGCAGGAGAGTAAACCGATTACCCTGGAGAGACACGATCCTACTGCATCAGATTCACTTCTGCATGATCCAGGCTGCATTATGTTGAGCTACTTAAATATTGTTAATAGTTTTAATAATGTTTTAAACATGTAGAAGTGTGTTAACATGTAGTTAAATGTGTTTTTTAGTTAAATGTGAGGCTGTTTGAGACACTTTGTGCAGACCGCTTTATTGCTCTAAAAATCTTAACTTTATTGCTGTGATGTGAAGTGAGCAGGGGTTCTGAGCATTCTCAGTTACATTTGTCCAGCTGCAGACTGATAGTCTGTTCACATCTCATCTGAAATCAGACTACAATCGGTCAAGAGTCGAGACCATGTGGTCAATTGGATTTCCGTAACTGGTTTACCGCTCCTCAACTGGTCTGCCAGCGTCCCTAGACCCTCCTTCCAGTGAAGGAAAAAATAAAAACACCTGGGGGAAAATAAATTGCACAAAACATGCAACATTTGTGCTAAAGGAGACTATTATTGTGCTAGTCTGGGCACCTGTGCAATGTTAATGCTGCCTAATCAACACTTTGCCATACCTGTGAGATGGATTATCTCGGCAAAGAAGAAGTGCTCCTGAACATAGACTTAAACACAGATTTGGGAATGTATCTTTATTTAACCAGGAAAGTCAAACTGAAATTCAGAATCTCTTTGCAGAGGAGGCATTAATGGACGTGTTTTTAGAGGTAGGAGAAACCAGAGTACCTGGAGGAAACCTACGCAGATTCAGGGAGAACATGAAAACTCCACATAAAAAGGCCCCAAGTCAGCTGGGAAAGGAACCCATACCTTCTTACTATGATTGATATGTATACGTATGTATTTAGCATTTGTCCGTCTTAGTTTTTAAATTAGGTCCCCTTTATGTATGGATGCAGCGTGTAAATGGGAGGCAATGTAATCAATCAAAAAAAAAAAATTTAACATTTTTGTTTTGCTGCTTCTGTCCCAACTTAAAAATTTTAAATTTTCGTATTTCTTGTTGCCTTCTACATCTTCTACAAAAGGGCTGTCTGCCTCTACTTTGCTTGTATAAATGACACACATTTGGTTCTTCTGAAATGCATAGAAAAACTGGAGTCCATTAGAGTAACTTTGGATAGTATATGTACAATGTTACAATAAAACATCCTTACCCCAGAGTGATTTCGTAGATGTTACTCCCCAAAGCCACAGACGAGGCCATTTCCCCCAGGCCTTTGCGAGTCACGATCAGAGCCGTATGAGGACGGGAGGTTCACTTGAGCGCACAGCTGGTCCATGATGTGTTCAGGGACGAAAACTGTCTCTGCCACCTACAACGTTAAACAACCAGCCCTGTCATACTGCAGGTTAACCATGTAAGATGATCACAGATATGAAGGAGCTGACCTTATGAGCCCACCACAGAATCAGGTACAAGAAGACCATCATCCACAACAGAGATCCCAGCAGACCGATCACAACAAACTTTCGGGATTCCTAAAAACAAGAACAAATAAAAGTGAATCACTAATTTGCAATATATTCATTTACAGATATGACAACATTCTAGAGCAAGGCAATATGGCCAAAACTTTTTATCATGATATAAACAAGAACATTTGTGATAACGATATAACTGACGATATATCGTTATCGTTCAGGCATTTAGAAATGTTGTAATGTTTCAGGCTATTTCAGTTACTACTTTCATTTGTGTTTTAGCTTCTGCAGAGCCTCCACAATCTGGGCTTACGTCATGTTCAAGGTTTTAGAGCAAGAAATTTATACATATATATTGTTGCATATTTTCATGTGATAAAGATCAATTAAGAGGAAAACCTAAATTATATCACAATATTCTCAGTTTCCACTTTTCCACATTAATATCGTGATATATGATACACGTTATGATATTGCTCAGCCCTACAACATTCTATAGTTCAGTACTAAAGGAGATGTATTGTGTTTTTCCGTGTCTTTAGGGAGAAACTTTAGCACAGTATGTAGATCAATGATTCACATTTAGGTAATTGTAAAACACAAAAATGAACCAAAATGACAAAAAAATAGAAACAGGTTCATTGACAATCTGTTCAAATCTGCAGAACTGAGTCTTGCTTTTTCATTGTAAAATTTTAATGTACTAAACTATAAATTACTATGTTTTTGTTGTTGAAAAGTGGATACAGACAATCCTGAACTCTACATGTTTTTCTTGGACTCTGATTTTTTGGAGTAATCACAAGTAAAAGACAAGTGGGAAGGGACAGGTGGTCAGCTGCGGGACAATACAAGATACTTAAACATGTCTGAATCAATTCAATTACAAATTTGAGAAGACTATCAACATGGCTAAAACTCAGAGAAGTGGATTTTACATAATAGGTCCTTTATAAATAATAAAGGGCAGTTTAATCACATAATTACAATTATTGTTATGCAACTCAATATTTCCACAAAATCATTATTCAACCCTACTTTAAGTCACTGAAACTGAGCAGAGCTTGTGTTGGCACCTGTTTGCGGACGTCGGGCAGAGTGAGCCACAGAGGGAGCAGAGCAGGCAGCCGCAGCAGGTACACCACCCTCCACACCGTGTCCCGGGCCACTTCAGAGACAGAGGCTGGCTCTCCTCTCCCACCTCCACTCGGGACTCAGCGGCCTCCTCCTGCTGAGAGTTAGAATGTCTGACGTCTTTGTGGCTGCCGTTGTGGTTTCGAGAGGCTTCGTCGGACCCGTCTCCACCTGTTTCCTGCAACAAAGTTCATGGAATTTTAAGTTTTTGCTATGACAGTTCTGCTCCTTCATTGGGTTTTATACATTTTCATTATTCGTCTGGAAAAAACATGGCCTTGTTAGTAGTTTTTTTTTTAATATGAGTATCAAATATAAGTCTATTACAAACACAGACAGTTTATGATATTGTATTATTATACCGTACATAGTAGAACATTTCACTACTTTTCCACCTCCCTCTCCAGGATTAGTCTGTCCTGGTCGTTTTACCTGATTTTCTCATTTTACAAACCCAGAACTTAGTAGAGTTGTTGTGGGTTAAGTTTGTTGTCAGACTATGGTGTCTTTTTTCTGTTTTAGCTTTATTTTGAGCTGTTATAGAAGAAAATATCCCTTTTTCTCTATAAGTAGAATGTTCAGTTTGTCTAATGTTAAACCAATGATTTCAAATGGCCAAATATACCTAAAACAGCATTTATTAAAGCTTATTCTGACCCTACAGAGTGATAAATATATTTACCAATATTGACCCAGCAGTTTTTTGGGTTGCTCCATGGCTGTTTTGTTCACTTTTTTATATTGTTTTAGCTAATATATTCCTATAAAAGATCTGCAAACCTGACAAGAAACATGGCGGACTTGCTGTTATTTCCATGGCAAACGTTCCCGAGCCTCAGTAGTGACATCAAAAGATTGCACATAAAGACTTTAATGTTTTTTTTATGCTTGTATCTTTTGTGAGTTTTACAAAATAGTTTTAGATATTTATTTGTGTATTTATTTAGAGACAGATTGACTGACTGATTGAAAGAGGGCAGCTGGTCACATGAAATTTCCTTTGGGGTCTATATGGATATATTTTAATGTGCTATAAATGTATTTTCAAATGGTAAAGCACTTTGGGTTGCATTATGAGGCCTGATTTTTTCTCCAACTCAGCTATGCCATACACACTGCACAAAATAATTTCAAACAGTAAAGTTGCTTAATTCTGGGATTTAAACCTAATTTCAAGCATTTTGACTAATTTAACCTCTATTTATTGAAGAGACATAATTATTTCCTTTTTCTATTTTCAAGCATTATTCTTCATTCAAGCCAAATTATTTGCCAATGTGTTAAGGAAACTGCTCTTACTCTATTGGCAATTTTGTTCTTATTTAAGCCAAATTATCTTATAACCAGTTTTATATGTCTTAAAATATTCTACAATACAAAGCAATTAAATATTATCTAGTTAAAACAACTCAAAACTAGATTAAAATTCTGATTCCAAATATTTTAAGCAAGTCTTGATATAGAGTTTTTGTTGTGCACTTTGTATTGGTGGTTATGCAAGCAAAAGTTTATATTAAAAAGTATTTACTTCAGGGATTTGGGCAGGTTAGGGTTAGGATTAGGGATAAGTTTGAGGATTTGGGAAAGTAGGTTGTGGGGAAACTAAAGACACCAGTATGAGACAATTACCTTTTTGCTCATAATAGGAAGTGTTTTCAATAAATTCTCATAGGAAACTCACCTTCCCATGTTCATTCATTGCGATAACAGTGCCTCTATGTCTGTGCAGCAGTCCCCTGGCGAGCCACTCAATTTGCACATTGTATTTCATGAAAACCAGGTAGAGAGAGTAGCCCCCCAGCAGTATCAGGCTCTCGTACCACAAAATCACACTGTCCAGGAAGAAGATGATGAGCATGATCAGGTTCAGTAAGTAGAAGGACACATCTCTGAAGAAGGGCCACCAGGACAAGTGCAGCATCTCTCGGGAAAACAGTGCACACATCCCAATCACAAGCAATATATTGAAGACAGCTGAGGTCATAATCGTGTCAATCCCAGGTTTGGTCCATGAAGAACAGCCCTGTTAAGAAGCAAAGAATCTGGGGGTGGACAAGCGCTGCCATGATGGTTGCTCCAGCCACACTACTAGATAAGGCAAAGATTTCTGTGATAACTCCAAGTGCAGGGACAAAGAACTCTTCAGAGAGGATCACCAGTGACACAAACATGTAAATTATCCAGTGATGTGCAAAACCACCCAGCCTTTCCTGCGTTCTTCAAGCGAGAACACATCCTGGGGGAACTTCTCCTTTGGTTTTGGCGCTTCTGTGGTTGGAGCTGCCAAGTTGAAGTGTGAAAAGTTTTATAAGTGATGTGCAAGACTGTAGTGGGTCGATGAGCACTTGTAGTCGACTCCTCCACCTGCGTGTCCACGTCCAGGTCACGCAGAAAGTTGGTCTCTCGTGTAGTTTGAGCAGTGGTCTCGGCAGATGGAGGGTGTAGCTCTTGGATGGATGTGTCGTCCTCATCTGGGCTTTTGTTTGGATTCTCTGTGATCACTTCATTGGGTCCGGCTCCAGAGACACACAAGAACATGGCATAAAGGAGAAAGCACACTGGTTTCCACTTCATCCTGTTTGTTTGTGAAGATATCTTAGTAAATCCACAGCTTCTCAATGCAAACTACCTAAGGAATGATAAAAACAAAGCATTATATAACCTTAAACTTCATAGCATACAACTAGAATTGCTTATACACGAAAATAAAATGGATATCTTTGACAAAAAAACACGATTGTACATCATGTAAAGGCTAAAAGAGAAAGTACACTGGTGTTATCTGCACAAAAACAGCATCTGCATCATTTTACTGAACAAGATGGACAAGGCAGAAACAACTTTTTAGCTTGAGAAAACGTCTTCCGCGGATTTCGATCGGCAGAACACGTGTTTTTGCGATACTTTTGATCACGAATACAGATTATCAAACTTTCGCAAAGAACACTTTGAAAACTCCTACCTTCTGGCGTGTTAGTTTGGCAGATGTGAAGTTGAACGGCTCGTCTCTGCCCCCGTGGTGACAACGCCAAATAGCCTTGATTTTAAACCGAAAAATCAAACTAAACTTACTTATACTAATCCGATAATATCCCAATTTAACTAATACCAATTATCAACAAATCTACGTGGACATATTTAGCTGCAATAACGTTTTAAAAGAAGTGCCGAGGTAGCTGGGAACTATTACTGCGGAACCATGTGCATAATCGAACTGTTGCTACTCGGAAGATAATTCTGACGTTCACTCACGAAAAAACAGGATAAACAAAGCTCCACAAAGGCATGTAAATGTGATTTTGCTGTTTATTAGAATAACGTAGAGCTTCAGTATCTTCTTAGTATACAGCTAAAAACATAATTTATCTGATTTGTCTTTCCTAGGAACGATTACATAGCGTAGTGTCAAGTTTTTATTCATTGTTCAGCAGCCTGCCGTTGAGATCGAGTGTAATAACATGTGAACGTGTTTGATTTTCTCCCACAGCTCGCAAGGTGGAGTTTTGTTTTTACACTTTTCTGATTTTGCCGTGAACTCGAGACACTGGGAAACATGCCCACCGTGGTGCTGATGGACGTGTCTCTGTCCATGACTCGGCCCGTGGCGCAGGAGGGGACCGAAGAGTACCAGAGGAAGTCCTTAGCGGTGCACGGACTCAATATGCTTTTTGAACATATGGCATCTAACTATCGCCTGGAGTTTACAGCACTCATGGCCTTTTCCTCTCTGTGGGAACTCCTGGTGCCTTTTACCAGAGATTACAATGCATTACAAGTACGTATATAGAATGTTTATATGAGCAAATGCTTATAAATGTTTAATTCTTTCATTGTTTCTTGTGCAGGAGGCTTTGTGCAATTTGGAGGATTATGATAAGACCTGTTTTGAGTCAGCGCTCCATGGAGTAAGCAACGTTGTTCAGCAGGAGTGGGGCAGTGCTTGTCCTTGTCAGGTTTGTTGAGCTGTAAAACTACAAAAATTCTCTCTGTTGAATAGTCATGAGAGTAGCTTCATGTATAATAAATGTTGTAGCCATAGCACCTTGAGAATGCCCAATCTCTGCAGAAGTTAAACAAAGTTGGATCGGAGATTTCTGAGAGTACTAAGCGCTGTAGGACAACCCCTAAAGAGTCAGCTATGGAGGGATGAAAATTAGTAGCTAAACTGGCTCCACCTTGTGACTCCACTCAATTTAATTTCACTCCAGCTACTAAGTATCGCAGGACTGCAGACGATTCCCAAAAAGCAGGACGTATGGTTGTCCAATCAGCAAACAGGAACAAGGCAGTGTGTTGGCCAGAACTAATGCGAATTGTCATAGCAGACTATAAATGTTCTCCTCCTTTAACCTTGTGTCAAATATTAACTTAGAAAATTATAATATTGCTTTTAATTTGTAAATTAATCTCACAAAAACATGTTTATGGACTACTTCCTGGACTACAAAATGACCAAAAAGCAGTGATTGGTAAAATCAAAATAGTCTCCGCCTGTGAAGCGGACGTCAAATGATGCAACGTCAGAATGTGATGCAATGTTCACAAATTTAAATGAATCTGAGCAGCAGTTTTTCTTTCCCATGCCCTAACCTTACTCATTACCTTCACTTTGTTCCTAACCTTATCCAGTATTCTAACATTTTCCCGACCTTCATAAACTTGAAAAGCCAATCGCAGCAGACCAACCCTTCATATTAGGGATGCAACCTATCGAGCTTTTACAGAAGGTTCTGATATGGTTACCAATAATTTAATGCCTGATGTCAATCGATACCAGTGTAGATACTGAAACTGGCTTTATTTCTCCTTGAAACACAGTTATTACTAATAAGTAAAAGATGAACTTGTGTTATGTTATGTAACTGCTGCGTATCATGCAGGTAGTGACAGAACAACTTTGTGGGAATGCAATTACGGAAACGAAGTGTCTAGTCTGCCGTCAGACAGTTCTGAACTCTCTATGCTCTTCTCCTGTCATGTGTTGTTAGTCATAGATTTACATTACAAATGATAATTGTTTTGAAAGTTTAATGATTTCCAACATAGTGTGAAACTAGAAGAAAGCTTTATTAGTGTAGTTAAAAAGTACAAATTAAATACTAGTTTTTGATGTTAGTTAACTAGATTACTTGTCAAAGCTTAGGAAGGTGTTTTAGTAACCGAACAGTAAGCTTCGGAAAAGGGTTAAGTTTAGGAACAGGTTAAAGTAATGCTTAAGATTAGAAAAGGTTTGGGTCTTGGTTAAGTTTTGTGTTAGGAAGCAGTTTAGTTTAATTTTTAGAAGACCTTGCTTTCAGTGTTCAATGCAGGACTGTAGGATCGCTCAAACTTGTTCCAATACCTCTAAATACAATTCTAATTAGGCTTACAATGGGAAATCACTCTGTTCTAACCTGATTATAATCTCATCTATGTTGTTTTTGTGTTCAGTGCATTTTTATTGATTTGCCTCCATGTGTGTTCTCCTTGTGTCCTGCAGATGGTGCTGGTGACTGACGGTTCTCTGGGGATTGGAAAAGGCTCTCTCCGCCATTCACTCCAAGCCTTGAAACACTATGGAGATGACAAGAAGTTTCCCCTGCCGTTCCCTTTTCCAACTAAACTCTACGTGATGTGTGTTGCTAATTCAGAAGAGGTAAAGTCCTGTTTTGATGTGTGCCATATTTTTTTTCACTTGAAGCAAATATACTGTATCTAACCAATTTTCAATCTTTGTACTTTTGTAGTTGCAAATGACAGATGCCATGGATAACTTGGAGGAGCTTCTGCGTCTGAGCGGAGGAGATGGACAGATATTTACTGTGGATGGACAACTTTGTATGAAGAGTGTCCAGGCCATGTTTGGGTACGGCAAAAGTCAAATTCATGTGTTGACATTTTAGTTTCAGAGTTTTAGTTTTATGTCATTTTTATGTTACATGAAAAACAAAGTCATGTTTCCTCTGGAAGATTTTTGTTTCAGAAGTCCAGAGCTAACAGCGAACATAGTTAGCATCCATAACTTGTTGCTTTGTTTACAAAAAAAAAACAAAAGACTCCCTTTCTTACAAAATCCAACAAGATCTAACTTATTTCGAATACATTTCAGAAACCACACCTCTTAGTTGGTTGAAATCCTGAGATGAAAAACTGATCCAGAAATCCCCAAGAACTGCTCAGTGCATCTAAAAGAAGCCTCAGTTTTCATGACACCAATAGTTCCACATACAAAAGTCCAGTTATTTAATATGCTAAACACTGTTGTAGTAATAGAAAGGTTATGTAGAGATAATTTCTTGTCAAGTGTCATATTTTCACCGAACTCTGGCTTGTATCTGCAGGTAAAATATATGTTTTTTTTCTCCCCTGGTCTTAATTCACAGAAAGCTGATAGACTACGCTTACTCTCCGTTCCACGCGGTTCTTCACTGTGGGAACCTGTCCTCGGATGTCCAAGTGTTCCCTCGTCCTGAGCCAATCATAGTGGATGAAGAAGTGGAACCTATGCCACGGGCTGTCAGCTCAGGTATCATTCTGTCATAAAAGAAGACAATGCCATCAATCCTTTCTTTGATTTCAGCCTCATATTTACTGTCTGTTTCTCTCTTTCAGATCTGGAAATAGTGGGATTTGTTGAAATTGCTGATATTGCCAGCCCTCCGGTTATTTCCAGACATTTGGTCCTGCCTATTGCTGTCAACAAAGGTAAGTGTCAAGACATACATATCTGCTGCACATATCAGACAAATCAGATTCACAAGATTATTGACCCGCACATATATTTGGTTTGGTTTCCTTCTGCACACTTCTGCCCACATGGTTGAACATGCAAAAATAGTCTAATACCAAATCCGACTCATTTAATTTTTATACATATTTGAACAAACTTGTTATGCTTTTAGTTTTACCCAAGTTTTAAGCGCATCATCAGGCAGACAAAACTCATCTACTTAACAACAATCAGGAAAGTCGTAAAGCGATGTCTTAATCTTGTCGTGACGCAGATGTGGATGAGATCAGCGCAGGAGCGACAGATGAGCTTGAAGAAGAGGCCTCCACCAGTCAAATGGCCGGCAAAAGTCCAAACTTCTGTGTTCTTCTTCATGGCAGTCTGAAGGTGGAAGGCATGGTGGCTCTAGTACAACTTGGGTACGTTTTCAATATGTCATGTAAGCTTTTGTTCCACTTTTCTAACCGTGTTGTGTGCCTTAGGCCTGAATGGTTTGGGATGCTGTACTCTCAGGCCGACAGTAAAAAGAAGTCCAACTTGATGATGTCCCTGTTTGAACCTGGACCAGAGCCTCTGCCCTGGCTCGGCAAGGTTTCTCACTTGGGACCAATCTCAGGTAATTGAATAGAACAAGCCAGTGGTACTTGCATCACTTAAGAAAATATTCACACCATCATACGGAAGCTGAGTACTGCCAATCTCTACCTTAGTATTTTTTCAGTAGGTAAATTAAATTATCTTTATGGTTACAGTATTGTCACATGTTGTATACATTCAGCTGAAAATGTTCTTTTTAATAAGTTGGGAACATAAATACAAGGGTTAAATTTAATGAATCAATATAGTGTCCAGTTGGGAAAATTTAAGCCGATGGTTTCTTCTGAATAACAGAAGCCCCTGAGAATCCTTATGGGGAGGACGACAGCAAAAGCCCGTTCCCTGTGCAGCCTCCGGTTAAACGCAGCTACGCTCAAAACGTCACTGTGTGGATCAAAGCCAGTGGACTTCAGGTAAACTCACACGATCTACAAGTTATGTCCTGCACTATATTTACCTTTTTTTGTCTTAATAATACATAAAGTGCTGTTAAAAGGTGATGATTATCTAACTACTTCCTCGCTTTCACAAGTCTGTTCTTTGTCTAGATATAATTTTTTTTATACAAAACCATTACATTTTTTATTAAAAATTGGCTCAGCAACTGAAAATATTTACTAAGAAGCTCTTTATGTTTACTGCTTTATCTTAAATGTTTCAGTAGAGCCAGAATAACATGTCACACTTCATAGTCCTTCACATCCTTGGAGATTTAGTTTGGCTCTGTCTGCCACTTCAGAGCTTATCCAGCTTGTTTGCTAAAGAAATTAGGAGATAAAGGAGTGTCTATTCTTCCCAACACAGTTAAGCAATGACCTGGATCTCATTTATAGTGTGTGTACGTACAAAATGTTACATGCGTAAAGTTTGAGCATGTGAGGTTTCAGACCTAAGGCAGAAAGAGATCTGTGCTGTGCCAAGTAAAGTTTTATAAATAAGACCCTGGTGTTAAGCATGCTTTTTCCACAACCCTAAACTTTTACCCACATTTAGAGTTTTTGGAAATAAATATTGTCAAACATAAACCAGGGCTATTCAAATGGCCCATTAAGCAGTATGTTTTGGCCCAGCATGATGAAATGTAGGACATGGACCGGATCATATTGCTTGAGAGGCTGGGTTTGTTGTTCTTAGTGCCATATAAAGTTAACTCTGTTATTCAGAAGTCTAAGCATCATTTGATCCAGATTCTGTTACTGAAATGGTTAAGACCTTAAACGGTTCTCCTGGCTTAGCCATGGCTCAAATTGTGTGGCCTAGCGTTATTGAAGATGTAGTTTACGTGGAATGTAATCCAAATGTAGACTAGCTTTGGTCTTGGTTTGGAACTCTGCATGACTACATCAATGAAAAAAGTAGATTTCTAGGAAATAGTAATAACAATGTGTGGATAATGAATGTAAAACACATAGTTCAGTTTTGCCGCCCAGCCCTTAAAAAATTCTCGCCCACTGGTAAATATGTAAATATGATTGAATAGCCCTGACATAAACATTTGGTAGCTAAGCAACACTTCAACACACTTAAGCTGCCCTACAGCAAATAATGTCCTCTTCAAACCAATCCTAAAGTCTGTATCAATGACCAAAAAAATTGAGTGTTCCTGTTGTTTATCTGTTTTTCTACTATTTAACTTGGTGCTCTATTACTAGCATGAAGCGGAGTTGTAGTTGCTTAAATTCATTATCAGCCCATTTCTCCTATTTAATTATTCTGAACAAAACAAAACAAATCTGCTCACTACTGACTTTTTTACCACTCACTGCTCAAATTCAGAATGCTTTAACGTAATCTGCATAACCTCTAATAAATCCAGAATTAGCCTTTCTTTAAGATACTTCTTTTTGAATCCTGTTTAGACTGATGTGCAGAAAATCTTGAGGAATGCCAGAAAACTACCAGATAAAACTCAGACTTTCTACAAGGTACGTTATCTAGATGTTTTTTAATGATTATTCTCTCTGTTTGTGATTAAATAAGTTCTTTTTTCTCTATAGGAGCTGAACCGGCTGAGGAAAGCTGCTCTGGCGTTTGGGTTTTGGGAGCTGCTTAAGGGGTAGCAGACCTGTTGGAGCGAGAGTGTACCTTCTGCCAGACTCCGCCCACCCGACGCCGCTTTTCAGCTTTCGCACGCAGCCCAGCAACTCAAACTGGCCAGCACCGGAGACTCTCAGTACGCCGCCTTCGACCACAACATAGTCCCCATGCACACGGACTTTCCAGCTGAACAGTGTCTGTGATTAGAACTTTCATGAGTTTAAATGACTGCAATGAAGTGGACGACTAAAAGCCCCGTTCACACAAAGCACAAAATGTCAGCACAAGCAGCTACCTCCATCAAACGGACATCTACACAAAAACTATGTCAATCGTTTGTGCTGTTTTGTGCTGCTTTAGAGTTTGAGCCATAACAAATGTTTTATAGGTCACTATTAAGCAGTGTTGGGCGTTTCCACTAGCCCTGTAAGTACCTACTCTACTCCGCTCTACTTGATTCCGTTTGGTTGCGTCTTTATTACCCTTAAGAATGTAGTACTATCTCAGAGCAAATGCCCACAACAAAGTTATATCCATAGCAACACCATGGATTTCAACAGCAGTCTGCCAATCAGTGTCAGAACAGAATAGAAAGATTTATTGTTAGAGTACAACAAAATTACGCTTGGAGTGAGCCCCCCCGTGCGCCGCCACACGCTCTTCTGAACATGAAATGCAGAGCAAACATACAAAAAAACAGTTTAATACCTGCTTGGCCTGGTTAGAACCAAGAACTAATGCCGCGTTCATGTGGTCCTCAGGAACTCGAAAATTGTTGTTCCGAGTTGAAAAATGCACATGAACGCTCGAGCAGCTCGGAACAACCAGCAGCACCTGATGTCACTGACACATGGAGACTGATGAAAATCAGCTAAAAATAAATACTAGCAACCTTTAATGTTTTTGGACAGGCTAACATAAGATCTCACTGTTATGCCTATTAACCTTTGTTAAAAGTGCTGTGTCGATTATTTATTTTGGTTAACAACAAAATTCAGACTTTCCGAAGTAAAAAGCACATGAATGCGACCTCATCTCGGAAACAAGCATTCCAGGACCACATGAATGTAGCATAACAGGGCGAGTGGAAACGCCTCATTAGTACGTTACTAGTATGTAAAAGGATTTCATTTATGAGTGACTAGTAGTGTAACTTAATTACTGTAAAAATACTTGTAATTAAATTACAGTCACTAAAAAAAATATTCTTAATTACTTTTAAGTTAAAAAAATTCTACAAACGTGACTTATTGTGAGATAAAACAGCTCAGAACACGGATCAGCAGCTGGAACAGAATGATTTTATTGCTGAATTTACATAATTTGAGCATATGTAAGCAACTTATTTGTTGTTTTTTTACCGATGTTTGCAGTAATACACACAAAGTAATCCCAAAGTTATGTAATTAAGTCACGTTCTTGGGCCAGTAACTAAGTAGTGCAACGAATTACATTTTTTAAAATGAGTAACTAATTATTTTTCAATACATTTTCTCCAACACTGCTATTAAGGCTTTATTCATTCGTGTTACTGTTCTAGCTAATACAATTAAATTCCCGTGTTGCCGTTTGTGTGAACGGGCTTAACCTGCAGCTGTCTCTTTGTAAAATCCAATTTGTAAATATATTTGTATGACTGTACATTTTTTTGAATAATTAATACAATTTTAATACATTTAGTTGTCTTTATTTTTACAAAAATACTTGAAAATCACATATGAAAAAGTCTGTCACACAACAAGTGTGATAGAGGAATTGATTTTAAATTAACTGTATTCCAATTTAATAATTTACGACTTTAGATGTGCTGTACCCAAACCTTAAAAACTTAAATCGCTTTTCACACTTCAGAGCCTCTAATTCCTTCATGCAAGCGGGATTAAAACAACAACAACGGCACTTCCTGGGTTTTACATTGAAAAAATGGACAGAGGCAGGTCACTGTATTTAATTTTTATCATATGACACTGGATATATAATTCTGGGCAAAACTGATTTTAAGTCATTTTATAAAACAAAATTGGGTACAAGACTTTAAATTATGCTACGTAAACACTAGCATTAGCATTTTGTTTTTTCAAAGATCTTTATCTGAGAGAAAATCAATATGCCATGTTTTGAATAAAATTTAATTATTGGGGGTTTTCAAATCAAACATTGTAATTGATTTAAAAACAATTTCACATTAAAATCAAACAAATATATCCATCATATGTGCTTTCCTTTTTTGGCAGAAAACGTTTGCTCCTCTGTTTGTAGAGATGCGTGAAATTGAGGAAAAGACCTGCAGAAGAGTAAAGAGTTGGGATAAATATGAAAACTTAAATAATACTATTTAAACTGCAGTTGAGTGGAGCTTACCTAGTGACATGAGAACAGATAAAAGTACAGGAAAAGTGAAAAGTTGACTGAAGCACCGACTTTTGGCAATGTAATACTGAAGAGTTTCGTCTCGTCAAAGATTGGGATGGACTGTATCACAGCAACAGCTAAAAACAGGTCAGATTTAGACAAAAAGCACTGAGAACATCATCATTATAATAGTTGTATGACCTCTGACCTTCTGCCAACACTCCTAAAGGATACAGAGGGATCCAGACGGTGTATCTGAGCCAAGTCAGGAGCTTCCACTCTGTGTTCAGACAGGCCAGCATGTAGAACGGATATCTGCAGACACAGTCAGCAGAAGCATGAAGAAGTTAGACGTTTCTCACTGTCTTTAAGTTTATTTGACAATTGAGCTCAGGATGGAACGCCAAAAGACAAGTGTTGTCAGGAAATAAATAAAAATCCACATGTTTGCAGCAGTTTTGCTTAACCTATACTAAAAATAAAAAATACATTAGTCAAACAATGAAGGGACATACACCAATAAACAAAATCACTATTACATATCCAGAAACAAGTTATAATAAGTGCTAACATTGAAGGAAATTTACACTAATCTGAGTCACAATCCAAAACTCCATTTATCTAAAAAGCCAGGCAGTGAAGATGAAAGGGTGTGCAATGCTGTGATTAAGATGGGACGATAATTAAAATTTCACTACATTATGTGAAAAAATAACCGATTAACAATATTATCAATAATTACTAAACATAGGTTTAAAATTAAAAGTCTTAAAACATTTATTACTGCACAATTATTCATAGCGAGCTAAAGCCAAAGCCTGGCTTATTTGGCCAATCTAGGCTTATGAAATCTCCATTTCCGTTCCACTAACGCGGCTAACCAGAGGTGACGCTGAGTTGCCGCAGTAACAAGTGCACAGACATAAACTGGTCGGACCAGGCTAACAGTCAAGATTATTTTAGCTTGTCTCAAAAAACGTCTAAAAAACACTTAAGTCACATGTATCCTCACACACTCCATAGCTGTGTGAAATCTCTCGTTTGTCCTAACACAACGTATAGAGTCACTTTTTATTCACTTTTATTACTTTGCATTGGCACTAAAGAGCCGCTTCGCTGTTTCTTTTCTTTTTCTTTTTTAGCCGCTCTCGCTGTGGAGAGACGCGTTTGTAAGAGCAAACGTCACATTGGCAGCACAAAGACCACATATTAACTGGAAAATCAATGTGCATCTAAACTACAAAAGATTTAGCACAACTGCAGCTATTTGTCTAAAGATAAGCAACGAAAGCAGACTAAAGGTGAGAGCCGTGGAGTTGTGCTTGCTTTTACGCACAGAAGCGCTTCATCGCATCTCTTCCTCGTCTCTCCTCACACCACGGACACACATGTCTGCTCTGATTGGTTTGTTCTGGTTGTGAAGACTTACGCTACAACTTTGTGACAACTTTACGCAGCGGACTAGTTCCACATGCGGAGTGGAAAACCGTCCATTGTATTAGAAAACAATGAGCCTACTCACAAATACGATGATAAATCCTCTGATCTCCTTCGCATAACTGCCTCGTCTTTCTCCGGCAGCGAACAGGAGGGAGGGCTGCTTCTCGCTCCTCGCATCGAAAACCAGTATAAACTGAAAACTTTTGCGTTGCAAATCAAACTAGAGTCCGTGTGCACTCCTCTCGTGTTTCGTTAGATCGTGAGGAAAACACTTTTTCTCTCTCATTCTCAGTGATGCTTCGCTCCATTTGTCTGTACAACATACAATTAATTAGCTGAATTAGGTTAAGAATAATGGAACATGATTAAAGATGAAGCAAATGATTTAGAAAGCTAACTTGTAAGCCATTATGGATACCCCAATAGATGTGGTACAACTACTTATTGATTTTGGTCTAAGTGGAATGAACAATGATTAAAGGAACAAATGAACACAACTTGTCCAGCGTCTCTAATTACTCTGAATTGACTCATATCGCGATTATCATCATGTACGATTATCACGATTATGGAAAACTTTAATTGCAGCCATTATCGCGATTAACGATCATATCGTATATCGTCCCATCTGTAGTGATAGGTTGCGTTCACGTTCCACAATGTGCTGATGTCATAACAGCAGATTGTAGCCAAGACAAGAGGCAATTTGTTTGCTTTTTGTAACTAATAAGCTTTTGAAAACAAAATCAAATAGTTTAAGCTTGGCTGCAACTGCAGTATTTGTAAAATTATGTTCCAAATATGTGCAACTTTTTCTTAGCTCTGTCTTGTCTTATGCAAACGTTGCATAATACATAAGTCATAATAACTGCAGGAGTTCCAGTTTATTTCAGTTTGTTTTCTAGGTTTACATTAATGGCTGAAAAAACTACAGAAGGCGGAGAATTTCAAATAGGAATCTTAAAAATTTAAGGTGTCTTTCTATTCGCCTGCAGTGTTAACTGTCTTAAGAGATATTTCAGGGGAAATTCAAGAATAGCAAAAGAACTGAAACATATTTGCATGAGCCATACCGACATTCGATTTTCGGTCTCTTACTGGGCAATGACTCATATTTCTGGCATAAATTTAATTTGAATATCCATAGCAAAATCACAAATTCACTTTTTGCTTTAGAAAAAACACAACAATTCTATGTATCTGGGATAAACAATAATTTGAAGCATGATTATGTAAATACCAATTAAAAATGAAGAATAAGATTGAGAAAATTAAAAAAATCTTTACAATAACTGACGAATGAAATAAAAATAATATTGGACATATAAAGTTATACTGTAATTACATCTGATAAAACTTGCTTATATGTTTTAAAATAATTACAATACTATGAGCTCTGTAAGTAAAATGTATGACAAAAACATACTTCACATAGAAAGAGATGTTTGATTATTGGTTTTGTTTTCTCACCTGAAGATCTCGATGGCGCTCCACAGTAAGAAAACAAAAAACACAACCGGTTTGCTGTGCATTTCCTCTAAGCTGCCAAAAATGACAAACAGGATAAAGTTTCTTCCAACCACCTTGAACATAAACATAAAAATGTTACGTTTGCGAGGCAGAAGTAGTGAGACACATTCAAAGTATCAGGAGCTGCTTACTTGAATGAGTGTGGGGACGACTCCTGTTTTAACGACTCCAAACGCTGCGTTCAGAACCTCCACCGACGCCAAGATCTGACAGAAGAACATCACATCTGCCACAGACTCAAACGTGCTGAACAGAGAGTCTGAAGAGAGAAGAGTTTATCAGATACAAATAAAAACAACTACATGACTTCAACCCTTCTGTCCCGTTAGAACAGACATGAGCAAACTGCAGACCGTGACCCGTTTTGATCAGGCCCCCAGCAAGATTTTGAGAAACAGCAATGAATGAAGTAAGTAATCTTTATTTGTATAGCGCATTTCACAGACAGAGTCATAAAGCGCTTCACAGAGTGATGAACCCCTCCCCCACTCAGTGACAGTAAACTGCCCTGGGGTAGCTCACCAGAGGCGATTCGCTTAAACACCAGGCGCTTCAACCTCCGACTATCACCAAGTGTTCCCTAACATGCATGTTATTGGTTGGTGGGGAAACCGGAGTGCCCGGAGGAAACCACCCAGACACGGGAAGGAACATGCAAACTCCACACAGAAAGGCCCCGGGCAGTGCGGGAATCGAACCCGCGACCTTCTTGCTGTGAGGCCACAGGCTAACCGCTCTGCCACCGTGCCGCAAGCAAGTATAAAAAAAATCTTGAGCTCTGAGAATAAACTTGCAACACTTTGAGATTAAACTAATACTTTTATGAGAATAAGTGAATGAAGTGGAAGCTTTAAAGGTGGGGTAGCTATTTTTTTTAGTTGTAAAATAGTAAACTTTGTGCTTTCCACTAAAAAGTATATAGTAAATACATACAGCATTTGTAAAAAAAAAATGAGACCGTCTGAGTACTGTCTGAACTGAATAATAAAGAATTTTAGTTCTAATCAGGAGGTGAATGCTGTGCTCTGATTGGCTGAGCTTGGGTGGTTCTCTCCAGTTTCACTTTGTTGTTTGTAAAAAGAAGTTTATAAGCCATAAATGCAACCAAAATGAATACTGTCGATATGGACCATGTGTGGAAGGATTTAGGAGCAAAAGTTGTCAAGAGTTATAACCTAAATTGTGTTTGCGGTGTAAAAATTAGCTACCCACCTTTAAATCTTTGTAATGTACGAGAAAAAAGACAATTGAGCCAGATAGAAATCATAAAAAATACACATTTTCTTTTCTAAGAATAAAGTTGAAGCCATGAAATTAAACTTGAAGTTTTACTAGAATAAAATCGGAATTTAATCATGGTGCTAATGTACCTGCAGAACATCGTTATAAAAATGAAAATCTCTTATTTATGATATTTTTTGCAAAAAAGAACTATTATTCTGTTTCACTGTGGCAACAGACTTTTACCAAAACTTACTTTCACTTTTTCTCATAAATATTGTAAACGTCACTTTTTATTTTAACAAAGTTGACTATTTTGGTTTAGACTTTATTCTCTCATTAAAATGTTTCAGGTTTACTCTCGTAGTCCAACTTTTTTTTGTTTTTGCAATAATAAGAATTTGTTATTTCAATGTTCACAGTCCTGCTCACTGCCACTTGTCTGGTATTTATTTTTTCAAACTTTTTTTTTGCATAACATTTGTAAATTACTCTGGGCTCATGGAAACTGTGAGTGATTTTTTTTTAAATATGACTCAAATTAAGGTGGGTAACAAGATCATTGAAATACCTCCAAAACTGTAACAATGGTGGACAATTCAAAAAAGAAAAAAGCCAAAAAGTGGAGTAAAAAAAAGGGGTAATGAGGTTACCTTGTCCAATGAAGAACAGACGCATAATCATGTTGACAAAAATCCAGGAAAAGCCGAGAAACTGCACAAGATTATAAACGAAAAGAAATCCTGTTTTAAAGCTTGACCGCCCTAGAAAAACAAACACAAATAATGAGTGTTACGTAGTCATTATTTGTGCCTAAACTTTCTCTACTCACAGTTACTTTGCTTTTTGGACGCCTTGTACTTTCTCCTCTCCTCCTGCAAAAAAATAGATTGTGTTAAAAACCTGCTTGAAATGACTATTAAGTGCAGAATGTGATATTACGTCATGTAAGTGAAAATGAACGACACAATGAATAGAATACCATCATGAAACATTCCTTGTTTTCTTTACATTTCAGCGTTTGACGGCAAACTTTTGAGATAAAGTCCTTTTTCTAAATAAAACTTTAGGTGTTGTTTTCCTATGTTCTACTTTTTGATGAAAGAATATGAGCCACTACAATTAAATTCTGTTTTTAGGAGAAAAATACAAGGCTTTCGTGATTAAAGCAATGACAAGTGTCTTTTTTATCGACCAACAAAGCTGTGTTACAGACGAGAAGGCAGTACAGTACTTTTCTACTTTCTGATGCAGATTACATAGATTGAGTCTCTTTCATGGAGCGTAGATTATATTTAACCCTCTAAACATGAAGAAATCCAGTAGTTTTACTCACTCTGACCACTTTTGGATCGCTCACAGAAGAGGAACTTTCTAGACTTGCTGCATGTGCTGTTCTCCTCAGCGTTCTCTCCAGTAGGATTGTCTTTTCTTCATTTTAAAGATCAAATATCTGCTCTAAACTTACTTAACAATGTTTTTAGTTCAAAATGTTTTGCCTGTAATCTGTTTGAAAAGAAAGTCAACCCTTTAGAATAACTGATCATGTAAACAGAGCATACTGCGCTGCGTAATATCAACAAAAGACCATGTGTATTTCTAGTCGTGTGACCTCCTCTTAGTCCTGCTCACACTATTTCCCCATCTGCTGGTGAATCTGTGAAACTGCACCATGTATTCAACTGTAGACAATGTCAGCACGTGCATCAGAGAGCCCGACATCGCTGTATATAAAAAAAGGTCTGTGACGAAAATAGATGTCATTGGCAGGATACGGTTGGTCGCGCAACTACATATTTTTATCGTTGGCAGGGAAAGAGTTAAATACTTAAATCAACAGGAAACACAGTCAGTTCTTACTTTCTGTTGAATCTCCATCTCGGCATCAGACTCGTCCATCCAGCGGTCGAAGTCTGGAGCCACAAACACGGGTTTTCGCTCCTGAGCGGTGAGACGACTCCACCAGCCGCGCTGCTGCTTCTGCACCGTGATGTTCACCTGCCTCTGCGTCGACTTGTGCTTCACCTAAACACACAGTAACACACACATCAGCCGATTATAGTAGTGACTTAAAGCATATGTTTGTATCTGCTTCTAAAACCTTCTGCACACTAGAGGAGTTTTAGCCCAAGGACAGGGTTCATACAGATTTTTAAAAATTCCAGGCTACGACTGACTTGTAATTTTGTTCATGTTCATGTCATGTTTATAATTTGATGTGCCTCTGAAAATTTAGTTTTTATCTTGAATTATTAGCCTGCAGCTGGCTTCTTTGAAATCTGTGGGTCTTTTGTTTGTTGCAAAACTAAATGCACTTAAGACACTGGTTAAGTGAACACTACATTACATAAACAGAAGGGTACATTTTAAAATTTTTGTATGTTTATATCTGAATAAGTTATACAACGTCATGGAAATTAGGGCTGCAAGAAACGTTGGTAATCGATTAGTTGGGCGATTATTCTTTCGATTAATCAATTAGTTGTTTAGAATGCAAAGTGACTTGAATACAAGATTTTTGGCAAATTTGAGCTAAGGTAACACCAGTTAAGGACGTCCTGGAGATGTAGATTTTAGGATCAAAAGTTTAGAAATTCAAATATTAACTAAATCTTCATTTCAACAAGCTTTGATACTTGAAAAAATTACACTAACTGGACAAAGTTTGACATTTTCAGAGGAGTTTTAGAAAAATCCTGAGCTTTATCAAACTAGTTTAAAACAACAATGTTTCAAAAAGAAAGTATTTGTATTTTGTGTTGAAAATACCAGTACATTGTACAGAAAGTTGATGTGAAAAAAGCATTTTTAATTGTTGTGGCTCCATATTTAGTATCAAGAATCAAGTCTATTCCTTTATTTTGAAATTTTATACCATAACAATTGATGCAGGCAAACAAGTTTTTACATCAAAAACACAAATTTCTGTTCAATCTGAGGCTCCTGGGATGATATGGAACTTGTGTAGGACAAGTTAAAGATTATTCGATTACTAAATTAGTTAACGATTATTTCAATAATTGATTGTTGCGATTAATCGATTAACTTATTGCAGCCCTACTGTAGTATTCAATAAAATGTGTCGATAAAGATTGCCTGTGTCACCATGGTCTCATAAACACTGCAATCTTTCACCTGCATAACTAAAATTCATTCATTTGTCCCACCTTTTTGCCCTCAAGATGATTCTGCTCACAAATAAGAAGCCTACCTCTGTCTTCACCGGATACAAGAGCTGCAGGCTGAACTCGTACTGGTTTTGTCCTTTTGCACCGTGGCCCTGGCCTTAACAAAGACAGACTGTTATCAGCAGCAACATGACTCTGATTTCATAATGACCAACACGGCTCACCTCGAAACTCCAGCACGTTCTCATGTGCATGGACTTCAATATTCTACAACAAAGAATGGACAAAACTTTAACACAGATTAGGTTAGACACGTGAAAGTAAATACAGGTTACTGACATTATGAAGATCATAAAGAGCATTATAATCAGGGGAGAGTGGAAATGTGTCTCTAAGTAAGAGTAAAGTTACTACAGATAAAACAGCTCAGAGACACAGATCAACTGTTGTAAAAGGACTATGATTCATTCTGTTGAGTTTAGGTAATTAAAGGCTGTAAAAGAAATCATTGTTGTTTAACTTTGTTCAAATAATGCCTATATTATGAAGGAAGGAAGGAATGTTTATTAAGGACAATGTACAATTACATTAAGCACACCGGCAGAGATGCTTGTACCAGTATTAAAACATTTGATCAATGTATAGAATATTAAAGTACTCCCAAAGTAACATAAAGTTACTTTCTTGGGGTTCCCAAGAAAGGGGTATTAGTGACTTTGAGCTTGATAATTGAATGTATTTTTTATGGATATTATGTATTGTTGTCAGTTGAACTCAATTGTTCAATTCTGATGAACATTGCATGTTGATATTATATGAGCTCGAAAAAGTAGTGTAACTAATGCATTTTTAAAAGTATTAAGCAATGTGTAACGAATTACTTTTTCAATAGATCAACTTTTTCATACATACTGTACATTTATAGTGCAAAAGACCTACTCAAGTATAAGTAAAAATGTATTATCGGAAACAATTACTGAAGAAAGTTTAAAAAAAGTAACTTTAAGAGTAACCAAGGTAACAACTGCATTTTTAATTGAAGTAATCTAATAGGCTCTGTGCACGGAATGTCAGTTGGCTTGTGTATTTTCAAAATAGCTAACTTCTGTTTAATGTTCATCTCCTGTTCAATTAATTTCTATGAGGCTTTCATTATGTCTATTTAAAATGAATAAATATTCAGGAGCTCAGGCAGTGAACAGTGAGTCTTGTGAATGTCAGTGAAAACATGTTAAAAACTTTACAAATCAGGAGGATATTTTACCAATGGACACTTGTGTTTTTATCAAGAGATAAGTAGATGTGTAAATGCTAACGCTAGCAGCAAATACTCATAAGTACATAAGTTACCTATTTTGAACATAAACAAGTTCCGCGCACAGAGCCAAATTCTTGTCTTTTCAGTGAAAAAAAAAAAATCCAAAAACACAATCATATTTGAAGAAGGGGTGCAGGAAGCACCCTTTTTCCCCAAAACAACATTACATAAATTTTTGTCATTTATATTAACTCACAGAGAGTGTAAATAAGAGTTTTACTCAAAAAAGTTCTGTTAACTCTAACTAAAGCAGAGTCGAAGAGTTACTAGAAAAGTACAATATATAATCCAAGAAGTTACACAAGTAAATTATGCAACTGTAAATCAGTACTAGCCACTAATGACTACTATTCAAACAAAGTCAGTGAAGCTTAATACAGGCAGGATGAATGAAATATCTTTCTCTTATGTGCACAGTCATAAACAGTGAGTGGTTTTGAAGTCCTGGATCAGTATTTCACCTGAGCGTCCGTCAGCTCCACTCGCAGGTAGACCTCCTCGTGTCTCTGAGCCCAGTAAACGAGCGGCGTAAGCGGCATACTTCACGTTTTCCACACAAACTTTATCACAATTACCAGACTAAAACTCCAAAGTATTAATAAAGTTGGATTCTACGTTTTTCATCAAAGCACACGCCACAAGCAAAGCAAAAATCACCAGAATATTCGATAGTCTTCACGTACGAGCAGGAGAATTACGTCTTACGTGTTCGTGCGTGCTTAGCGTGAAGGAAGCGTGCGTTCTGATTGGCTTCTATCGTTGTATACGGAAGTCCTGGGTGAAAGCGGAGGAAGAAGAATTTTGCAGCGGACATAATGCAGACAGATGAGACAGCTTCATGTTCACAATCGAGTTTAGATGAATCTAGCGGTGTTTTTAATGTTCTCGTCGGCGTAACTGGGAGTGTGGCAGCTTTGAAACTTCCTCTTTTGGTGTCTGAGCTTCTCCAGTTGTCAGGGGTAAATCTCAACAGACGGAGCTTTTCTGATCCCATGTGTCCTATTGGTCATGATATAGTACTTGTGTCTGTTTTTATCTTACCACTAGGTGTAGCTGTCGTTTTAAGTTTTTAATGAGCTTTTGTAACACAGAGTTACAATTGTAATAAACATTCTCAGTTGTTGGGTTTTTTTACCTCAATTTGGATTTTTAAAGGTGCAATGTGTAACTTTTTGGAGGTGAATTGTCCACTAAACACTCAAGTAGAAACAGAAAGTTAAAACCATACTTATATGAAGCTTTTCCAAGGAAATATACAATAGAAGTGGTCAAGCAAGCTGACTCAAAGTAAAGACGCAGTTATGCATTATGTGGTTGGTGCAACAAAGAAATCTAAACAACAAAAACGTGATTTTATTTTGCTAAGAAGTTACACAATGTACCTTTAAAGATTTTATATCAAAGCTTTTACCATTTAATCAAAGCAAACTTTCTCCAAATGATTCATGTTTTTGTTAAATTGACTTTATTTATTTTCAATTTTACGCTGATATTAAAGTTTGATTCTGTAGGTGGACGTAAGAGTGGTCACAACAGAACATGCAAAGCACTTTTATGACCCTGCGACAGTTCCAGCGAAAATCTACAGTGACGCAGACGAATGGGAGGTACAGCTTTTGTTAAAAACAAATATTTGTTAATTGTAAACAGTATAATTAGTTGGTACATTAATGCAAATTTCCCCAAAAATATGCATGCATTTTGAAAATTGTGACACCGGTGTCCTGTTTGTGTTTACAGCTTGGGGTATAGATGCTTATAAATTGTATAAACCTGCTGGAATACTAAGTAATGCTGCTTGACTTGTTTCTGTTGCAGCTGTGGACACATCGTTCTGACCCTGTGCTGCACATTGAGCTGAGGCGCTGGGCTCACCTGTTCATCATTGCTCCTTTGGATGCTAATACTCTTGCAAAAATTGCTAGTGGCATTTGTGACAACTTGCTGGTATGAATAAGTAAATATACATTTACATTAGCATGAATTTGAAACATAACTTTATCTTTGTCTTCCTAAAGACGTGTGTAGTGAGAGCTTGGGACATGAGCCGTCCTCTGCTCTACTGTCCCGCCATGAACACAGCCATGTGGAATCACCCCATCACTGCTGAACATATATCCAAACTTGGGACATTTGGATACAGAGAAATCCCTTGTATCTCCAAGAAGTTAGTGTGTGGAGATGAAGGTTGGTTAAATGTCTTGCTACAGCTTCTTCTAACTACACCTTCCTACTTGTGCTGTCCAGAGACAGGCCGGTAAAGCAGAAGAGTGAGCAGAGACCCTGGTTCTGTGAAAATCCTCATTTATTTGACTACAAATACAAATAAATGGCTTGATCATGATTATTGAGCTGTGGGGTTATAAAGCTAAATTAAATTTACACACATTACTTTGCCAAAGATGGTTAAAATCTTATAATACTTGAATTTTTAGTAATTCAAAAACAAAGCAGGCTGTGTTCATCAGTGTAAAGACAGATGCATAAAGTGAATGGAGCTTCTTCAGGTGTAGTTGTATAAAGAGGGCAAAGTGTGTAAATGCTGCGCAACAACTTTTGGGTCCAGCATTTCTTCTTCTGAGAATTTTTTTTCATTAAAATTACTGAGAACTGTAGTTCCAGAATCAGGAGTCTCCGCCTACTTTTAAACTCCATACAGTTGGTGCTACTTTCCTTGTTTGCCTACAGACAGGAAGAACAGCCACATAATGGCAGTTGGCCAAAATAAGACAATCTTTACATTTCCGTTTAGCTCTTTTCACTTTTCGTCCTCTTAGACATTTAAATTTTTTTTCTTTCTTGACACAATCAAGAATACAGAAAACCAAACAAATTCACAGCAATAGATTCTTTATTGTCCAAAAAAAAAGCGCAATTTTTGGTCAATATTGGATCTCTGTAGTGCACAAACTACCTCAAAATTTCTTTGTAAAGTATCGCAGACCACTCTGAATGTCCTGCTAGCCCAGATCTGTGCAAACTGTGGCCCGGAGGCCTGATGCGTCCCACCACCTGTTTTAATCAGGCCCCCAGCATGTTTTTTTCAGAATACGTGTAACTCTTTACACTGCAAAACCTTATCTAGTCTAGGTTGAAACTACTAGAATTAAGAATATTTATCTTAATTTGAGTTATTTTTGCCAGATTAGAATGCTAATATCTGGTAGCATATTTTACTTGTTTCAAGATATTTCAGACTGTTTATAAGATATTTTAGCTTGCTCAAATTTGCAAATCTATTAAACAGACAGAAACACCTCGAAACAAGTAAAATAATCTAAGTCCTTCAACTGAAACCATCTTAACCTGAAAAAAAAAGATTAAAGTCTAGATTTCAAGACATTTTAGAAAATCTAGAATTAAATTTTTTGCTGTGTATATTTCTTTTATTTAATTATCGTAGCTCTGGAGCCTGTGTTTGCACTCATGTTCTTAATATAAACAATGAAAGAACACAACTAATAGATAAGTAGACTATTTATTTTTATTTATTTGCTTGCAATACCAACACATTTTTATATCAATAATTGTTGTCCGGCCCTTTGTCACTAGTCTGGATTCAGTTTTAATTCCCAGACGTTTTTTTTATTGAATGCACCGATGCAGAACACGACCACACTTACAAACCGTCTTGGAGCGGTCAGAGAAGTACAGTAAAATCACATGTATATATAGCCATTCATGTCTGGTTATAATCAACTTTAAACAGAAAAATAAAATTTAGTAAATTTAGTTACATTTACCAGTGGCTTCCCGTTGCTAGGTAACAAATGGGCCATGACCAGATACTCATATAATGTCACATCTGGCTACTGGCAAGCCACAAGTGAATTAAACTTATGTCAAAAGCAGAAATATTTCTCACACACCCCTTAAACAGAACTAACTTAATTTAACCTTAAAGCTGGAGCACTGTGAAAGGAGGAAGTGGGTATTAGAATCTCTCTACGTCATTTCCAGCTCTCACAAACCCTTTAGTGCATGGCTAATATTTACCGACATGCTTTTTTGGCCACTGGCACAACTTTAGGAACAGCTTCTTTAAACAGAGATGAAGTGGATCACTTGTTTACTGTTAATCAGTTGCCCATCCCAAAGAGCACATCTTACTTTCTTTCAAGTTTGCATCAGATGAAAGTTTTTCTCTTTGTAAAACAGTGAACAGCATTCTTCTTTTGTCAAAAAAAAACAACAACAAAAAAACTTAATTTAATCATTTATGAGAAAAAAAGTTGAGTAATGCATATTTTAGCCAGACTCCAGACACTTTATTTCAAGCAACAGCATGACAATTTTCCCATGTGTAATTGTTAAAGCTTAGTTTGTAAAAGGCGTTGATCTTTAAAGAGCTCTGCTTGTTCTGACTTCATGGCTGTAGTTTTTATTGCACTGGTGAGAGTGAGGTATGCTTTAGAACCGCAGCAAACATGATGTAATGAGTCAGATATTACAGGAAACATGATGCAATGACTGGATATCAGCAGAATTCTTTGTTCCAGTTTTTGTCAAACATGATAAGGATAAAGTCACAAGAAAAACATAGAGTAAACCAGATTGTCAGTTCACATCATGTCTACATTTACTTGGGTATTTTTAGCTACAAAACCCCCGGCTCGTGACATTTTCCTGCAGACCTTGTGTCCCACATATCTTATTGACTTATCTTATCATTCTTAACCCTTTGTTATTAGTTTGCAAAGAGACCATTATTGTTTATTTAACCCCAACTTCAAACTCTCACCCCCGCTGTCTTTCCTGTTGTAACCTCTGTTTAACCTCTCACACAGACTTGCCCCTTATGCATCTTCTGCAGCTGCACTACCCACTAACAAGCTGCTTTAACTCTCCCTCCAGTGAGTGTGTTTACATGTGCATGAATATACACATTATGAACAGGATGTTTTTTTAAATATCCTGGTTTTGTTTGAGACTATGTAAACATCAGATTCTGATTTCAATAACCTGGTTATTTTAGCATGCCAGTGATGAGAAACCAGGTTATTCTCAATAGAATTTTCTTATAGTATGCAGAATATTGTGACATTTAAACACCATAGCCCGATTTCTCACTGCTGGAACCAAACTGAGCAAACTCAAGGAACTGTTCTGGCAGAAGAAACTCATTTCCCAAAACGACTCAAACTTATTATTTGTAGCACTTATTTCCATTTGGGGTCAGGAGTGACTGGAGCTCTTCTTTTTTATTTATGTGTCATATGTTAAATATTATAAAACAAAAAAGTAATTTGTAATCCAACACAGCTAAATCTGAACAAACTTGTCAGAATTCTGTCATATTTTTCCGGTGTTAAAAATAGTGTTTACCAAATCTCTGACTGCACTGTACAGTGTTATGTTCTTATTTTGTTGTATTTGTCAGGTTGTTGTTGGAAACATGTTCAAAACCCATAAGTTAGCAAATATGGCCAAATCAAACAAAAATTATTTAATATTGTCTAATACACTTAAAAGGGCATAATCTAGCTTTTTGGGTAGATGCCCCATTGCCTTCTTTTTGTATTATTGTGCTTGGAATGATCCTGTTAAAGTAGTGAATTAAATTTGCTTTCATTCTTGGTGAAAATATAGTTCAAAAAATGGCAAATATTTCAATTAAAACTGTATAATCTTATTTCATAGATTTATTTTGGAAACTGGTAATTTTTTTTCAAGGCACACCTGGCAGTATCCCAAGACACATTAGTGTTCCCGGCATACTGGTTAAAAATCACTGCCTTGTCATATCTATATCATTGTTGCCATAGTTACCAGTCTAAATACCCAGGATATCTCATTGAATATAGTCGGCAACGTGTTATTTTTTTGCGTTGGAAAGCCTATGTTAAGTCATGGGACCCTAAGCTATTTACTTTTTTAAAGATGTTTTCTGGTAAATTAAATATATAATATATATAAAATATTTCTAGCACAAGTAATTCAAGTCAAGTTACAATCAAGTTTAAATGGAGGTTGCTGATGTAGCATTACGTCAGAAACGTAAACAGAAAATTAAAGAAAGATGCTAAAACACTGGGGAGCATTGTTCGATAGATTTACATATTTGGACAGTTGGATCACTTTCTTCCTCTCCAATTTTTTATACCTATATTTTTCGTACCTATATATTTGACACACTATATTTCTTTAAGTTCACATTTGCTGTTGTAGTTGTTGAGCGGTGAGTGATAAATCTGTTGTTCTGATCCACTGGATTGTTAAGCTTCCCCCACGGAGGTCCGGTAGTGATGCCCAGTGGCGTAGCACTGATTTTCTCGGCCCAAGGTACAAACTTTGCTCATGGGCCCTTAATACTGTACATAATCTGTTTAAATTATTAGTCCCTAGCCAAATTGAATGCTTTATAATGCTACCTCCATGACCAACTTATTTTTTGAGTCTAAACTATTGGAACTACTGTACTCACGCACGCTCGTCAAAAATATACTTAGAAAATCCTTGTGACTTTTTTTTTGGACACATTATAATGTTGCTGGTGAATATTTAACATAAAACCCTGTGAATATGCAAATGATCATTTTTGTGCCAAACCCTGGCTGTTTGTTCACTGAAATCTGCATAATCTTGCTTACAATAATATAATTTGTAGCTTTTATGGTTGTTAATATTTTGGCCAATTATTATATTTTTCTTTATTCAGTGATTTTCTTTGACCAGTGTCCATTTGTTAAGTTTTATAGAACTCTTTGATATCACTGCATTTAGAGGAACAATCTATTTCACTGCTTTTGATTGACCCTTTCCTGCCCTGGGCCCCGGGGAAACTAGCACCATTTACACCCCCCCCCCCCCCATTCCGACGCCCCTATTGACGCGTATAAACAGGAACATGAATATCCAGGTTTCTCTGAGCGCATGTAAACACACTCAGTACCCTTGTTGCAGCTTTTAAGACAACTCTATGTACAGATTTGTCTACAATGCATCACTAATCTAGATTAAAGATCAATATGATAAAAGTTAGTCAGTAAAATAAAGAGATACCAATAAAGACAAATGAAACCAACCCTAGTCTCACATGCCTTTTATAGACGTTACGCTTTAACTCTGTATTTGACTGTGACACATCAGTTGCAAACCACAAATATGTCTGTGTGTTTCAGGTAAAGGGGCCATGGCAGAGGTGACAACAATCGTCTCAACAATCAAACAGTATCTTCCAAAACCGTCAGAGGAACCCAGAAAACATGACACTGTGACGGTTTGTGCCAGAGGTCTGTGTACACACCCAGAGTCAACAAGAAACATTGCTAGTGCCTTGTACAAAAAAAACTACCCCAGGATGATGACTGTTGATGGATGTGACTGTAACAATACAACAGATCAGGCTAAACAGGATTAGATTATAATATTGCTTCTCATTAGAAAAAAAAACATCTCTTCGGAAACTCAGTACTGCTTTTCTCTACTTTAATATAATAACGTGATACACATATTTAAAAAATGAGGGAAATATTGAGAGATTGAATCAAACCAAATCGTCGTTATTTGGTGGCGGGTTTTAAATCGAAAGATCGGAAAACAATCTTTTGTCGATAAAAATGTGTAGTTTGGAGCAAAAGTCTAACTTTGAGGCAGAAAATTGTTAAAAAGTTTAAAAAAGAAATCTAACAAATGGGACATACTAAAAGTTTTTCTTTTGTTTATGTTCATGAATGGTATTTTTTGTTTGTTTTTGAAAGGTTAAATAAAATAAAATCGAAAATTGAGATCGATCAAAATGAGAAAAAAAATTGTGATTATATATTTTCCCTGGACTTTTTGTTCTCATTATGTTTATGTAAGAGTTAACTGATGCTGCTGCTGTATTCCTCCTGCTCTAACCTGCCACTGTCACACAAGCACAAATAAAAACTTACTGTACTCTAGGCTAATGTCAAAAAAGTACAAACAACATATTTTATCCACTCTAGATCAAGTTACTTCATAGATAATGACACATTTTATTCAAACACTTTTCATTAGGCATAAATAAAATTGTCACAAAAATGCCAAACTAAAATGAAAATAAATAAATAAATAAATAAAAAATAGTAGCCAAGCTTGTCATTTAGAAGGGTTGTATACCATATGATGATAACATTATTGCACGGGATGGTTGAGTTTGGGGGTTCGGGACAGGTTCAGGACGGTCCCCAAAAAAGTTAGTCTGGAGCTCTGACTGATAGTTTCACAGTATTACCTGATAGTTTCACGTTATTATCTGAAAGTATCACGTTAATACCTGAAAGTATCACGTTATTACCTGATATTATCATGTTATTACCTGATAGTCTCACTTTATTACCTGATGTTATCACGTTATTACCTGATAGTTTCACGTTATTACCTGAAAGTATCGCGTTAATACCTGATAGTATCACTTTATTACCTGATAGTATCACGTTAATACCTGATAGTGTCACGTTATTACCTGATATTATTATGTTATTACCTGATATTATCACGTTATTACCTGATAGTATCACATTATTACCTGAAAGTATCACGTTAATACCTGATAGTATCACGTTAGTACCTGATAGTATCACGTTATTACCTGATAGTATCACATTAATAACTGATAGTGTCACGTTATTACCTGATATTATTATGTTATTACCTGATATTATCACGTTATTACCTGATAGTATCACATTATTACCTGAAAGTATCACGTTAATACCTGATAGTATCACGTTATTACCTGATAGTATCACGTTATTACCTGATAGTATGACCTTTTTACCTGATAGTTATAAAATTTCGTGATACAACTGAAAAAAAAAAAAAAAGTAGAGATTGGCAGTAGTGAGCTTCATCTCCTTGTCATCACTGGTGTAATTTTGTGTCAGTTAAACTTTAATCTGAACAATAATGTAAAAACTGTACATTTGCAACGATAAAACATCAACTTTGTTAAGGTATTTTTCAAAAACTGCCAAATTTCCTTCAGTAAACACAGACTCGGATAACCAGTTCAGTCTCTTTTGTTTCTCAAAGCCGCTTGTGTTGAATTCTTCACATCATATTCTTAAACACCTTTTTCAAACCAGTTTCTATAAATGCAGAGCTGCCCTGGAAGTCGGTTCATAGACACGGTGGTTTAGATTTAGTGACTCGAGCGTTCACATACAAGCAGATCAGCGTTAAGATATATGTCCCGAGCAGATAGCCTTTTATTGACGGTGGATGCATTTTCCAGAGCTCTGTTCTGGCTCAGGTCACGAGTGAGGAAAGCCATGCTGTTCACGCGACATGTTTATGGTCTTTGTAGAAAACCAGACGACCTCCTGTGTCACCTCAACGGGCGACAAGTCTCATTTCTTCACATTCAGTTCTTATCATGATTTTCCCATTTTAAATAAGAGAGGCAAAAATACTGAAATTTACTACTCAAGTAAAAATGCAGTTGTGTAAAAAATGACTCAAAAAATGACTCTGGTAAAAGCAAAAATCCTGCTGAAACTGATTTACCAAACAATATGCTTGTTTTCATCTAGATTGGCAATTTTTTATGAGGTTTGTAGTTGTATTTGTCCAGCAAATATAACCTACAACTGTTACCTAGCAACTTCTTGTAATTTTCAACTATTATTTGTCAATTTCTTCAAAATTTGCAATTTTACTGATGTAAAACTATGATAAATGTTTACCACAAAGACTACCACATCAAACAAGGTCAAAATTTTTTAAAAGCAGAAACTGGCAGGATTTCTTTTGATCGTAAAAACAAAAACTTTAGTAATAAAAACAGGATTTAATTTGTTTGTAAAAACAGAACATTTTCAAGTTAAAACAAAAACTTTCCTCGTAAAAGCAAAAACTTTAGTAATAAATACAGGATTTCTTTTGCTTGTAAAAACAAAACATTTTAGTAATAAAAACAGGATTTTATTTGTATGTAAAAACAGAACATTTTCACATTAAAACAGAAACTTTCCTTTTGAAAACAGGAACTTAAGTAATAAAAACAGGATATATTTCTGCTCATAAAAACAAAACTTTAGTAATAAAAACAGGATTTATTTTGCTCGTAAACACAGAAAATGTTCACATTAAAATAGAAACCTTCCTTTATAATTTAATTCAAAAGAATGCAATAAACTTTATAGGTTTGCACTGCCTTTAAGAGTGAAAAAAAAACTACCTGTGGACATAAAACAGTAAGAAGCCTGTTTTGCACATGTAGGAAGTAGAAAGTACAGATATTTATATATAGATAAAGATATATATAAAAAAAAAAAAAAAAAAAAGTAAAAGTAAAAGTCACCAGATTTTCTTATACTCATAGTAAAAATAAACAAAACATAGTAAAAAACAAAACAAAAAAAACTTGTTAACTTGCCACCTCTGGCGGTGGAACAACCCAATAAACTGCTGAAGGGCAATAGTGCTAATGCTAAAACAAGATTAGAAACTCAAAAAGCAAATTTTGTATAATGTATGTGTCCTTTAATTAATGTTATTTTCAGTATTTAGCCATTTAAATCCACCATTGGTCTAAAATTAGGCCAACTGAAGTCTACTTTTGTGTGATTCAGGTTCCTGAGCTCGATTAGTCAGATCATACAGTAATTCAGTCGTGTCATTCAGATGGAATTTGGTCTTGTTTATAATAAGGTTGCCAGGTAACAGTTTTGGAATTACCACAGCCCAAGTCCAACCAGGAAAAGAATTACTGCCAAGCTGAATCTTGATAATTTAACTGGATATTTAACTTAATTTTGGACAGATTAAGATGTATTTGCTTGATAAATACATTATTGTCTTTGTTTCCAAGCTGTTTCTATCTTGTTTCAATATTTTATTTTCCTTCTTAAAAAAAATTTACTTAGGACATTTTTGCTAATCTCATTGGCAAATTAGTTTAAAGGTCAATTATCTTGTAAACAGTCCAGGTATCTTAAAAACAAGTGACAAATGCTGAAATTATGTCACAATTAAATGTTAAACTTTTGCTGTAAAGTTGTTAAATTAATGCTTTGACAAATAAAAAGTACTATTTATATTGTTTTGTGTATAAATTGATGGTTAAGAAATACGATTGAGGATATATTATTATAGTTTTGATTACTATTTTATAATCATTTGCTGTGTCTGTGTCTCTGTTATCAAAATAAACAAAAACTTCCTTCATATTTTGTTTACGATTTAATATTTTTGCATGTTTTCCATTCGTTTTCCAGTTGCTTCCTTTTTTATTTTTATTTGTCTTCCTTCTTTAGATCAACCACATCATTTGAATACACCTGAGCTTCCGCTAACTGCTCTGGACAGGTAGCATTAGCCACATTTTTGACCGACCTCATTTAAATTTAGCTCCTTTAGTATTTGAACCAACCAATCACAAATTTTTTCCAACTGCACATTTTGTCCAAAGTGTGAAATTTTAGCTTTACTTCAATAGGCTTTGAGCACGGAACGACAGTTAGCTAAAAGAGCTAACTTGTGCATTTCTTGTTAGCGTTAGCATTTAGACACAAACACACACTTCATAAACAAACTAGAGTCCATTGGTGAAATAATCTCCTGATTTGTAAAGTCTTTAACATGTTTTTAGAGACATCCATTATAATTTATTTTAGACTGACAAGGTGAAGATTTAAAGAAATGAATTGAACAAGAAATAGGTTTGCTATTTTGAATGTAAAACAAGCTAACTGATGTCGTGTGACTAGCTAGCCTATAGTTCTATTATCATAAACATACTTGGAGTTGTATTTAGCTTTAGCATAAAAACAAAAACAAACAAAAAAGACCCTCTATTTTGAATTTGCCAGATGTATGACATCACTGAGTTCATTTTCCAATCGGAGTCAAAAGTTCATGTGCGCATCCCCTGAAGCTTCTGCACAAGCAAACGTTAATGTTTGACAACGGCAACACCTACATGAATAAACAACATAGAATATGCTTTATTTGTCATTTACTTTTTAAATATGCGTTTTTAAAGTTAAACATTAGCATTATGTTTGTGAAAACACAATGTTTAACTGTTAAGAAACTTAAGCAAACAGCTCAGCGCTGTGAAATGTCTAGATCAGCTGACATTGTGTTAAATTGAATGCTTTTTACTATAAACAGACAATACTAAACTTTCTTAACACACTTTATTTATCTCATAAGATTAGCAATCTAAGGCTACTGACAGAGAACATTTTTGTTTGTTCCGGGCAGTTTAAATAATGAAGATGTTGGCAAGCTAACAACTAGCATGAATGACTCAGCAAATTTCAGCAAATTACCCAGATTGGGAAATGATACCTATCATCATAAACATACCTGGAGTTGTATCTATGTTCAGCAAAAAGAGCCTCCATTTTGAATTTCCCAGGTGTGTCAGTTTGTCCAATAAAATCCAAAGTAAGGTCTGTTGCTGTTTGTCATTGCCCACTATCTACCTCTGCCCACTTTGTAACTTTTAGTGCAACTACACATGCACAAGCCGAAATTACATCTTTTAAAACCATTATATATAAGTGTACATTATGTATTTATATTGATGTCTATTGTTGGATGTGGTGCATTTTCCTATTCTAAAGATGACCAAGATTCAAAAGTTGAAATTAGTAAATTTGTTCTTTTTGTTGACCAGACTCTGGTAGTTTCTATTATGCAAGACTTAAGCCAGGCGTGTACCAAAAATCTGACCGCTTGCCTTTCCCTGAACCCACATAGATATTCAACATGAATATGCAAAAGATGACGATGATGATCTTGGAGCTTGCCTCTTTTCTCCTGGCTTGTCTTGCAGCAGCAAGTAGTCAAGGTCCACATCACCTCCTCCAGAGATCAACTCCCTTTTTCCTTAGATGAAGATCTTTCAGTTTTCCGCTCCAGACAACCTGCTCACAGGACACACATCCGCTCCCGAAAATCCTCCATTACAGCTGCAGTAGATAGCATTATAACATAGAAGTTCCTTCAGTATTGAAACTTAACAAATAAATGAGTTCAGTGTCAATGTGAGTATTTAATATAACAAATTAATGACTTCAGTATTTAATATAGCAAGTATAAATGACTTCATTGTTAATATGAAAATTTGTGCTTTTGTGTGCGTGCAACAAAAAAACTTTCATTCTTCAGTATGAATGTATCTCAAAAAGTTTTCTTATAGAGAGCCCAAAACGCCACTCTTAGGGAGCTCAACAGTGGAAGATCGATCTGGTTCCGGAAGTATTTTGCACAAGTGGGGCAATATATTTTTTTGAAAATTTCAGATATCAAGAGTTTAAAGACATATCGTGGGCTATCCAGCTATGTGCTACCTCAGATCCACAGCGCGGTTGTTTTCAGTCTTAAAAGTACATCTAGACCTTAAATTCGACAAAATGTCATAATACCTTTGTAGTTTATAAAGATGAAAAAACTATTTTTAAATGTAGGTCTCCAGACTCACCACATAGCTGCTTAGCCCTGAGGACGTTTCAAAACGTTTAATATAATTTTTATCGTATCCTCTATGGCAATTTATTAACATGGGGTTTGAGATTGTGGAACCAGGAAGTGGGCGGTCACCATTGAGCTCCATTTATTGCCATTTTAAGCTAACAGTTAGCTGCTGGAACAGCTAGCTTAATCAGACATTTATGGCATTGAAATATTAATAATCTCATTTTACAATAATTTGCTTTGTTAAAATCTGTAAGGTGGTTTTGTGTTTAACAGTTTAGTTTCATCTGTGTTTAATTCAAATTTCAAAACGAATAAAACAATGTAAGAGAAGTAGCTAAAGGTACAAAGTGTGCTTCCGGTACGAAGTGGGCCATGACGATGTTGTTAGCATTTAGCTAATCGCGGTTAGCTTACCAACATAACTTGGCTACACTTGCCTTTTAAAAGCTTCAAAGCAGATCACTGTGAATAATTTGTCAGCACAGAATGTGTTTTTGAGTGAGTAAAACACGTCAATTTGTCAAGTATCAGTTTATAATGTAAACTTTGTGTTTATTTACATTTTAACACGGCAAAAATATACAGTGTTTTTTATCATTCAAATAAAATTACGTTGAAAATCATTTCTAAAAATTTGTTTTTTCCATTAGAACTTAGAACTTTTTCATCAGTTTATTCATCATTTGTTCATGTTAAAGTTTATGCTTTATTAAGGCTTTATTAAAGTGTAATCACACAGATAAATAAGCTTGTCAGTCTTGGTTTGTTTAATGAAACGTGTATTGTCACTTGTGCCTGGTTTTATAGCTTTTATAGACACCAGTTGTTGTCCTTTTAACCCTTTGGTCAATCATTAAATATTTTCTTGTTGTAAACACGACACTTAACCCACTTTATTCTGCTATTCGCGCTGCTCCAAACGCACGGCCTGTAGCATAATCAGATGTTTATCAGTCATAAATACCCAGAAGGCAGGCAGGCGATGCATTTGACTGTCAAAAGAGCAGTGTGTGTGTTGTGGAGGGACACCACATGGAGCCTGTGACTGGCTGTGTGTGCGAGATATAACCTGTCACGCTGCGATTGGCTGCCTGGGTCGTTTTTTGGCAGTGAGCTCACTTAGTTTCATCAGCCGGGAGAGTGTAGCCCTGAGCGTCGAGGAGTCACACGCTGTCAAACCAAACAAAACGGCTTCTAGTCTTACACACGTGGCTGTTAAAAGAAAAAAAAAAAAAAAGACTGGATATTCCTGTTCAAGTGGGGAATCATCTGAAATGTTCTTTAACGGGCACATGTAAATTTTTATTAAGGTTTTATTCTGTCATTGCCCCAATCACAAATATTGAATTAACATCACAATAATAAAAGAGATCTATTCTACTTTTTTCTATGTATATTTAGGAATAAACTACAATACTGTATGTTTAGATCAGTAATGTACATTTTGTTTTTTGATGTAAAACAGCTTAAAAATAGAAACAGGTCCATTTACTTCCTGGGCAAAACTGCAGAACTAAGATTTTAATGTAACAAGCAGCATATTTCAAATTAGTAGTTTTTATTTCAATTAAGCACTGAAAAGTGGGCGGGGATAGGTGGTAAGTGAGGACTTTTCTGAGCATTCAACCATTAGCTGCAGGACAATACAAGATTACTCAAACATACATAAATCATTCTTAATATAAAGCAAACAGAGAGGATGAGTGCATCAAAGAGGCTTTTGTAAAAATGTTAACATTAGACCTACTCAGGTGCTCTTCAAGGAAAAGGCCATGGATCAACAAGGCAGAAGACGTTTAGCTCGCATTGTCAATAAAAATTTGTGTGAAGGATGGAGCAAGAAATCCGAGGCACTCTGAAGTAGAAAAATATATAAAAGTCCTTTATTCGAACATCGACTGGCCTACGCGTTTCGACACCTAAGTGTCTTCGTCAGGGCTTAGTTAAAAAACAGTAAACAGGTGACCCTTTTTAAAGTAATGAGTGGGTCATGTGACCGTGATCAGCTGACCATGAGGCATACACATATTTTTGTGTTTACAAAACAGATAAAAAATTGCATAGAAATACTGTATGTATATACACACACACGAAGAACAACATGACATTATTACCAACTGTAACACTACTGTATGCAGAGAGGAATACAGAGCAGTAATGCGAACAGCGAGCAAAGACACCATAATGTACTCAAGAGCATTCACAAAAAAGGGGAGAAATCAATCTCCTCGTTGAGTCCGGGATAGGATGTGGCTTTTAAAGTAAAAATCCAGAAGGTTTCCCTCTGAAGGAGTTTTTTGAGCCTGTCCCCTCCTCTGGGGCTCCACTCAATGATCTCTATGGCCATTATTTTTAAATCATTTAGGTTTGTGTGAGCCATGGTTTTAAAGTGTTTGGCAATCGGGTAATCCATGTTTTGTTTTCTTATAGCGTACTTGTGTTCAGCGAGCCTTTCTTTGAGTTTTCTTTTCGTACGGCCAATATAGAAACAACCACACGCACAATCAAGTCTGTAAACAACGAAGGTGGTGTTGCAGTTTGCAAATGAGTGGCACTGGTAAGTTTTCTTGCCTTCGGAGTCGCTAAAGTTGATTGACTTGTTGATGTGGCTGCAGTGGTTGCAGGACCCACATTTGTATGTGCCCACTGGCTTTTTGAAAAAGGTGTTGGTTTTATTTGATGGCATATAGTTGTTGACTAGTTTGTCTTTGAGATTAGGTGCCCGTTTGAAAGAAAAAATGGGGCGCTCCGAGAATACAGGCTGCAAGGAGGGATCACAGGACAGCAAACTCCAGTTTTTGCTGATGATTTTTTTAATAGTCTCGGCCTTATTACTGTATTGGAGGCTACAGAATATTCTGTTGGTCACTGGTGTGGAGGTCCGTGGTTTTTTGGTGAGCAGGTTCTCTCTGTCAAGGCCACTGGCTCGAATTTGTGCAGCATTTATAGTCTCCTTTTTGTATCCTCTTAGGGCAAATCTGTTGTGCATGGCTTGCGCCTGAAGTTTGAAATCGTGCTCTGAATGACAAATGCGCTTTAAGCGTTGAAACTGGCCAAATGGAATATTTTCAATTAAGTGTTTTGGATGAAAACTGGTAGCGTGCAGAAGAGTATTTCTGTCCGTGGGCTTCCTGAATAAAGAAGTGTGTAGCAACCCCCGTTCATCAATGGATATTTTTAAGTCTAAAAAGTTTATTTCTTTGTCACTAAATTCCATGTTCAGTTTGATGTTCGGGTTAGTAGCGTTAAGATATGCGTGAAACCCATGTAGTTGTTCTTGAGACCCTGTAAAAACGAAAAACAAATCATCAATATAGCGACCAAAATATTTTATGTGAGATTTGTATGGATTGTTGTCACTCTGAACGTACCGCTCCTCCCACCGACCCAGAAACAATCCGGCGTAATTAGGTGCGTAAGAAGCCCCCATAGCTGTCCCCTTGACTTGTTGGAATAGACGGTCCTGAAATAGGAAGATGTTGTTATTGAGAGTCCATCTAGTCAGATTTACTAAAAAGTGTGTAGGAGGGTTCATTATATTGGATCTTTTTTGTAAAAAATGTTCAAGTGCCTCCAGGCCCTCACTGTGATCTATGTTGGTGTATAAAGACTCTACATCCATCGTGACCAGGAACGCATTGGGAGCCTGTTGTATAGAATGAAGTTGATTGAGCAGATGTGTGGTGTCTTGTAAATAGGCATCCAAAGTAGCAGTAATAGGTTTAATAAAATGATCAATATACTGTGAGGCTGGCTCAGTGATAGACTCAATCCCACTGATAATGGGCCTGCCTGGGGGGTTGTTGAGATTTTTATGGATTTTGGGAAGCAAATAGAATGTAGCTATTTTAGGATTGGGAGGAGTAAGGAATTCAAATTCTTGTTTATTAATCCATTTGTTTTCAAGAGCAGTGTGTACAATTTGCAATAGGTCCTTTTTAATCTCATCTATCGGGTTCGAATGAAGTGCAGTGTAGTATACTCTGTTATTTAGCTGTCTGTGAGCTTCTTCAATGTATTGGTTCTTACCCCATAGGACGGTGGCCCCTCCTTTGTCAGCCTGTCTGACCACAAGATGATCATTGTTTTCGATCAAAAACAATGATCATCTTCATTCTCGGAGCGCCCCATTTTTTCTTTCAAACGGGCACCTAATCTCAAAGACAAACTAGTCAACAACTATATGCCATCAAATAAAACCAACACCTTTTTCAAAAGCCAGTGGGCACATACAAATGTGGGTCCTGCAACCACTGCAGCCACATCAACAAGTCAATCAACTTTAGCGACTCCGAAGGCAAGAAAACTTACCAGTGCCACTCATTTGCAAACTGCAACACCACCTTCGTTGTTTACAGACTTGATTGTGCGTGTGGTTGTTTCTATATTGGCCGTACGAAAAGAAAACTCAAAGAAAGGCTCGCTGAACACAAGTACGCTATAAGAAAACAAAACATGGATTACCCGATTGCCAAACACTTTAAAACCATGGCTCACACAAACCTAAATGATTTAAAAATAATGGCCATAGAGATCATTGAGTGGAGCCCCAGAGGAGGGGACAGGCTCAAAAACTCCTTCAGAGGGAAACCTTCTGGATTTTTACTTTAAAAGCCACATCCTATCCCGGACTCAACGAGGAGATTGATTTCTCCCCTTTTTTGTGAATGCTCTTGAGTACATTATGGTGTCTTTGCTCGCTGTTCGCATTACTGCTCTGTATTCCTCTCTGCATACAGTAGTGTTACAGTTGGTATAATGTCATGTTGTTCTTCGTGTGTGTGTGTGTATATACATACAGTATTTCTATGCAATTTTTTATCTGTTTGTAAACACAAAAATATGTGTATGCCTCATGGTCAGCTGATCACGGTCACATGACCCACTCATTACTTTAAAAAGGGTCACCTGTTTACTGTTTTTTAACTAAGCCCTGACGAAGACACTTAGGTGTCGAAACGCGTAGGCCAGTCCATGTTCGAATAAAGGACTTTTATATATTTTTCTACTTCAGAGTGCCTCGGATTTCTTGCTCCATCCTTCACACAAATTTTATTGACAATGCGAGCTAAACGTCTTCTGCCTTGCATTCTTAATATAACTTTGAATAAACTATAATGATGAGAGACGACTGTTGAAACAAGGTCAAAAACCTGATTTCAATAGGTCACAATAGGTTTAACAACTGGTGGTTGATTACCACAATTATTCTTCTTTCTCATTCATTGTGTCTCTTTTGTGACAGCATCTTTGTGTACGCCGGCCAACTAAAACATCAGACAATCAAGCCTGGTTGTAGCTTCAGTAGTAGACGATTAATGTTTTTATGCATAGCCTTTTAGTTTAACTTTTCTTATTTTTTTTTTATATTTTTCATGTTAACGTCTTACATTCACATTTAAGGTAAATATTTCACCAAGTAATATAATTATTAATGTTAAAATAACAAAGTACAATGTTTACTTTATATTTAAGTTCATTTATTTGCTAGCATTGCTGTTCATTTCCTGTGAGTTGTGATTGTTTTCTCTAGCTACATGTTAAAGACTTTACAAATCAGGAGAAAACTTCAACAAAGGACCAGTGTGTTTATAAAAGGATGTGTTTGTTGCTAAAGCTTAACAATTTGAATCACACAAACACACAGAGTCAATAGTGGTTCAGCACATATCCTGGTTGTTTCCTTAAGTTTGACATAATGACACTATTTACTGCTGATTTTGACCCAGAACATCTTGTTTAAGATGTTTAGTTGTCATTTGCACTATAAATAACGGTTACTTAACACAACATGACCTATTTTCTAACGAGTCAGCTGAGTTTAAAGGATAAAAAAGCAAAGGACAATGCAGCATCCCAAAGTGGAGAACAGGCCTGGCCCAGTCAGCCTTTTCATATCAAGCAACAAAGTGAGCGGATCAATAAAAGTAGTATTCACACCTTCTCTAGAGAAGTTAAGAAGTGGTTCATTGTAAAAGAGATGCATACACTAATACAGTTTTTATTACCTATAATGTAATGTAAGTAAGTTATTGTAGTCATATATATAGATTTGTATGCTAGTATTAAAGGTGGCGTAGCTGATTTTGACAATCAACAACAACTTCCTCTCATAAATCCTTCGACAACTGATTCATATCGGCATGTATTCATTTTTGGTGGCAATTGTGGCTTAAATACGACTTCTTACAAAGAACAAAGTGAAACAGGAGAGAACCACCTAAGCACAGCCAATCAGAACGCTGCATTTGGCTCCTGATTAGAACAAAAAATCTTTATTTTGCAGTTCAGAAAGTACTTAGTTGTCTAATTTTTTCAGAAAGTGCTGTATTTATCGTACACTGTTTTGTGAAAAACACAAAGTCTACTTATTTACAGCTAAAAAAAATCAGCTACCCCACCTTTAATAATTTTGTATTATATTGCAACCACCTTTTTGATGACTGCAGATGGAGTCACTGTTAAATGAAGAAATGAAAAAAAAATTATAATAAATGAAAAGTTTTCAGTCCCTGCACTAGTATCGGTCAATGCTGAGTATCAGGGACGTCATTAGACCTCTTAAAGGTGGGCTTCAGCCCACCTAAACTCTTCTTAAGCCCCACTAAAAATATGTTCAGTTATTTTCTGAATATTTACTCTTTATCTTAACATATTTCACTTCGTTTCCAAGTCAAATCGTGTGTTTCTGGAGCTTATTTGCGCACCCAGACACTTCTAAACGCAGCTTATGAACCTCGTTCTTTCCTCCGTTGCATGGCCTGTCAGTCATACGTGCTTCTGCTGCACCCAGCACAGCCTCCTCTCACAGGGAAACTCAGCCGTCTCCGTTTATGAAAACGGCTCTGCCCATCTCTCTGCAGAGCGGCAGATCCAAAAACCAGACTTAGATCAGCAAGAATACACAACTAAAAGTGACACAGGACGAGGATGCGATCATCACTACGCTGAGGGCACGCGCCTTACGCTGCCGCGTGCAGCTCGAGGAAGTCCGACAGTGCGGTGCGCACCAGCGGCATGAGCGCTATGAACATTCAAATATCCGCGTGTGATTTTATCGCGCAAAAATCTGACCTATAAATGAGACATCGCCTGTTTAGTTAAAACCCAGTAGCACTGAGTACAGAGAGACATGACAGGAGACAGGAGCAGTGGCCGGAGGAGGAGAAGGGGCTAGTGGATTTACGCTGGATGTACACAGACTGCGAGGCGGGTGCGGGTCGGGACACGTGCGGGTTCTTCCAAAGTGCCTGTTACACTAGATGCTGTCAACTGCGGTCCGGTTTCGTCCAAAGCCACGCGGAGTCACGTAGATTCCCGCGAGAACGCTCGTATAATGAATTGAAAGCCGCACCAGACCGCTGCGGTGTCCGGGAAAAATAGACTTCATGCGGATTCTTTCCGCTGACCCGCGCGGCTCCCGCACTCGCATCCGCACGCCTCGGAGGTCCGTGTACATGGGCGCATTGGGTTTAAGCACTTTCTAAGTTCTGCGGGACCCGCGCGAGTCCCGACCCGCACCGAACTCGCAGTCTGTGTACATCCAGCGTTACACTAAGTGCAACTTGGATGCGAGTCACGCAGAACTTAGAAAGTGCTTAAAACCAATGCGTTGATTTACACCGTGCTCAGACAAGTCCGACTGCGAGTGCGAGAGTCGCGCGACTCTGCGGAAAGAATCCGCATGAAGTTTTTCCCGGAGACCGCAGCGGTCTGGTGCGGCTTTCAATTCATTATATGAGCGTTCTCGCGGGAATCTACGTGACTCCACGTGGCTTTGGACGAAACCGGACCGCAGTTGACAGCATCTGGTGTAACAGGCACTTAGCAAGAAACCCCACGTGTCCCGACCTGCACCAGCCTCGCAGTCTGCGTAAATCCAGCGTTAGGCTTAGGGAGGTGAGAGGAGCTGAGGGAGCAGCTTGTGAACAGCAAATTATAGGCAAGAGAATCTACCTTGACTATTTTGTAGGTTATTTTTCCAACAAACTCTAACCAAAAATGTAAAATATATATTTTATAAGTCTACTTTACCAAGTCTATCTACACCCCACTGCTTTGCTGTCAAGAGCTCATAAGTTTCTTATAGGAGTTGTTTATTGTTTGACTCGTGTTTAAGGCCATGTTTCCTACATTATCTTTAATGAATGTTTGTGCTGTGTGGTCCAGGCTCTGTATTTGTCTTGCTGGGCATTTCTAGTGCTGGGGCGCGTCTAAAGGAGGGCCTGGAGGGGCCTGAAGGGGCCTTGGTCAGCCCTGAATTGTGATGAGTATGCATTCTGCAAAATAATGTTTTATATTTATTGTTATGTCAACTTTAGAGGAGCCTTTATTTAGCTTACATTAGGCAAAAAATAATAATAAAAAAAAATATTAAAAATAAATTTAATGAAAAATCTAAATGCAAAGACAAAAATAAAAATAAAAAGATTAAATAAGCATATAAATAATTAAAGGCCAGGTTAAAAAAATGTGTTATCAAGTTTTAAAGGTGCACTGTGTAACTTTTTGATTTGATAGATTTGAATAAAAGCAAGATTTTGTCATGTAGATGTCTTTGTTGCACTAAATAATAATAAAAATCTGTGTCTTTACTTTGAGTGAGGTTGTATGACCACAAAATGAACTGTTTTTGTCCTGGAGGAGGCCCACTCATGTTAAAGAGGTTGGTGTAGCTGTATATAGCTAAGTCTAGTTTTAACTTTAATTGTATTGTTGACTTTTAACCTCCAGAAAGTTCCACAGTGACTTTTAAAATGTATCTAATGACATAATAACATTTTCACAACTGTCTGAGACACCCTCAAAGTGCACCAAATTACTTAAATTGTAGTTTGTTATCTTAAAATGTTCTGGACCCCAGACCCCCCTCTTGTAGTCACCTTTCTTCACCGCAATTCAAACTCTGAAGGCACTGTCTGCTTTCAGAACTGCTGACCTTGTTTCTTGTAGACTAGTGTGTCTAATACTGCTTCTCATTATAGCTTTAAATAAGATTTAATAATAATAATGTTGCTAAAGAAAAAATAACGCATTTTTGTCTTTTAATGCTCAGGGGCTTAGCCCCCCAAACACAAAATCCTAGGAACGCCCTGCTGAGTATCATTAAAGCCGCAGAATTGAATTTACTATTGAAACTAAAGAAGCTGGATCAGTGCATCTCTAATTCCTTCGCCTCTAAGCCTCAGGAAAACACTGCTCTGAACGTCCCAAATTTGTGATGTCAAAGGTCAATCAAAAATACGTCAGATCTCTCCTTTGAGGTTGAGTAAAGCTAAACTCTGCAAAATGATGAAATGAGCAGAGGTTTGTGACAGAACAATCCTGCTCTTCCTGAGTCTCACTGCAAAGACCAGTGTCATTTCAGCATTTCATTTACCTGGTGGTAGTACTGAGATCTGTCTTGGTCTTGTCTTGGACACAAAGACCACATTTCATTATCATCACACTCTGCCAAACTTGCACCAGGACTGAATGTACCAGGCACAATTTGTAATACGCACGCACAATGAGATCATGTCGACACTGATAAATGTATAAATGTACAAAGGCGATCTGGATTTGGTCTAGAAGGTCTTGGTCTTGTTTCAGTCTCGACCTTTAAAAGTCTTGGTCTTGTCTCGGTCTTGGGACTCTGTGATCCGGGAAGGTCTTGGTCTCGATGAATGCGGTCTTGACTACTACACTAGACTTTCCTTCTCAAAACTGTGTGCTGTTCACAAACACCTGCTGTCAAACCAATCACAAAGCTGCTACACTCTCAGCCCCGCCTTTCATCTTTCCTCATGCTTTCCAGCAGAAAGTTAGTTTTATTGGCGTTCATTTTTGAAGATTTATCTGTTTTGACAGACACTTTTAATCAGAACTTAAACTTATACCATTGAATTCTGCATTGGGCAAAAGAATAACCTTAAATCAGACAACAGGTTCATAAGTGTTTGAAATAAGCACAACTTGCCACTTCACATGAAATCAGAACAAATCTTAATTCTTATTTTGGCAATTCTCACAATATGACTTATTGTGTCAAGCACTTTTAACACATTAGTTCTGTATTTTTCCAGTGTGCACACATTCTTTTTTTTTGTTGTTGAGGAAATGTGACCTGTTTTTTTGTTTTTGTTTACACCTTTAGATCCGCTTACTTTGCATTTACTTTGAATATTCTTATAGTTGCTTTTAATCTTTCACCACAAAGAAAGCTTTGTATGTTTAGTTTGTGAAAGTTATCTTTTTTCATTTACTTCTGTCTGCCTTTTTCCTTCTCTCTTTTTAAATGTATTAAATTGTTTTTAAAACAATGTTCAGTTGGTTTAATTTTAAACCAATGGAGATTTTAATTTGCTAAACACCAAAAAAAAAAAAAAAGCTTTAATTAAATACATTTACCATTATTGACCCAACCGTCTACGGCTGTTATGTTTACTTTTTATTTCGTTTTGGTAATGTATTTTAAAGTTGAACAAACCGACAAGACAAGAAACATGGTGGATTTACCATTGTTTCCATGGTAAGCGTTGTCGCGTCCCGATCCTTATATACATGGCAGTTTTACAAAATACACTGTACCTATAAATTACTCTCTACAAACAGCTGTCTTCCCAACAACCCTCAAACTGCCATGATCAGACCTTTTACTCAAGAAAAATAATCTCAACCGCTCCGTTCTCAGTAATTACAGACCTGTGTCTAACCTCGTTTCTTAGCAAAATTCTAGAAAAAAAAATGTTGTTAATCAAATAAATGATTTTATTATTTCCCGTGATATACGTGATATTTATCAATCTGGTTTTTGAGCTCACCACAGCTCAGAAACTGCTCTGATAAAAATCCTTCCAATATGGACAAGAAGTACCCAACAGTGTTAGTGTTACTTGATCATACAACAGACTTTGATACTGTACTACTCCATTTTATTACACAGACTGTAACACTGTTGGGCTCTCAGGAGTTGTTTTTAACGAGTTCAAATCAGTTTTAATAAACAGGGATTTTTATGTTAGTATTGGTGCAAACTCATCTGCAAGATACAAAATGGAATGTGGAGTTCCACAAGGGTCTATTTTAGGTCCAACTCTTTTTAATCTTTATATTCTGGTCATCAGGAGACACGGTGTAAACTTCTATAGCTATGCTGATGATACGCAACTTTACATCGCTGTGTCTCCTGATGACCTGAGTCCACTTGACACACTTTTTAACTGCATTTTAGATATGAAGTCCTGGATGGCAGCCAATTTCCTCCAGCGCAACCAGAGCAAAACAAGTTTTAATTATTGGCCCTGAAGCTCAGAGAGAAAGACTCAAAGCCAAACTCCTTTTCACTGAATCCCTGTGAAAAAGTTAAAAGTTTAAGAGTCATATTTGACAGTGAGCTCAGCTTTGACACATTAGGTCTATTAATAAAGCAGGTATTTATCACTTAAAAATATCTCAAACATTACTTCATGCATTCTTTACAAATAGAGTTGATTACTGCAATGCTCTCATTTCTGATAAAGTTTGAATGGTATGTATGAATATATTATAGTTGTTTGGAAAATAGGCCACCATGTCCTTTTTTCAATTTCAGTGAGTGTGATTGGCAGATCAATTAACCAATCAGAGGCAGGCATCATCTCCCGTATGAAAACCAACATGGCTGCTTAAAAATACATTGAGAAAATATCAAGTAGAACTGAAAAACATTGCAGATTTCAGCAGAAACAATGAGCAAAGCAAAAAACTATTTTCACGTGAGGTAAGTGAAGACAAAAGACCAATCATCTCCTTTGTTTCATCTGCGTCACACAAATAAAATAATCTGATTTGATCTGAAACCCAGGTAAGAGAAGTGGTGACCAGACCCACTCTTCAGAAGCTCCTAGCGTGGGTTCTGGATCAAAGGCAAATATTATAGAGCAGGGGTCCCCAACCACCAGTCCGGGGCCCAAAACCAGGCCGCAGGCTTTGGGCCCCCGAGGATCCTGTATGTATTTTATTTTTATTTTCTAGTCAATCACTAATTCCTTGTGTTCTACAAAGAAAATATACATTTACGCAATGAACAGCAAATTCAACAGGAAAGCTAAAAATTAAATCAGTTATGTATTAATGCTACACACCAGTCCCTGCAAGATAAAGTTGTGACTGCATAGTCCTTACAAAGAAAAAAGAGGAAACACTGAATTACCCAGACTGCACTAAATTATATTTAATTCAATCCACTTATTATTCTATTAAAATACATTTAATTAATCCAAAGTCAGAGAACATTACAACTTCAAAGGCTGTTTCTTCTAATGAATTTTACTTCCAAATCAGTGACACATGAAACCTTTCCATTTTATTCATATACTGTTCCTGTTCAAACATCTAAATCTCTCAATTACTGAAAAACGAGAAACAAGATTTTAAAACAATTCTTCTGTAAATGTAACCAACAAAATTAACCAATACATTTGAAACTGACTCAGATTTGTTTGCATCTAAAATGTCTTTACATTAAGATTAAGATACATTAAGATTTTACTAAACATTTTACAAGTTTCATCCCAGTTTAGCCATTTTTTAGAATAAAAGATTTACTTTCTGTTCATAAACGGTACATTTTCAAACTTTTTTCTCAAACTTGTTTTGATTCATGTAAAACTATAATTTCTATCCACAACAGATATTAATCTACCGAATAAAGTTAAAATTAGAAAGTCATAAAAACCTGTCATATGCACTTTAAAACTTAGAAATAACTAATAATTAACCCTTTAAGAGCCACAAAAACAGAACAACATAAGTTTAGATTTTTACTGTGTTGTGTTTGAGCAGCGCCTGAAGGCTTTAATAAACCTTGTGTATTTTTCTTCACCTGAGACTTTTGCGCGTGACAGAAGCTCGTGACATACAGGCTCTAATATTGACTCGCAGGTGTTTATTTTCACCTATAGATCCGCTCAGTAGAAGCTCAGGCTGATGCAAGTGGCGCCTCTGGAGCCGGAGCCTCGGGGAAAACACAAGTTTCATCAGACACTTTCCCCAAAGATCCAAAGATCCTCCTCCAGTGTCACAGAGGTCGTTCTCTCTCTCTTTCTCTCTCTCTCTCTCTTTCTCTCTCTGTCTGTCCTTGTCCTTTTCCTATCTATCCTTTTCTCTGTCTCTCCCTCTCCCACTCTTTCTCTTTCTCTCTCTGTCTGTCTCTCTCTCTCTCCTTTTCTCTGTCTCTCTCTTTGTCCCCCTCCCTCCCTCCCTCTCTCTCTCTCTCTCCTTTTCATTGTCTCTCTCTTTGCCCCCCTCTCTCTCCTTTTCTCTTTCTCTCTTTATCTCTCTCCTTCTCTTTCTCTGTGTCGCTCTCTCTCTTTCTTTCTCTCTGTTTCGCTCTTTCCTTTTCTCTGTCTCTCTCTGTTTCTTTCTCTGTCTCTCCTTTTATCTGTCTCTCTCTTTCTCTCTCCTTTTCTCTTTCTCTCACTGTCTCCCTCTCTCTCTCTCTGTCTTTTTGTCTCTCTCCATTTCTCTGTCTCTCTCTCCTTTTCTCTGTCTCTCTCTGTCTTTCTCTCTCTCTTGCTCTTTGTCTCCGTCTCTCTTTCTCTCTGTCACTCTCTCTCTGTCTTTTTGTCTCTCTCCTTTTCTCTGTCTCTCTCTCTCCTTTTCTATGTCTCTCTCTGGCCATCTCTCTTGTCTTTCTCTTCTCTCTTCTTTCTCTCCCTCTATCTCTGTCTCTCTCTCTCATTCTCTCTCTCTCTCTCTTCTTTCTCTCTCTGTCTCTCTCTCTCTGTTGCTCTCTCTTGTCTCTCTTGTCTCTCTCTCTCTCTCTGTTGCTCTCTCTGTCTCTCTCTCTCTTTCTCTCTCTCTCTCTCTCTCTCTCTCTCTCTCTGCTGTAAACAAGTCCACTGATCACTGGGGACTGTCTTTATGCCGGAGGCTGCACCAGAGGGCAGTGCTTCCCAAACGGGGGTCGCCGAGCTGAGGGAGGGGGTTGGAAAATCACTTCAGTGTAATTTAGAAATTATAGGCCCATATTGAACTTACTCTTTCAGTGATTTGGCTCTGTGCACAGAACTGCCATTGGCTTGTTTCTGTTCAAAGTAGTTAACTTCTGTACATACAAGAATTTCCTGTTAGCCTCTCTTTTTACCACACGTGTCCTAATGTGAAATATTCTTCTGATTTGTGAAGTCTTTAACATGTTTTCTGTAACATTCACAAACTCACTATCACTGTCTGATCTTGTGAGTATTTATCGTTTTAAGCTGGTGTAGTGAAAACCTCATAGAAATGAACTGAAGAGGAAATGCTTGTGAATACAGAATTTCGCATTTTTGAACATAAACAAGTCAACTGTAGTTCCGTGCACAGAGCCAATTGTGGTTCAGTTTTACTGTGGTTCTGCAAAATAATGTTTTCGATCTTTGCAAGTAGCCTACATTTTGTTTGGGTGTCGCAAATGCTTCTTCATTATTTTTTATTTTTTAAGCAATCATTTGAAATAATTTCCCTCAACAGAGAAATGTAGAGCTATTTATTTGGATAAACGTTGGTCCATAAGTTTAATAATGTAACACGGTACATCGACAGCACAGTGGCAGAGAGTTTGCATGTTCTTTCCCGTGTCTGGGTGAGTTTCCTCCACTCACTCCGGTTTCTCCACCAAACAATAACGTGCAGGTTAGGGAACTCTTGGTGTTGATTGGAGGTTGAGGCACCAGGTGTTTAAGTCAGTGTTTCCTAACCTTTCTGCTGCAAAACTGTTGGAAAAACAAAATTATTTATTTTAAGAAAACTTTCCAGAAAACTTTCATAGAGCACTAACATTCCTGGTTTTGTCTGTTTTCTGTGTTTTTTTTTTCTTCTTTTTTTTTTGAGAAATAAAATGTTCTTTTACTGAAGAGTATATATCTTTAATCTTCACACTGACTGAACTTTTTTTGTTGTTGAAAACTTGCATAGCTCACTAATGCATTATTCCTTAAAGGTGGGGTAGATGATTTTCACACTGCAAACACAATTTAGATTTTAAATCTGACAACTTCCTCCCATAAATCCTTAAACACATTGTTAATATCAATATCTATTAAGTTTAAGTTGCAATTTTAACTTAAAAGTCTCTTTTTTTTCTCTTTTAAAGTGAAACTTGAGAGGACCACCCAAGTTCAGCCAATCAGAACGCTGCATTCTGCTCCTGATTAGAACTAAAATAGTTTATTATTCAGTTCAGACAGTACTTTGTGGGCTAATTTTTTTACAAAGTGTTGCATTTATCATATGCTTTTTGGTGGAAAACACAAAGTTTATTTATCTATAACTAAAAAAGTTAGCTACCCCAACTTTAAATGACTATTTTACTCTCATTCTTGCTAAAAAGTTGTTCCAAACATAAAGATGCACATAAATCTGTTTATTCTTATTTCATAGATTGAAAATTGAATCCTGACCTATTATATAAAATCTACTTTTAAGCCATGTTACAACAGTGTTCTCTCATCATTAGTTGATTGATTGATTGATTGATTGGATATTGTCCTGCAGCTGATCCTTCAGTGCTCAGAAAAGCCCTGTCTTCACATACCACCTATCCCCGCCCACTTCTCTCTTTTTACTTGCAATTACTCAAAACATCAGATAGGGATTATAATGGTCATATAGCAACTTTACAACAACAAAAAATTGCACTTTAACATCTGTGGCTTATTAAAATTAACAATGAAAAGGGAGAGCTTTTATAGTTCTGGCGTTTTAAGCAGGAAGTCAATGGACATGTTTCTTTTTGAACGTTTTAGTTCATTTTCGTGTTTTACAATGAACAAAATGTGAAACATTTGCAAACGCCATCATTTCTTCCTAAATATACGTAAAAATCACAATATGTCTTTTTAAGCGACTCACTTGTGCTGCTATCAGTGAGTAGGGAGGGGTGTAACTCCCCAACCGGAGTCAGTGCCGACTTGTAGTCAAAAGTTGATGTGCGCATGCCCAGAAGCTTCTGCACAGGCGTATAAACGTTAGTGTTTGACTACGGCACACCCACGAGGACAAACAACATAGAATATGCTATATTTTTATAATTTACTTTTTAAATGTGCTTATTTTAGGTTACATATGAGCTTAAAGTTTGTGAATACACAATGTTTAACTGTTAATAAACTTAAGCAAACAGCTCGGAGCAGTGAAGTCACCAACGTTAGTCTTAAATTTAAAGTTTTTTATGAGTGCAGAAAGTACGAGTTTTTACTTGCGTTTTACAAAAATAAACGTTATTAAACTTTCTTAACGAACGTTTTTTAATCTCATATGATTGGCGATCTAAGGTTACAACTGACAAATAGCGTTTTTAGCCGTTTCTGGCAGTTTAAACAATGAAAATATAGTCAAGCTAACAACTAGCATGGTTGACTCCAATTCGGCAAGTGACTCCGATTTTTGCTGTTTGAATCTGTCTGTGTAAATGTGCGACATAAATAAACCATCATTAGCAATGTTGTAGGGTTGTGAAACGTGTCTATTGTTCGTCAAAACATAATTAAATGAGTTTTCCCTCAGCACAAAGATCTGCTCTGACCATCTGCATCTCATTCATTATCACTACACAGATTTACATTATCTTCATCTCGTCTTCTTGCCTATCGTCTTATAAATACAGTATGTTTGTATTATCTCCATGGCTCCCGACACATGTGAGTCCATACGCTCCTGAAACGTCAAAATAAACTCTCTTTGTTGGCGCAGACATTGTCCACTGACGCTCAGGCACAGCTGTGACTGAGACCAGCAGATAATCAAAATGTATTTAAATGTATTAATGTAAATATTTTAACATAGGCTACTGGATTTATATTGTACAATGATCGGACCAGAACATTGGACTATTCAAAACAACTTTATTAACAAAGACAGGGCAGTTTTAGGTTTAGACTCCTTCAAGAGGCAGCTAGAGGGTAAATTTAGCTCAGAACAGTAAAAAAGTTTCTCTGATCTTTAAAACTTTGTCCAGCTTTATATTCAATGTTCTGCTCTTATTTCGTTCTGCTTTTACAGACGTGGGGGTAGGTCATTAGATGCAAGTAGTGGAGAACAGGTTGGTTGTCACAGTCTCAGCTTGTGAATGGTGCATTTGAAAAAATGTCAGATTAAAATGTTTATTAAATCATCATAATTCACTGGCTAAAATACACTCAAGAAAAAAGAAATGCAACACAGTTTTTGGAGTTTTGGGGGGCCGAATAATTTATTTTTGAGATCCGCCTGTTTCATATGAACCCTACATCCATTTCTAATCCTCAGGCCAACTCCTCCGGGCGTTTACACATTTTCGAGTCCAATAACACAGAGCGATATGGTGGAATATCGTCAACGCAGAGGTGATTACGGATGGTTCTGGTCAACACTGGCCTGTGGTTTGTCCCAATGGTCTCGGCTGTGGACCTGGTGGCGGCTGAACTGTCACGGAGATGTGCGGGGCGGTTGGTCTTGTGCATTCGTTACACATGGGCGACCAGTATGAGGGCGGTCATTAGAGGAACCAATTCAATTCAATTCAATTTATTTAGCGGACTTACAAGGCGTTTATTTAGCAACAAGATTTGTCAGAAAATCAAACATGTGCAGATGCAGGCAGATTGTTACAACAGCAATTAGGCAAATAAAACTGTCCCAGAGCATCCTTGTCCTTAGACCCTCCTTCTCAGCAAGGAAAACTCAAAAAAAAAAAAACATCAGGGGGAAAAAGAAAACCTCGATGAGAACCACAGTGAAAGAGGGATCCACTCCCAAGGACGAACAGGCTGTAGATGTGACCAGGACTGACGCATGTCCAGATGTAAATAGAACTTTAAGTCTGTGGAGCCAAATATCACTTTTAGGTAGACGAATTTTCTAACAGAACGAAGGCAGCAGTTGAGGAGAGGCTGGAGTGGCCTGGTAATGCTCCACAAGACGACTGAAGGTCGAGCGGTGACTCCAAACACCCTGGAGACACAAGACAACACCGTCCAGCTTGAAGCAGTCAATAGCTCCATCCCTCTCTGGTCAGACAATCGTGGCATCGTGAAGAAGTGTGTTTTTGGCTCCATTCTGGTGCCTTTTATAGAGAAGACTTGAGCACAGTTAACCAGCAGTAAAAGTCAACTCTAAGTTTGTTCAACATTGGTTTTAATTCTCAATATTTCTCAACTTAACTTGAGCAAAGCACAGGAAAAATTTGTTTACAGGCCTTAGAGCAGCAAAAAAATAAAAATAAAAAAATGGTCGCAACCGGATAGAAACCGCCTCATTATTTGTCTCACCGTCATTGGGTTTTATCATCATTGACCTTGTTTATTTAGAACTGTCTACAGCGCGTAATGCATCTAAGAAAAACTATACATCTCTGGAACAAACAGTAATAGACCTTAAGCTGAGATGTCTTGTGTAAATATACAGTATACACGTATTCATATAATGCTTGCTTACATATTTACTACAGTTTTGCACTAATTGCTCTGTATAGGCTATTTATTTATAAGTCCTGGACCTGAAAATAATAAAATAAAATTGGTAACAAACATGAATTTGTGTGAATAAAAGACCCTGTAATGCACTCTTTATTGTTCTCACAATCAATCAAGCCAAACCAAGAAATCTGTTCACCTGTCTTCAGCTTACTATGGACTGAAATCATGATGCTAACACATTTTTACAAATGGACTGGTTTTCTAAGGAATTTTTGAAAATTTAAATGTTGCGTTTCTTTTTTCCTTGAGTGTATTTAAGACCTTAAACAAAATTGTCAGCAAAAAGTTTTCAGATCTTGAGAAAAAATGTTCTAATTTTTCCAAAAATGTGTGTTGAAATCTTACAACCGTTGACATTACAAAGAGGGGAGTCAGAGTGACATTAGGCCTGTTTTTATGAGCTGGGTTTAAAAATGTAGAAGAAAGCTGAGATGAAAGCAAAAAAAGTCCAGTTGGGGTTGGCTGTCACAAATGAGAATCAACACACTTCAACAACCAGTGAGAACATATTAATTTATTTTCACACATTTTAATCTTTTTTTTTTTCCTGGTTGTGACAGTTTCATGTGTTTTTATCTTTTATTTTTTCCACAAACACTGGTGCAGTCAGACTCTGGAGGTTTGCCCCTGGGCGCTGAGGCGGAGGCGAACCCCTCGGTGGCCTCGGCGTTGGGGGGGCCTTGTGCTGTTGCCATGGAAACTGGAGTCTGAGCAGACGACGGCGGGACACGAGGGAACGAGAACTGGAGTCTTCCCCCTCAGAGAACAGAACGACGCTCTCATGGGCCAGAACACATCAGGTTGTATAAACAAAATTACTGACAAACTGGAGAAAAAACAGTGTGATTTATAAAAGGCCATAGGTCAATTTACTTTGTTAGGCACAAGTTTTCATTTTATCTAAAAAATATATTAATAATAATAATAGACTGAGTAGCAACACATGCTAAAATTTTTGCCCTATTTTTTGTCTGTGGACTTTGATTTGTAAATTTATTCTGGAAACAGCTTTTCTGATGTCTGAGATTAGCTAGCTTGTTTGCTAGCTTGATGTGTGCTAGGCTAGCTAGTATGCTAGTGACAGTTGGAGATTTAGAACATTTCAACTGTTGCACAACAAACAAATTCAGACTGAAAACTCTTTAGGCTTCAATTATCAATTCAGATCATAACTTCAAATCAAATCAAACTTGATTTATAATGGGCTACACATTTACAGACCAAAATTACTTCTTTGAAACCATTATTTGTAAGTACACAGTTAATATTATTTATTCATATAGATAATTATGAATGTGTATCTTAACAGGTTACCAGACATTTACATCTTATAATAGTGATAATCTCACTTTACATTGATTTGCTTGGTTGAAACTTTTAGGGGACTCTGGCAAGAATTCATTTGAAACCCCACCCCCCAAACACCACTATATTTTAATTACATTGTTTTCTGGATATAATTATGTATATAGAGCATTGGAACCTACGTCACTGCGCAATGCATTATGTTACGCGGCAGCCATGTTGCTCGGGAAAACAAACACGGCAGGAGGAGCCGAGCTATGCGTTTAGCTTTAAAATATGTTATTATAATTCATTTCTTTTTTTTTAAATGGCCAATCTGCCATGTTTGCATTTGGCTTTTAAAACCGATATACTGACATGTGTCGTGCAGGGACATAATTAGTCTCAGCATGGTAGATACGGCAGCATTGGACCTGTAGCCATCAGGATTAGCCATCAACAAGCGCAAACTATGAACAAATGTGAGGCTTTTGGCTAATCCAGACCTATCGACTACATTTACGAAAGTTCAAAGCTTTAGTTAAAGTAATTGTTAAGTGTGCAAACATTTCCGTGTTTTATTTGAAATGATGAGTAGCTCTAAACAGCTGCATCTGAGCTAAAGGCTAAGTGATTTCCCATTGTGTTTGGTCTGAGTATCTAAAGACATTACATATCCTCATGTACAGGTTATTCATGTGAAGACTGGATTAATAACTTCAAAAATATACGAAATCAACATTTATTTATACATTTATTGACTTTTATGGGCAGTGACTTCACAATTCATGTGTTTGTGATGGAGGACAAACGTTTCTATTCACATTAAATCATGTCATATTTGGAGCATTCACAAAAAAAATTCTTGGAGATAACCTGGGGCGTTTTTGAAGTTTATGTCGGTCCTTACAGCTGTTAAGTTAATCCTGCTCTGTGCTTTAGTTAGATCCAGCACAAGTCTTCCTAATGAAGCTTCCACAGAGAAAACTCGCCAAAATATAGTCCATCTATCCACTCGAACATGTGACCTGACAGTGCAGTCAATCACACAGCAAGTTTTTGGAACAAATATGTGATGATAAAAGGCACTTTACATGCTCCAAGGTATGCACTTCCGAACGGCTTCCTAATGCGCCGCGCTTTGTTTTTGCCGAGCAACATGGCGGCTTCAATCCCATCAGCCATTGCGGGGCGGGACTCGTGACGTCACCTTCCAAAGCTCTATAGGCTTTGTCTATTTGTGTTGAAGGCAAGGTAAAGTTTGAATTTATGAAGAAAATAGACACAATTTTCTATTGTCTGTAATATTTATTTGCATCTTTTACAGCTGTTAAGCTATGCATAATTTTGTACTATAATATGTAGTATTGTCACCAGTATTTTATTTGTTTGGGGCCCCAAACTATAGTGTGCCCCAGCCCTCTGAGTCTGCTTTCCCCTCCACCACTGCTCCCTCTCAACACAACAGCTTCATCCTCACGATCGATTTTGTGAACAGAAATACTAAAATCTATTTGTTTGTTTTTTTGTCAGAAAAAAAAGCCTAGAGACTTCTACCAGTTTGCACAATTAAATCTGCAGTCCTTTAAGTCCTTAATCAGCTTTTTGTGAGCATAACTTAATGAATATGTGTCTATTGAAATGAAAACTGCCTAATAGCTTATAGGGATGTAACAATATGCAAATCTCACAATATTTTTCCCGATATTACAGCATAATCTCACAATATTGATATGTGCAGTGGCAGATGCACCGGGGAAAGCACCATCAGAGGAGTAATTTTATTATTAGAACATGTACATACTATAACACATTACACAAACAGATAAGCACCACCTCAAACTGCACATGATCAGTGTCTGTGTGAGACACAAACACCAGCTGTGTCAAGTTTTTGCTCCCACTAAACTATTTTGCACATGACCAATTGCTTGACAAAAGAGGCCCATTGTATTTAATGAGAAAGTTAATGGCAGCTGAGTGTGCTCCACAGTCTGTGCGTCAGTGAGAGAAGTGTCTGTGTCCCTGGTAAACTTAATATTATAGCAGCTTTTCCATGTCTATAGTACTATTCACATAATTTAATTCCTATGTTCCATTTTTTTCCTATGGAACATCTCTAAACTTTAAATTACACCAAACGTCTGTGTGTGGTTTTTTTTAGAAGTATTCACACGGGGATATTCAATGTCTGTAATTTTCTTGTTTTTACAGATTTTGCGGAAACAGCAACAGATGATTTATGACAACAGCCTTTTACTTCATTCTTTTTGTTTTCGTTTTAGCGTGAATTAACACTAGCTTAACCTGAGCTGCGGCAGTGGCTCCTCGTCACGTTCTTGTGTTCGTCGATCAGAATCACATCCACAACCTTGAAGTATTGAAAAATGTACTTTTAGAGTAAAAAGTAAAAGTATTTCCCTCAGATTTTGAAGGTGAAAAATCAAGTATAGAAACAGAAACTTACTTTTTTTGGAACATGCTTGTGGGATATCTATTTTTTATGCCTTAATTATATGGCTAAAGGAGCCAAATATAGCCCAATAGGTTAATTATTTTTTTGTTTTTTTAATTCTCATTTTGGTCAAAAGTTGCTAAAGTCAGACTATTTGTTCAGATGAATCAACAAAATCGACAACTTAGTTCATTTAGCAGTTTATTTTTGAACATTTTGGTAAAAATCGTCTAAAATTTATAATATTTAGGGAAGTTGTCATCTTTTCAGAAATGTACTTTTACTTTTAGTCATTTTCGAAAATGTAGTGAAGTAAAAAGTACAGATACCTGCTCTCAAATGTAGTGAAGTAAAAGTAAAAGAATCCAGAATAAAATATACTTAAGTACAAATACCTATAAAGTTACTTAATTACAGTATACTTTTACTTTTACTTAGTTACTTTCCACCACTGCAAGGTCCAATAATCCAAACTTTGCGGCGTTCTGTTTTTCGGTCCCAAACTTTTCCCCAAACATCCATCTTCTCGACCTTTCGTTGCTACGACAATGAGGTTGTTGTATTTCCGGGTCACAGATTTTAAGAGTAATTTGATTAATCTTTAGCTTTTTAATGTAGAAAAACAACAATTTCATTATTAATTCCTTTATAAACCAATCACTGGTTGAAAACAGACATACATTTTGCACGGAGTAGGGCTGGGCGATATGGACAAAAATGTATATATCATATCTTTTGTTCATATCTCGATATACGATATACTGTATATCTCAATATCTTTGAAATTACATTTTTAAGTGAAATATTTTTTCCCAAGCTTACAGTTAGAAAGTAGAAATGTAAAATTTTCATTGAATAAATTAATTTTAGTCGTGCCTTTTGCTGAGTAAAACAAAATTCTAGTTTTGTGAAGTTTATAATTTGACCATTGCAACAAAAAGAAAATTTAACTGATCTTATCCTTCTTTAACTTTAACTACTTTTCATCAGTTTTAGAAGCTCTTTTTCAGCAGTGATTCAATATCTCGATATGTACGATATGTTCAAATTCATATCTTGTCCAGTGCATATCTCGATATACGATATATATATCAATATATCGCCCAGCCCTAGCACGGAGTTAGAATTACCTGAGGACGTCTGAGTTTGTCGAATTACAGGAGGTAAAATTCGGAGGAAACTTTGCAGACATTTTTACAGACATGGGCGAGTCACACAGGAGTAGAAACTCAGATGATGTCCGGAATTATTACAATTTACATGAGGTCCCGAGGTCACTATTAGGCTGTGCGAATAGTACTTATGATGTGTTTTGAGCTCTTACAGGAGAAATCAAGATTCAAGATTTCTTTATTTTGTCCCGAAGGAAATTTGTCTTGGACACACAGGCTGCCACACACAAGAAAGACAATAAAGAACAAACACAGACAGTTAACTAACACATTTACAGAAACACTCTCATCACCATCAGCGCTCTGCTCTGTGGCCTGAATTTAGGAGGTTCACTGATATTGGGAGGAATGAGTTTTTATACCTGTAGGTTTTTTTGTTTCTTGTTGGAACTCTATAGCGGCGTCCAGATGGGAGCAGCTCATATTGGGAGAATAAGACATGAGAGGGGTCAGAGATAATTATTCTGGCCTGTTTGATAACAATTTCCTCAAACATCTGCTGTAAAGATGGATGTTCTTTGACTCCCATAACTTTAAGCCCTGTCCGCACTAGTCTGTTCAGTTCTGATTTTGATTTAATTGACAGATTACCAAACCACACACACACACCATATCTTATAACACTTTCAACCACAGCATGATAAAACACAAGCATTATTTTCTGCTCCACCCCAAAAACTCTCTTCGCAAGAAATACAGTCTTTGTTGTATTCTGCTGCAGACTGAGTTCACGTGGACATCCCAGGCCAAGTTGGAGTCGATATGGACACCCAGATATTTGTAAGAATGCACCTGAGTGACATCTGTGCCGTGGATGCAAAGTGGAGTGTGGTCTCCTGAAGGTCCCGGGTCAAAAATGACCTCTTCTGTCTTTTTCACGTTGATGATGAGATGGTGGTCATCGCACCAGTGTACAAAGTTCTCAAATCATTGATACACTTCTGCCACTCACTGCTGACATTTTGAACAGTGTGATGTCTTTTGCCTAACCTCTGTATAACTTTTAATATGATTTTTAAACTGTAAATTGTGGCAAAAGCTTATTTTTTGTATCAAACACACCACAAACATCATGGTAACCACACACTTTATATTTTGCATGTATAATGAAACCAGTAGATTTACAAAGCATTAGTGGCGGTTACCTAACTCATGCAAATGCAGGATTCAAGGTGTCCAATGGGGTTTGGTCTTATGTCTTCCGTATTAAGCTTTGGCAGATAACATAGCATTTTTATAATCCAATGTAAAGGTATGAATGAAGAAAAGTCTAGTATTATGAACATTTAACATTGTTTTCTTCTGCTGTGGTTACACTGTCTGCACCTGAGGACACAACGATTTCCCTAATGTAAATATAGTTTAGAATTTGAATATAAAAGTTTATTTGTTCTCAGCAGAGGGTGGTTGATGGGTGTCTGTGTCATGGAGGTGATGAGACGAATTGTCAAATTGGGAAAAAGAGAAGTAATGTATCTAATAAGTAATCTCTGGCTGTCACAAACTGGCATGTTATTAGTTTGCATGGATTTTATGTTCACTTGCTTTTACAGCTTTAGAGTTATCAGTTCTCATCACAAAGAGTTGTATTGACTCACATAGCACTCTTTTTAAGCAATGTTTGACAAGATGAAAGACGGCGTGCACAATGTGAATTTCAAATCATTTTAAAGTCTGTGTTGTTTGAAGTAATTCTTACTCGAGTTTTAGTTATTTTTTCTCAAAAAGCAACAAAAATAATCTAAAACTTTGAAATGATTTACACATTTGTAGACTATTTCTTGCTCTTTTTTGCATTAATGAGTCTGTTTTTTGTCAGTCTTTTTCTCTTTTTGTCTTTCAAATTGACTCTGCATAGAAGCTGTTTATTTTCAAATTGTTAGACTTTAGCGTTAGCATTGACAGACAAATGTATCTTTTTATAAACACACTTTGTTCCTTTGGTGGTTTTCTCATTTATAAAGTATCTAACATATTTTCAGAGAAAACCACCAACAACTCGCTGTTCACTGCCCGATCTTAAAGTATTTTTTCATTTTAGGCTGAGGCAGTGAAACCCCATAGAAATGAACTAAACAGGAAATGAACATGCCAACAGGAAGTTAGCATTTTTAAAAAATGGTTATGCATGGACATTCTTTTATTTGAAGAATGCTTCTCAACATTAGAAAGGCAAAACTACAGGCAAAAGCAATGCATTTCTTTGTTGTCGTGGCAACAGCTAGTTTGCTAACAGCAGTTAGCGATTTAGGACATTTTAACTGCAACAAACAAACAAACAAACTCAAAAACATCTTTTTTAAGAAGAAAAAGGTTGAATTCTTTGTGATCTCATGTCTCTGATTAATGTGATAGAAGCTAAAATCTTGTTGTTTATCTGCTTTGCTACCACTGTTTACATGATTTTCTCTATTTACATGTCAGTTACAAACCCAGTGCTCAGTAGACTTGTTGTGGGTTGAATTTGTTATCAAACTGTAGTTTGTTTTTCCTGTTTTAGCTGTTTATTGAACTCTTACAACTTACTCTCATGCATTCTTGCCACTCAGTTCTAATGCTGTAATGTCACATAACCTCTTTAGATCAACTTCAAATTATAAATCATTGTTTACTTGAATTCTTTAAATACTTTTTCAATCATTGAGTAAATTTTTGGATCATTACTTTGTACTTTTACACAAGAACAATAATATAAGTAACTTTGCTCTTCTTGTGTAAAAATGGCGACCTCTTATTTCTCTTTAGTCCCCGTACCTCTGTTTGAGAACGACAGGACTTCTTCAGAACTCCTTTCATTCTCAGTAATATTTGATCAGATAACATCTTGAGGTTTTTCAGAATGGCAGCGGTCTGTGTGTTTTGTTTTGGCTCGCATCACGATTGGCAAACAACTCTGAAACGCAAACACCGCTCTACAACAGCACAACTGATATATACAGTCTATGAGCACAACGCAGCAGCCAAAGGGAAAGACGATACAACGCAACGTCAACCTTTTCTGACTCTGAGGTTCCTCCAGTTTTTTCTTCAAACATTTCTTTTTTGTTCAGTGTCTGATAAAAACAAACTATGACATACCTGGATAAGATAAAAAGTTAATTATAAGTCACTTTTTTAGTTCACGTACAATCTTTTTCTTCACCTACCATTGAATCTAATGAGAAGAAGCCTGAAATGTAGCTTCTGTGGTTTATTCTTGGCATTAAATTAGGCCGTGAATAATTGTAGGTGTAAAAAAACCTCAAATTAATTTGTGGCTGACTTTGTTTCAAGTGTAGAAGCATAAATCGTGCTCTGAATCTGTAATTTCTGGATCTGATTCCCTTTTACCTCCTTATCTATAGTTAAAACGTTTCCTGATGATGTTGGTGTTAAATATATTTGACCATAAAGCTCTGTACACATAATATTTACTCATACTGACCATTTAAAGGGAACCCTGGTTATGAAGACAAATATGGCTAAAACACTAGTACTGGTCATGCTCATTAAAATAAATTACAAACAAATATATAACTGCTTACTATCTTTTATAAAATTGCATTGTTTATGTTGTTTTCAAGCCACTGGGAGCCGCCATTTTGGTTGATGACATAAATAGTGTTGCCATGGTTACTCCCACAATTTCATCTGTGAACAGTTGCACAAAAACACCACTGACAGTGTCCAGTTCTTCCTCTTGATTATCCTCAGTTTGACTTATTCCACATAATCGTTCTGTATTTGGCTTTGCTCCGGCTCAAACTGACAAGGTTTAACCCAGGAATTCATGTTGCTTAGTTACCTGCTAACGCCTGTTACCTGACAACACTATTTTATGTCATAACCACAGCAAAATGGCAGCCTCCATGTCATTTCTTTAAACACTATTTTAATAAAACTACAAATACTTCCAAGGTATTTGTCCTGTATTTATATAAGTGATGATATTATAAGTGTTTTAGGATAAACATGTGATTATATCCAGGGTTCACTTTAAACAATCTGATCTGGAGACAAAAGTGAAACATGTTGGTCGATGCTGGAAGCTTTGTACATATAAAACTAATTCTCTCATGTCATTGTGATGAACGCCTTAAAATAATTTGGTTTAACATTGATTAAGTTGCTTTAGCTTTAGTTTGTGCTTTTATTAAACCATAAATCAGGACTATTCAAATGGCGGCTCTTGGGCCAAATGTGGCTCAATAATTAGTATGTTTTGGCCCAGCTAGATGATATAGCTCTAATATGTTTTCAGTGCACTGTGTCAAAGCCTGACTTGAGTTTGAATCAAATTTATCAATGAGGTGAGTAAAAATGTTTCACCTTCTTAGAAAATAACTTTAAATAAGAAGAAATGTATTGAAACAAGGTAGAAAACACATCGAAGTATCTAATTATCTAATCTAAGTAATCAAACAAACATCTGAACCAGCAAAATACCAAAAATCCAGATTTTAAGATATTTTAAAGTTAACTTTTTTAGTCAAAAATTTGCAAGCTTTGTGTTTTCCACTAAAAACTATATGATAAATGCAGCACTTTGTGAAAAAATTAGACCACGAAGACTGTCTGAATTGAACAATAAAGAATTTCAGTTCTAATCAGGAGCTGAATGCTGCGCTCTGATTGGCTGAGCTTGGGTGATCCTCTCCAGTTTCACTTTGTTGTTTGTAAAAAGAGGTTTATGAGCCATAATTACAACCAAAATTAATTATATGTCAATATTAACCATGTCTCTAAGGATTCATGAGAGGAAGTTGGCAGATTTACACCATGTTTGCAGTGTGAAAATCATAACCAATCTCAAAATGCTTTTTTTTTTTTTTCACTGCATAAAGTTGGTTTGTAATGTTATCGCGGGTGAGTTTGGCTTTACAGTAAAGTAATTATAATTCATCGGATTTTTATCATGTGATAAATATGTCGTTTTTGTCAGGAATTCTAAAGTTTTGGGCGATTTTCACGGCAGCACAGCAAGTTTGACCTGGTATTTAACGGACACATTATGCAAAACCAACTTTTTTGAGTTTTTAATCCTATTATAAAGTTGCTTCCTCACCAAAAAGGCTGCTGAAGTTTTGTTTGTGAGATGTCTTTCGTTCTCCCAAAAACACTGTTCTGAATGTCCCTGATCTGTGATGTCATAGATAGACCTCTGAGATATTCTACTCTGTTTTTAAGTCCATAAATCGTCCAGACTTGTTTTGAGCATTTCTGCAGGATTAGATATCAGGCAAGATTGGTTTGATTGCATAACCTCTGTAATTTTCTTTGGAGTGAGTGAATAGAGCTCTAACTCAATTTTTGCTGTAGAAAACACACACAACCCTTGTGTGACTTTACTAGACTTGTATTAGTTCTGGTGTATGAGATTCCAAAGTCGAGGTGCTTCAGAGCAGGTTTGAAGGGGAAAAAATGCACATGTGTCCTTTAAAAAGAATAACAAATGTTTATGGACTTAAAAGTAACTACCTGATTGTAGAAAGTACAGATACTTCTTGAAAAATGCAAGAAGTAAAAGTAGTCACCAGATTTTGTAATACTCAAGTAAAGTACAGATACTAAAAAAAAAACCTCAAGTACAGTATTTGAGTAAAAATACTTAGCCACTTACTTGTCATTTCTGGTTATCTATTAAAGAATGAGGAAAAGGAAGAAGAAGAAAGCGACAGTTGGAGTTTCTGTGGATGGATCACATGTGCGCGCACCGGTCCAAGCCCCGCCCTCCGCCGCTCACAGACCATCCTCCTCTCGCCTTTTGTCTCTGCCAGCCCCGTGCACAAACTTCTTCTCTTCTCCGGCGTGGAACCGAGCGGGAAAGGAAAGAACTCCGCCAACAACTAGCTCCTTTTAAACCCAGCAGACAGTCCGTGTCGGTGGAGTCATGTTTTCACGGACGGACGCGACGCGAGCCAGATCTCTCCAAAGTTGACGCTTTTTGTTTGTCGCGTCAAAAGTTGGTGAGTTTTTGAGGTGTTTTTGACTAAAAGCGCACACGTTGCTCTGGTGGATTTACTCGCAGACTGTCTTTTTTTTTTGGTGTCAGCTTTCTTCCCTGTTTTGGAATTTTTTTTCACGCTGCGTCCGTGCGTCAACTTTTAAAGGTGTTATAACTTTATTATCTTCACGGATCTTGACCAACTCTCGTCACACACAGGAAGTATTTATGGTTCTTGTTCTGTCCGATAAGCAAACGCACGTCTTCGCAGTAAAAAAAAAGTGCTCTTACAGGAAACTTCCTTTTTGGAAATGGCTGATATCAACATTTTTAAGTTTTGCACTGGTGATATGTCCTGAACTGCAGCATCCAAAACGAGCGCGGATTTGAGACCACCGTATGTAAACATGTGCAGCCAAGTCAAGACCACTGTGCTCAACATCTACAACGAGCTGCAAAGAGGAAGATGTGTGCTTGTGGTTGGTTTGTGAGGCAGAAGCGGGGCTGTGCGTACTGTATTCACTGTTTGGTTTAGCGGTTATAGTTTTTCTCACGTGACAAATGCTCTTTTAGACTTGTTTGTATAAGTGGAAGTTCAGAATCCTTGTTGTGTGAGGGCTGTTTTGTGTGTTAAGAGGTAATGAAAAAAACAAAACTAAATGCATATATATAATTTATATATGAATAAAATAAAAAAGAAAGTGAAAGTAATTCAAATAGGTGCAGTGTAGATGCCTGACATGAACTATAGGCTTACCACCTTTTAGCTAATATTTTTTTCTTGTTTCAGATAAAACGGTTTTGACCTCATCTCCTTAAATGTCCATGATGAGCAGTCACCCGGTGGAGACCCTGGTTGAGCCGGTGTTTGGGAGAAGAATGCCGTCATACAGTCAAAATGTGGCTCCGGCTGGACTGTCTCAGCCCCAGAGTATGCCGAGCTTCATGGGAAAACCGTACAGCGGAGCATATTTCTCGTTTAGGCCCTCGGGAAAAGACATTTCAGCATTCCCTCTTGTAGAAAGACAAAGCCCTGTGACTCACATCTCTGGCCCAGACAGACCACACATTTATAGGAAAGACAGTCGTTCAGATGAGAGCCATCCTGGATATGCAAACTCGAGGCCAAAACAAGGCTTTACACTGTACACTAAAAGCCCAGTGCCTTGCAGCCCACAGAACACTGCCTCAGTGATTGTAAGAAAAGGCCATGGTGGAGCTGACACTGTCTCCACTGACAGACCTGTTTATCTGGCCGTCCCTCAGCCGGTCTACAGACACAGCCCCTGCTGCAGTGACCTGTGCTGTGTGATGGGACATGGCTCTCCCAGTCTTCCTAATCGAGTATATGATCACAACAGGCCCTCAGAATCACCTCTGCACCAGAGACGGGGACCCACTGAGCCTGTGGCAGTGTTTAGCCCTGGACGGACTCGCACTCTACCGGCTGTAGTCGATCAAAACTACAGCCCCACGAAAGAGAAGGAAGTGAGCCACAGTTTACAGTGCTCTCCCAGAGCTTACCCCGGCCTGTACCCCTCTCAGACTGCATACGAGCCTGTGATTTATCACAACACTTCTCCTATTTCCAAATATGGACAAGCAGTACAGCACCCATTTTTTTACTATCCTTCTGCTAGTATGGAGGTGGATAAAAGGACAGAAAGTCAACACAAGGGCTACATGCACAAAGAGGACGTCTCAGTAGTTCTAAAACACACTATGCAACCTCCAGGGGACCATTACATGGCAGGCGCTTCACTTCACAGGGATATTTCTCTTCCCAGAAGGGAAGCCATGCCAAATCCTGCCTTTTTACCGGGATTTGAATACCCAGGTTATATTGTCCCTAGTTTAAATGTAAATACTAGTCCACTTCACAGCCATAGGCTTCCACGCACTGTGCACAGTGAGTTCACAAACACTAGTCCCAAACTCGTGCATCGCCCAGTTGCCACTTTAGGTAATAGTTATAGGGACAAGCCGACCCAACATACAGAACATTCTTTCCCATCTGTGCACGTGGAGCAAACCAGTCCGTCCACATGCATCAGAAAGTCTGTTTCAACAGCTTCTAGCACACAGACTCAAAATAGATATGGCCCCCCGAAAAGCAGTTTGTACGTGGAACCACAGGGAGGACCACTACACGGAGCGCTTCATCCCATACACGCTCCACCTCATTTAGGCATAGATGTGCGGCATTCTAAGCATCACGCCTATCACCCGCTGCATTACCCCAAACCTCTGCAAACCTCACCTACACGAACTGTCATTACAAGCAACTCCAACCCACAGAAGATTCTCTACTGTCCTCCTCTTCCAGCCGGGACAAACAGAACTCCCAATCTGCAGTCTTCCTACGTTCACAAAGGAACACTGAAAAGGTCTTTGTCGTCTCCCATTAAAATCCACGACGATGACGACGATGTGTTTGTGGTAGAATCTGACTCCACAAAGCGGCAAAAGACTGAACAGGATGTCAAAAGCAGCGAAATCTCTCCTCCGATGCCTGTTATTAACAACGTTTTCAGCTTGGCTCCTTACCAAGCGTACCTCCAGATGTCCAAGCTGCTTTTGAGGAATCGACTTCAGGGACATGTGCCGTATAGTTCAGATCCGCGCAGAAGTGAACAGTCACACGAACACGTAAAACCACCATTTGCAATGTTCAATGTTAAAGAAGTCAGGCAGGAGACAAATCATATAAAACGACTACATGAGTGCTCTGAACCTGTTAGCTTTTGTAGAAACGATTTTCCAAACGTGATTGTAGCTAAAAGAGATGAGAAACTAGGTCGAACTCAACAGCAAACAGTTTTAAAAGACACTGAAACTTCTCCGTTAAAGGTAAAGATCAAACAAGAGTGTCCAGATGAGCTTCCAAACACATGCGCGTCATTATCTAAATCAGAATTATCTCCAGCAAAGCCAAACGCTGATTTTAAAATTTGCAAAAAAGAAAGTGTTGATCGAACGGACCAAAGCAGCTGTTCAGAAATATCGGAGAGTCCTGAGCAGCTACACATCATCAAAAAGGAACCAGAGGAGATCGAACTGCCCGACACGTTGGAGATTAAGAAATGCGAATTCACGAAGGACAAAAATAGGAGTCCTGAAGGTACTCCCACACGCAGCTCTCCTCTGCAACCAGACGCCAGAGTCAGCTTCCACAATATTCCTCCTCAGTGTCTAAAACTGTCCACTTACAACATAATTCTACCTGAAGGACACCTCATGCGCTCTGTCCAAAAACCTGCTTCAGAAATACAAAACACAAAGTCTACAGAAACGCAAAGGAAGTCGCCAGAACCAGAGAAAACGCCTCCTCCTCCCCCTGTGCCTTATATTCCACTCCAGATGCCGGTTCGCAAGCATTTTTTCGAGCTGCACCAGTCCCTCGTCAAGCTCGTGTCCAAGTCGGTCGCCGCCACGTCCGAGGACACACTCCGGGCGTGGCTGTCCAAGATGGAGTTGAGCCACGTGGCGTCCAGTAAGAACCAGAAAGTGAGCTGTCTGTTTGGGTCCAAAGGGAGGAACTCGTGCCTGAACGAGGAGATGATGTCGTCGCTGCACCAGGTCTACCAGCGGCTGAACGAGTACTCCGCTCAGGAACGCTGCCCTTTCCCCTTCGTCATGCGCACAGGTGAGGACAAAGTCAAGGTTGTTATCGATAGTTATTCAAGTCACAATATGAAGTCACAATGTTCAAAGCAAATTTAGATAGTTTTAGTGTTTCTGTTTTCATCTGGCCCTCGGGAGGTTTATGAGAATAGTAAGGCTGTAGTCGAGCAAAGAAATTCTTGGTCGACTAAAAACATGTCCCATCGATCGATTAATCGAATAAAAAGGGGACGAGGCAAAGGCTCTGAAGCTAAAAGTAGAGTGGTCAAAAATATTGCAAATCAATGCTAAAACTGGTGTCGAAATTAGATACTCATTTGAACAAATACTGATAACATTAAGAGCACAAACATTTGAACAAAATCTGATATTTTCTGCAAAATAATCTTAAAATAATCTTGAGTTTTATCAAAACTGGTTTGAAACTAAAATGTTTGATCATACGTTTGAATTTTGTGTTAAAATGTCAGTCCATTGAATAAAAATCTGACTTTCTTGAAAGAACATTCTAATTCTCATTGTGGAATGGAGAATCAAGTTTATTCCTTTTCAAAATTTTTGTTTTGTGACAACTCTGCAAGAAACCTTTCTCAAAAGACTAATAATAATATGTAGTTCAAACAAAAACTATAGTTTAAACAGAAAATGAAGAGGAAACAGCTGTGTTCATGAAAAAAGGCCGTTCAGAACAATGATTCTGTTACTGTTAAATACAAATTCCTTATAATCAAAATTAAAGAATTGGCCGACTATTAAAATTTTGGTCGACTGACTAAAGAACTGCAGCCCTAAAAACTGGTGTCAAAATTAGATACTCATATGAACAAAGACAGATAACATTAACAGGACAAATATTTGAACAAAATCTGATATTTTCTGCGAAAAAAAAAAAAAAAAAAAAAAGAAATACAATTTTCTGAAAAGTTTTTAAATAATCTTGAGTTTCATCAAAAATGGTTTGAAACTAAAATATTTGATCCATTGGTGCATAGTATTAAAATCTGACTTTCTTGAAAGGGTATTCTCATTGTGGTATTGAGAAGTTTATTCCTTAGTATCAAAATGTTAATATTGTGACAACTCTGCAAGAAACCTGCTCAAAAAGACTAATAATATTATGTAGTTCATGCAAAAACTATAGTTTATGCGGAAAATTAAGAGGAAGTGATTAATCGACTAAACCAGTGTTCCCCAACCTTTTTTCTTGCAAGGACCGGTACAGTCACAATTTTCTTTTCTGGGGACCGGTTGAGATTGGGTACCACCAATAACAACAAGTCATTATTGTACATATTTTTAGCTCTTATTGCTTTAATTTGCAGTTTATCTATTTAATTGGCACAATATTTTCATCGTAAAGCACAAGGAAGTAGTGATAAACTATAAAATAAAAAAATAAATGACATCTTAAGAGATTCTCTGGGGCCCGGTAGCAGATGACTCGCGGACCGGTTTGGGCCCCGGACCGGTGGTTGGGGACCCCTGGACTAAACGACTAAAGAACTACAGCCTTAGAGAATAGCTTTTTATTTTTGTTTTTGATTGACTTCACTATGAATCATGTGTTTGTATCATTTAACAAAATAACACATGAAATAGCCCATTAAAAAAAAAAAAAAAGGCAAAAATGAATTTTAAGACCAGTTAAAATAGCTCGTTTCTAAAATGTCAACCTTATTTTAACAAATGTTGACCTTTTGCAGGGTTCGTACAATCATGGAAAAGTAATGGAAAATTTAAATCTAATTTCCAAGTCCTAGAAAAGTTTAGGAATTCTACTGGTTTTGAAAAAGTTTGTGAAAATTATAAAATATTTTGAGTAAAAAAATGGAAGATGGTCTACTACAACACAATTCCGTTCGTGTTTAGCTAAGCCCATAAATAAAAAAGTGCATGTGTTGCAGTGAATGTTATTAAAATTATGATTTGCAAAAGAACATTTTGACATCCTTTGCGCATTTGTTCAAACTAAAAGATGTGGTAACTAAATGCTAAATTGATCTTTATAGTCAGGGTTCCCTTTAAGACCAGCCCTACTGATTAATTGATAAATTAGTCGACTATAAGGGCGCAAACTTTTCAAAATCAGAATATCTGACCCAAACTGCGCTCATAGACTTGGAAGTTTTCATGTAAAAGAACTAAACGTGCAGATGAACAAGATTTTCATATGCGGAGTAAATAAATAAATAATTGCGATGTGTTTTCAAATACAAACTGTAGTTGCTAAGATAACAACGAGTCACCTTTCGCCCTCATTTGAAAGTTTATAAACGAAATACTCAAGATCAAAATGTTGCAAAACAGCGTTCACTATAATAACATCTAAAATTTGGTATATTGCCCAGCTTTACACTTACACTTTACAGCTAGGGATGGATAATAATCAGTTCCAATTGAGTTTATATATAAAAAAGACAATATTTTATGTCCTAGATTAAAAATATTCTGAAGTGAGTTTTTTAGACTTAAAGCAGATCTAAGTAACATTTTTTACCTTGATAAATGTCTTTGTAAGTCTCTGTGATGATGGTTACATATGTGTTTTGAAGCTTGTGTTGGCTCTCTCCACAATCTCAATCTACTTTATTATAAGTAAAAGTAAGTACTATTGTACGTCTGGCAACACTGCAGAGTACACAGACAACTTTGCTATTTACAAATGGGAAAACACAATTTTAGAAGCAAAACAATGTCTTTTTATACTATATTTGAACAACTTTAAAATTCACAAAGTTTGATTTAATAAAATTAGACACAAGCCTAAAGTGTGTATGACAGGTTAAACTACATTTTTAGTAAAATATATAGTAAACATGATCATTACAAAAAAAGGTAACTTGTTTTTACCCAGTTTGGTTGTCTTGCTTAAAGGTGTGGTAGTTGATTTTAATATCGACCTGCATTCATTTTTGGTTCCAATTATGGCTCATAGACTTCTTTATACAAATGCACATGAACGCTTGAGCAGCTTGAAAACTCAGGACAAACGAAGCTCAGCACCTGACGTCACTGACACATGGAGACTGATGAAAATCAGCTAGAAAGTAAATACAAACAACCTTAAATTTTTTTGAACAAGCTAGCATCAGATCTCACTGTCAACGTCTGTTAAAAGTGCTGTGTCATTCCTTTTTATGCTTAAAATCCCAACTTTCTGAAGTAAAAAGCACATGAATGCAAACTATAGGTCGAAACCTAGACCTATCTCGTAAACACAAGCACCCGAGGACCACATGAAAGCAGCATACTTTACTATTCAATTCAGACTGTTCTCAGTGGTTTCATTTTTCCACAAAGTACTACATTTAATATAGATTTTTAGTATAAAACACAAAATTTACTAATTTACAACTAAAAAAGTTAGTTACCCGAACTTTAAGTTCATTATCGTCTTTTGTTCAGTAAATATAACGTGTGTGTGTAAATCTGGGCCAAAATCAACATAAATAACAGGAGTGACAGGGTGACAAATTATTATAATTTAAACATTTTGCTGATGTCTATGACGGAGGAAATTAGCATATATATATTTTTTTTAATAGTAGTCTCTCACCTTTAACATCTATGAATGTTTATAAATGTCACAAACATGCCTGGACAGCGGAGTTTTTTTTTTTTTTTTTTTTTTACTATATACTGTATACAGTATGTATGCATATGTATGTGGTTTATTTTCTTTTTGGTTGTTTTCTTTTCAATTGTATTTATGCTGATTTATGATGTATTTTTGCTGATTTATGCTATAATATGGACCCATTGACAGTGGGAAATGGGGTGGGGTGTTGGTAAAATAACAGGGGAAAAAATATTGCATGAAGTGTAAAGAAACATAAATTGCAAATTCAATATAAAAAAATTTATCACAAAAAAAATTATTTGTAACATTTTAATTGTTTAAATGATTGCTTAAACTGTGTCAGTCGTGTGTAAATTGTCTTTGCATTTTGACGCTTTTTGACGACACATATGGAGGGATTCTGTTATAGAACTACTTTTATTTGTTAGTTTCTTCATATATTGCAATTTAACTGCAGTAAAACAAGATAAATATTTACCACAAAGGCTATCACACCAAACTAAGTCTAAATTCGTTTTTTAGTTGTTGATAGTTTGTTTCTAAAATCTTCTTTCTTAAATCTGACTCTCTGACCTTTTTTCACACAGGCGACATCTTCTTGCCGATGCTGGTGGTGAAGGAGGTGCTGTTCCCGTTGGTGCCTGGAGGCTTGATCGACCAGGCACTGCAGGAGCACAGGGTGGAGCTGCGGCCCACCACGCTCTCTGAGGAGAAGGCCCTGATCCAGATGCACAAGCGCGCCTGCTCCTCGCGCCTGCGCAGACTCATGTCCTTCAAACACCTGCCGGGCGTCTACGCGGACGTGGTCAACTTGCTGTACTACACCTGCGTCTGCAAACAACTCGGTGAGCTTCTGACAACAAATAAAATCAATACCTCATTTAGTATTGTTTAGTTAACTACACACACTCTAAAGCAGGGGTCTCAAACTCGAAGCTGGGGGCCAAATGATTTCTGTTTTTATGCATATATTGTTGAGATGTGTCTATAAATCTCTAAAATGCACTGGAATAAAGCTTCTGCAGTGGGGCTAATATTGAATCTAATGAGAAGAAATCTAAAATTTAGCTTCTGTGGCTCATCTGTGGCATTAAATTAGACCGTAAATATCCGTACGTCTAAAATACACCGAAAATAAGCGACCATTTTGTGGCCCGACTTTGTTTTTCACAAGTTTAGAAGCATAAATCACACTCTGAATCTGCCATTCTGGACATCTGATTCACTTTTCACCTTCCTATATCATTAAAACGCTTTCCTGATGATGTTTGTGTGAAATATATTTTACTATAAAGCCCTCTATATAAAACGTTTACTCATATAAACCATTTAAACATTCTGATCTGGAGACATAAAGTGAAAACATGTGGTCCGTCTAATGAAGCTTTAGTACGTGACAGAAGCTAAATGGGATCTTCAATACAATTGGAACAAAGATTTTGAATTGTTTTAAGATCATAATTAAATTATTAACCAGATTAAAATACTAATCAATACATCTGTAGCCTAATGAACAAGCTTGACTCACTTTTAGCTGCACAAATCCACTTTTTTTGTCAAAATGGTGTCTGTCAGTCCCTGTCAGTGCCTGACTTTCTTCTGTTTTTGATCATTTGTAAGTGCCAGTGTGCAAAAATAATCCAGATTCTGTAAAACGTTTGAAGTTCATTCATTCATTTTAATCCCGTTAGGGGTTGCGGGTGACTGGAGCCTATCCCAGTGACTTTTGGGCCTTAGGTGGGAACACCCTGGACAGTGGTCAACTCGTCGCAGGATTAGACAGACAAACATCCACTCTCTCAGTCACTCACTAAGGGAAATTTACAGTGATGCCCAATTAACCTAAAGATGCATGTCTTTGGAGGTGGGAGGAAACCGGAGTACCCGGAGAAAACCCACGGTGACACGGGGAGAACATGCAAACTCCACCCAGAGAGCTCGTGAGATGTTGATATGGTCCGACCCGGGAGTCGAACCCACGACCTCCTTGATGGGAAGCCAGAGCTCTAACCGCTCTGCTACCGTGCACCCCTACGTTTGAAGTTGAATTCTAATAGTATCGTCCCTGCTGAACCGAGAATACGCGGTGCATGCTGGGATAGCGTGACGTCAAGCTGCAGGACCTCTATACAGCACAGTTACAAAATACTGTATATAAATAGTGAGGCTTGAATTTTAAAATACGGCCCTCGACCAACTTTGACTGTGATCATTCTGGCTCGGCTCATATTGAGTTTGAGACCTCCGCTCTGAAGCCTGTCATGAGCTGAGAAAGAGAGTTTAGGCTCAGACTAAACAGAAATGTCATCTTCAGTGAGTGAAAACATGTCTTTGTAGGAAGAAAATCGACACTTTGGTGATTTCTTTTAGTGGCCTGACCCATTCACTTTTTGTGTTACAACCAAAAACTGCATTTAAGCAATATTCATTATAGCTGCCCTCTGTCTGTATTAAGATAAGATATCCTTTATTTGTCCCACATTGGGAGGTTCCAGTGTTGCTACACACAGTTCAAAAACACTGTTGCAACACGCACTTAAAAAGACAATAAATATGAAACCGATTTAGCAAAAATACATAGTTATAACAGCCTAAAACTCTAATGCACAATAGACCCTTTGCATGTTAGTAAACATTGTGTCGAATGCTGGTGGGCGGAGCTTAGCCGGAGGCAGGAAAAGACATTGCCTCCATTAACTAGCTCGTTTTTGGAGAGAATTTTAAACCCAAAAGCAGAAAAAAATTTCACATTCTGATCGAAACTGTCAGGATATGTATCGTGACTTACTCTGTGGGACCTGACACAGACTTTGGTGAATTACTTCTGACGGATGGGAGCATTTTGTCTGAGCTTGTGTGGTTTGTCTTGGATCAGGATTTGCTCTTTCACGAGGCTGAAGAGGTGATTTTTACATTTGTTTGAGGTTCATTTTACTTTGCTAGACCCAGTAGTGGCTAAAATGCTGTCTTTTAACAGTTCATTCATGTCTTGAAGCTAATGCTAAATATGCTAATGTGTGCACCTCCCATTAGTGCTTCAAAGGTAAAATATTTAATAACAATTATATTATGATTAACTTTGTCCAACTAAATTGGTTGATTGTAGCTTTGAAAATCTGTTAGCTCTCGTCAAAGGCTTTGATTTGATTGACAACAGTACAGTTTTAGCTAGATTTCTAAATAAAACAGACCAATTTGAACATCAAACTGCACTTGCACGTCTGGGTAAGGCCAGTCTAACATTAGACACAGATCCTAGTTACAGTTCACAACGAAATGACATTTTGACCACAATAAAACCACAAACTTTTAGTGCGTTGGCTTTGAGTTTTTGTCTTTTTTGCCTCCAGATAGAGCTGTGACTTGGCATGAAAAGGGTCTATAAGTTGCCGTTATTGCTGAGTACATTGCAGTAGATATATGACAGAATAAACAGATTAAATTAGTGACGCAGCCCATTTAAATGCTAAATTAGATACTATTGCACAATATTTTAACCAGGATGATTTTTAGCTTGTTGTAGTAAATGTGCAAAACAGAGTGTGTGGATCCATAGTTTCGATTACCTTTGAACAAAATACCTCCATAAGTGTGACTGCAAATACCTGTGATTAGATATTATTTGACCTCTGACCGGCCTCGGGGTTAGAAACCTGCTGCTCTAATGGAGAATACCAAAAACAAAGTGAAAATTTGTCATGTGAGAAGACTGAAACTCAGGCTGATGAAACTAAAACACAATGAAATACCAGACGAGTTTTAGTTGTGACATGTGTTTAGTTCAGCTTCTGCAGAGATGACGACCAGAAGAAGTAGAGATTGTACAAAATGTGCTTTTTTTATCGCCGATGGAGACACTGATTACTCAGAATTACGAGAAACCACTGATCTGCTGATACTTCTGTGACGGCGTGTTAGATAAATCTAGATTATTTTCTTTAAATTATATTGGCTATAGAGGTTATGCAGACGACATACAGCTTCATATTGTCAGCAGTGAGTGGAGAAAGTGAATGAGTTGTTTTTGTGTGGTAAAAGTCTGAGAACAACACCTGATAAATTTATGTTTCTTTACAGAAGCTTATTGCATTAATTTGAATTAAAAAAGTTCTGAGGAAAGTAAGTTTTTTAGGAAAAGTTTGTTTTGATGCAAAAAGTTTCTTCTTTTAACGCAAAAAGTTTCTGTTTAAGTTGAAAAGTTTCTGTTTCAATGCGAAAAGTTTCTGTTTTAGCGCAAAAGTTTGTTTTTAACGCGAAAGTTTAAAACAGAAACTTGTCACAATAAAGCAGAAACTTTTCTGTTAAAATTGAGATTATTTTTATTTAAATTAATGCATAACGTCGCCTTATTTCTTGACTTTTTTCTTTGGAGAGCGTTTTTTTTTAGTTGTTGAAACTTTACAAGATTGCTATTCTGTTGTCACGGCAACAGTGCAGGCTTAAGCTGTCATGTTTGCTAACTGCATTGGAGATTTAGCACATTTTAACTGTTGTACAACAAATAATTCACTAATCAAATGGACTAAAAACATCTTATTTAAACACAAAAATGTAAGTAGTTGAAGTGTGTGTGATCCTAAAGTCTGTGTGAGTGAGAAATGTGAGAGAAACCAAAGTGATGTTGTAGTTTTTCTGCTTTTCTGCCACTGTTTACCTGATTTTCTTTTTTTACAAATCACATACAAACTCCGTATTCAGCAATAGTTGAGGTTGTTTACATGTATTATCAGTCTGTAGCTGTGTTTTCCTATTTCAGTTGTGGTTCGACTCTTTTTTGACTCTCATTCATTTTTGCCACTCGCTACTGACATTTGCAATGCTGTGATGTAATTTGCATAATCTAGAGGTAACTACTGGTAAATATTGAGTTTGTATGTGACCTGTAAAAACAGAAAATCAGATAAACAGCAACATAAAAGCAGAACTACGAACAACTTAGCATGTTTTCCTCACATTTCTCACTCACTCACACTGACTTTACAATCACTCACAGTTCAACTCATCGCCTTTCTCTGCTTAAATAAGATGTTTTTTAGTCCGTTTGATGACTGAATTCTTTGTGGTTTAACAGTAAAAACGTTCTGCATCTCCAACTGCCGTTAGCAAACAAGCTAGCTGGAGTCTGCACCGTTCCCGTGACAACCGAAAACCGGTAGTTTGAAATTTCTGCCAAACAAACACTAAAAATGAGTCTAAAAAAGCTAATAAACACATTTTATTAGGTGTTCTTTTTAAACCTTAGCCACTCAGACAATATATTGAAGACATTTTTCAGATAAAACAAAGTCTGTGCTGTTTAACTGTTTTAGCACAAACATGATGTCTGGCAGAAGTGTAGGCTACCGTTCCTCATGTTCTGAGCAGTTTCCTCTTTGCAGCAGAAGTGTTATGTGGGTGTTCTTTAAGCAGTTTCAGTTGGTCAAAAGTCTGTTTAGAGAAGTAAGACTGATCGCAATTCTGCTAAAAAGGACAACTTTGGCTATGATGTCTTGATTTGACATATGGCAATCTGGGAACTATTACAATTGCATTTTTTTTTCCTGATAGTGATTGATCTTTTTTTTTGTTAACTTTTTAGTTGGAAATAATTAAACTTAGTGTTTTCCGCCAAAACTTTATGATAAATGCAGCACTTTGTGAAAATTGGTCCACAGAGTACTCTTTGAATCAAGTAAAAAGAATTTTAGTCCTAATCAGGAGCAGAATGCAGCGTTCTGATTGGTTGAACTTGGGTGGCCTCTCCAGTTTCACTTTAACTGGATTTAAGTCAGAATTGCAATTAAAACTTAATACATATTGATATTAACAATGCATTGAAGGATTTATAAGAAAACGTCAGATTTGAAACCTAAATTGTGTTTGCATTGTGAAAATCACCTACCCACCTTTAATTAAAAAACAAATAATGTTTTATTATGAACATAAACAAAACAAAACATAAAGCTTTTAATATGTTCCATTTAATGAAAAATAAATTACATACATTAATTGATTATTTAAATTTTGACATATTGATAACATTTTTGGTTTGATTTTACTTGGCTTTTACAAAAACAAAATGAGTTTATGACCATAGATGAAGTTCAGTATGTTCCATTTCACAGAAAAAAATTATATAAAACACATCAATATTTCGTCTCAAAGATTGACTTCTGCTCCAAAACCACGTTTTTACTGACAAAGAATTGATTGTCAATCTTTAGATTCAAAATCACCAGCTAAATAAGAGTATTCCACTTAACTAAATTACAATGCCTCATTTTTCGATTAATTGCCCAGCTCAAGTGCATATAACTACACTTTTCATTAAAATGCAGTGAACAATATTATTTATTAAAGATTCCCCAGTTTGATCATTTTGCTGACACGACAGTCGCGGCCCCTTTCGTACCGGAAAACCCGATTCGTCCGGAAGTTCCTTTTTAGGTCAACTAGGCATGCGCAGACCGAAATTACGTCTTTTAAACACATTATTTGTAACTGTACAGTTCATATTATTTATTTATATTGACATTTATGAATGTATCTTGCAAAAGTTTGCCAATAGAAAGCACAAAACGGCACATTTATTTATCCCCAATTTCGAGCTAGCAGATAGCAGCCGGAACTAGCTTAATCAGGCATTTACGGCTTTAAAAGGTAAAAATCTCATTTTACAATCATTTGCTTTGTTGAAATCTGTAAGGGAATTTTGTGTTTAACAGTTTATTTTCGTCTGTGTTTAATTAAAATTTCAATACGAATAAAAACAATGTAAAGAAGTAAAGCTTCCGGTACGAAAGGGAACAGACATTGCTAGAAGTATTTTCAAACTGTTACCTAGCAACCAAAACCAAACAGAGACCAACATGTGTTTGGATTACACAATAGTTTAGGATTTGGCAAATAACAATGTCTGATAACAGTTTTATGACTGTTGAATGATTATTCAAGCCAGGCTTGTCCAAACTACGACCCTCAAGTCAGTTAGCCTGTTTATGTTCAAAATCACAAACTTCTGTACTTATGAGCATTTCCTGTTCAGTTCATTTCTGTGAGGATTTCACCATAACAGTCTAAAATGAATAAATACTCGGAAAATTAGACAGTGAACACTGAGTTAAGTCTCAGAAAACATGTAAAAGACTTTAGCAGGAGAAAACTCAACTACAAGAAACATGTTTGTGTCTAAATGCTAACGAAAGCTAACAGGAAATGCTCATAAGTACAGGAGTTAGCTGTTGTGAACATAAACAAGCCAACTGTGCACAGAGGCTTTTGTTTCAAATTAAAACTGCACAATTAAACTACAAATGCTAATTGATTGAAAATGAAATTTGTAGCTCAAACATGTAAAATAGCTTACATATTTGATTAAAATGTCTTTTCACCGACATTTAATTTAGTCAATCTCATGAACATGCTTACAATGTGAACAGAATCCAATGACTAAAATTAAAACTACAAATCAAACTGCAATTCCAAAACTGGCCAGAAAAAATGCACATAGATATTTTCCCCTAATTTAAATAACTTTGATAAACGTGTTGTGTTCTGCTAAATACATACAGTTCCTATGTTTGAATGATCCACTGTGTCGTCTGTGGTCGTTTGTCCTGTGCATGTTCCAGGAAGTGGATTTGGATTTCACTTTTATTTGTCCGATTATTTTCACAAACAGCCAAAGGGACTGTCCCAGTAAACAAAGTCGTAAGTGGAAAAAACACCTGACACTTGTCACATGGGCTTTAATGTACACAGGGCCTTAAAATGTCTGAAATTGTACTAAAATATCAGAACAAAAACAAATATTTAAGAGCGATAAAGGCTGCAGTTTTTTCCATTGTAAAAGTTGTTACCAAACACTGGTTCTGTTGTGTTTTTGACAGTTTTACAGCAGCTTGTTCATGTCAAAAATGCACTTAAAGGGACATGTTTCCGCCACAAATGATGCAAACTGAACTATTGCTGCAACAGGGTTTGTGCACGGTCTTAAAAAGCAAAACAACAACAAATTTAACGCCTTTAAAGTCTTAAGTTTGCTGTTGAAGTCTTACAAACTTATATTTCCTCAATGAAGAAATTTCTATCAGCTTTCCCGATCTATTTCACACTGCTGCAGCTTTGTTTGTTCAATAATATAACAATATAACATAACGGTGTGTTCCTTCTCCTGTTATCTGATTGATGGAATCTGTGGAATGCTCTGTTGTCGTATAAATTGGATTCTTTTCTGTTAATTCATTAGATTTTTCATATTTGTGGTGTAAATATCACATTCTAACATAAGAAGCCTGTGGAAAAGAAGCAGTGTTGTGAAATACTATAGGTCACGACTCACAAATAGGTCTTAATTTGTATGTTTTGTGATCTTAAAGCTAGCTATAGTTAGATTTTTTTTGTTTTGTAAAATGGCTACTGATATATAGCCAGGCTGGTGCCACTTAGTCCCTCTACTCAATTTAATTTCACTTCAGCTCTAGGTCTGGTATCACAAGACTGCAAGTGGTTCCCAAAAAGCAGGAAGTACGGTCGTCCAATCAGCGAACAGGAGCAGTGTTTTAGCTAGAATCAGCCCGAGTTGAAATAACAGACAGTATGAGTTCTCCTCCTTTGGCCTTGTGTAAAATATTAACTTAGAATATGATATTGTCGCTTTTAATCTCACAGAAACAGCAACAATCACTGACACGCATGTTTATAATGCTTTACTTCCTGGACGACAAAAAGACCAAAAAGTCACAATTGGTCAAATAAAAAAAGTCCCCACCTCCTGTGACGCAAACAAACCCCAATGATGCGATGTCAGACAGTTTCTACAAATGAAATGAAGCCGGCTGATGTATCAGGCTAATTTCTTTTTTTTTTTTTCGGCCAAAGAAAAACCCATATCAATCGACCTCTACTTAAAACAGTCTTAAAGTGATTATTCTTTTGATTAATCAATTAGTTGTTTAGAGCAGAGGAGTCAAGATTTTTGCAAAATTTGAGCTTAGGTACCCTGGCAAAATGTACCATCTTAAAAAAGATAACAAGTTCATAAGTGATTTGACTGTATTAAAGGGAACCCTAAATATGAAGACAAATATGACTAAAACACTAGTACTGGTCATGCTTATTAAAATAAATTACAAACAAATATATAACTGCTTACTATTTTTTATTAGTCATTGTTTATGTTGTTTTCAAGCCACTGGGAGCCGCCATTTTGGTTGATGACATAAAATAGTGTTTCCATGGTTACTCCTACATTTTCATCTGTGAACAGTTGCCACAAAAACACCACTGACAGTGTCCAGTTATTGCCTCTTCCTCTTGATTATCTTCAGTTTTACTAATTCCACATAATCGTTCTGTATTTGGCTTTGCTCCGCTCAAACTGACAAGGTTTAACCCAGGAATTCATGTTGCTTAGTTACCTGCTACTGCCTGTTACCTTGACAACACTATTTATTATGTCATAACTGCAGCAAAATGGCCGCCTCCATGTCATTTCTTTAAAACACTATTTTAATAAAACTACAAATACTTACATGGTGTTTGTCCTGTATTTATGTAAGTGATGATATTAAAAAATGTTTTAGGATAAACATGTGATTATATCCAGGGTTCGCTTTAAGAAATACCTTGCCAATGAAACAAGCATAAAATATGTAGTTTTATATGAAAGAAGAAAATTATAAACATTTCTCACTTGAAAATAGGAAAAAAATGACTTGTTCTTGTAAAGGAATGTTGAGAAGGAAAATTTATTCCTAAAATGTAGATAAATTAGACTTGACTCAAGCACTTTTCTTCCATAATTAATTATTCATTTTAACGTTGAGAGGTTCTCGAGTTATAGGTTTATCACAAAAACACCAAACACAATTTTCATTGTTCATCATCATCATTGTTGTTCATTCAAGGTTTTCTCATCTCAGGATATAAAAAAAAACTTAACAATTATTCGATTATTAAATTAGTTGACAATTATTTAAGTAATCGATTAGTTGCAATTAGTCGATTAACTTGTTGCAGCCCCAGAATCGTCAATTATGTTGTCGATTTTTTTGTGTGTCATTTTTATTTTGTCTTCTTAGCTAAATTTAATCAAAAATATGAGGAAATGGATTGTGATGACAGTTTTTCCCAGATGGCCCAGCCCAAACGAAACATGACGCACGCTGGATAGATAAATATTTGTCTAAACTAGAAAGTCTGTTTGCCATCTTGAATTGAATTACGCAAGTCTCAAAATTTGACTTGAATAATTGTGCAGGAACCCAGGGATGTAAAGTTTATTAGATTGATCGGCAAATGTGAACAAAAGTATAATAATTGTATGACACGGTGGCGCAGCGGTTAGCGCTCTGGCCTCATAGCAAGAAGGTCCTGGGTTCGACCCCGGGCCGCCCGGGCCTTTCTATGTGGAGTTTGCATGTTCTCCCCGTGTCTGCGTAGGTTTCCTCCGGGTACTCCGGTTTCCTCCTACAACTAAAAACATGTCCATTAATGCCTCCCCTGACCCTTCCCCCAAAGGGTCAGGGGAGGCAAAAGAGATTCTAAATCTCAGTGGGACTTCCCTGGTTAAATAAAGGTCAATTAAATTAGTACCAGTTTCCGAAGCAAAAGTAAGTCTTTTAGTTCATTTTATAGAAGCTAAGCGTGGGTATTATAATGATTACAGTATTAGCATTGGCTAGTTTAAAAAAAAAACACAATTTTTTTGTTTATGTTTTGTACTATAATAAAAAATAAATGATTTTTTTTAAGACAATTTTAGAAGCAGAAGTAAGTCTTTAATACTGTACAATTATATAATGGGACTGCAGCTAAGCATTATTTTGGTAATTCCTGTTATTTTTTTTTCAATTAATCGATATGTTTTATGTTTCAAAAAGCTGCTCAATATGACAATGTTTTATTATTTTGTTCAAAACTGGTAAAACAAAAGTTTAGGAAAGTTAAATTTCCTGACTTCTGAACACATTATCTTGGTTTAAGTGGATTTTGTCAGTTCTTTCTTGATTTAGGTTACATTACGTACAATTTCTTCAAGTTTAAAGATAATTTCTAAAAAGAACAAGATGTGTTTTGTTTTTTTTTAGCACAAAATGTTCAGCCTGATATCAACTGATACCAGTGTAGAGACTGAAAATAGCTTTTTTCTTCTCAAAAACTCACTGATTGTGTCAGAAAATGTGTCACATGTTGCCATTTATTGTGTAAATAACAACCTCACAACTTTATGTAAGCAAAATCTCAAACATTGTGAGCTGTTCTGGGTCAGTAAATAGTCTTATTTTTGTTTATTTAAAGGTGCACAGTGTAGCTTTCTGCAGGGGAAAAGTAAACTACACAAATCAATAGAGTTAAAGTGTTAAAACCAGGAAATTCTGAATGGGTCTAAATACATTTTATGACGTAATGTGAAAAATACAGCTACAGCAATCTCTTTTCTATAGAAACAAACACTGAGCGAGCCTCCTCCAGGTCAAATAATAGTTAATTTTGTAATCACACAAGCTCACTCAAAGTAAAGACATAGATTTTTATTATTTATTTATTGCAACAAAGAAATCTTAATGTCAAAAACATGCTTTTATTCACCTTTTACAGGCACAAACAGGATATTGGCTGAACAGATATAATGAGACAGCTGCTCAATCCAGTGAAATGTCATAGATCTGCACTAGTTCTTTCCCAGTATCAGATCACGGTTTTCACTCGACAGGCTTTGGAGTGTGTGTGTAGTAACTTTACAATTATTTAATTGTAAGTGGTTCATCTATATTCACCTAATTCTGTCCTGCCTACTTTTCTTGGAAGTGTACTTGTTGTTTAGCTGGTGTTATTTTAACTATTCATTGACATTGCATAAAGCTAAACAGGAAGTGCCAGGAAAAGTGAGCGGGGCGAAATAAGGTGAATGGAGCTGATGAAGCGACATCAAAAAACAATGGTTGCCATGGAAATAATGACAAATCTGCCATGTTTGTTGGCAGGTTTGCAAAACTTCCATCTAAATGTTTTTGTAATATTATGCTGTGTTTCAGGCAACTTGGAACTGGGATATTTCCCAGTTGAAAAATACCAGTTCCCAGTTCAGAGTGTTCCAACTGGATAAACGTATGTGTAAACATTATGACTAATGCTAACCTTTAGGCCAGGGGTATCAAACTCAAACGGTGCTGGGGCCGAAATAAGTCAAACTTGGGGCCTCATTTTAAAATACTAGGCTCACTATGTTATATTCTAAATAAATAACATTATAGACCATATAAAGCCTGATGTTGCTCATATTCTAGTATGTCAACAACCATTGTTTTACATTTTACATCGTAGACACACAAGTGGTAAAGTAAATTAAAGTGGTACTTTGCAACCAGGGTCCAACTGTTCTGTCCTGAAATATTAGAAATCATCCTGGGGGCCATATGAAGTAATCTGGAGAGCTGCATTTGGCCCCCGGGCCGCCAGTTTGAGACCCCTGATTTAGGCTAAACAAAAGTAACATTAAATACCCATAATCAATGTTTGCATTGTTTTGTGGCAGTTAAACTCCCAGATTCATTTATTGTGGTGATTGTTTATCTTGTATGTGAAGTGGGAATTCTTCGACCAGGTCCCAGTTCACAAGTGGTATTTACCAGCTTGAGCAGTGTTCCAGTGCATTTTAACAAGTGGGATGGTGGGAAATATCTCAGTTCCCAGTTGCCTGGATCGCACCATTAGTTTTCTCTGTGCACGGAACATCAGTTGGCTTGTTTAAATTCAAAATTGCTATTCTGAATATTTATCATTTAGACCAGGGGTGGCGAACTCTTGGCCAATCTGAGTGGCTCATTCAGAAACATTTGCACCTCCAGGCGCTCTTTGTTTTTCTCTTTCCTTCTAAAGCAACAAACTACATTCAACTGTAGAGTCAAAGCAGATCTATTTAGCAGACAGTTTGTTTCTTTTGAGAGGCATTTTGAATTCCCAGTGATATTCTGTGAAACTGCAGCTTCATAATGATTCTAATCTTGTGCATTTTATCTTATCTCCTGTGTTATCTCCATGGAAAAAAGGTCAAAATTATCACAGTGAACTAAACCATGCAAAAATATCAGCAGCGCAAAACGGTGCAGCACGGAAATATTTAAAACTTTTGGCCTCCGACTAGTTAGCCACCCCTGATTTAAACACACAACTTACTGTTCACTGTCGAAACCCCACAGAAATGAACTGAACAGGAACAGAAGCTACAAACAAGCCAACTGACGTCCTGTGCACAGAGCCGATTTTCATTGAGAAAGTTTGAGAAAAAATGACAATGCTAAACAATGAAAGATTTCATATTTTGTGAATTGTGAACCTTGCAATGACTAAAATTCAACATTGTGACATCTCTTCGTTGTACAGACAGCTGCATATTTGTTGTAATTTCACTGTTTTAGGCTTATGAGGACCTCTTTTCAGAATGTTAGACAATTGAAAACGTGTATTTTGTTCCAGAGTCAACCTCATGTGACGTCCAAAGCAGTGTCCAGGTACTTGGAGCCTCATTCTGTCCTCTCCACAGCAGCGTCCACGACCTGCTGAACTAATCAAGCATGATCCACTGCAATAACTCCTAATCTCAAACTCCTGTAATCGTTTCACATCCTTTCCTCAAACAAACTGGGGTCGAGTTGCAAGGGGCGGTCTTCTTCTACTGACAAAATATGAGCACTTCTGTATTTTCTAAAAAGTTGTTGATTGTGGTAAATTCTGCGAACCCGGTTAAAGGAAGAAGGCCTGACCTCCAGATCATGTGATTTTTCTCGGACAGGACGTGATTGCAACATGTTTCCTCGTCCTTTCTATTTCTGTCTTTTCTCTCAGATTGATTTATAAACACGCACTGGTGGCGGCTGCTGAAGTGCATTCTTAATTTGCTTGATTAGATAGATGTTTGAAGCTTTTCTGATTCAGGCTTGTTTCCATGGCGATGTCTTGCATTACACCCACTAAGAAATACAGCACTTTGCAAAACATCCAAATGCTTTACTTATTCAAAATTAACTCAGTGCTAAGTGAACAAAAAGAAGTGCCTGCTCTCTAAATTTCTATTCCCGGTTATGACAAAAATGGAAAGTTTACGGTTTAAATAAGCTAAGTAAACAATCATAATTTTAGGCCCTGTCCACATGAAGAACAAATCGCATAAACGTGGCGCTGTTTTAGTATTTGTGAGTGCACACACGAATCAGTAAACCAGCCTGAAGCCACTTGTAACTGACCAGAGTGAGGCGCTGTGACACTGACACAGAAAGTCACAAAACTAGAAGAAGTCTTGACACTGACACAGAAAAGTTGCTGAATGTAAACAGAAACTTAGAGGATAATTCTTTTAAACAAACATTCTGAATGAACAACGTAGATCTAAAACACAGAAAGTGGATTTATGCTTCTGATGTTTTTAGGATATTTTGACAAAGCTTCAAAACGGATTTAAAGGAGACCTATTGTGATTTTTGTGTATGTTTAGGAAGAAACTATGGCATATCAATAATTCACATTTTGTTCATTGTAAAACACAAAAACTATCCAAAACACCTTAGAAATGGAAAGCGGTCCTTTGACTTCCTGTTCAAAACTATTTTACTGATAAGCCCCGCCTTTTTGTTGTGAAATTTAATACGCCACAGATAATAAATTACTATTTTATGTTATTGGAAAGTGAAAATATGACCATTCTGAGTCCTACGTGTTTTTCTCAAAGTTTGAATTTTTTAGTAATTGCAAGTAAATAAAGAATAGTGGGTGGGGATAGATAGTAGGTGAAGATTAAATCTGTAAAAACATGGTTCAAAATGTAGGTGATTCTATTAGTTTGACAGTTCATATTTCCGTCTTTCCAGTCAGTTCTTGTCGGTCTAAAACAGTCAGACTTTTAAGGAATAAATTGTTCTGAGTCACATAAAAACAAGATTATGTTATCAATTTGATAGATAATAAAAGAAAGAAAAATGCTGACATCATATAAACAGTCGTGATAAGAGTCTGCAACCACATATTCTCCATAAAGACATTGCTTTACCCATTCACCTTATTCTGCCCTGCCCACTTTTCTTTACAATGCACTTCCGGCCTAGCTGCAGTTAGCTTAAATTACAATCAAACGTTTGATCACGTTATTCATCGCCATGTCTTTGTATCTATATTTGGCACAATATGTCCTCTTAAGTTTACATTTGCAGTTGTAGTTGTTGAGCAGTGAGTGATAAAACTGAAAACATACACTGTTCTTCCACGTTCCCTCAGATGCCGTATATTTGAATCCTCAACTCCTGTAGAGTTCAGTCGCTGGGGTTATTTTACATTAACAAAGCTAAACAGGAAGCGCACTGCCAAGAAAAGAGAGACTGGACAGAATAAGGTGATTAAAATGCTACAATGTATGGGTTTGAGGCCACATTAAAAGTAGGGCTGTAGTCGACCAAACAAATTCTTGATCGACTAAAGGTATGTCCCATCGACCGATTAATCGACTAAAAATGGGGCGTGGCTAAAGCTCTAAAAGTGTGTTCTGTTCTATATTTATCTGACCCAAATGAAAAGACTAAAATCCACACACAAAAAAACCACACACACACACAAAATGAATGGGAAACATAGCATTTATATAAGATTAGACTAATAATTCAGTCCCAAATTCTCAACTAAATCATTGCTTTTTGTCCTGTTCTATATAAACCTCTTAATCTATTTAAAAGAATTAGTTCACAAATACAAATTTTGGTCGACTAAGATGCCATCGACCGATAATCGACTAAACAACAACTAGTTAAAAGTCAGATATGTGCAGAGGCAGGCACTTTCAAAAAGAACTTTATATTCTAAAATGTTTAATATCGTACCAGAATAAGCATTTTCGTCACCACAGAGTCAGGCAGGGGGCGGAGTCTATGCCAGAAAAGTGACATCGAGCACCTTTACGAAAAATATCTTGAGTAAGCACAAGATGGTTTGCAAAAGAGGACAAATCTGTTGACCGGACAAAACATTTTTAGAGTGCGGGCATTTATTTCGCAACCAATCCGAGAAGCTTCTTTAGTTTGTCTGAGCGAAACGCGATGAATCACTGCCTCAGATTTGTCTTAAGGAGGAGCTAGCTACTCTTCTTGTACAGTCTGTTCAGTTTGTTGAGCTCTGTGTGAGGCGTGAGCTGTCACCTGAGTCATTTTAGCATAATCGTTCCTGGCTCTAAACTTGTCATAGTCATGTCTCTCTCTCTTCTGTTAGCAGCTGTTAGCCAACGACAGATTCTGGAAGCAAATGAGGTTTTATTTCTGTGAGTTTTTAGCCATGTTAGATAGTTTGTTATCGCATCAAAAGCATCTCAGAGTTTGTGTTGTGTTTCACTCACACACGTCTGAGTAATTCTGCTTTTTTGCTGTGCATCTGCGAAACTCAAACCGCCCTGTTCCACCTGTTGAGATCATAAAAGGCGCTACACCCGATTTCAGACTGTAAGCCAAAAGAAACATTTGGTTATTCACCACAATGTGTTCTAAAGCGTTCTCACAACTTCTAAAAGCTAAGAGAAGTCAGATGCTAACAACATAAACAGACATTCTTCTGATTTTAGTGAACAATCAATCTATTATTAGAGTTATTATTTGAATCACTGTTTTGATGACTTGATAAAAGAAATCTAACTTGGGACTTGACTTGGTGCTCTTTGACTAAATTTCTCTCAATCTCTTCTTCAGTTGTGTAATTTTACATTCACAAAGTGGAACGTGATCCTCTCATGAGCAACGTGATCATGACATTGCAAAAATAGAAACGGTATTTGATAATTTGCCAGATATGAAAAGACTTAAAGGAGACCTATTGTGTTTTTTTTTAATATTTAATAAGAAACTAGAACATGTGCAGATCATTAAGTTACCTTTTGTTCATTGCAAAACACAAAGTTGATCTAAAACAACTTAAAAATAACAACAGCTGTACTGACTTCCTGTTCAAAACTGCAGAACTGATAAGCTGATAAGCTCTTCATTTTAAACGTAACTGAAAAAGCAACAGATTTTTAAAAAATTTTTGTTGTTGTTGGAAAGTGGCTATGGGACAGTTTTGAACCATTTATGCTTCATTTGGAGTATTAATCTTTTGAATTATAACACGTAAATACAGACAAGAGGGAGGGGATAGGTGGTAGGTGAGAACAAGGATTTCTGAGCACTTGAGCTCCAGCTGAAGAACAATACAAGATTACTCAAACATGCAGCAATCATTTCAAATATAACTTTGAGTAAACTAATGATGAAGGTTAAAAACTTAGAAAAGTTAATTTGACATAATAGGTCCCCTTTAAAGCAGAACTAAGTAACTGTAGAGGTGGTGCTCCCCCCACAACCCTCCTGTGTAATTAAACGAGCCAATTGAATTGAAACTTATTATTATTTATTTATTTTCCAGTTTTTATGTAACTTTGAAATAAGGCAGAAAAACACATCTAAACACATTTTACACTGCTAAATAAAAATCAAAGAGCCAGGGTTTCTCAAAACAAAAATTCGGGTCGGGAATGTGTTGGGAAGGGGGAGGAAGGTTACAATTGCCATAGTTTCTGCCGGAAACAGCAAAGAGAGTCCACACTTGCTTCAAATGCTCCAAACACACATGCAACCATCATCACAGAGACTTACAAAGACATTTAACAAGGTAAACACTTTGACTTTAGCTTCAAAACTAAAATTAGATGACTTGGACTCGACTTGGGACTTGTGTCGGACTTGAAACTTCATTGAGTCTTAAAATGTTTGTATTTTGGTTGAACAGATGCTGAGTTGCTGTATAAATTGCATTCTTTAATGTATTCACTTTTCCATGATTGTAGCAGAATATAAAATTATATCTTAAGAAGCTTTCTGGAAAAGAAGCAGCATTGTGAAAAACTATAGGTCGCAACTCTTGAATAAGTCTTAATTTTTATGTTTTGTGGTCTTAAAAAGTCTTACATTTTAGCTCTCAATCACTGCAGAAACCATGTTTACATAACAATGCATTATAAAACTCTAACATATTTTTTTTTACCTTTTGTTCAGTTTAGAAAACCACAAAATGTCTCCAAGATGGACACAGTGTAAACTATGCTAAAACAGCAGCTGTAGCTCTAAGTTAGGCAAATCCAAGTCTGAAAACATTCAAATGAGTCTTGTGAAGGTGTGCGGAGTTTAAAAACACAGTGTAGCACTTCCTGTATGCTGTTTTATGAGATTACAAGGTGGAACACAGTGCTTTCGGTTTCAAAGCCTGTTTAGCCCACTTGGCGCAGGTTGTACACTTTGTAGCTTTAGCACAACTATGCTAGAGTTGGCCAATATTACATCTTTGTGTTTCTCAATATATCTCATAAAGGTTTGCCAACAGAAAGCCCAGTGCCACACTTACAGTAGGCCTATATATTGCTATTCAATCTAACACTTAAGAGTCAGAGCTAGCTTACTTAAACTTGCTATTCTTGATACTTGATTCCTAAAAAAAGGTAAAGAAACCATAAATTGAATTTACACATTTTACTCACCTTTCTATTGCATTTTGAGGCTACAAATGTTCGTCAATGTGTTTTAAGCTTTTTTCACAGCTGTTAGGAGTGAGACGTGCTGATACGCTAATGGTAGTTACAGGGTTCGTACAGATAGTATTTTATGATTTTCCATGACTTTTCCATGACTTTTCCAAAACAATTGTCAACATTTCCATGACCGATTCACGCGACTTACAGGTATGTGTCCAAAAATTGAAGGCCTCTGTCTACAGCAGCCTGGGCTTCAGGTGGACCTGAGCAGAGCCACAGACTGATCTCCTCCAGACCTCGTCACATTGATAAAGTAACTCATGTAAAAGAACACACAGCCAAATATAAATGCATAGAAATGCGCAAACTCTTCAGAAATCTAAGATTTCTTTTTAAAATATCATTGTTTGTAATAAACTTGTGTAATATTCAAATTTTTTGAAACACTGATTTTTTCATTTCTACCCTCTTAAGCCAGAACAATCCAAATTTTCCCAAATAAAGGCTTGAATTATTTCACTTCATGTGTCACAAATCTAAATTAAGCAATGGTTTCACTTTCAGAATCTATTTACAAAAATATTGAACTTTTTCTTGATATTCAAATTTTTTGACACATACCTGTATTCACACGTCAATTAAATATTTAAATATCTGTTTTCATAAACTTAAGTCCTAAATATATTAATTTCTCAGATTTATAAACTCACATAACAAATGACAATGTTTTAAGCTTGATTCAGTTACAATCAGAGGTTACGCTAGACTTTTTTTGTGCCGGTCACTTTGACCGGCGGGGTCTGGAAATTCCGGTCAATTAGGAGAACAACCGGTCACATATTATTGTCTTATGCAAACAACAGCACGTGAATTTTGGCAGTAACCTACGTGCTTTCGCCTGCATAACAGTATCTATTTTAAAGCGAAAATTGGTCGTTGTTAATGAGGTGTCTTTAACTTTTACTTATCATAATGATGACACGCGCTTTGATTCGCGCCCGTCTGCGGACTGAACCAGAGCATTAGTCCGCGTGATCCCCCGTGTGTTTGAGCCAGGAGCCCGGGACAACGCACGCGCTGGACCCGGGCCAAGATCAACCCCGTGTGTCTGAGACGAAAGCCCGGAGCGCATCGGGACCACGCAGCCCACTTTTAAACCGAAGATTTCTGAGTTCAGCGCGAGGTTTTAATGATAGGCTTCACGTATAAAGTGTTGTACCTGTTTGTCTCCAGCGGCAACACGTCTGTTTCGCTGACGCTGATCAGCAAATCTTCAAGAGAGACGCGTGCCTTCCCCCGTCTGCCTCTATACTTTCCCTTTTTTTTTCTCCACTTCATAAACGACGCACTTGCATTACATGCACAAATTCTCTTCACTTGGCGTATTAAGCCACTGTATTCACACGCGAGTAAAACATTTTGTTTTGAGCTGAGAAGAAAAAAAGCATGGTCTACGCAGCACTACGAGCAAGCGCTCGTTTCTCTGAGCACCTGTCAATCATCTGCGAGCAGCGCCAGGCCACGTGTAGGCTATCAGCGCGAGCCTCGTTTTCTGAACCCGATCAGCGCCAGCACTGACCACAGAACAAACTAATGTGGAATTATCATGAAATAGTCTACAGTAAATCATGTATTATTCCTCATTTTTCTTCGACTTTTTATTTTTTCGCCTATTATTTCTGCCGGTCAAGCTGACCGGGGACGTCTATTTTTTCCGGTCAACGGCACATTTTACCGGCCAAAGACCGGCAGGTGCCGGCTAACGTAATCTCTGGTTACAATACAGCCCAATTACAACAGGAACTCTATTTAGCTCATGCTTTTTCCATGTCCAAACCAAACAAGAGTGGGACTGTGTCAAAGAAAATTATCCCAACTTGAAGTATTATTCAGGGCTCCAGACTAACTTTTTTGGGAACCATCCTAAATTTCTTCTCATATAGCCTCATTGGCTAGATATTTAAACATTTTAATAAAAATATAGCTGTAAGATATGAAAGTATGTAATTTGTGACGTAATTTCAGTGATTTTCCTTTAATAAAGCTACAGTTTATAGAACCCTTCTAAATAAGGCTTTAATTAATTAATTGTTTGTCCATTTTGACATTTCTGTGACATCTTTATACCTAAATAAAACGATTTGAAAAAAAATGTGTGGTTATCCACTTAACTTACTTAATCTAGAGTCCTAAATAAAAACATTTCATTTGTATTTGACAGCAGCCTAGAGAGACAGAGTTTATATTTGTGCTCTGTGCTTGTATGACAGAGGCAGGTTAAAGCAGGTGGAATACAACAACAGCAGCACATCAGATTAGCTCTGTTAGCATCATAGTTTAGCATGTTAACTTTTACTCAAACTGCCTTCAGTGTGGACACGATGTGGAGTTAGTGTATAAGAGTTTTAGCGCATTTAGTGACAAATCTGCTGCTCAAATGAGTCGCACGAAGCCATTTGACAACTCGGAAAAAGTTTAGATAGAAGCTAACATCGCATTGGGCTAGCGGTACCGCGTGTGCTCGCGCGTAATGCCTTTTCTTAAAAACATGAATGTGAACAAAATTTGATGAATCCCGGATAATTATCCCCGTGAACCACAGGCGTGGAGCGCTTAGGGCCAAAGGACAGGAGTGGACAGGACACGCACAGCAGCTGCACTAGCATCAGCGTCCTCCCCTGCTCCACTCAGCTGTGGAGGAGAGAGACGCAGCAGGCTGAAGTGAGCGAGGCTTACCGACTTAAAATTAGTATTTCGGGGATAGTCTCGAACCCTGTTTATTGTAATTTTCCAAAACTTTTCCAAACCCAGTAAAATTCCAAAACTTTTCCAGGGCCTGGAAATTGGATTTTCATTTTCCATGACTTTTCCAGGTTTTCCATGACTGTACGAACCCTGTAGTTAGCCACAATGCTAACAACAACAGACAAACTTAGCAGCAAAGCGTGAACAAACGGGACATTATAGAGTTATGCACTATTGTCTTTCCGGTCTCAGATTGATATAGGCCGCTACATCCGGTGGCGTGGTTGCTATAGTGACAAAGTTGTTTATTCCAACAGCGATGGACATCACACAAGGTTTTTTGTACAAGTCCTAAAGCAATCCTCTTAGAAAAAAAAAGTTTTCTTTTATCATCTGACGCAGCGACGGCTGTAACAGCAGGAAAAGTGCCGCTTCTGAACCAGCTTTTCCTTATAAAACCTCCGTATGTGGGCGGAGCTCACATACTTTTACAATTTTTCTTTATGAAAACACTGCTGTTTCAGCCGTCGCTGTGTCTACAACAGATGACAAAAGAGAACTTTTTTTCTAAGAGGACTGCTTCAAGACTCGTCTGATGTCCATCGTCATTGGAGTAAACAACTTTGTCACTATGGCAACCACGCCACCGGATGTAGTGGCCTATGTTAATCTGAGACAAGAAAGATGTTGGTGCATATAACCCCTATTAGATGGAGACAGGACATTGCAGTTATTTTATTGTAAAAAAATTAAGTAGTCCCTTTAAGTTACTTTTATTGATTAAAAAAATGTGGGTAGTCCCTTTTACTTCCAACAGCAAATCTACAGTAATAAATTGTCAGTGGAGAGGTAAAGTGCAAAGCAAATAATACAAAATATATTTTAAAAGAAAAAGGATTACAGATAAAGCTCTTTCAGTCGTATGCACAGACAAATGTTTTGAGTCTAAATATGAACAGTTTGGTACAAAAGGAACAAAGGGTTCTACAGACTGGCCAACTGACTCAACATGAAGGATTAGTTTGTTATTTGGTTAGTTTGGTGTGAGTTTGATGTGTGTCATTTGTGCGAATGAAACAAAACGCAACTCCAGAGATGTTTCTAATGAGAAAAGTACATTAGAACATAGTTAAAAATTAAAGTAATGTAGGCATTTGAAGCTTGTTGCACACTAGAAGTTTGAACATTTTCTGCAGTTTTAAAGCGTCTCAAAAAGCAGGCGACGTTCATAAGGACTTCTGCAAATGTTTGTCTTGTCATTACCTGATTTGGAATGTGGTTCTTCGCACGTCCTTAAAAGTAGGTTATATAATTGTCGGCCTATTTAAAGACCGGTATTTAATTCTTACAAAAACAGTGCACGGCAGTTTATCATTATCAAAGTTTGCAGTTTTACATCTGAGGTCAGACTTCACTCAGCTCTGCTCCATTTTCCAGTTTGTCAGCTTTTTAAAGGTTCAGTTTTAACTTTGAACAAGTATTTATCAGAAAAATTGTTTGAGAGTAAATTGAACCAAACTTCAGTGCTTGCGTCAACATATCTGGACCTCAACATAAAATAACATGTCTTCCAGTTGCAGAATATTTCTAAATGCCCTTTTATTTTCCTACAATCGAGATCTGACGTTTTCTGGTTGCTTTGCTTCTCATAACATGTTGGACTATTATACAATCGTAGTAAAGGAGTTTTCGCACATGAAAGTACCAAGAACTAGTCCCAACATTCCTCCAGTCCCTGTCTAGTCAGAGGAACTATCCTGTCCCCTTGTTTGTGTTCACACAGCAACAGTTAGCTAGCTTTAACATTAGCATCTGTATAATCTGGAACATTTAATTAAGTCATTAAGTGGCGTTAGGGAAAACAAAAATAGTCGTTTTTGATTTCACATAAAACTATAAAATACAAAACTTGGAAACTTCACTGAAATTAACAATAAAACAAAATTACCAGTATTCACTTGGTAATATTTCAGACTGGAGCTGTAATTGCATCAAAAGGCGGTTCCAGAAAATATTGACTCAGAGGGGTTGGATAATATTGCACGCCTACTTTTCAGGTTTTAATTTGTAAAAAATAGATCATGTATGACTGTCCTTCCACTTCACAGTTGTGTGCAACTTAGTGTTGGTCTTTCACACAAAGTTTCAGTGAAATATGTTTGATTTTTGTGGTCATAATAAGAAAAAATGTAAAAAAGCAAGGCACTGTAGATAGATAGATAGATAGATGGATAGATGGATAGATGGATCGATCTCTTTCTTAGGACAGCCTGCAGTGTATTGATTCTGTTGGAAGCAAAGAGCTCACTAGCTACTATTTACAAATTAAATTAAAATATTTTGGGAGTTACAGCTTTTAAATCAGTTTTCTTAAGGCTAAGAAAGGTTTATCTAAATGTGAATTGTAAAACATGTTTCTAAACAACGTTAATATTGTAAATGTGTTTGCGTCACCAAAAGGTTCCTGGTCTGACTGAAAGTACCTGCCCCTAAAAACATCCCAAAAGTGTGGTCCTAGTCCATAGTTCCTGCTCTGTGTTAACGCACCTAAAATGGGGGCTGGACCTAAAAAAGTACTAGAAACTGAAAAAAGTTCCTACAGTGGGAAAAGGCCTTTAGCTGATATGACTCAAACTTGGCACTGACTTAAACTGGGGAATGACAAGCTCCTCTTTCAGACACGGATAAAGCTTTCACTCATCAGATCTGTCAGATAAACTGAAGAAGCTTCTCAGATGTGCTGTGAAACGCTGTCACTCAGAACATTTTTTGGACTGAGGGTATGCACTGATACAAAGATAAGTGTGTTTATTGCTGTACTGCGCAGCTATAGGTTCCAATGCAAAAACAAACAAACACAGAAGTATTGTTTTTAAATAGAAGAAGAATGTATCTGGCGATTGTTATAGAGGTTCATTAATTAATCAGATTAAAATACTAAGACTACACCATTGTCTTGTTGGCTGAATGATTTCTTTCATGACATTTCCCCAGCATGTTCCTCAGTCTGCTTCTTGAACTAACCCACTCAGTAGTATGAATCTGCAAACCCAAGACCACACTTTAATGAGCCACATTCAGGGGTACTGTTGGATTTTTGGGATTAGTAGAAGGTACTGAGCTAGTGCCACAAAGCGAATGTCAAATAAATATGTCTTAAAGCAGAACTATATCTTATTAAATGTCTTGGTAAGTCTCCGTGATGATTATGTAGTTTTGGGGTATTTGAAGCATGTGTCAGCTCTCTCATCTGGCTCCTGCTGGAAATACGGCACTTGCAGTTTCTAAATCCTGCCCACATCTCGACCTAACAAAGTAATTTTTTAAAGCAGTGTAAAATAATGGATGTGTTTTTGCAGCCTTTTAAGATACACAAAAATTAGAAAATCAAATCATGTTTAGTTTTGATTTGATAAGATAGTGTTTTAACCCAAGAGAGCTGTATAGGAAGCACTACCACTGAAGATGCTTATGCCCCCATGCATTGACTGTGAAGCGAACTTGTTCAGGACAAGTGCGGTTTTCCGGCCATGTGCCTGTTACACCAGCTGCAGGCCATATTTGTCCAAAGTCGCGCATATTGACTTGGTTTCCCACGAGAACACTTGTATAAGGACCTGAAAACCACTTTAGTTAACTTAACGGACCTCTGAGCAGTGCAATTCTGCGAAAAGAATCCGCAAGAAGTTTATTATTACTTGAGTTCGCAGCGGTCTGATGCTGCTTTCAAGTTATTATACAAGCATTCTCGCTGGAATCTGTGCTTTGGACAAATCCAGGCCGCACTTGATTGCAGTTGGTGTACAGGTACTTTGCAAGAAACTGGAACGTGAGACACCTCTTGCTATAGGCCAGAAAAAGCTCTCCGTACAGACAGGACATTCATATTTGGCAACTCTTGACTTTTAACAAAGCTGCTATCTTACCCAAATTACGTTTTCTATCCCCACCTGTAATCCTAACCTTACCCGTCTTTGGGGTATAAATGTTGACAATTATTTACAACAAAAGTTTGGACACACCTTTTGCTTTGACTACTGCTTTGCACACTCTTGGCATTCTCTTGATGAGCTTCAAGAGGTAGTCACCTGAAACGGTCTCGAAGGAGTTCCCCGAGATTCTTCGCACTTATTGGCCTTTTTGGCTTCACTCTGCAGTCCAGCTTAGCCCAAACCATCTGGATTGGGTTCAGGTCTGGTGACTGTGGAGGCCAGTTCATCTGACAGCTCCCATCACTCTCCTTCCTGGTCATTCATGGTTTGGATGCCTTCAGTGTGAATCTACAATGTTCATAGTCATGAAAATAAAGAAACTCTTTGAATGAGAAGGTGTGTCCAAACTTTTGGTCTGTACTGTACATTAGCTAGCATAGCCACACGTGAGAGCTGACTATAAATGGGCTTCTGGTCTGTACTAAGAGGTAGTTTTGGTCTAAGCAGGGTGGGCGGTACGTGTTTGCAGCCAGACACTTTTGGAATGTCTTCTGAACTGAACCTGTCCCGTCAGTGATCACCCGGCACTAGTACTAACATTTTACTTTGTTAAACCTTTAAATTATTTGGCAGCTTAAAATGATTGGGCATGTAATTAGACAACTAAATAGACAGCAGTTTGGGCTTTTCTTCTGACATATATTTACATAAGAGTGTTGTAGAGGTTAGCACTATTTCTGAAGATGTATAGTTCTGCTTTAATGCAAATCCTTGTCAAATTCACTTGTTGTATCAAATTCCTTGTGATTGTGGTTCATAAGAGTGCATTGTCTGGGTCTGCAGATTCACCCTTCTCAACTCTCTTTTAAGAAGGCAACTGCACTAAGCATTAGCAACCTGATTCAAAACAAGTGTGTCTATGTGTTTTAATAGCATGGCTCAGTTGTACCCGCACTGTCTTTCAGGATTAGAAATGGACGATTCCCTTGAAGGCGATGAGTCTTGTGCAGGACCAAGCAGCAGCGGCAGTAACAGAAGTTCACCCGTCCCACCGCCATCACCAACACTTCACATCGAATCTGAGGAACTCCAAACCCAACCACAGTCAAAGAGAAGAAGTCGCATCAAAAACAGCTCGCGACGCATGTTTCTAGATTGTTCGTCTGATGAGGAAGAGCAAAACGGCGCCAAAGCAGATTCAGACGAACAAACAGATGTGTCAGAAGACGTTTCGTGGATGTGTCCTGTAGTGTCCGAAGAGCTTTCTGCTGATGCAATGGAAGAAAACCCAAATCCGCCACTCATTGTTAAACCTTCTTTAGGGAGACAATTTCAGGAAAAATCCAAAAAGCGCTCGGGGGTCATCCTCAGATTAAGACGCACTTTTGACCGGAAGAGAATGAGCTATCGACCCGTTTTGGATTCAGAGAAGTTGCACCTGGAATCGACGAAGCAAACGGATTCAAACCGGGAAGTGAACGGAGAGCTTACGCGACGAACGCCCGAAGTCGCCAGATGGAAGCGGACCTCCTTCTCGAACTCCTTGCGCCCCCTGAACGCCTACTCCAAAAGAAAAATGCGCTCCCTGTTGACAATCAAGTACTGCCCTTACCTTTCCACCTGCCACAGCGCCGACTACAGAAGACGCTGGGTTTTGCGGTCGGCCGTTCAGAGGGCGAGAAGGGCTATGAAAATGTACTATCCCGAGCTGGTGGGGAAAAGGATCCAACATTTGTACGAGGAAGATGACAAGTCGGAAGTGTGGTACAAGGGAGAGGTGCTCCAAGTCCACAAGGCCCACCCGAATCCGCTGAAAACCGTGTTCGAAGTCCGATACGACAGCGAGCCCGAGTGGAAGTACTACCTGGAGCTTCTCATAGACTACAAAAAGGGCTGGCTCAAAATCGACGACTAGATTGTGCTGCAAAGCGAAAGGTGTCCGATTTAAAGGTACTATGTTATGCAAATTTACTTGTGTGAGTCTTTGTTAGAATGTCGTTATTACGTCAAAAACATGCCCTTCATTCACAATTGTTTGTAAAATCCTGCTTTCTTTATCTGCAAAGTTCAAAATGGTTCGTTCCACCTTGTGATGTCATTAGGTTTTTTTTTTTTTTTTTTTTTTTTTTTTTTTTTTTTTTTTTTTTTTTTTTTTTTTTTTTTTTTTTTTTTTTTGTGGTAGTTTTCATTGCTAATTTTAGCTTCAATTAAACATGACTTGTGCTACAATAGACCTTGAATAAGATTGACTTGTTTTTTGTTTGTCGGTTTCTAGTTTGTGATTACAGAAAAGTCCTTCCAATCTTTTTTTGTTGCAACGAGCGATGAAGCCAGGTTTAAACCGAGGCTAAAACATTAGCTTCAGCTGCGAAAATAGGCTAAAATGATTCAAATTATTCCAGTGCAGGTCTGTGAAGTTTAAAACCACAGTTGGGGCACTTCCTGTATTACCACCGATGACATCACAGGCGGAACAGCCCCCCCCCCCCCCCCCCCCCCCCCCCCCCCCCCCCCCCCCCCCCCCCCCCCCCCCCCCCCCCCCCCCCCCCCCCCCCCCCCCCCCCCCCCCCCCCCCCCCCCTACTACATCCGCGGCCAGCGTGTTTTCAGGTGACAGAAGAATCTAGTCTTATTAGGTCAGGCATATTGGTGTTTTAACTGATGTGATAAGACAAACAAAACACAACCGCTAGCTCTGTTTTTTGTCAAGGAAACAACTTATAACATGGACAAAATTAGCATAATACAGACCCTTTAAGCTGGTGGACATAATGTTTTATTTATTTTTTCGAACCAATTGGCACATCACTAGTTTTTACACGTCTGAAGTTTTTAGCCTCTTGTCACAGCTATTTTTTTTTTTTTTTTTGGACAAAAGTGAAGCAGGCTTGCACACAAAGATATTCGGAGAATTCGAAGACAGGTTTCCGTAAAGTTCTGCTTTTCCAGGAAGAGAAAGAAAATTTTACTAACTTACTAGAATTGATTAACTAAATGCAAGATGAGTACTTTGAATTTACGTAAATTAGGTTAATATTTGATTAAAACGGGTTCGGTTCACATGACATTAACGGTCTACATCAGGCTTATTCAACTTAAGGCCCAGGAACCAAAAAAAAAGGCCTTTCAAAGATCTAATCTGGCCCCCAACCCATCTCCCTAATATTTCAAGTAAGCTATATTTTCTTCTTTTTGACTCTTGGTACAATTCTTGATTTGACCCTGGTGTCCAAAACATGCTTTTATTCAAGTCTCTTTCTGTCAAAAAGTTATATAATGCATCTTTAAATGAGACAAGTGAACATGAGCTTGAATTAAGTAGAATTTATCATGAGTCGCTTTTGACTGTTTTAAAAAAGGTTTCACCATGGAACAAGCACAATAACTTGCTAAACTTGGAAGAAAAAATACTTTCTCACATAAAACTGGCAAACCGTTTTTAAAGCTGTGTTACCTAATGTCACACAGGAAGTATTTAAATCTGTCGTATTACTTCCTGGTTCTCACAAATCCCTCAGCGCCTGGTAAAAAGCTGCATGCATTTTCAGCTTTGGCAGCGTTCTGGCTTGTGAACATATTTTTACAGACGGCAAAGTGAAACTGGAGTCGACCACACCCTGTCAGAGCTGCGCTGGACACTTATGAGAAATAACTCGCTGTTTTTAGATTCAGACAGCACACAGTGGTCTGATTTTGTCACAAATTACTGTTTTTTGTATATTAGTGCTGCACAGATCCAGCACTGGGATTGAGTACAAGTGTAGATCCATGAAATTTTTGGACATACCGTATCTGTTATCGGTTCATCTCCGTTGTGTCTTTAAGTGGACAATTTACTGGCTGATGTCTACCCAGGACTTTTTATAAATTTAAGGGAATTTCAAGAATAAAATACAGAAGTGAACGTCAGTGACTTGAGACGACTTCACTGCAAAAAATGAATTTCAAGACAAGCTTAAAGTTGCTTGGTTCTAGAAATTGAACCCTAATTTCAAGCATTTTGACCAATTCAACCTTTATTTAAGTGTTTTGACCCAATTTCAAGACAGTGCTTCTTATTTCGAACCAAAATATTTGCCAATGGGTTAAGAAAACTGTTCTTACCCCATTGGCAAAATGTTTGGTCATATTTTAAGGCAATATCTCTTATAATCAGCTAAAAATGGCTTGATAACAGTGAAATATTCTACATTACATAAACAATTAAATCTTAACCAGTTAAAAAAACTCAAATCTGAATTCAATTTCTAACTCCAGGTCATTTTAGGCAAGTCTGGATACATAGTTTTTGCAGTGTTGACGTGTAATTTTAGATTTACAAACTGAAACATGTCTCTACTTGTTTCATTTTGTGACCAGATTTTAATGGGATCATTTGGAAAAATCACCAAACTTGACTTGAAACTAAACTTGACTTGACTTGTCTCTCTTTGACTTGGACTTGTCTCTCTTTGACTGACTTGGACTTGTCTCTCTTCTTGACTTGAGACTTGACTCTGACTTGTCTCTCTTTGACTTGGACTTGTTTCTCTTGACTTGGACTTGTTTCTCTTTGACTTGGACTGCCTTGGACTGTCTCTCTTTAACTTGGACTTGTCTCTCTTTGACTGGACTTGTCTCTCTTTGACTTGGACTTGTCTCTCTTTGACTTGGACTTGTTCTCTTTGACTTGGGACTTGACTTGGACTTGTCTCTCTTTTTTTTTTTTTTTTTTTTTTTTTTTTTTTTTTTTTTTCTTTTTTTTTGACTTGGACTTGTCTCTTTTGACTTTTTTTCTTTTGACTTGGACTTGTCTCTCTTTTTTTTTGACTTTTTTTTTTTTGACTTTTCTTTGACTTGGACTTGTCTCTCTTTGACTTGGACTTGACTTGACTTGTCTCTCTTTGACTTGACTTGTCTCTCTTTGACTTGGACTTGTCTCTCTTTGACTTGGACTTGTCTCTCTTTGACTTGGACTTGTCTCTCTTTGACTTGGACTTGTCTCTCTTAGACTTGAGACTCCTTTGAGACTTACAAAACAGTGACTTGGTCCCACCTCTGTAAAAATATTGACATTTCCAGTCCCTACACTTGTATTAAGTTTTACAGATGCTTTGTGCAGCCAAAACGATCAAAATCACAAATGTAAAAAGTCTGATTGATGCATCGTTATTTAATTTCCTCAGTGGTACAGACAACTTTAGCTTTAAAACAGCAAAACGCCTCAAATTAAGATAAGGATTGCTTAACTCAAGCACTTAGTCACGCACGATCTTTATCTGAGATTGTGTTTTATTTCCACTGGCTTTTTAGGTTTCACAAGAACTAAACCACACTGCAAAACATGACTTTAAAGACGACATAAAACGGCTTATTTCTGGATTTTAACCTTAATATCAGAAATGTTGAGATTGTTTTCCTTGTTTCAGATTGTTTTGAAGATATTACTTTTACTTAGAGCCAAAATGTTAAGCAATAGACTGTTTAGAAATGCCTTGAAACTAGTAAATAAAACCATATTATGTAAAATATTAAGTCTTATCCACTTAAAGCAACTCAATTCTGAATCCAAGTCATTTTAAGCAAGGCTAGGCTGTATATTTTTGGCAGTGCAGCACTTATAATCAAGCCCAAACTAGACCAAACCCCACGGATAAGGACTATTTGAATAATGATTAATCCAAAGATGTAGTTTTCTTTCGGTTTTAGCTGATATGACATGACTCTGCAGAATTACCAAACTGCATTATCATTCTTGAATTACCGTGACGTCGAGAATGAAGCTGTACATATGTGTTTTTATTTGTTGTAGAGAGATTAGTTACTGCTGCTCTCTGTTTACGACGTCTTGAAAGTAAAGTTGGTGCCAAATTTATTAACAGATGTGTGAGAAACTTGATATTTATACTGTTTCTTAACCAAAATGTCTTCGATGTGCCTTAACTTGAGTGTCATTGTTTTGTTTTTTTTGGGAGTGAACGTGTAAGGTGAGCTGTTGTCAGTGTGGTATTATTTTTTAATTACACAATAGATTTTATGAAACACCACCTCGTCTCACTGTGCACGTGAAGGTTTTTGTTGTATTTACTGTTGTACACATTTCACTTTTGTGTTTGTTTTGTACCTGTGTGGGTTGTGGTACTGGTCTAAAGCTGCTGAAGTCCAAAGTGAGCCTCAGGATTGTCGTTTTTACTGTGAAACTGTACCTCCTCAGCTGAAAAGGACTATTTAAATTTTTATACTGTTTTTGTAAGTCTGCGGATTGAGGACGGGACTTTGAATAAATGTTTTTCACAAACTTTCTCTTGTCTAAACTCTGTTCATCTGACGCCCTCTAGTGTTTAAACTGAAGACTGTTGAGTAAAGTTTCATTTTGCAATGAATAAATCTGTTTTTACTTTCACACATTTATTCAAAACAAACAGAACTAAAATGCATCTTTGTACATAAAGATAGAAGGAAGAACAAGTGAATTCTAATAAGACACATTAGTCCCAAAATTATATTTCTTATAACATTTATTCAAATAAACAATACAGTTATAATTTGCTAGGATAAAATAATACGTTTGAACACATAAGAAGCATTTGGGAGAGAATTCCCAAACTGGGAGAAGAATGTGGTAAAGATGGTGGACACTCGGAGCTGCCAGCTGCAGACCTGCTTCAGACCTTTGTCACAGCCGATCACAACAGAGGACCACTTAAACCTGGAGGGGCACTGACATTTCAGTGGCATCCTCACTATTGAAAAATACAATTTTAATGCAAAAGCATAACAGCGTTATAAAACAGTCCTAGAACATTTAGAAGTTTGCCCCATTTCCTCCATAAAGCACGTGTCAGTCTCCCTGCAGGCCTGTCTGACAGAGAGATTCTCTCTTTAGCAGCACTTCTCTTTAGTGCTGTCCTTACATTCTACCATCACCACCTCAAGGTGCAAGCTGGGCTTCAGTAGGCATTCTCAAGCCACGTTGGGGGAAAAGATAAAAAAGGAGTGAATGTCACTCAGTTTGGCTCTTGCAAATAATAGTTCTATCTTGAATGTTAAACACCTTTAAAAACAACTAGAGGGAAACAAAGGATTAGAATAGCGTTAGCAGGAGTCCTTTTCTCCAATTGTACAATTCATGACTTCTAACCAACTCAACTGAGTAAGTCCTGATGATTTGGCAACACTGGCCTTTTTGGGACTGCGGCTGGGACAGAACGAGGCTCGAATGGTGTCACACACCACCTCCACTTTGCCCTCGGTTCACCAAAGACCCTCAACCAAGATGGCAAAAGTACATCTTTCAAAATAAATATTTCAAAATGATGCAAACGCTCTTTGACTCCATGCAGAAGGACTATTTACAAATTGAAAAATACACTATTTTGTTCTTTTGTTGTTTCTTGTCACCCTGAAATGTCTTTGCCCCTTCATCAACCTCAACATTCAGGCACCCAGACAGAGCCAACACACTGCAGACATGGCCAGGACCATTAAAGCTGTTGAAAACATGTCACACTAATGGGAAAACTAAGTCAAAATCAAAAACAAAGATTCACAAGCAAAAACAAAGATCAGGGAGGTGTTACGATACAAGCCAAACTGATGGATTTGGAGGTGTTACCCTGCTTTCTCATGACTCCACTCTGCAGCTAACAATACTGTACTTCTTTTATTATTCTACCTTTTTATTTAAATAGAATTTACTTTGAAGATTTTGTTAAACAAATCCAAGAAAACAATGCAAAAGTGGTTGGTTTGTCAGAGGAGGCAGGAGGCCTGTGCTGCCTGCTTCATTGCATCAGCGCTCTAGTTTGTCAAGATACTCAAGAGTCTGTTGCATGGGGACGTGTCCTCAATCCTCGATGTACTCCCACAGGTCCTTCTCGTAGCCTTCATGGACGTGCTGTAGCAGCACTCTCCGTCTGCTCTCGCAGTATCTGCAAAGAGTAGCACAAGGTTCATCCACATCGTCCCCTCTGTCTCAGGCTCTGTCTCTCAAACACTCACCTGTACTTGTCTTGGACTTTCTGCTTGATGTCCTGGAGAGAATCCTGGGAGATGTCGCGCTCTAAATAACCAGACAGCACCTCAGTGGCATTCTCCAAGTCGGCCTGGTTGTTCTGAGAAAAAACATGTTCATCATTTAATATTAATAAGAGTCAAGGGCTGATAACGATGACGTGTGTAGCATTAAAAAAAAAAACACATAAAACCACTGAGCTTCATGAAATCAGCAATAAAATGTAGAAACTAAATGATTAAAGTACAAAAAGCATTACCTCGAAAATAATGGACTGGTTGTTCTTCTTGAGGTAGAAGGCAAAGACGTAGGTGAACATGAGTGTGGAGCGGCATTGACACAACACGTCCACAGCCTTCTTGAGAAACTGCACCTCGATCCACGACATGTTGTGCTGCTGCATCTCCTCCATCTTCTGCTTGACCTGAGCGTACAGCTTGTGCTCGAAGCGCAGGCTCTGCATGTGGTTCATGTAGCGGTTACAGTAGAAGAGGTACCTCTGAAGGGCCGCCCGCGAACGCTGAAACAAAAACATGTTCTCAGTATTTTCAAGGTAAAGTCAGAGCTGGGAGATTCAGCAACAAATGAATCACATTGTTTTCCTTTTAATGACTGATCTTGATTTTTATTACATTTTATTTACCTATTTTCCCTCACACGTCTGACTAAAATTGTCTAAAATTAAACTAAAACTGTTATTTTCACCTTTGGAGCAAAAGCAAAGGGCTGGAGTCTTTGTGAAACTGTGACTCTGTAGTTTTATCTTCTGATGACTGAACTTTCTCCAAACTAAACAAAACACAATTTAATTTCCACCTAAATTGTTTGTAAATATAAAGACTGGTAAAGCTGGTGTTGACCTGAATGACTCTAGATTTGGCATATGTTGAGTTTTGGCAGTTCCTCTGTAAAAGCTGAAAGTAATTGAGGTAAAAATTAGTTTTAGGGACCTAAAATTAGTGCTGTCAAGCGATAAAAAAAATAGAGAGATTAATTAATTATGATCTGTAATTAATTAATCTATTTTAATCTCACCTAAAGTTTGCTGAGAAAAACACTCAACTTAAGTGTTTTTGTTTTGCTTTTATCCAATTTAATTAATACATTATTATTGCAGATGGAAATATTAATATATTTTGCTAAAAATGAAAACTTTATGAAGTCTTTTGTTGTTAAGTTGTCAAGTTGAACAACCCTTATGTCCACTTTGAAACTCACAGATGGAAACAATAAAGTTAAAGATTTCAAAATAGATTAATGTGATTAAAAAAATTAACTCGATTAATATATCTGTAATTATTTACTGTAATTTCTGGATTATAAATCGCTACTTTTTTCATGAGTTTTGAACTATGCGGCTTACAAGGCAATGCAGCAAAATTACAGATTCTCGTAGACTTACTATTAACAAGTGAGGCCTATATATTTACTTTATCATTTTTCTTACTTAAATCCAGTGGGTGCGGCTTATACTCAGGTGCGCTCAATAGGGCAGAAATTACAGTAATCTCAATTAATGCACTAATTTGACAGACACCACTAATTGTAACATGGTTAAAAACTCAGAAAAGTGGATTTTACACAGTAAGTCCTCTTAAAGATATATTTTTTACAGAATATCCAGCCTTAATGAACAGAACTGAGTCTCGCGGGGAAGAGCGTGTTTACCTCCTGAGCGTCTCTGGCTGCCTTGGCGTCGTCTTCGTTGTATCGGTTGCAGTTGTACCAGGCTGATCCGTGGGGCTCCCAGGGGCCCAGACACACCCAGCAGAACTCAGCCTTGCAGTTCTGGTTTCGACAGACCATGTGATTACACCCTCCGTCCTTCTCAATGGTCACGTGGCATTTTGGACACTCCTGGAAAACATTAGATCAGACGTCGTTACAAAATACATAAAGAGTTAGCTGCTGAAGTCGTTTTATTTGAGAAATGATCTGAGTCGAGACTATGAGAAGAACATCTGATAAAATGTGTCTGATAAAGTTAATCAATTAATCACAACTAATCTATAATTTAAACAACTGATTTAGTAATCGAATAGTTGTTAACTTGTCTTAATAAATGTTCCAAACATCCCAGGAGTCTCAGAATAAACTGAAATGGGTGTTTTTAAAAACTTGTTTGCCTACATCAGGGGTCTGCAACCTGCGGCTCTTTAAAGACTCTAATGTGGCTCTTTGGGCTTTCATTGACTCTCACTGTCAAGAGAAAAAGAAATAATGTGTGTAAATGTTATAAATGTTATACTGGTCTGCAGACTGAGGACTGTCTCTGAATCTGACATCAGGTCTTACAAGTACAAGCACATTCATTGTGATAATTGCATAATAATTCATACAATTTTAGTATACGTCTTCTGTGATGTCATACATGGGCACTGAAGCAGGGACAGGGAACAAAAACTCACAGGTTGGCGCCCCAAACGATATCATGTAATACTTCAAGAAAGCCAAAAATGTGATAAATATTATCTTCTTGGCCAATCTCATTTCGCAGTCCAAGCTTTTAAAGAAGAAAAGAGTTATTTTGGAGGTTGTTAACTTTTTACCCCATCAGTATAGGATCTAAAATGCACCAGAAAGTGATTGTTTGAGCGTGTATATTCATATTTTTGTCTTGTATATTTTTTATTTAACCATAGTGGTTGCTCTTTCTGGCTTTAATTTTCTTTGAATTGGGCATTTGCTGTTAAAGGTTGCAGACCTCTGGCCTACATCAACCTGTATCTCGGGAGCTACCAGTAGCTTGTCACCACCGTCCAAGTAGCTCTCAAAAGGATTTTAGAATCATACACATTCAGCTTTATTAATCAAATTGTATATTACCTATTTACATCGTAAATCTATCTTCAGATGCCTAATTGTGTCCACTTATATTGGCAACATTTTCATGTAAGCCTCTTAACTATGTCACAGTTTACGTTAATTTTTGGTCATTGCTAACAGTAGTAGCTCGTCGCCAGTTTTCTTTGTCCTACATCATGATACAAAATAATAATAAAATAAATGCTCTTTTCATGTCACATTTCTGGACAAGAAACTGACATTTTCTGTAGAAAATACAAATACTTTATTTTTCAAACATTTTGATTTTAAACTAGTTTTGATTAGGCTCAGGATTATTCCAAAACTCATCAGAAAATGTCCAATTTTGTCTTGTTGATGTGATTTTTTTTCTTTTCTTTTAAGTATGAATGCTTGTTGAAATGAGTATTTAGTATCGATACCAGTTTGAGTATTGACGAGAATCTGATTTTCGATACTTGTGACAAACCTAATTATTTGCATCTCCAGGACGTACTCAAGCGACGTCACCTCAGCTCAAATCTTGTTCAAGTCACTTTTTTATGCTAAAAAACTACTCAATTAATAGAATAATTAATCGGCCAACTCATAGATCACCAAAATAATCATTAGTTGCAGCCCTATTTCTTATATATATATTTTTTTCTGACAGTTTTTCAGTCTATGCAGTTACTGTTTGGCATAAATTAAGTTTATGCTGCAATTTTAACCTGAATGTCACTTCTCTGTTGTTGTAGAATTCAGCTTGTCTGATCTACGACATTTCAATTGTCACACAGAAAAAAAAATATTTTCTAACTAAAAAATATCTTACTAAAGTGTTGAGTTCATCTGTGTGTGTTCCCAAACGTCTGTGTCAAAAAAAAAATTCTTAGTGTTCAGTATGTCAGATACAAACTCAATGTTCAGCAGTAGATGTGGTTGTTTGTATTTGTTACCAGACTGTGCAGCTGTGTCTGAGCTGACCTGGGTTCTCTAAATATTTGTGGTTTGCAGAAAATATAGATCAGTGTTTCCGAACCTTTTTTGAGTCATGGCATACTTTTGTGCTTAAACATTTTTCGCATTACCTATAAAATATTCTGAAATCAAGCTTTTTTGGAACACATAATAATTTAGATAAGGTAAAAGTCATCTATGACACTTTGAAGAGGATGTATGTAACTTTTCTGGTGGAGATGTTTTGTGTTTTGTGCCTTGCTGTGCTTAGAATGTTTTATTAAACATGTTATTTATCAGAATAAAGAGAAACATGTGACACAACAAAGACAAGCAGTGCAGGTCAGATCTATGAAAAAGACAACCTTGCTCACAATAAAACTGCATTTTTTTTACCCTAAGATATTAGAAATAAAATAACCTAAACCTATAAACAAATACATTTTACATAATGTCTTATCCTAAAACATTCCAGTCAATGTTATCGTGTAGAAACCTTGTGTTGGTAAAGTTACACAGAACATCTTTAAAGGTGCATTGCGTAAGTTAAAATGCTCAATATTACAATATATCAAATTACCATCCATTGGCACAGGCCTGGATGTGCGTCATAATGTTTTGTAATCTTACCGAGGTTGCCTGTATAAGCGCAGACAGACTCATAAATGTGAGTGGCGCTGGTCGCATTCTCCCGCGCTAGTCCTCCTTCACTGGATTACTGTCAGTATTTGTATTTCTTTAGCAAAAACTCTTGGTTTTATACAACAGACAAATGTTGTAAAGACTGTTTAATAAAATAATCAGTGGCAAATACTGCCATCTAGCTTCTGAACCCCCACAACACAAGAATTAGGTCCGATTAATGGCATGAGGCCGACTGCAGGGCCGGTAGCACTCGGACATGTTTTGAGAAAGAAGAATTGTGCTGGAGATCAATAAGACGTTCATCTGGCAATTATTTTCATTAGGAAGGTAAGACTCTCAGGCCTGTCCAAGTACATCGCACATTTAGAGACAGCTTTAGTAGCTTAACGGTTAGCTGTTTGTCTTGGTAAGGTTTATATTTTAGTAGAGTAATAAATTGTCACTGAGCATTTAGTTTATGAGAAATGAGGCCTGTAAAAAGCTTGTTTACAATTTTCTCTCACGCTAAAACAAAGCTTTGACTCAAACTCTCAATAATCTTTCCTTGTGTAACTTTTGGAGTTTGAAAACTGATCAGTCAGTCAAAAATAACAAATAAAATAGTCAGCATCTACTTTTTATACAAATAACTTTGTCTTCTTAACCAAGAAGATATTTAGCAGAAAGTAACGATGTGTCAAAAGAATCTTTTTTCAGACTAAATTAGTCTTTATCTGAAGATGGGAGGGTGGGTGCAGTGCCACAAAATGCCAAAGATGGCACCTTCAACACTTACGCAACGCACCTTTAAATTATTCTTTACATTTGTAAATGGTGAGTGGTTTTGCTTGCATTCTTGCTGCAAAAAGTTGTTCTTAACACTCCCAAATGGTAACTCATTTCTTTAAATCGAATAAAGCTGATTTCATAGATTAAATGTTGAAGGCACACTAATGTTCCCCGGCACACTGATCTAGAGAATCCATCTGGAGAGACCCCCGGCGTACGGTTAAAGACAGCCGAGATCAGCCAGACCAATCACAGCGCAGCATTGTGACGTGGAAGTGCACATTCGACCCAAAACAAACATGGAGGCCAACGGACATAATTCAGCTCATTTTAGCAGAATTACAGACTATATTAACTTCTGAAAAACACGCACGCAGAGGTGATTTGTGCATTTTTGTTCGGGGAAAGATGTGAGTTTCTCTACCTTAGTGTTTGCTGCGATCCAGTTGGACGTTTCACTGTCATCATCACATTTCTTGATCCATTTTCTCAGCCACTAAAAGTCAATAACACTTCCTTTAGAAACACACGGCAGCACAGACAGACTGAATTTACTCGGCTCTTACCTTACACTTCACCGGGTCGTGCCAGTTCTCTCCACAATTGAAACTGTAAAAGAGTAAATAAAGTAGAATATTAGCAGTAATTTGGAGAAGAAATAAATGTATGTAAAAGGTTTTGTCCTGACCAGAACTGACGGCCACACTTGCAGCGGACGGGCTTGGCATCTGGGTACTGGACTTTGACGACATGGTGGCAGTCGGGAGCAGGGCACCACTTCAAAAGTCGATTGCACTACAGCAAAAGAAGAGACGGCGTGTTTTATATTCTAGCAGCGTCAGTATTGAGATTAATAGTACAACTGCACAAAGTAAATATCAAATCAAAACCACAACAAGGAGAAATAAAAAAGCTGCAAAGTATTAGACATTAGACTGTTCTCTGCAATACATCTTTATCTGGGGAAAAGGTTTAAAGACACACTGTGTAACAAAGACCGAGCGAAGTCCAAATTTTTTTAAAAAGTACATAGCCTGTTCAGAAAAGACAATGCACTTTTTTAACGTTTTCACTGGCTGCTGTTATTAGGGCTTAAATGAGCCGTTGACCTTCCACCTCAAAAGGTTTGGGGAGTTTTGGGTTCTCCACTGGAAAATACCCATTTATAGCACATTTTTTCATCATCTCCAATAAATAAGACCCTTGTAATTTAACAAACGAAAATACAAAACATCAATCTATATACTGTATAATAGAACTAAACTTTAGAGGCAATATTATATATGACTTTTTGTTAAGCCAAGACAGTCCAGCAAATCTAGTCATATTAATCTTAAATGAATATTACCATTAAAAACGTTTGTTATGTTCATATCTATATATTCATACTGTACCAAATTTAATTATTTGATGCTGTTTTTATTGGCAAAACACCGAGGTCCGGACTAGAGACCTGCATCGGCGGGAATTCCCGCGGGACCCACGGGACCCGTGAGCAAACCCTCGGGATCGGGCAGTTTTAACGTTGCCTCGGGCGGGAGCGGGCGGTCAGACCAAACACCTCGAGTCCCGACCGGACTCTCTCCACTGTCTTCAAAATATTACGTAGCAAGAAAGAAATACCGCTTTGTGCGCGTTGCTGGTCAACAGAGAGGCGCAACACGGACACCTGTGAGGTGCAGACACGTAAACTCGTTGTATTTCTTAGTCTAGCGTGCGTATCGGAGCATCCTCTGTGTGTCCTCGCGCCAGCAGCACCCGCAGTACGGGCGTAAGCATTCCCAGAGGAGTGAATGAATGACTGGCTTTAACGCACGGGGAGATGGAAATAATACGCACGAAGTCGGGACCCAACGGGACCCGCGGGGGTTTCTCGGGCGGGCAGGCACACGGGGGGCGTCGGGATCGGTCATCAAAATCTAGTCCCGTGCAGGTCTCTAGTCCGGACCTCATGGACCGCACTGTTGCATACGGCCATGCGTGTAACTTTTTAGCCAAAAAATACACTTGAACAAGAGCATGCTTTCTATTAAATTTTTTTTCTAAAACAAAGGAAAAAAAAGTGTTTTGCTCTGTCGAGTGAGTAAAAGTGTGTAAAACAAAAAACGATTCTAGTGTGGGTTGAGTGAAATTAGATTTTGTTCAAAAAGACCAATCAGCTCCTTTGTTTCATCTGTTTCACAAATAAACTTATCTGATTGGCCGGTGGAGTTGATCATAAACGCAGGCGAGGGGATCTGTGACCAAACCCACTCTTTGCAATTTTCTGAAGCGTGAGCTCTGGATCTCAGGCAACATTTTCAAGCACAATTTCTGAGACAATTTCTGTCTTATTTTAGTTTTTTAAAAGCAGAGCTGGGATGAGACAACATAACTTAAAAAAAGTTCAATCTAATCTATTATTTTGTCTCACAGTTTAGTTAATAAAACATGTTTATGTACATCACAATTTGTAAAAAGCTAAATCTCAACACACAATGACATAAAAAGTGTGTGTATTATCACACTACAAATGCAGCCACGAGTTTTCTGTGTTGTGATAATAGAAGCCTTACAGTTTCTCCCCAAAACTCACCAGGAGCTCATCTGACCACTGCCTGATCAAATATCAGCCAAAAATGAAGTCTGACAGCCGATAACAAAATAAAATCCAAATATCTGCCCCAAAATATTGGTTTATATCTAACAACTACTCTTGGTACCATGTTACAATACCTACACCTTATTTCAACTTAATAAAGCATGAATAAAGTCCTAATATCTTATGAACAAATGGCAAATTAATGAATGAAAAACATTATTAAGGCTTAGTAACTACTTTATTAAGGAGCTACGGTCAGGATTTTGAGTCGGGGGAAAGGATTTGGAGTAAATAAATAGTTACTAATCCTTAATTAACTTTTTCATCTGTTAATTATTCGTTTGTTCATAGTGAATTAAGACTTTATAAGGTTTTATTAGGCTTTATTAAGGCTAAATAAAATGTAGTAATTATAAAAGTTGCCCTATTCTTTACTTTTTCATGAGTAACATTAATTTAATAATAAGAGACAAAGGGCTATTCATTTAACACTTTCCTTGGAGTTTTTTTTTTTTTTAAGTTCAGGGGTCGCAGATGTCAACCGTTGCTATTTATCTGTAAAATGCTGCTGTAATGCGTTAGATTCTTGCATTCGTTTTGCAGTATTTCCAGTCTTCCTTTGATGTTTTTGCTCCTGGTGTAACAAAAGTACACTGTGCACTTTGTCCAGGTTTGAAAACATTTTTTGCAGAACCAGTTTTTCCCTCCAAAAAAAAAAGGTCACCACAATTTGAAAAATCCCAACAATGGCACAACAAGTGTACACATGCAAAACTTACCTCTACAAAACTATTCGTGATTAAATGCTGGTATTTCAACTTCACTTTTGAATCTGTTATGAGGCGCCTGGGGAAAAATGCAGAAAATCGTGTGTTAGGTTCAGAGTGTGGAGTGTGAATGCAACGCGGTGGGTTCTCTATGTAGGCTAAGACAATTAGGACCAGCTTTAGAGCCAGAGATTAGCTACGTTTCAGCAGGACTAGATGGGACACAACCTTCACCTAAAGACCATGATTATTGGCTGAGTTAATATAGTTTAAATCTATCAGTTTGTGAAAGTAATATCTGGACTCACAATTTGACTTAATGGACAGGAAAATTAAATATAAAGCATGCGTGTTTAAGAAATGCAAATCTAATAATAGGGTTAGTAGTCATTGTGTTCAGTTTGAATGAAATGTCTTTGGCTAAATGTCATTTCCCTTGCAAATATTAAATACATTAAAGTGCGTTCAGACCGGACACAGGATACAGCGTATTTGCGTTTTTGCACCCATTTTCAGTGTTGAGACAATGTAAACCTGCGTCTTGAGTGTTCAAGCGAATTTGGGTGCGAAAGGGCGTCTGGAGTGTCTGTTGATGTGCCTTCATGCCTCTAAAGACGCAATGTTTTGCGAGGTGGAAGCTTGAAGCTGCGGCGGATGCAGGAGTTGGGAAAATCCATCTTTAGACACGTTGGAAGTCGACGTCGGCCATTCAGAAACTACACTCCTGTGACATGCTGCTCGAGGGGAAAGAACGACTGTTTACTGAAGTCTTTTAATAACTTTTTTAACGAAAGGTTGCTTGTTTGGGGGCTTTTTTCAAAGGCTTAGTAGTTTGTAGCTCTAAAAATCTGGCGACACGGCAAAACAAACAACATGGGACATGATCTGGACTGACAATGCGCTCATATAGATCTATTAAAAATGCTCGTTGCCGCGTTTAAACCACTGCTGCATGACGTGACACTGGAGGAGGACAGAGACAGCAAAAGGACATTGTCTGGAAAAGGAGAAAGTTGTAAGATCGGGTATGCTACGTTTTATAAATGCAGCAAGCCTCTCTTAACCCTCTCTCTTTGGGTGCCTGTTGGGGCGTCAGCATCATAACTATTCTTAAACGCTGTCCGGTCTGAACGCAGCATTACAGTTTAAGGAGGAAAATTGAGGGTTTGTTCCTTAAGCTGTCAGTCAGGGCTGGACAATTTCATATTATTTATTATGATCAGTGATGCACAGATCAGATACTGGCTCGAATTCATAAAACGTTGGTAATATCGAGTATTGGTTCCATGGTATTGTTTAGTAATGGTTGTGCCTTTTATTGGACGTAATAAGATTTTTTATTATCTGACCAGAGTGTTTCTAATTTGTTGTTTACAGAATAAATAACACCTACGAAGCACTACAAGGTCAATTTTCTAATTGATTATTAATTGTGTTTCCAGAAGAAGATAATGGCCATTTTCAGTCCCTACAATGGCATTGGTCAATAATTGATTCATTGATCAATTAATCAACTTAAAGTGTCTATAACAGGTTAGATCATATTTTCAGTAAAACACAGTGAACATGATTCAATTTAAGATTTCACCAAACAGTTTGTTTTCACATAGACTGGCTATTTTTACGAGGTTTTTGGTTGTATTTTGTATTTAGTCCAGGAAATATGACACATGTAGAGGTGAACCCACGACTGTTACCTAGCAACCGCATTGTAAATGTGGACCAAAACCCACATAAATGACACAGATGATAATATTTTGTACACTTAAATTATGTTAAATAATTATTTAAACTCCCATTATTGCATTTTAGAGCTGACGACACGTGGAGGGATAGTCTTTAAGAACTCAGATTTCTTTCAGTAATTTTCTATTTTTATTTGTAAATTTCATCATAAACAACTCTAAATTTAGAATATTGTGGTATATACAATTTCAGTCTGATTGCGTTAAAACCACAACAAGGGCAAACCTAAACACAGATTAAGGATGAGCTACAGAGCCTAAAAACACTGATAAAGTAAGATTTGAGGAGTGAAAACTGTTGAAGACATTTGAGGAATTCCTCCACACGTCATTAATAAGACAATTTACACACAACTGACAGTTTCCTGGGAGTTTAAACATTTAGCAAAGCTTTACCAGGTAATATGTGGTAGTATGTTCTGTTTCGATTGTGTTAAATTTTTACATTGTTTACAATAGAGTTGCTAGGTAACAGTTGTAGAATTATCTCAACATATCGAGCTGGGCAATAATATCGTGAATGTTGGTTTCAAGAAAATTTAAAAAATGAATATTGAGTCAAAGCTGTGCCCATTTGTAAATATTGTAGCTTGTATACGTGTAGAGTTGAGTGTGTACATGTTGAATATGAAACTGCACTGCTGTAAATATTAACATTTTATTGTTATATTTTATATGTTAGTATAGAGAAAAGCCCAACCAGGGACAGGAGTTGAAAATTAGCAATAGCTATACACTCTACACGCGTTGCATCAGCTGCATACTTTGCTTGTAACTAAGTTTGATTGCATTGTCCCTGTCAAATAAATAAATAAATAAATAATAAATTATATTTCTGCACTTCTTTGATTCTTTTCATAAATATAATTTGTGTGACAATAAGTTGAGTTCACCTGACACAATCTCAGACCAAACATAATCATACATGTTTAGCAGCTAAAATCAAACTTGTTTAAGTGCAAGTTTTATTTGTTGCATTGTAAATGTGATTTAGTCCAGTCTAGTCTAACAGAAATCATCAGATTAAACGTGTGTGGAAATATTTCAGATATAATTCATGTCAAAAACTGTTTCGTTTCACTCGTTATTGATGGATTGACACTTTATCATCTAAATTTTGTTATTGAAATTTGACAAAAAATATACAATATCAATATCAATTGATAATATAAACTTCAGCAAAATAGTCAAATTGTGAAAACAAGCAAAATGTTTCAGTGAAGTCTTACATATCAATTATGTTTTACTGAAAATGTGGTCTAACCTGTCACACGCAAAACTGGAAAGACATAACATTTAAAAAGGGACAAAACATACAAAAAGCTTGAAGTTAAACAAATATGACAGATAACACATTTACGACTGTGTTGTTTATATGTCCTGTGCATCTTCTGTTTGTATTCTCTCTTGTTTGTATAGAAGAAATAACTTTACGATAAAAAACACACAAAAATTACAATACTAACCTAGTCATATCACGATTAGACTTGCCTAAATCTCAATTAAAATTCAATTATTACCCAGCCCTTGTTCGATTACGCAATTTCTTTTGTTTATAAATTATGTAAAAAATCTCATGTCTTGTCTTGCAAGTATCATCTCTCGTCTCGTCATTTCTACGCCCAAATGTAAATTACCACACTTCTGGAACTTACATTACTGTGTTGTCGTCAACCAATATGTCACAACTATGAGCGGGGCACGAAATGGTCTGGAAAACAAGGAGAGCAGCCTTTAGAAACTCTTGATACGAAACCAGCAGCGACTTACAGTAGTTCAGGCTCTGTTACCTGTCCCATTCCTTCTTCTATAATTTTGGTAGTCAGGTAATCCCCCCAACACTGCATACAGAATTTGTGTCCACACTCCAGGCCGGTGAAATACTGAGAGCGGAAACATGTTTTAGTATATATGATTACAGACGTTAAGCTTTCAATATAAAATGCAGAAACCTACTGAGTTTGGGAAGTTGAGATAGCAGATTTGACAGGGCATATCTTGTGCGGATGATCTCGTGTTGATTGGAGGACGAATCCGGGGCTTTTTACTAGGGTTTATGACATGACACTCGGAGAAAAGCTTGTCCAGGTTCCCATCGAAATACCTGGTCGGAGAAAAGCAGATACGCGTAGTTTTAGACAGTTAAATGTGATCAGATTATAGACTGTGAATGAACGTGTTTGTGCTGCTCACCTTTCCATTAACTTTTCTTTGTCCCAATTAAAGTGACTGAGCAGGATTCGAGTTATTGTAGCTGGATTCTGGTGGAGACAAAGAAAGCACACAAATGTTTAAACATCTAAAAGCAGTTCATCTGTCAATCAAATTATTTATTTCATTTAAGACATTGTTTAAGACGGTGTAGTCCCTCATTCATCCAGGAGTGATCCATAGTAGAAGACTTCTACTATAGACATTGTTCAAGTTAATAAATAGAAAGGTAGGAAAGTGCTTCATCGCCATGTATTGTTTAAATACATTTACTGGTCATAAAACCCATTACGTTATATAAAACTGCATTTTCCCCTAGAGCTTGTGCTAGTATGATCTAGCTGCAGCACACATGGACCAGCCAAACCAACAAACCAAAGAGAAATAACTTGTAATTTTATTTTTTTTTTTTTTTTTTTTTTTTTTACAGAACTAATGCATTTTCAGTGTTTTTGTGAAATCTGTGTATGGAGCTAATGTTCTTTAACACACTAAACATGATGAATTCAGTTCATATTTGCACTTTGACACATATTCTGAAGTAGGGCAGGGCGCAGCCTTGTACGCCATCATACAATATGAATGCTGACCCTGTATTCATGTCACAATATTTAGGATGTCTTTGATTTTAATATGTAGTATGACGAAATGTAATACATTTTCATATTGACAAAGCCCTGATGATCACAAAACAATAATAAACAAGTTGCAGTGTTGAGTGTGATTCAACCTTAATGCAGTAATGACAGCTGTACAACTCAGCAATTTATTCAACACTTTGAGTTATATTCAAGCCAACCTTTCAAACACTTTATTTTTTTTGTCTTCAAACATAACCTTAGCCATTTAAGAGGATTCCTGTTTAGTCATTATTTTTGGTTTGCGGACAGTCCTGCTCTAGTGGAGGGCAGTGTCCTGTGAGAAACTGTAATCTGTACATCGTCGTACAGCCTCACCAAAGCAGAGGTTTCTCCATCTTGTGGCACTTTGACATTTGACACTTGAGGTCTGAGGACTATGTTTATGTTTGTTCTTTTTTAACTGATCATTTATAGAGCTACTAGAAAGGACAATTATTGTGATAATGCACTGAAATGAAGTTGCAAACTGACGCCAATGTCCTTAAACCAGCAGCTGTAAGTGTGCGATGTTATTTTATGTAATTTTCTTTGTAAATTTCACTGCCACTGAATTCTCGATGATAGCTGTCCAGTGTGGTATCTAACTGAGCCAGCTTCAATTCTAAGTTTCAAGTTTGGAGTGCCTAGATTGAGGAAAAGCATAAGTGAAGATGGTGCATTTTTTAGGTTGACACGGTAAACAGTACTGATGTAAAACCCATCTGCAATTATAAAAAGGTAAATGTTTTCTTCATATAAAAACAGAATAACATAATTTTGGCCAAGACAACAAAGAGCAGCACACCCTCAACATCACGTCTTCATGTTGAGCTCAGTCTGGGCTTGGTAAACATCGCTGCCAAGTTTTGCATGCTTATTTGCATCAGCTACTATTCCCTCTTTGTCTACAATAAAATGGCCTTTTTACTTGTGATAGAAGCGATAACATAACATTACATTACCACAATTGACCAAAGACTCAAAGTGTTGATAAAGATTAGATTTTCAGAAGGTCAAGAAAAAGCTTGGCATCTCCTTTCTGGTCTGAGCACAGGAACCTATGAATGTGGCATTCTTTAATATGAGGGGCCGTTGATGTAGAACAAAACACTTAATAAATATACCACATTACTAAATTATTGAGTATAATATGTAATACCTGAAAATGTGACACTAATGTACAATATGTAGTGTGCAATGAGAAATAGATACAAGCTTTGCGTTTAATCTAAGTTTAAACAACACAGCATACACTAGAAATAAGAAACTAGAAGAGGTTACAAATCTGTTCTGACTGTCAGGACCATAAAGAGGCCGAGTGAAAGGAAATGGAGGTCGAGCTCAAAAATGATAAGAGTCCACTTCAGCTCAAAGGCACAAGTACATGTTGAGCCAATCAAAATCAAACAATGAGTTAATTTGAACGCACTGATAATGTCAGAAGTTTGCTCAATCAGTGAGTAATCTGATGATAAATCTTGATGACCAAGCCTTTCGCACCAAATATAGCCATAACTTGTTACATGCTAAAGTCCACACTGTATGGGCGCATATTCTCCTAAAACAATCACGTAGCGTTGGACAGTTTATCTGAGGTTATATACATATGCTCTGATGTGATTTGTAGCATAACGGTTTCAAGTAAGCTAAAATGCTAACTAGCGCGATACCATTAGCATAATGTTAGCAAAAGCTGCTCCCAACTTTTCAGCAGGATTAGGCTACTTCCTGAACGCAAAGCTGTAAAATTCACAAATTCACGGGATGATTGTGTTGCAGATAATGATCGCATTCAACACTACGCTCACACGCTACGCCTATTTCAATTAAAAATGTTGTTAGTGTTGACGTCAAGTTTCGGCAAATCCAAGTGTTGCAGCAGGGCTAGGGCTAATGCTAAGCTAACGACGCTAATGGCCTTCTCCGGTTTTCCGAAGCTGGCCCGCGGTGTTTCCTGACGATGACATGCCAAAACACCCACCTGGATGACCTCGTTGACCTCCCGGATACACTCGACCATATGCTGGAGGATTTGTTCGGCTGTCAGGACCTCGAAGCGGTAGTCCTCCTCTTCTTCCTCCCCGGGGCCGTGTCCTCCGCCGCCCGTCTCCCCGCATTCGTCCCGCTCTCCTCCGGCCACCACGGGGTCGACCAGCTCTACCTCGCCGAGATCCAGGGTGTCGTCTTCGGGCTCCTCTTCGACGCTGTCCTCGCTACATTCCTCTTCTTCGTCGTCGTACTCATAGTTATAACCCTCGTCTGAGTCCATTCCTGGGGTGATTATCAGCCCGTGACAAACGCACCCAAAGCCTAAACCGCCTCAAACGTTACGAACAATACGAACACCAAATGATCCAAGGCTGTTTTTCAACTGCAGCGAAAATAACAACAAAACGTCGCCGCTGCTGAGCCAACAAAGAGACGCAGCGTCACGTACTGACGCCGCCTCACGTCATAGCAACTAAAAACTCAAAAATAAAATTCATAAAGATAAAATAAAAAAGAGTGGCTTTCACGAGTTTTTACTAAAACTATTATGACCATACAAACGACTGGTATATGAACATTTTTAAATTCATTCACGGAGAAATAAACTCATAATATTATTTTTTGTTCAAGCCAATTAGAATTTTCTTCATTAGAAGGCACAATACAGCACATAATAATGCAATTACAGAAAAATGTTGACAATGAATCATAAGTCAACAGAAGTTTAAATGTTAAAATATCAAAACACTAAAATATGCCTATTTTATGTAATTGATACAAGAATAAAGTGTAGGATGTAAGTAATAACTGAGAAGCTACTTATTATAGGGTGCATAGATAAATCATAATAAACAGTAATTTTGAATTGAACACTGATGTAACAATATAGCTTTTTAACTCACAAAAACAAAAACAAATTTATCTTAACTAGCTCTGATATAAACAGGTCTATTGACTTTCAGTTCAAAACCACAGAACTAAGTCAACAATTAAACTTGTTTAGAAGTTAATTTTTTAATTGTAAGTAAATACAAGCAAGTGCATGGGCGAGGATAGGGGTTAGGTGAATGCAGGAATTTACTGAGCACTTGAGCATTAGATACAGGATAATACAAGAATACTCAAACATGCATGAATCAATCCATTTAGCCTTTGAATCAACTGAGAAAGAAAACATATATAAAAGATTTAAAGCTGGAATACCCAATTTTCATGCTGCAAGACAGAAAAATAAGCATTGAAATCTAAACACTTTCGAGCTCCCACAATGATTCAGCACAAAGCAAATATCTGACTGTAATTATAGCATAGAATTACTTTTTACAGACAGCAAAGTGAAACTGTAGTGGACCACCCAAGCACAGCCAATCAGAGAGCAACTTTCAACTATAAATGGGAATGAAATATTATTCAGTTCAGACAGTACAAAGCAATCAGATTTTTTTTCCAAAGTGCTGCATTTACAATATGGTATTTAGTGGAAAGACAAGTTTACTCATTTAAAAAAAAAAGGTACCTCAGCTTTAAAGGAGTCTATCATGCAAAATCCACTTTTATACGTTTTTAACCATGTTATATTTATAACAGTGTTCTTCATCATTAGTTTGTCCAAAGTTATATTTGGATTGCTTCATTAATGTTTGAGTAATCTTGTATTGTTCTGCAGTAGATGTTCCATTGCTCAGAAAATCCTTGTCTTCACCTAGCACCCCCCCGCCCATTTATCTGTATTTACTTGCGATTAGGCAAAAATTCAAAGTGAAACATGTAAGGTTCAAAATTGTCATGTGGACATTTTGGTACCACTTTATAATAACTACACCCTTAATTGGCCTTAGTAAATCACAATAAGCATAAATAAACCTTAATTATTCATTAACAAATGGTGAATTAATGAATGAAAAAGTTTATTAATGCTCAGTAACTAATAAACTAAGGACCTAAGGTTAGGATTTAGGGTTAGGTGGCAGGATTCGGAGTAATTAAGTAGTTACTTAGCATTAATAAACTTTTTTATCAGTTAATTAATATTTGTTCATTATAAATAAGTCTTTATTTAAGGTGTTATTTATGATTTATTAAGTCTATTTTTGTGGTTATTCGAAAGTGTTACCGACATTTTTTCAACAACAAAAAATTGTAATTTTTAAATCTTAATTATTTTTTTACAAAATTGCATTTTAAAATAAAGAGGCAGGGCTTATGAGTTCTGCAGTTTTGAACAGGAAGTCAATGGATCTGTTTCTTTTTGTGTTTTAGATAATTGTGTTTTGCAATGAACAATATGTAAATTATTGATCAGCATATGCTAAAGTTTCTTTTTAAATATAAGAAGAATCACAATAGGTCTATTTAATGTGGCAGCAAACTTATAAAAACCAAACAAAGTTGTTTGGTCTACATTTTTCAATATTTGGCAATTGACACAGACATAAAAAGCACACATATCAAGGCTAATACGAAAGCTACGAATTGTTGCCCCAAAATGCCACTTTTATTTGTTGTACCCACAGTGCCACGGTCTGTACTTCCTCCTTTGTTGTGTCACGTGACAGAGCTGCACGTGATGTCTCTCACCTGACGCTGTTCAAACCTGTTTCGGACCCTTTCAGACCAGACTCGCAGTGAACGTGAAGTTGGCATCATGGAGGTCCACCGGTGCCTGCTCCTGCTTTTATCCGCCAGCCTCGCCCTCCACACGGCGTCCGGAGTTTGGCCATTGCCCCAAAGTTTCACCAGCTCCCCGCAGCGCTTCTCTCTACAGCCCGACGCCTTTTACTTCACGTATGGACCAGGCTCTGCTGCTAAACCAGGCTGCTCTGTCTTGGATGAGGCGTTCAAGAGATACTTCCGTCTAATCTTTCCGGATTATAATAATAAACGTAAGTAATCTAGTTGTTGTGCAGCATAAAACATTATAGGCTACTTCGATCTGTTCAAATCTATAGTTTGACGTCTACTTTAGTTATAATATTGATTGCATTTTTAATTATTTAGTAAAAATGTCTAATTTTACTAAACACATTCTCTTAAAATATTTTGCTCATGATTTAATATGGTCTAAAAGTATTTTTCTTAAACCCAAACAAAGAGTAAAGCAGCATATATTGTAAAAGATATATATCTGTTTATATAAAACAGATAATGACATTAGTTCTGGATAAATGAACAAAGTGCGTCTTACAGGTTATAGGCTACTACATTTTTAGTAAAACATAGTAAACATGATTAGATTTCATTAAACATTTAGCTGTTTGGTGAAGTCATTATCATCTTTTGTCCAGTAAATATGACACTTGTGGAGGGGAATCCACAACTGTTACCTAGCAACCACATTGTAAATCTTGGCCAAAGTAAACATAAATAACACAGGAGTGACAATAAGGCAAATTATTTTAACACTGTAATTGTGTTTGATGACTCATGTGGAAAGATTCTGTTTTGAAAACTCTAATTACTTTTCTACTTTTAGTTGTCATTTCCTTCATAAATTGCAACTTAACTGTAAAACTATGATAAATATTTACCACAAAGACTACTAAAAATGTTATAATCATATGGACTTTACACAAAAAAAACTCAATAAAAAAAATAAATGAATTGAATAGATACAAAATAAGTAGTTATTTTTCTGCATAAATAAGAAGTTTGCCATTATTAAAAAAAAAAAATTTTTTTCATTTCAGTGTACAGCTACTGAGCTTGCTTTTATCTCCCCAAAACTCATTTGTTTATGTCCTAGGACAGGGCTATTCAAATAAGGCCAAATCTGCCCTTCAAAGATTTGATCTGGCCCTAAACCCATTTTCCCACTCTTACAAAAAGATACTTTCTCTTGCTTGTTGGTTTAAAACTGGGCTACTACCTTAGACCTTGTTTGGTCCTAGTTTAGTCCCGGTTTAGACCTTGTTTAGTTCTAGTTTAGTCCCGGTTTAGACCTTGTTTAGTTCTAGTTTAGTCCTGGTTTAGACCTTGTTTAGTTCTAGTTTAGTCCCGGTTTAGACCTTGTTTAGTTCTAGTTTAGTCCTGGTTTAGACCTTGTTTAGTTCTAGTTTAGTCCCGGTTTAGACCTTGTTTATTTCTATTTTAGTCCTGGTTAGACCTTGTTTAGTTCTAGTTTAGTCCTGGTTTAGACTTTGTTTAGTTCTAGTTTAGTCCCGGTTTAGACCTTGTTTAGTTCTAGTTTAGTCCCGGTTTAGACCTTGTTTAGTTCTAGTTTAGTCCCGGTTTAGACCTTGTTTAGTTCTAGTTTAGTCCCGGTTTAGACCTTGTTTAGTTCTAGTTTAGTCCCGGTTTAGACCTTGTTTAGTTCTAGTTTAGTCCCGGTTTAGACCTTGTTTAGTTCTAGTTTAGTCCCGGTTTAGACCTTGTTTAGTTCTAGTTTAGTCCCGGTTTAGACCTTGTTTAGTTCTAGTTTAGTCCGGTTTAGACCTGTTTAGTTCAGTTTAGTCCCGGTTTAGACCTTGTTTATTTCTATTTTAGTCCTGGTTAGACCTTGTTTAGTTCTAGTTTAGTCCCGGTTTAGACCTTGTTTAGTTCTAGTTTAGTCCCGGTTTAGACCTTGTTTAGTTCTAGTTTAGTCCCGGTTTAGACCTTGTTTAGTTCTAGTTTAGTCCCGGTTTAGACCTTGTTTAGTTCTAGTTTAGTCCCGGTTTAGACCTTGTTTAGTTCAGTTTAGTTCTGGTTTAGACCTTGTTTAGTTCTAGTTTAGTCCCGGTTTAAACCTTGTTTAGTTCTAGTTTAGTCCCGGTTTAGACCTTGTTTAGTTCTAGTTTAAATCCTGGTTTAGACCTGGTTTAGTTCTAGTTTAGTCCTGGTTTAGACCTTGTTTAGTTCTAGTTTAGTCCTGGTTTAGACCTTGTTTAGGTCCAGTTTAGTCCTGGTTTAATGCTGAGATTTTCTTAGTACTGATCTGGTTCTTGTTTAATTGTGGTTCATCACTGTTTTAGAAGTTTTGTCGGCGTTCAATTTCAAACACAGACTATAGCCGTGTTGTTTTCTCACTGAAACAGATATAGTGCTGTGGATATTTGGCGAAATCCTAAAATTTGTGGTGAACTATCCAGCCCAGAGGCTACAGTCTTCGGAAAATTCTGTCCCTCAATAAAATCAAGTTGAATAGCCTGTCCTAGGATATATGTTCAATAGAAATGTTCCTGTAGCTATAAAATTCCACATTATAGTGACACCAAAGGGATCATACAAATAAGTTTCACCTCCATGAAGTTTTAAATATATGCCTTTATATGTTTGCTCTGTTCTACATGAATGCCTTGTTGTTGTCGTGTTGGTTTGTTTAGCTCCAATGGGCTTTGTAGAGGCAGCAGTTTTAGTCCTTTTCCAAAACACACGTGACGACCGTGAATAGAGTGTACATTTGTTTTTGTACAGAAGACACAAAAAGACTTTTCCCATTATTGGAGTATTCTCTAATCTTGTCTCGCAGAAAGTTTCTCTCCAAGAACACTCCGAGACCTGCCTTTTACTTTAGCGGTGAGTGTGAAGCAGGACGACTGCGAGGGTTACCCCACACAAGAGTCTTCAGAAAGCTGTGAGTATTTACCTACACATTGTCTGAACACTGATTAAATAGAGATCTAACCGTGTACATTTTATATTTTATGTTACAGACAATCTTACAGTCTCGGCAGGACAAGGTGCTCTGAATGCAGAAACAGTCTGGGGAGCGCTAAGAGGTACATTTATTAAAATCAGTAAAAATCAAATCTTAAAAACTTCAAAATGATCACAAATGTTTAATCTGAAATGAACATTCTCTCTGTCAGGTCTGGAAAGCTTCAGTCAACTGGTCTATCAAGATAACTCAGGCACTGTAAGCTTCATTAATTCTATTGTGTGACACTAACTATAGAGGTTATGCAGATTACATCATAGCATGCCAGATGCTAGCATTGAGTGACAAAATACATGAGAGTCAATAGGGAGAGAGGATATTTTCCTGTGTAAGAGCACAAAATACAACTAAAATAGGAAAAGATGCTACAGTGTGAGAAGAAAATAAAACCCTCAACAACTTTGCTGAGAACTGAGTTTGTAACTGACATGTTAAAAGAGAAAATCAGGTAAACAAGCTAAAAAAGCAGATAAAACAAGACTTCTTATCGAAGAACTTTTTGAGTCTGTTTGATGTGGACAGTATTTGCAGTGTTGGAGTTAAAAAGTACTAATCTCAACTGCCGTTAGCAAACACACTAGTGAAGCTTTGCACTGTTGCCACGACAACTGAAAAGCAATTGTCAGTTTCCATGTTACCACATAAAGTTAATTTGTGTAAAATAAAAAAAAAAACAAAATTAAGCCATAAACATCAAAGAAGTACATTTTCTCTATTGATTAATACAGATGACATCACAGCTTTGTAAATGTTATGCTGCGTTCATGTGGTCTTCGGAACTCGGAAACAACCGATACATAAGTTGTTACGCCGGGTGCAAAGCGTTCACGTCAGGTCACCTCGGGAAGTTGGAACAACTGCGACATGAACACAAAAAAAAGCATTATACTGTATAATAAATAGGCTAATATAAAAGTTGCCAACAAAAATAGTTAAAACAAACCTTACCATTGTCAAAGTGTCTTGTTTCTGCTATAATTTCTGCAATAACTGACGTCAGGTGCTGAGCTTGGGCAGGTCCGTTTGTCCCGAGTAGTGTTCCGAGCTAACCTGGCTCACACCAGATGGATATCTGTTGAACTTCTGAGTTCTCACTATATCCATCTGGACTTGACTGCTGAAAGCGTTCAAGAAAAGGCGGGCGTTTAGTGAAATACTTTGAGCTGATTGGGTGTGGGGCCTACCTTATTTAAGCTTAGCCAATCACAGCAACAACTCGTAAAAGAAAATTACTCCATATTTCTGCTAAAACCACATCAAAAGCAGCAGCCGCCACCTTTGTTTAGATTGAATGAGACTCGGCGGCGATGCCGGGGCGCTTACAGCTGTCTTAACATCGCCGAAACCGCCGGTTCGGACTCCCAAACCAATCGGGCGGTTGAAAGCCCAGATGATTTATCTCGTGTTTGTGAATTCGCAACTATCACGAGATAAACTGGCTGGCCAGGTTAGTTCGAGCTGCTTGAGTGTTTATGTGCATTTTTCAACTCAGAACAACATTTTTCTGATTTTCCGAGGACCATATGAACACGGAATTAGAACTGTGTTACAAGAAATGAGTGTCAATGGAGAGAAATGAGATTTTCTCCTTTAAGAGCTCTAAATACAGCTAAAACTGGAAAACAAATTCAACCCACAACAACTCTGTAGAATACTGGATTTGTAACTGACATGTAAAATGAAATTTAAAAAAAAGGTAAACAGTGGTAGAAAATCAGATAAACAACAAGACTTTAGCTTCTGTCAGATTTCAGCGACCGGATCAACATTTATTCCCTTCTACCACAACAGAAAGAAGTATATTATCTCTAGTGTGTTGCCTATATTTTTACCACTCTAAATGTTTTGGAGCGTTTTTCACATAAAATAATGTCCTGCATAACCTCTATAATGTGTAGATCTGCTTGTACATGTTGTCCCAGCGATGCAAGAGCAAAACCGAGGCATTGGCATGATCACATGTTGTCTTTCTTCTTCTCCGTTTTCTTTTTTTGAACAGTATTATATCAATAAGACGGATATTGAAGACTTTGCTCGGTTTCCATTTCGAGGCATTTTGTTGGACACTTCACGTCATTATTTGCCACTAAAAGCGATTTTTCAAACTCTGGTAAAATTCAGTTTTTATTGTTTGTTTTGTTTGTGGAGCTCAACAGTGACTGCCCACTTTCTGGTTCTGGAAGTACCAATTCTCATTCAAATTTTCTGTAAAGATTCAGAAAAATAAACTCTATTAAACATTTGACAGCATCCTCTGGGCCATATGGTGAGTCATGAGCATGCAATTTGATTCAAAATGTATAAACCACAAAGTTATTTAAACATTTTTGCATAATTTTAGTTTACGTGTTTGTAGACTTATTGTTATTGATTATCACAGAGCAATGGGAATTTATAATAGAAATCTGACCTTCCAGAACCAGGTCGACTGTTGAGCTCCATTACTGTTGTTATGTTACTGTATTAATGCCATGATTACGGTGTTTTAGGATGGAATGGCCTATAACAAATTTAATGTGTTTCACTGGCACATTGTTGATGATCCCTCCTTTCCTTACCAAAGCGAACCTTTCCGGACCTGTCCAGCAAGGTAATGGATTTATTAAGTGCCTTCACATACTGTAAGTGACAATCTACAGGCCAATGTTATTTTAATCAGATGTGAGGCAGGTAAATTAGAGTTTTATTTGGTTGTTATACAAAAGATTAATGAGTCGAGTTGCCTTCAGAAATCACCAGACTTAACCCTTTAAGCGCCAAAGTAGCAACGCTGCACCAAGCCACTTCAGCCTCTTTGTATACAGACTTCAGATTCTCTGTTTTTGATAAGCTTGAAAAAAAAAAGGTATCTTTGTACCAGCAGTTTTATATAATAATACAGAAACAAATTAGGTTTAATCCTCCAGGTGAAAGTTTTAAGGCTTTTTATTTCCAGAAATGTATTTAAACTCTGGCGGCTCAGTGAATAAAATTACTCAATGATTTAATTCAGTAGTTTTAACTGAAATCACTCAAAAAAATAATTTCAAAGTAAAGTACAGTGTTAATAACAGCAAAATGTACCTCTTGCCCTCTCTCTGGTCCTATGACATCACCACTTTTTAGAACAGGGTTTTTCAACATAAGGCCCGGGGACCAGGTCAAGCCCTTCAGCTGATTAAATCTGGCCCACAAAGCATCTTTCAGACATAAGAAAAAAATTGATTTCCAATAGAGGGATTATTTGTTTATCAACACAATGTTAAATCAACATTTGTGAAGAAATTATTTTTTACGACTCATAGACGTTACATTCATGTGATTAAAAAACTGGTATTTGTCATACCAGTTCATACCTGACAGAAAGTGCTCTCGCCTTGTTATGTTGTTTTTATCAAAGAAGTTTCCCAGCCAACTAGACGGACAGCGTCTCTTTCTGCAGGTAACATGCGTGGTAGAGGGGAAAGAGATGTTGAACGCTAATCCCTCTATTGCAGACCCAGGGGTTTCAATAAGGCCCCTGGGAAGTTTCTGAGAAACATAAATGCATGATGAAGTTTAGGAAACAAAAACCTGGGCTACGACAATAAAGTTGTAACATTTTGAGATTAAATTCACAATGTTATAGTCAAATCCATAAAAAGCATTTTTCAATATTAAGCTTGAAGTTTTACAAGATTAAAATTGTAAATTGAATCATGGAACATTGTTATGAATATAAAAATCTGTTGTCAGTTTTTATGCAAACATTTGACTCATCCTAGTCCAAGTTTTGCAAATATTTACCGTAAAATTACGATTTTAATCTCATGAACCCTCAAGTTTAATCTGTAAAATAGCTTCTTTTATGTCTTCTACTTTACTCTCAGAAAAATAAGTTGTTGTTTTTTTCTTGTATCTTTCTTAAGCTTCAACTTTATTTTCATAACATTTTTAGCTTATTTGTACTGGCTTCTATATTCTGTAAAAATGTGTTTGCAGTAATGAGAATTTGTTAAACCAATATTTCAGTCCGGCCTTCCACCACTGTTCTGTGTTTAAATCTGGCCTTTGAGTAAAAATAATTGCCCGTTCCTGCTCTATTGGGATTATTGAATTTATATTTTATCGCCTAAATCTGATAAAGCTGTTATTTTATCATTAATGGAACAAACCCAGTGTTGAGATATTCTATGCAACCCTAATATGTGTTAAAAGTCGTGACAAGTCGTGCACCTGTGGTCTTCTCACAACACGACCCTCCAAAAATCTGGCCCTGGGGAAAAATAAGTAAAATATTTCTGCTGTTGAATGTGAAGAAAACCCATTTATCATGCTTTGTCTTTCCCCAGGGGGCGTACCATCCTGAGACCCACATCTACACTCAGACAGACGTGCAGGCGGTCATCTCGTACGCTCGAATGCGCGGGATCAGAGTGCTGCCCGAGTTTGATTCTCCTGGACACACGCAGTCATGGGGGAAAGGTAACATTTAAACTAACACGACACTGTACACGCTAGGGTTGCCAAAAAGTATGGAAAATCAGATATTAATAAATATCACAATTATTATGGAATCTACATACTCATTTGAACAAGTATCGATACCTAAAAATCGCTCACAGAAAAAAATGTGAGAAATTTTGAAAATACACAAGCCAACTGATGTTCTGTGCACAGAGCAAATTGTAGCAAAAATATAAAATTCCATCTTAAGAAGCCCTGGGGGAAAAAAAGCTATATTGTGAAATAGTATCGGTCACAATTCACGAATAGTTCTTAAACGGACTATGCTCAATTTCTTGAGGCTGATGTAGGAAGTTTAAAGGTTGTATGGAAGATTTTTCAAATCCAACAACTGTTTGCTGTTTTTCAAAAGATGCACGTGTTTCTCCTCCCAGGGCCACACCCTTCACTGTAACTGGGCCAATGAGTTACTTAGGAACACTGAGGGTTTGCTTGACAGGTTAACAGGCCAATAGATAACGAGGTACCTCGTTTTCTATTGGTCAACGTTTTACTAGCCTCATCATTTCCAATATATTATATATTTTAATTTTTTATTTTTTTTTTTTGTTTAGCATAAGTACAGGGCTGTTACAAATCTATTCAACTGTTTTTGACCAAGACTGACAACAAACAATTTTGAAAATCCTCTGTACAACTTTTAACATTTGTTATTTTGGTTTGTTCACATTTTTAAGGAAGCAAAAATTTGGCACAGCACCTTTTAATTTTTGTGTTTGGTGGTTTTAAAAAGGTTGTACATTTGACCACTCTATTCTTGCACAAACCCTGTAGTAAAATCTTTCATTTTTAAATTGCAATATGTAAGTACATTAAAATATCTGAATATAAAACACAACTTTTAGCAAAATGTGCATCTTATTTTTATCATTCAGACCTAAAAGAAAAAATACCAGAAGTTTGTGTTTTTCATTCATCATTGTTTGTATCGAATATTGAGTGGATTTTTCAGTACTGAAGTTTGAAATTTTACCTAGTATGGTGACAACACTAGTACAAGTCTTTACATTATTGTTTTATTTAGGGCAGCCTGATCTGTTGACTCCCTGCTACAGCGGCTCTTCTCCTTCTGGGCAGTTCGGTCCGGTCAATCCATCCTTGAACTCCACCTTCGACTTCATGTCCAGACTTTTGAAGGAAGTTTCTAAGGTGTTTCCTGATTCCTACATCCACTTAGGAGGAGACGAAGTGGACTTTACCTGCTGGTACTTAAAACAAAAACCAGTCTACACATTACACTGAAGAAATTTGGTTTAATTTTCTTTTACACTATTTTATTTTCTCAGGAAGACAAACCCTGATATTAAGGCATTCATGCAGAGTAAAGGATTTGGTTCAGACTTTACCAAATTAGAGGCTTTTTACATGGAGAGGTATTACAAAAGTCAGTGTTTAAATTTTTTTTTTTAACAAACACATAATTGACATGTTTTTTCTTACGTTCCAGTATCGTAAATATGACCACAGCCCTCAACAGAACGGCCATCGTGTGGCAAGATGTGTTCGACTATCATGAAAAAGTAAGTGTTTAATGTACGTACAAGGGATGTCAGGATATCTAATTTTAGTATCCCAATTTAGAGATTATTCACAAACCAAAACAGTGACAATTTTTATTTGATTATCTCTGTCAAACACGTCACTTCTCCACAAGTTTGTGACACGTTTTACCAAATCAAACTTTCGGAATGATTTCCTAGAGATGCATTTGTTTTAATATAGATTATATATAGGATAAAAAATAATAATATTTTGCTTCTTAATGGGTTGTTCTTTATGATGAAAGAAAGATTTTTTGGGGAATGGATCAAACTTTTTTTTAAGCCAACAAGGATTTTGTTCTTTGATCTCCAGATATTGTCAGATACTTTTCACTGTAGCAAAAAATAAATACTAAATGTAGATTAATTGTGCTTTCCAGGCAACTGGGAACTGGAATATTTTCCACTTCCCTCTTGTAAAAATGCTCTGGAATTGGTAAATACAACTTGTGAACTGGAACCTGGTCGAGGAAGTTAGAATTTATTCAAATTGGAAATTAGTCTACAAAGTCCTGAATCTTTCAAATAATGTCCAGTTTGTTCACCAAACTCCACTCAGTTTGTCTTTTGTTGTTGTTGTTGTTGTTGTTGTTGTTGTTGTTAGCATTGTGGTTAGTTAGAATACTGACATGTCTCATTCCTAACAGCTGTGAAAAAAGCTTAAAACACACTGTAATGAACAAATGCATTATGTAAGTGAAGTATTTCTGTTTATATACAGTGTTAAGGAAGCAAAAATCCGATATAGGTCCAAATATGCCAATATTTTGTCCATCCAGTTTCTAGAGAAGGTCTAAAATTGTCATGCTGCTTGTTCATTTATTGTTATGAATACATTGTAATCATGATTATCAGTTAACTTAATAATCTTGACATCCCTCGTACATACACAGTAACTTAAATGGTTTCTTTACGAGTCTTAGTATTACCTCTTTAACCAAATGTAGTCGACGTAAGAGAGTGAAAAGTCAGAGAGCTGTAAAAAGCTGCTGTGTTGTAGCGCAGTTTCCTGTCTGTGGTGGAGGTGTGGAGGCAGCCCTGTTACTTGTGCAAAATGCGCAGAGCCACCAAAGTGGGACTCAGGGTGATTCTGGCCGCGCCCTGGTATCTGGACCAGCCGGGGCCCACGCACAACTGGGCTCCCTTCTACAACGTGCGGCCGCTCAACTTTAAGGGTCAGAGCGAGTGCTGTGCTGTGAAGTACTAACCTGTGTGTGTTTGCTTGTTGTTACAACTAACTTAATTTAAAAGTGGAAAAATACATAATATCACCAAAAAAATCACACCAAGAGTAATTGACAAAACAGATTTACAATACATATTATCTTTGTATTGTAAATCTTTAAATACGCATACAGAAAACTTTATTTATCCCCAAGGTTAATCTTTTCAATTCAGTCAGTGAACAATGGAGCACAAGCCATAAGATAAAGAAGAGTATTGACCCTATTTTGTCCCGCCCTCTTGGCTTGGAAAGGCACTTCCTGTTTAGCTCTGTGAAGGTAGCTAACGTGTTTGTTTGTCTGCTTGTGGGGAAATTTTAATTAAATATAATGACAGTTAAAATAAACCCATCAACTGAAATCTACAGGCTAAATACAGCTGAACAGGAAGTGCACGTCCTAGAAAAGTAGGCGGGATAAAGTAGGGTCAATAATAGCTTAAGATCTCCTTCATTTCACTTTAGTTAAGGTGTTAAAGCGAACCATGGATATAATCACATGTTTACCCTAAAACACTTAGAATATCATTACGTATATAAATACAAAACAAATACCTTGGAAGTATTTGTAGTTTTGTTAAAATAGTGTTATGAAGAAATTACATGGAGGCTGCCATTTTGCTGTGGTTATGACACAAAATAGTGTTGTCAGGTAGCAGGTAACTAAGCAACATGAATTCCTGGGTTAAACCTTGTCAGTTTGAGCCGGAGCAAAGCCAAATACAGAACGATTATGTGGAATCTAGTAAAACTGAAGATGATCAAGAGGAAGAGGCAAGAACTGGACACTGCCAGTGGTGTTTTTGTGGAACTGTTCACAGATGAAATTGTGGGAGTAACCATGGAAACACTATTTTATGTCATCAACCAAAATGGCGGCTCCCAGTGGCTTGAAAACAACATAAACAATGACAATTTTATAAAAAATAGTAAGCAGTTATATATTTGTTTGTAATTAATTTTAATAAGCATGAACAGTACTAGTGTTTAAGCCATATTTGTCTTCATATCCAGGGTTCCCTTTAAGATGAATGTTCTGCTGCACAGACTCAGCACTGCTCATGTTTTGACTGTAAATTTTCTTGTGGGTTTCATAATAGCAAGAACTTGTGCAGTAAGACAAACATTCACCAAGAATATAAAGGCACAGCACAGAAATGCTGGGACTAGGCCAGTGCAAGATTAATCTATAGGGGTCTATTGTGGCAGGTTTTAATAAGTCATAATTAACATGGTTATGATTAAGATTTCACTAAACATTTAGCCTGTTTTTACCTAATTTGATTATTTTCATGAATTTCGTTAACGTCTTTTGTCCAGTAAATATGACAAGCGTGTTTAGAAATGCATATGGTTCTGGTGTCAGTTTACAGACATACAGTATTTACATATTTCTTCTTGATGTTTCTTTAGATGCTCTGTGACTCGAATCTTGATTTAAAAATATAAATTAGAAATGAAATTGCAGCAGTCATACCTCAGCAAATCAGTCAAAGTAGATATTGTCCAAAATCCACCCCTTTTATTGTTTATTTATTTGTTATTTGTTTAATGCATCAGTGCATATTAGGAAAGCACAGAAAGAGCACCACCAACACAGAGGAAAATGGTAGAAGTTAGATACTGCCTAAATTAATCTAGTCTAATAGTTTTAATGTGGATCATACATATTAATTTGCTAGTCAATAAACTCATTTATGCAGTCACTATAACTGTAATGCTTCTTTAAATACATTTATATATTCGTTATCATGATTGTCATTATTTATTTTACCTGTAAATGCACTGCACAGAGTTTACCACTAGACGGTGCTAAAGGCTCATGTTTGTCTCATCTCAAATGTACAAGACATCTAATGAAATAATGTGGTGCCACCGTGAGGCTCAACGAAGATGTCAATTAAATAATAAAAGTACATTTAAATGTACATTTAAAGTTTTAGAAGGGAAGAGAAATGTATAGCAACAAAAATCATTTGAAGTATCACTCATAAAATGTATAGTTTTAACACTGGTTTAAAATAAGTCTATTGTGGAGTGCACTGTAGCAGACTGTTTAGAGCTCTGGCTTTCCAATAAGGAGGTCAAGGGTTCATTATCTCGCCATATCTCTTGGTGGAGTTTGCATGTTCTCCCCGTGCCACCATAAATCACTGTAAATTTAGTGAGTGAATGAGAGAGTGAATGGTTGTCTGTCTAACCCTGTGATTAGTTGGCCACTGTCCAGGGTGTTCCGCCGCCTACGGTCGAAAGTCACTGGGATAGGTTCCAGTCACCCGCGACCCTTAACGGGATTAAGCGGTAGAAAATGAATAAAGATTTTGTCAGTTTATGTGATCAGTGTGTGCAACACTGATAAACTGTTTCTTCTCTTGGTCTAAAGCTCCTTCCCCATGTGACTAATTTTGCAGCCACCTCAGCGACAGGGAAGGGACAGTGGTAGCTAATAGCAACAAGCCTGAAATTTAGCTTTTAATGTTTATTTTTGTCATTAAATGAAGTCGTAAATAACAATCAAAAATTAAACAGATGCAGAAATCCACTTTTTTGTGCATATATGTCAATGTGGAGCTTTGTCAAGTTAACAAATTTTTAACATTTGTAAATTATAGTGTGAAAAAAATGATCAAATTATTTAAGAAAAGGCATGCACAATAAAAAATCTGAGTGGCATGTCAGACCAAACAGTTGTAAATAATTTTTAAAAAGTCTGTTTTAATCAATCACCACAAGTCACGTTTTGGGCATTGTTGGCCCTTCATCAGACAACTTAGAACAGATCTGGGCAAACTGCGGCCCAGGGGCCAAACCATGACTGGTTTCAATCTGGCTCCTGGTATGTTTTTTGAGAAACAGAAATGCATGATGAAGTTTAAGAGACAAAAACTTGAGCTACAACAATAACCTTGTTGCACATTAAATTCCCCGTGTTATGAGAAAAAAGTCAAAGCCAAACTTTTTATAAGATTAAAATTGTGTTTTGGATCATGGAACAGTGTTGTAATGTGTGTGTTTTTATGCAAACATTTGACTCGTCCAAGTGCAATCCAATTCTCGTAATACTACTAAGTTTATTATACTAGAACAAACCTTTTATTTGTACTGGTTTTCAACATTCTGTGAAAAGAAATGTGTTTTCATTTCAATAAGCAGAATTTGTGATACCAATGTTCACAGTCCAGCCCTCCACCACTATTCTGGGTTTAAATATGGCCATTGAGTAAAAATAATTGCCCAGCCCTGACTTAGAGGCACTTTGAAAGAAATAATCCAAAACTCAAATAAAGTTTGGTAATTGCGATGCTTAGTTTTAGTACAAAATTTCTTTACTGCCACAGCGAAGTTATGAGGTGCATGCTGGGATAGTGTGAAGACCAGTGCAGGAACTTAATAGAAGTTTTTTTTAATTTCTCAGCTCAGAAGACTTGTGAATACAGCACAGTCTGTTGATGCTTTTTATGATCCTTCTAACCCTCCATGTTTAACTTGTCTGCTCAAAGTCCTGATGAGCTGTTTGTTACTCGCTCAGATCCCTAAAAGCTCTGTGCTGCACATCTGGAAGGGTTTACCTCCTGCTTACTACGCAGAGATGGAGCAGATGACCCAAGCGGGCATGAGGGTGATTCTGGCCGCCCCTTGGTACATCAACCACATCAACTACGGGCAGGACTGGAGAACATACTACGGCGTGGAGCCTCTAAACTTCAATGGTGTGTGCAGCGAAAGCAAAAATCTATTTTCTACGCTCTTTGCCTTAAAAAATCCTCTTTCCTGCCTGGTGGTGGCGGCTGTAGCATCTGTCAGAAAGATAGAAAATCAGATTCTCCAGTTATTAATTTTATCTATCTATCTATTCATTCATCCATTATTCATCCATCCATTTATTCATTAATCCATCCATTTATTTACCCATTCATTCATCCATTTATCCATCTATTTATTCATTCATCCATTCATTGATCCATCTGTTTATTCATTCATCCATTTATTCATCAATCCACCCATTTATCCATCCATCCATTTATTCATTCATCCATTTATTTATTCATTCATCCATCATCCGTTTATTCATCCATTCATTCATCCATCCATCCATTTATTGATTCATTCATCCATCCATCCACTCATTTCTTCATCCATCCATCCATACATCCGATTATTCATCCATACATCTATCCATTTATTCATCCATCCATCCATCCATCCATCCAACCATCTATCAATCCATCCATTTATTCATCCATCCATCCATTTATTCATTCATCCATCCATTTATGCATCCATCCACCCATTCATTCACCCATCAATTTTTTCATTCATCTATTTATTCATCCATCCATCCATCCACCCATTCTTTCATTCATCCATCCATCCATCCATCTATCTATCTATACAATCATAAATCTATACAGTGCAACACATAATGGTTCATCATTTCTAGCATTTCCAGTTTTTACAACAAAAGTCTATTTTCTGAACTCTGTCTTTAAATACCTCTCTTCTCTCTGGTGGTGGTGGTGCTTGACTTTTGTGACAATATTTCTCTGTCCAAATTGATTAAATGGATTAGAAATATTTCATTTTGTATTCACTTAGACTTCTTTTGGTGTCTGCTATTTGATGTTCTCTCAAAATTTTATGCTACAATGTTTTTGACATTGTGGCATATATAATAGGAACCATTCAGAATCTCCCAATGTATGGTTTTAACTTTTTATTTCTAGTGAATTGTGTAGCTGACTTTTCACAAGGGCTGGGTGATCTGAGAAAAAATATAATCACTATTTTTTTCCTCACAAAAAAGAGGCATTTATACACATAAATTAAAACAAAAACTTTGTAAATTATTATTTTTGAAATTATATATTAATATTCAGCCTCAAAGCCACACATTTTTAGGATTGCTTTTGGATCTTTCGATTCACAACCCACAACCAAATACTTGACAATTTGATTCAATCTTGATTTCTGGTTTTTGCGAATAATTGCCCACTTGCCTTACTTTTTACCTCCAGAAAGTTACACAGTACACCTTTAAAGCTGCACTAGTGTCCATAAAATCCATGCGTTTGAAAACTAATGATGAGTTTAAAAGGTTTGTGAGAGCAAGCGATAAATTCCAGTTTTAACCGTTTGCTGTTCATTGTTTTTCCTCACTACTCTTTAGTGTCTGTAATTTCTACTTACTATATCACTGATTTTCTGATTTGGTCTGGCTTGTCCAAACGCCTTTTGTTTAGAAAAAAATGTTTGAATTAGATTTTTATTCACAGGCACAGAGGAGCAGAAGAAGCTGGTGATTGGTGGAGAAGTGTGCATGTGGGGAGAGTACATAGATGCCACCAACCTAACTCCTCGACTTTGGTAAGAAACACAGACACACACAAATAATGTAATTTTGGACAATGTATCTTTCTATTACACTTGTAGAGATGCAGGCATCACAATTTAGTAATAGTAGTAATTTAGTAGCAGTAGTTGTGGTTCATTTTTGCCATTTAGCTAGACTGATGTAATCTCCATGACCCGTATTGTCAAAGTTAAATATTTTTCAGGCCTAGAGGAAGCGCTGCTGCAGAAAGACTGTGGAGCGACGAGAAACAGACAACCAGTGTGGACAAGGCCTTTCCGCGACTCCAGGACTTTCGCTGCAAACTACTCAGGCAAGTGAAATGTGATTTGCAAGTTTCTGTGTTTTGAGTTGATGTTTGTGTTTCATCCACTGCTCCCCTTCAATGTGGTGTTCCTCAAGGGTTCAACCTTGGGCCCCCTCTGTTTTCATTGTACCTGCTTTATTTGGGTTCAGTTATCAGAAACCATAGGATATAACTTCATTTGTATGCTGATGACAGTCAAATGTATGTCCCACTTAAGCATCAAAATGGATTCTGTGCCACCCATTTCTTGAACTATACTGATGAAACTACATATTGGATGTCTGTAAACTTTGACCAGAAAACTTAGATGCATTTAATTTTAGTGGGACCAAGTTGTGGCAGTAGTGAATTAGTCTTAGATCCATAGTAGTAGTTGTAGTTAGTTTATTTGAAAGGGACAGAATATTAAACATAATAATAACAAATGGAAATATGATTTTTGGATCATTCAGAATAACCAGTTTGACAACCAATATTTCCAATCATGGCAAACACATGGAAAGTGAGAAAAACAGCTAAAAGTCATGGAAAATAAAATGTTGTCTTGGAATATGATTTAGTTTTTCATAAACTAATGCACAAACTATATTTTTACTGCCCTTTTAATAAAAGTTGAGCAATATGTTGCCCTATTCAAAGTGTGGTTGTAACTTATAGGCCTATAATAAATAAAGTTACTTTTCTTCGATGAAATATAGAACCGGTGTAATACTACCTTAACTAAAATCTTATTTTTCATTGTTTAATCCACCAATATGTTGTCCACCTGATAGTACTGCCAAAACTGATCAGAATCCAGGAAAAATCATCACTTGGGTTAAAATTTTCCTGAGGGAGCACCCCCAGACCCCTCACTTTTTGATGTCCACCTTTTGATGTTCACCTTTTATGGCTATGGACCTTTCTGGCTAAACAATCTAAAAAAAAAAAAAAAAAAATGTGAATGTCGATGTCATGATTACATAAAATTCTCAGAGTAAATATATGTGTGCTTTATAAATGTGTTTAAAAAGTGTGGTCTGTGCTGTTTGTTGCAGACGTGGGATCCGGGCCGAGCCTTTGTTTGTGGGTCACTGCAGACACGAATACCAGGGGATCTGACCGGAGCAACACTTTCTGTCACTTCACCCCATCATTTGCTTTTTACACACTGAATTTTTTGATGAACAAGTTTTTATATACAATTTTAAGAAAAAAATAATCCACTATATACAGTATTATAGATTGTGCTATTAGTATTTCTACATCTGCATTTAATTTTAGCATTTATTTTTGTGTTTGTTTGAATTGAATGTAGCTGAAGAAAGTTTAGAATTTTTTGTTGACTTACAATTATACCTTTTTTTTAAATTGACAGGGTTAAGGTTTTCAAAATCTCAGGGAATGTAGGAGTAGGGCTGCACAATTTTGACAAAATTTGAGAAAATTATGACATATGTAGATCAGTAATTTACATGTTGTTCATTGTAAAACACAAAATGGATGTAAACAGTGGGCAATGATAGGTGGTAGGTATAAACAGGGATTTTCTGAGCACTTGGGCAAGACAAGATTACTCAAATATGCATGGATCAATTAAAATACAACTTTGAGTAAACTAATGATGAACAGAACATTGTTAAAACAAACTAAAAAAGTGGATTTTACACATTATGTCCTCTGAACGTATTTGTTAAGGTTTAATTATCTTAAAAACTTGAAAATACTTGTAAAATATATTACAAAAATGCAGAAAAATCATCTTTGTAGCCCTATTTGAAAGTTTACAGCATAATTATTTTTCTTAATCAGATATTTTTGTACTGGAGCTTACGAACATTATTGATAGTTGTGTATCTAAAGTTTGATATATTGTTCAGGCCTTCATAAGAGAATAATTTTGCACTTTTATTGTTAATATAACGTGACTTCCATAGGATTTGTAATTGAATTGTTTGTTGCCGATGGATTGATTAATATTATTGTAGAAGCACTTTTACTTGATTATATTGTTTGGTTTTGTAGTGTTGATGCGTTGCTGATGATTTCAAAAAGGAGTTCATAGTATTTTCTAGTAAATAAAGATAATTATGACATACATGTGCAGGTTTTCAGTGCGGTGTCTCTGTGTGTCGGCAGCAGATGGCAGAGTTAATCCGGCAGAGCAGTGCTGACTCCTCAGTCCTGTCTCCGACCCGAGGATCAAAGCCAACTCAATGCGGCTTACTCAAACTCACTCAGCAGGATCTCATGGTGATTTTAGAGACTTTTCTGACCCCGAGGGCTAACTAACTTCTCCTGTTCTCCAGCTGTTAGTCATGGAGAATATTAGGACATTATAGCCAGAGGGAATTTACAGGGATAGAACAGACAATTTAGGTTCTGTAGAACGACTCACAAAACTGTATCACAAAGGTAACACTGGTTCCTTAGTAAAAAAAAAAATAAAATAAATAAATAATTGAAAAATATATATATATAAAAAAGGCATGAACATAAGGACAGTTCAATGTGAGTCAAAATTCAGTGTGCACATGCCCACCAGAAGCTTCTGTTCAAGCGTAGAAACTTTGGTCTTTGACCACAGCAACACCTACGAGGATGAAAAACATAGAATTATGTTATATTTATCATTTACTTTTTAAATAGGTTTATTTTAATTTTTTAAAAAAAGCTCAATGTTTGTGAAAACACAATATTTAACTGCTAATAAACTTGATTAACAGCTAAGAGCAGTGAAACTGTTTTTTTATGACTAAGATTTCACATCACTTTATCGAAAATAAATCCGGAAGTTTTCTTAATGGACTTTTATGTATCTCATACGATTGGCGATCTTAGGCTACAACTGACAGAGACCGTTTTTAGATTACATTTAAAAAATGGAAATACTGTATAATTAACATAAGTAGCATGGCTGACTCAATTTTGGCAAATGACACCAATTGGCTCTGTGCACAGAATGTCAGTTGGCTGGTTCAGATTCAAAATAGCTAATTTCTGTACTTACAAGCATTTCCTGTTAGCGTTAGCATTTGGACACATCTCTTTTTAAACTCACAAATATCCTGTGGTGAAATATTCCTGTGATTTGTAAAGTGTTTAACATGTTTTCTGTAACATTTACCACAACTCAGTGTTCACTGTTTGATCTTTCGAGTAAATATTGATTTTAAACTGATGTCGTGGAAACCTCATAGAAATGAACTAAACAAAATGCTTGTATGTACAGAAGCTAGCTATTTTTAACAAAAACGAGGCAACTGACATTCCGTGCACAGAACCAAATGGGGGATGACCAGCCACTTTTCTTGGCACTGCATTTCTGTTTAGCTCTGTAAAGGTAGCTAATATGCTAGCTTGTCTGTCTTGCAGAGAGATCACTAACCTCAGCTAAACTGAAAGTGTGCTGCTAAGAAAAGTGTGCAAGGCAGAATAAGGTAAATGGGAATTTCCTATGCAATGCTAACTGCTGTGCCAATAAATTCAAAATAACTTTATCATCATCATAGCAACAGGTAAACAAATGCTCAACTGCTGCGAGAGACTAGCTTCATGTAAAACATGAATACTAACCAATATCTCTGACATTTACTGACTAAAGTATTTCAAATTCACATTAAACGCAATCATCCTTTAATAAGACGAAAACGTGTGTGGATTATTAAAGCATCTACAAAAGTTTGTAATAGCATAAATATGCTTTTTTAAATTTATTTTCAATGTTATTTATACTTGTACATGCCTCAAGTAACTAGTGGTTATTTTAAATACTTATTTTAAAGTGTTAAAGACTTTTGTTCATTCACTTTATGCATTTTTTATTGCACTTTGGAAACTCTATTGATTATTGTGATTGTGTGTGATTAATGTGCTATGGACTTACCTGGTGCTGTGCTTACTTATACCACATCCAAGTAACATAGCCTCTTAATAAATATTTCTTTGATCTTACCATTAAATGAGCTAATATTATATGAAGTTTCTTCTGTGCTTTTGCCTTTGATTATTACAACTTGAAAAACTATAAGTAGATCTTAAGCATGAATGTAAATAGAAATAATAAAAAGAGAGCAATATTTGCAGAAACCACACAATTTCTCATAATTTTCATTATCAAATACTCATACATTTAACACTTTATTTGGCCATATAAACAGGAGAAAATGTAAAAACTATTATAGTTTATTGTTGAGTAAAACAGTGCAATTGTGACTAAAGCAAATTGTTAACTCTAAAAGATCCACCTTATGACTTCACAAGGTAAAAAAGTAATAAGGTAACAGTAATAGAGAGTAACATAAGTAGTTTCATTGAATCTGAAATAAAAGAAATGTAAGTAAGTCTGTGTTACCATGTATAGATTCATTATAGTGACGTGTTTCTTCAGGATTGTTTTGGCTGCAGGACTCTTGTCTGCGTGCCAATAAGAGGCTTGTGTGATAGCTGTAAAAGTTAATCCAACTCTTTGACAATAGCTGACGTTATAGAGATTATATCAAGAAGCCGCTTAGTCTGTTGTCGCACACGTATAAAGTGTTCAAGGACGTGACCCTGGAGCAAAACCACCACACCGACGACTGGCTCAGCGGCAAAAACTATTAATGGGATCAACTGGAGCTACAAAACAACTGCGGGCATCGAGTTTACAAACATTTAGAGCTAATTATAAGCAGGTCATGTTGAAAGTCTTGTAAGGAAATAAATGCTTTTACTGTGATACCTGACCTGATTTTCACACTGCAAAACAGAAAGTACACTTAAAAAAATAATGCAGTCAATGAGTTAAATTAACTTAAATATTTGTATTGATGTAACTTACCAATGTGAGTCAAAGATGTTCAACTTAGACTTTTAGGTTATAAGACAGAGAGAGAGAGAGAGGAAGGAGAGGGGAGAGAAAGAGAGAGGTTGAGAGGGAGGAGAAAAAGAGAAAAAGAGGGGGAGGGGAGAAAGGTGAGAGGGAGAGAGAGAAGAAAGGAGAGAGAGAGGAAGAGACAGAGAAAACAAGAAGGAAGAAGAGATAGAAAGAAGAAGAGGTAGAGAGAAGAAGAGAGAGAGAAGAAGAGGTAGAGAGAAGAGGAGATTGAGAGAAGAGATAGAAGAAGAAATAGAAAGAAGAAGGATAGAAAGAAGAAGTAGTAGAAGAGGTAGAGAGAAGAAGAGAAAGAGAGAAGAGAAAGAGAGAAGAGAGAGAGAGAAAAAGGATAGAAAGAAGAAGTAGTAGTAGAAGAAGAGGTAGACAAGAAGAAGCGATAGAGAAGAAGATGTAAGAGATAGAGAGAGAAGAAAAGATACAGAGAAGAAGAAGAGATAGAAAGAAGAGATAGAAGAAGAGAGAGAGAAGAGATTGAGAGAAGAAGAGATAGAGAGAAGAAGGATAGAAAGAAGTAGTAGTAGAAGAGGTAGAGAGAAGAAGAGAGAGAAGAAGAGGTAGAGAGAAGAAGAAGGATAGAAAGAAGAAGAGATAGAGAGAGAAGAAAAGATACAGAGAAGAAGAGATAGAAAGAAGAGATAGAGAGAAGGAGAAAAAGAAGAAGGGAGAGAGACAGACGCACAGATAGAGAGGAGAGTAAGAGGGGGATAGAGGGTTAAAGGAGTGAGAGAAAGAGAATAACAACAACTCACAAACATAAGTTGAACTGACATAAAACTTTAAGGCAGAAATTGTACTTATATTTTAAGTGAAACTGCTTTATATATTTTTTTACAGTATAGGTACTGTTGAGCTCTCCAAACACATTTAGGCTGCAGTCAATTAAGAATATAATGGTTAAGTAAACTGGAGTGGACCCCCCAAGCACAGCCAATCAGAGCACTGCTTTTGGCTTTTATGTGAGATTTAAATGCTTTTATTACTCGTTACAGACAAAATGGATGTTTTAGTGGAAACAACTATTGCCACCAAAAATCCTATTTACAACCAAAAAAAAAGTCAGGTAGCTATGTTTTAGGTGAGAGACTACAGGTAAGATTTTTTCCCTCTCCATTTTCTGTTTCATTTGATCAGTTTGGTCTCTCAGTGTACAAGGCTTTCATTTGGAACAACAAAAGAGTCCAATCTGCTTTTGAAGATGTTTGGAAATTGATATTCAAATGCTATTTCTCAAAATGCATCTTCGTTCTTTGTCAATATCAGCCCCTGAAGTGGCTCCTACACACACACCATGTATACTTACATGTATTTATAAATGTACATTTTTGTGTTAAAGTGCAAATAAGGAAAGGATTACATAAGATTTATTTTCCTTTTGTCCCTTTTGGTCATATTAAATATAAAATAACTGTACTATGATCATAACGCTATGAGGAAATAAACAATGGAATTAAATTAAATTTTTTTTTAACTTTTGACAATTGTCTCAAAATAACATTTATTCATCAAATCATGCCAGATTTTCCATCTTGAGGTTCCAGGTTCTGATTAATTTCATTAACTTTGAAAACTCCAGACTCAACTCTGCACCAGCTGTTGTGTATATATAATGAGAGATACAAGCTTGGATTCTCCAGGCATTTAGTGATTGTATTTCAGATTAACAATCCCGGTGCCTGTTGAAGTCTTTTGCCTTGGGCACAATGACAATTTGCTTTAAAGTGTGCAATATTTTCCCATTTAACCAAGCCTTGTTAAACTTTTAACATTTTACAGAATCAAATCAAGATGGCCGCAAATGCATCATACATTTATTCTTAGCAAACCATGCATGATATGATCTTGGCATATACACAACTAGTTCAATTGCCAGGTTATGTATTTTTTGTGGAGTTAGCATGTTTCTACCAAATCTGCTTTCTTCACAGGACTTTCTTGTTCCCCATCAGCATAACAAATCTCCAGCGAGGCCCAGACCAGGATTCTGGCTCTAAATCTGTCGTCGCCCACTGCCTCTGACAGACTGTTCAGCTGCAAGAAGCTCCTCACAAAGCCAGTAAAATCTGCATTTATTGTTAAACGCTGACACGGCTGATTTTCACAAGTAGGAATGTAAAAGTGTGTTTTGGAAACATCTTTTAACAAACAGTAAAGTGAAACTGAGTAGACCACCCAAGCAGAGTCAATCAGAGCGCTGCTTTATACGTCACTGTTCAATTGTTCAGCACGCAGTGGTCTGATTTTGGCCCCAAACTGGTGCATTTACAACATCTATTTAAAAAGGCAAAATTTACTCATTACATCCAAGAATTCAGGTATCCATCTTTAAAGATGCACTGCGCAGTTTTTTTTTTTTCCAAAAGTAAACTTGTTTTTGTATTTTAGATGTCTTTGTTACAGTAAATAAATAAAAATCTGTGTTTTTGCATTGAACAGGCTTGCATGATCACACAGTTTGTTTCACAGAAAACCGGTTCATTTGGCTGATTATTCATAGCTTAAAGGTGCACTGTGGAACTGTCAGGAGGTGAAAAGTCAAGACAATTCAGTAGAATTAGAAAGTTAAAGCCATACTTTGGGAATTTCTGAATGGAGATTAATATATTTTATACCACAATATTAAAAAAATCAGCATAAGCAACCTTTTTTTTATGGAAACAAACATAAGCGGGCCCTCTTCCAAGTCAAATAAGAGTCCATTTTGTGGTCATGCGAGCCTGCTCAAAGTAAACAAAGTAATAAGGACATATACATGACAAAAACATACATTTATTCAAGATTATTTTTGGTTTTGCAATGCACCTTTAAAATGTATTTGTTTCCATTCAGAAAGACCCAAAGTATGGTTTCTATTTTCTAATTCTACTGAATTGTGTAGATGAGTTTTCACTTCCAGAAAGTTACACAGTGCACCTTTAAAGGAAACATATTTATTTAGGAAAAGTCTATATATTCTGTTAATCAGTAATTTATGTTTTCTTCATTGTAAAACACAAAATGTATCTAAAATGGTTGGAAATAGAAAAAGGTTCATTGACTTATTGTTCAAAACTGCAAAACTCATAAGTCTCGTTTTAACAGATTTTAAAGAACAAATTTGTATTGCTAGAGTCACTACTTGAACCTTGCATGTTATAATCAGATTAATACAGTATAAAAAAAATAAAGATGTCAATATAAAGTCACAAGTAAATGTAAACAGGTGGGGCGGCGATAAGTGATAGGTGAAAACAAGAATTTGTAGGTAGGTGGGTTTTGAACACATGTGGGATGGTTTTCATTCATTCATTCATTCATTTTCTAACGCTTAATCCCGTTAGGGGTCGCGGGTGACTGGAGCCAATCCCAGTGACTTTGGGCCTTAGGCGGGGAACACCCTGAACAGTGGCCAACTCGTCTCAGAGTTAGACAGACAAACATTCACTCTCTCAGTCACTCACTAAGGGAAATTTACAGTGATGCCCAATTAACCTAAACATGCATGTTTTTGGAGGTGGGAGGAAACCGGAGAACCCGGAGAAAACCCACGGTGACACGGGGAGAACATGCAAACTCACCCAGAGAGATCGTGAGATGTTGATATGGTTCGACCCGGGAGTCGAACCCACGACCTCCTTATTGGGAAGCCAGAGATCTAACCACTTGGCTACCGTGCATGGTTTTATGTAATGAAAAGAGAAAAAAGCTTTATAATTATAATTTTTTTTTTTTTTTTAAAGCAAGATTACTCAAACACGCATGAATTAATCAACTCAGATATAACTTTGAGTAATTAGAATAATGTCAGCTAGAATTCAAACTCAGACTAATAACGTTGCCTTTAACAACACACACAAATCATGTATTTCCAGATAAACCTTGGAAAAAATATATACTTTTAGTGGGATTCATGGTAACGGAGAGTTAGGGCTTTTGGGTTCCCAATAAGGAGATTCTAGGTTTGATTCTGAGGTCAGTTTGCATGTTCTCCCTGTGGTGTCTTGGGTTCTTTTCTCAAAAAAATGCATGTATTGTCCAACTAGCAACACAGTAAATTCCCGTATGAATGAATGAGAGAGTGAATAATTGTCTGTCTCTGTGTAAACCCTGTGATGAGTTATGCAATCTGATTTCCTCTTCAGATTAGCAAAGTGCTGAGGTCAGGGTGAACGTGGGCTTATCCCTGACAGAGGAGGCAGGGCTGTTTGGCGTCTGAGCATCTCTCTCTACACACTAAACAACGACAACAAAAAAATCTAATTCACATGAACATTTAGCTTTTAAAGAGCTTAGAATAACCACTTTATCACAAGCCAGCAAAACAGCAGCTTTTTTGAGAGCAGGGTTTAACAGAGAGATCTAAAATGTAATCCTTTTACACAGCACTTAAAACAACAAAAGGCTCCAGTTTTTCTAATTACAAACCCGATTAAAACTGCAGACATCAATCAACTCTGTCTGCTGTGTGTGTACTCATTCACACTAACTCAAAAGGGCTTGTATTAATAAATGTGTCCTTATCATACTGGTGACGATCTGAACACATTTTTTATTCTGTTTACTTCTCAGTTATTGTATAATGTAGCTACATTTGATAAGGCTCATATTGTTCTTAAGCAAAAGCAGAGATGGCAAAAAGTGTATTACTCACATAAAAATACTGTAACTTCTTTGCCTTATAAACGACTTTGGCAAAAGTAAAAGTACTGCTGAATGGTGATGGGTGTATCGATACCGAAGTATCGATCAGTGTTGGGTAAGTTACTGTAAAATTGTAATACATTATATATTACTAGTTACAGGGAGAAAAATGTATTACATTTGTATTAGAATATTACTGTCTCAAAAATGGTACTGAGTTACACCACTGTGAGTTACTTTAAGCTACTTTGAGGTATTCACACATTTGCTAAGACATTGTACAACACTAATCCTGTCACTTTTACACTTGGTTACTGACAGAGGTGACAAGTAACTAAGTATTTTTACTCAAGTACTGTACTTAAGTAGTTTTCTTGAGTATCTGTACTTTACTTGAGTATTGCAAAATCTGGAAACTTTTTACTTTTACTTCTTACATTTTTCAAGAAATATCTGTACTTTCTACTCCCTACATTTCAAAAACAAGTTAGTTACTTTATGAGCCCATTTATTTTCCTCTTAATCCCAGATCAGACCTGCTGTGCCACCGTGAATAGCTAAAATGTTATATTTTCTATTTATCACATGATAAAAGTCAAATGCATTATATTTAATTTACTATAACGCCCATCATCTCACTCTCCACAACATTACAGACTGACTTTGTACAGATGGGTAAAAAGTCTTGTAATTCTGGATTTTAACCTTTATTATTGATTTTTTTTTTTTTTTATTAGGGTGGTGTTACTTGATTTACCTGGATTATATGACTTGTTTCAATAAATTTGTTTCAAATTATTACCAAATGACTTGCTAATGAAGATATTTTTACTTACCTCATTCGCAAATTTTATTCAAGTTCAAATCTCTTGACAACATCAGAAATGTCTTGAAACAAGTGAAATAACCTGCAAAATTTCTATGATTCTAGTACTTTAACTGAGACTAGATAATCACCTTTGGCAGTGTGATTGTACTTTTTACTTTTTTTACTTAAGTAAATTTACACACACTTACTTTTGTACTTTTACTCAAGTAAAGCAGTTTTGGCAGGACTTTGACTTTTACCAGAGTTGTTTTTTACACAAGTAACTGTACTTTTACTTGAGTAGTGAACTTTTGTACTTTTGCCATCTCTGGTTACTGATCAGTTTATGGAAATGTGACGTCACAACACGTTTTCCTCATAATATTTGATTAACTTTTAAGCCAACAGACAGTATTTCAGTCACCACAATAGTTGTTTATTTGGTTGAAAGAAATATTTTTAGTTATAATTTTCATCATACAATAACAATTTAGAGGCCACCGGTTTAAACAGGGAGGGCTCGACAAGTCTCCCGTTCAGTCAGGGGGGGCTTCAATGTTGCTCCTTAGCAATAATAATTAAAAAAACAGGATTGTTTTACCTGTTTATTTAATTTAATAATATTTATTTTTGGCTTCAGGAAGTTACACTGTGTCTCTTAACCCTAACCCTAACCCTAAGAAATATTTGTTGATTTTAGCTTATTAATTTGACAGAGGCAGGCTTTAATAAAATACTTACTTGCCACCTATGGGTAAAATACTCTTTTCTGCTTCTAATATTTCTTCAACATGTGATTTGACAAGAACACGGTTGTTAGACGTGATGAACAAACCATAAACTTTTTAATTTCTGTGTCTGTTTTGAAATCTGTAAAAGCCTAAAAGCTCCACAGGTGAAACTTTAATTTGATCAGTGATTAAAAGGACAGCTGGTGTGACTGACTGATTGATTTATTCTTATAAACAGTAAAGATTAAGAGGATGACAGATCAGCATTTGCTTACACAGCGCCTGCAGCTAATCCTCACACGCCCCGGGCTCACTCCTCGCTCCAGGGAAAAAGGTCCAAGACTTCACAGGACACCGGGCAGAAGACACGTGAAGTGACCCTCCCGAATCTACAACTATTGTGCAAATCAGACGACACAAGGGGGCAAGTTGAATCTGGTTTTGGACTGAAATGGGAGACCACCACAGCCAAATGTTTGCTCTGGGACGCTCCGAAGACGTCACTGGACTGAATTCAGGCAGGACAGGTGAGCCAGTTGTGTTTTTTTTTTTTACTTTTTGTTTAGACTGTGGGCTCTGGATGGATGGAATTGGATCTGGTTGCTATGGTAACGAGTTATCTTTTGTTGCTAAGCTTGACTATACTGTATAAGGTAGATATAATGTGCTAAACGCACACACAAATACAAAAACGTACAGGCAAAAAATCAAAAACATGCACACAAATGTTAAAAGTGCAAATTGAAAACAGCAAATTCTAAAGCACAGACGAAAATTCAAAACAACAGAATCACAAAAACACAAATGTAGCTGCAAAAACAAAACATGCAGATTATAAAATCTAAATAAAACAACAACAAAAATTCAAAAACACAAACCCAGATTAAAAAACACAAATTCAATTAAATTTGAAAACATTCACTCAAAATTCAAAGACACAAACACAAAAAAACAAACAAACGCAAATACCTATTTAAAACACAAAGTAAAAAAAACAAATGCAAAAAAAATCTAATTCAAGAATACACACAAAATTACACATTGACAAACGCAAATACAAATTCAAAAACACAAATTTAAAAACACAAACGCAAAAAAAAACCACAAATTAAAAAAACACGCATGCACATTTGAAAACACTCAAAACACAAACGCAAAAAAAATTCAAAAATACAAACGTAAATTCAAAAACACAATTTCAAAAACACAAACACAACAAAATAATTATTCAAAAACACAAATGCAAATCACTAGCATTCAAAAATACAGATTAAAAACTACAAATGCAAATTAAAAAACATGCATGATATGAAAACTCACACAATTTCAAAGACACAAATTTACAAACACAAATTCAGAAACACATTCGCAAATTCAAAAACCCTCATGCACATTTGAAAAAACACAAACAATCCGTGTATGTTATTTCTGTTTTAATTTTTGACAAAAACAAAGCACGGATTCTTCATTTCAAGAGTAAATTTAAAGTTTTTATGAACACACTGTCAAAACATAAAAAAGAAAAAAAAAGAACCAAGATTTGTTATTTTTATTTTGATTGTGATATGAATAAAAAAAAAAACAAAGAAAACTCAAAAGCACAAACACAAATGTAAAGCCTCTGTTGTTACGCACAGGTCCTGTCCTGTTGTCGAAGGCTCCTGTTCTTCTGTGTAAAGTTTGCTCCGACTCCAGCAGCGGGAAACACTACGGCATCTACGCCTGCAACGGGCTGCAGCGGCTTCTTCAAACGCAGCGTCCGCCGGAAACTCATCTACAGGTCTGGCTTATAGCTTTTTTTATAAAGCTGTGCTTTCAATGTAGTTTAGCCCTGGTCGTGAACTGTCTCTAACTTTTGACAGACTTTCATTGTGGCTTATCTTTATTTTTCTTGTAATAAGACAGTTGTAATAAGCTAGGTGCTCATTTACCTGACAGTTTTGGCGACAGGATTTCCGCAGGACTACAGAGGTGTAGTCCTGCCGCCGAAACTGTCAGGTAAATGAGCACCTAGCTTATTACAACTGTCTTATTACAAGAAAAATAAAGATAAACTAAAAAGAAGAAAGGAATTTTCCAAATATTTAATTGTGACTGTTTCGTGCAGGTGTCACGCAGGAACAGGGAAGTGTCTCGTGGACAAAGCTCACAGGAACCAGTGTCAGGCGTGTAGACTGAAGAGATGTCTGCAGGCCGGAATGAACAAAGATGGTGAGCTAAAACACAATTGTACAGTTTTTCCAGCTTTTACAATGTAGCTTCCTCATGAGAAGCATACTTGGATTTGTGTTTTGCGTCATCCACATCCAGTTTAACACACACACTTTAGCCTGTATATAGTACCACCTTGTGATGTAATTTGTGTGTTTTCAGAAAAAACATTCACTAGCTATACTGTATAATAATTTTAATACTTTCAGCCTTTTCCCTGACTTTGACAATAGGTACAACTATTGTTTTATGCTGATCTAAGCAGCTTCACTTCTCAGTTGAACAGAAAATAAAAGGAAAACATTACAAAAAGCTATTAACTTATGGTTATTCTAGTTTAATAAATTGAGGCTAAATAACTGACTTCAAACTTCCTAAAAAGCTTTGGAGACATAGAAAGCCTAACAATCCAGCATTACTCAAATATTTTGAATTAAATTAAGCACAACTTAGGGGATGTTATGGATAAGATATAAACATACTAACATGGCTAACAGCTCACATGTAATTTTGACATAATATAGGACCCTCTCTAATATATGTAGATAAGTAAATGCCAATTACTTATTGACATTTTGCAGCTTAGAAATAGAAAGAGGTCCATTTACTTCCTGTGATAAGTCCCGCCTCTTTATAGTGATAAGCCCCGCCTTTGCAGTATAAGATTTTAATGTAACAAACAAGTTTTAAAGTTCCATCCATCCATCCATTTTCTTCCGCTTTATCCGGGGTCGGGTCGCGGGGGCAGCAGTCTGAGCAAGGACGCCCAGACTTCCCTGTCCATACACACCTCCTCCAGCTCTTCTGGGAGGATCCGAGGCGTTCCCAGGACAGTCGAGAGACATAGTCCCTCCAGCGTGTCCTGGGTCTTCCCCTTGGCCTCCTCCCAGTGGGACATGCCCGGAACACCTCACCAGGGAGGCGTTCAGGAGGCATCCGGTACAGATGCCCGAGCCACCTCAGCTGGCCCCTCTCGATGTGGAGGAGCAGCGGCTCTACTCCGAGTTCCTCCCGTGTGACTGAGCTTCTCACCCTATCTCTAAGGGAGCGCCCAGCCACCCTGCGGAGGAAACTCATTTCGACCGCTTGTATCCGCGATCTTGTCCTTTCGGTTTTAAGTTTTAAGTTAAGTTTTAAAGTTGTAATTTTTTATTGTAAAGACTATTTTGAACCACACATAGCCTACTGTACAATGAATAATGAACACAAGTAAATACAGCCAAGTGGATGAAGATGGTAGGTGAGAACAGGGCTTTTCTGAGCACTCAATCATCGACTGCAGGACAAAAACAAGATTACTCAAACATGCAGGAATCATTCTTTCTCTAAATCTTTAAAACTTTAAGTAAACTAATGATGAGAGAAGGCAGTTATAACAAATATTTTACACAATAGATCTCCTTTAAGTTGTGATGAAGTCTTCATTTTTTTGGAGTAATATAAGCTAAACCCTAATTATTCTAATGTGGTGTTGTTGTGTGTCAGCTGTCCAGAACGAGCGCCAGCCTCGCAGTTTGGCTCAGGTCGGTCTGGGCCCCGTCGCTGTGGAAACCCAAACGGGAACACACAACCACCGCCGCCACTTCCTCCGTCGTCTGTCACCCGAAGGCCCCCAGCAGCTCCTCGCCCAGCTCCTCGCCCACCGCCTCACCCCACCGCCTCACCCAGCTCCCGTCACAGCTCCTCCCCCAGCAGCAGCCAGCGCCAGACTCACCGCTTCATGGTCAGTCTGCTCACCGCCGAGACCTGCGCCAAGCTGGAGGACGAGGACGGTGAGATATACAGACACAAATGCTGACGACTCGCAGTAATATTGTTCATTCAGAACATTAAAGTGAAGCTAATGCCCCTATAGACCGGAACTAAACCAAAGAAAGAAAAGAAAAGTGGGCAAGGCGGAATAAGGCGAATACAAAAATAGAAGATTGACTATTTTATTTACAGTCATTTATCCTACTCACAAAAGATAATTAAAGATGGGTTAACTAACTTTCTTAGTTGTAAATTAACCTTTATGTTTTCCACTAAAAAGTATTTATAATTGCACTACTTTGCAAAAAATTAGACCTCTGAGTCTGAACTGATAATAAAGAATTTTAGTTCTACTCAGGAGGCGAAAGCAGCTCTCTGATTGGTAAATGGAAAATTAATAAATCCTTAAATCCTTCAACACATGGTTAAATCAACATGTATTCATTTTTGCTCAAAAAAAAAACGATAAAACTATTTAAAACTACTTCTTACAACAGCAAAAAGTGAAAGGGTGAGGACCACTCGAACCTGCTTTTTGCTGTCCCATTGGTTAGTACCTGGATGGGAGACTTAGAACACCAATCAGTAGGAAATGTCCATTGTTGTTGTGCAAGACACTTAACTCACATTGCCTCATTAACTGGGTAATTAGATTTAAAAGTGCTTTGAGTGCCTGGAAAGGTAGAAAAAGCGCTGTATAAATAGACCATTTGCCATTTAAATAGACCATTTAAAAAAAAACATCGAAAATGATGATGCTATAAATGTAACACTGTAACATATTGACTCAGAAATTGTACAGTAAACTTTATATATCTCACCATTGGACTTAAGACACTATCACACAGTACAACTGGAAGCAAACAATTTAACATATTGACTCAAATATTTTCGTCAGTCCACAAAGATTTGTAAGCTTGTACTTATGCTAAGCAGTGTGTACATGATAAATCCAGTAAAACATTGACAATAGATAACGAGGTACCTCGTTATCTATTGGCCTTTTAACTTGTCAAGCAACCCTTGTTCCTAAGTAACTCATTGGCCCATGCAGTGAAGGGCGTGGCCCTGGAGGAGCATGTGCATCATTTGAAAAACAGCAAGCAGCTGTTGGGTTAACACACAGTCAAAGAGTTAGTTTAACTTGTATAACTTTGCTTCTCTTAGGGAGGACAACCACATTGACGTGACTTCTCATGACGCTGAGACCGACTCCAGCTGCTCTGTCCGTGTGTCTCCGTTCACTCCGGGTCCAGAGAACATCTACGAGACCTCGGCCCGCTGCTCTTTATGTCTGTGAAGTGGGCCCAAAAACCTGCCTGTGTTTTCACTGCTGCCGTTTAGAGACCAGGTAAAGGGGGCTTCTCTTTTATCTAGCTCTAAAGATAATAATTTAAATTCATTTAAAACCAATCTTAAAGCGAACCTGGATATAATCACATGTTTATCCTAAAACACTTATAATATCATCACTTATATAAATACAGGACAAATACCTTGGAAGTATTTGTAGTTTTATTAAAATAGTGTTAAGAAGAAATGACATGGAAGCTGCCATTATGCTGCGGTTATAACATAAAATAGTGTTGTTAAGGTAACAGGCAGTAACATGAATTCCTGGTTTAAACCTTGTCAGTTTGAGCCAAAGTTTGGCCATATAGAGGAAGATAATGTGGAATTTAGTGACACTGAAGATACTCGAGAGGAAGAGGCAAGAACTGGACACTGTCAGTGGTGTTATTGTGGAAACTGTTCACCGATGAAATTGTGGGAGTAACCATGGCAACACTATTTTATGTCATCAACCAAAATGGCGGCTCCCAGTGGCTTAAAACAACATAAACAATGACAATTTAATAAAAAATAGTAAGCAGTTATATATTTGTTTGTAATTAATTTTTAATAAGCTGACCAGTACTAGTGTTTTAGCCAGATTTGTCTTCATATCCAGGGTTCCCTTTAAATCACTTCTGTCCCTCTGGAGCCTACTATCTGCACAAATAAACCCTTCATCTCAAACGCTGCAGGTGATTTTACTGGAGGCGTGGAGCCTGTTCCTGCTCTGTGCTTGGTCTCTGCCCTCTGGACTCATGCCGCTCTTCTCTCTTCACGACCCTCCTCCCGCACCTCAGAGTAAAAGCAGACGTCCCGCCGCCGACCTGCGCCTGCTGGAGGACACTTTTCACCGCTTCAAGACTCTGGTGGTTGACCCCACGGAGTTTGCGTGTCTGAAAGCTGTTGTGTCTTCAAACCAGGTCAGCAGACATTACACATGAGATTGTTTAATGTATTTATGCATATAAACACCCAAATGTCTTTTGATTGAGTATTTGTAAAGTCTTTGGCATGTGTTTGAGAAAACCACTCAAAACGTACTGTTCACGGCCTCGATCTTACAGTAATTTTTCATTTTATACTGAGGTAGTAAAAAACCTCATAGAAATAACAGAAGGAATGACTCATGTTTGGTTAAAATGCCCTGTCCCAAAAACTATAATGTTGATGTAAAGTGATCTTACGATTCCAGAACTCTTTAATCTCAGATTGAGGCTGGTTTTTACTGTTGATAAGATTTTTTATTGGCTTATTTGTGGAGTGAGAAAAGTGGGTGTCAACTAGGGTTTCAGAGTAGCAATTCTTAAAATAAACAGACCATTAATAAAGAAGATCTTGGTGGGACGAGTTGGCAAAAATAAGTACAAAAAAAGATGTCAGCAAGTGGGGTTAAGTACAGTTTTTAGTCTGGATTCCACAACTGATATGAATTGGACCTCCACATATGAGACAATGCGAATGTGTCGCGTCGCATGATGTCTTAGTGGTATATACAGCATCCTCTATTATAAACAATTAATAAAGAGCTAGAAATAAAAAATATAATTATAGGTGCTATAAAGTTACAGACAAGATAATCAGAGTAAGACCAAAAATTACTGATGAACTAGATACCAAGTGTTCAATATTGCAAAATTCAAAGACAAACATTACCTAGCACTCTGGATCTGTTACCCATGTTCACCTGCATCCGCAAATAAAGAAGGTACATATGTATTTTGACGCCACAAATATATGAAGTTCTTCGTTGTAAACGGCTCCTCTCAAGTTGTCTGCTGTGCAAAAATACAGCGGCACGCTGCCCCCGCCCTCTTCAAAACACATTCCCAACCAGAAAATTCGTGTCCTCGACGACACTGCCGGGCATGCTTTAATTTCATTCGTACTTTAGCAGTGCTTTGTGCTTAAATGTTCGGTTGCCAGATGGCTTGTTTTTGCCTGGCCGTTATTTCAATCCTGTAACGGTACCGCACAACTATTAAAAATCTCCACCTGATTGGCAGCATTTGTACCCGTCTCGCAGCCTCTGTGATACTTGACTTACCCTAGCTAGAATCGGAACTGCAGGTTTGAAGCAGAAGCACCTAGGTTCGGCACCGATATTGTTATGCGCTCTTAGTCTTACCTTTTGCTGTTCACTTTTGCTGATTATTTGTGTTAGATTCTTCTGTCAGCGCTGAAAAGTGCAAACGTCATTCAGAAAGCGACAGTCACGGCAGCAGCAGCCATTAGGGCACA
>CM076411.1:10723858-11017072 GCA_038363315.1 Mugilogobius chulae
ATCCACTAAAGCATATTAATGGTTTCTTCTATGAGATCAAAGAAACAAGCAAAATGTCACAGGATAGAGCTTACATCAACTGTTTCTTTTATAATTTTCAATCTCTTCCTGTATTTAGGGCATCCTCTAGTTTTTACCATAAAAAAATGTTGTGACCAAATGAGCTTTTGTCCCTTGCAGTTAATGGTCTTGCACTTAGAATTGTTTCAAAATAAGTTTACAAATACTTATTTTAGATATGTGTTCAGTTACTTCACAATTTTGTCTTACAACATCTAAGATCCACCAAATTCATTCTATGTTGACCCACTAATCCAGGATTGATTTTTGCATGTTGTTGTCCTGCAGCTGATGCTTGAATGCACAGAAAATCCCTGTATTCAGCTACTACCTTTCCTTGCCCTAATGTCTGCATTAACTTGCAATTACTTACTATTCAGATTCTGAGTGAAACATGAAGGGTTCAAAATTCCATTTTTGAACCCTTCATGTTTCCATTCCATTCCATTCCCATTCCCATTCCCAAACCCATTCCCATTCCCATTTACATTTCCAATTCCAATTCCAATTCCAATTCCAATCTATTCTATTCTATTCTATTCTGTTTTGTTCTATTCTATTCTATTCTATTCTATTCATTATTTAAAATTTGCGACTTATTAAAGTTTTTCAGTTAGGATGCAGAGTTTTTCTGTTCTAATGTTTTGAACAAGAAATCATTGGACCTGTTTTTTATTTCCAAGTCATTTTAATTAATGAACAAAATGTGCATATGCTCTAGTATCTTCCTAATTAGAAAAATAAATTACAAAAGGTCTCCTGTAAGAACAGTGCAGAATATGCTCCATTACCTGGCCAGCCAGTTGGTTTATCTTGCGATATTTGTGAATTCACAAACTCGAGATAAACCATCTGGCGTACCAGCAACTCGATTGGTTTGAGAGTCCGAACCTCGGTGTTTCACTCAATCAGCTCGAAGTATTTCACTAAACACCCCACCTTTTCCTAAACGCTTTCAGTGAGTCAAGTTCGGGATGGATACTGTGGAAGAGCATCACAGATCAGGGACATTTAGAACAGTGTTTTTCTGAGGCTCAGAGAGTAACAAAAAATATCTCACAGACAGAACTCCAAAACCCAGAACCAGATTTTGAAGAGGAAGCAAAGTTATTCCAAATGCAGCCATCATCTTTATTTGTTTTTCTTATGCATTGCTGTCACTGTTTTTAATGAAGCTGTGACAGAAGAACTAAATTGTATCCGGTGACAAATGTCGTGTGCAGCCTGTAGCGGTTGAGCCTTCATGTTTATCTAATGTGCATTAGTGAAGCTGTATTAACTCAGTCTCACTCCGAGGACACGAGCAGCCTCTCAGGACCACTCTCTTTGATGCCTCTGATGCATTGTGGGAATTCTGCTCCTAAATTTTACCCAGATTTCGGCTGCGTCTCCTCAGGCTTTCATCTTCTGACGACAACATTCCCTCTGCTCAAACATTTTCACTTTTTTTTTTGAGCATTTGGGGCGAGGCGTTGCACTGAGTTGCCAAATGAATCAATCCTCTCTCAAGATATATGGAGGAAAAAAAAATCATTATTTCATACAAATCTCATAGATGTTGAATCACAGCAAATTAATACATTATTGACTACCACAGTGCAACAAAAGTTCAACATTTGCATACGACATGCATTAATGACATTGGCATTTCGAACTTTGATTCATCGCTCCACTGTGTCTTTTTCCAGTGGGCCTCTTCTTTAGAAACTAATTATACTGTATAATATCAAGTTGTGCTGCTTTATATCAGGCATGAACACAACAAATGTTTAATAGTCTCCGTTCAGTTTGAGGTATCGCAGAACTATTTAGACTGTTCCCAAAAGGAGGAAGTACAATCAGTAAATAGAGATGAAGTGGCATGTTGGCCAGAGAACAGACTTTATATGTTCTCCTCATTTGTCTTTGAGTAAAATATTAACTATGTACCTTTTAACCCTTGTAATTCTGTTGTTTTTCCCCCTCACACGTCTGGCTAAAATTATCAAAATTTCAAACTAAAACAGTTTTTAAACTTTTTGGAGCAAATGTCTGGAGTCTTTGTGAAGCTGAAACCTTGTAGAAACAAAATTTAATTTCTGCAGATTTTTTATTTATTTTTTGGGGGGGGGCTCCGCTACTAAGGCTCCAGCGAAGGGGGGCAGCATCCTGACCCTGTGTATTGAGCCGACCAGATGAACCCGTTTTTTCCTGTGCTGGCCGTCTTGAGCCAGCTGATCTGCTTGCTCCACAATGACTCCAAGTTGTTGAAGGTCGACCTCGATTATGTCAAGCCATTGAGTACGGGGCTTGCCTCGTGGTCTTTTCCTGCCTGCAACCTTTGGGTTGAACTAGAGAATAACTCTCATGGGATGGCATGGGGGAAGGCGGAGAACATGGCTAAACCAGCAGGTGCGACGTTGTGCAGCCAGGCAGGATACCTTCAGCTGACACGTACGGGCTCTGAGCACCTAATTGGAAACTCGCTGGGGCTACCGGATATTTTCAATAGTTCGAAGAGCCCTGCTAATCGAAACCATCTATTCTAGCAGCCAGAGACTTCTTCAAGGGCCACGTCTCTGAGCCATAGAGCAGGATAAAGAGTACGGCGGAGTTATAGTGTTGGATGGTTGAATGTCGCCAGAGTGGTTCCCAGAAAGACTGCAAGACTGAAGCTGCCAGGGCTCTTCTTCGGTTGATCTCTGGATTTAGGTCTCCCTTGTTAGTCACTATGGACCCCAGGTACACAAAGCTCCTGACATAAGGCATATCTTAAAAGGGCACTGTAGTCATATTTCCGTAGACTCAGAAAGTTTTATGCCATTTTCACTGTGTAACCCCACAAGCAGGGACCCTGCAGTAAAAAAGCAAAAACGCAAACTATCCTTAACCTAAGCGACCCAAACTGCTCCACAGTGAAACTATTTATGGAAACTGTGCCTACATTGAGATTTTATCACTTTGCTTCATATTCTCTAGAATTCAAATATGTTTTTTTATTAGAATTAAAAACACTGATTCCTATTGTTATTGGAGTCATCACAGAGGTGGTTCTGGCCTGCATGACTCCCTGGGCGAACAAGCTCCTCTGGCGCCCCCCAAACCCCCCTAGCCCGCCCCGAGACCGTTGGAATGCCGCTTGCGGCTTTAATTATTTTTACAATTATTGTATATCCACATCTGTCAAAAAGTGGTAACAATCTGTCAGTAATATGTGATTTTTAATAATCAAATTGAACTCAGCAGCATTACAGCTTCTGAACCTTCTTCTTGATATTAAAATGGAGAATTAGTGTGCAAGCCAGGCAGGCTAAATAATAATTATGACAGTTGGGCAAAAGTCATTATACCTTTATCCTTTTTTCTCTTATTCTTCTTTTTTTTTTTTTTACTGAGTACCTGAGGGTTTTGACCGTCTCATTGCACATGCAAATGAAAAATTTATGACTGAAGAGACGACTAGCGTTTCCACCCCCTTGTTTTTAATGCGCATTAAGAAGTATCGAATAAGTCCTGGGAGGTGGAAACGGCCAATATCACATTTAGAATCCCTAATGCGCATAAAAGTTTATACGCTCTCTAGAGGTGGATTTTGTTTTATGCGCATAACGGCTGAAGCGAATTTTGAATGCTGAAAACGCCGTTTTATTTGTTTGCATTAACTCGTGTTTATTTATTCGCATTAACTCATGACGCAAATTAAAACCCACAGGACCCCCGGGTTACGTACCTGCTGCAGCGGCTCTAGAGGAGGGACTTGGGTGATAAACAAAGCCAAAATAATCCACACAGACTGAGTTGTTTTGTCCAAAATGCTGCAGATACGCAGCACCGTTACACCAGAAAAACAAAACATGTTTGCTGAGGTCCGCCATTTAAAACTAACCCGGAGAAACACAGCGCTGTTTGATCAAAAAACTCCGTGAAAGTTTATGTTTGTCCAACACTGCGGTGAATCAGAGCTCGTCCTTTCCACGGCGGAGGATTTGTGTTAAAAACAAAGACAGCTGACTTTTATTTTCGCTGTTAAACAGATCCATCGCATTAATAAAGTGATAACCGGATAAAGTTTGCAGAAGACGGAGCAGTCTGCCGCTAACAACTTAATATTGAAGAATCTGCGGCTGTGAAAAAAAAGTGAAACCAAACAGACTGTGCACGTATCGCCCTCTGCTGGATCAGCGGTGTTATGACACAGCTCATGACCAAGAACTGTTTGTGAAGGGATCCGGCCGCCAGTAGAGGGTGCTGTTTCTCCTGGTATAGCTTGACCTGTTAACTGTACATTAGATTGCATGCGTCCTGCGGCGCTGATGAAGGACTTTTGATTTTTTTTTTCTCGGCAAATGCCGCCCCCTGGCAAATGCCGCCCTGGGCGGCTGCCCACCTCGCCCACCCCAAAAACCGCCACTGAGTCATCACCACACAGAACTAACCCGCAACTTGACCAACTTGTTTCCAGAGAGATATATGGAGCTTTTTAATGCCATACTGTGGAGGATTCCAGGCAAAACAATAATGAAAATGGAAAGGCAGATCTGTATAGCTGAATATCTGAATAACCAAATGATCTGGAGTGAACCACACAAGCACAGCCAATCAGAACCCTGCTTTCAGTTTTAGTGAGTTTTTGAAATACTCAATTACTTAAAAAGACAAAGTTTACAAATTTACAACAAAAGTCAGGTACCCTGACTTTAATACGCAAATTCAAACCTTCTCCATCACAAAGCTTAATGTAAACCCCTGTGTAGTATATCTCAAGTATCTAGGAGCTGAAAGCAGTCCTCTGATTGGCTGCCATGATTGCAGCCAAAATGAATGAATATTAACCATGCACTGAAAGATTTGTAAGAGCTAGGTAATGTTCTCATAATTAGTCTTGTCTGGCAAAAAATCATTAATGAATTACTACTCCTCTCAACATTATTGTCAGATATCATTGGTTAAAAATATAAAAATAAAAATCTTGACAATTTATCAAAATGAAGGAATCTGTTTTTCCAGTTGAACTTTCCATCGAATCGCTCTGATACTCAAAATACCTTGAAACTATGCTGTCTGTTTGCTCAAGTTGAGCTAGATCAGAATCCAGACACAGCTAAAGTGAATTATAGATGCGCTGGAGGCTTTGTCCTTGTTTCACAGCTCAGTGACATCGCACACAATGAATAATGACTGACCACCACACACTACAAAGGGTTCACAGTTGCGTCTTTGGGCATTCGTGGCACAGAAAGAGGTTTTGCAGCATCATAACTGATTAACATTGTTCAATAAGAATCTTCTGCATCGTCTTTCTGAATACACATATAGTAAAGAGAAGAAACTACGGGCCAAACACATCTCAGCTGGACGAACGAGATTTGTTGATCTAATTCTAGACCTGATTAGATTTTTCAAAGGTGGACTGTGCACTGGTGGAATGGCTTTAAACTTATATCTCTACAGAAACAAGGCCATGTTAAGAGTCAGATCTGTTAAGCGGCAAAGCAATAACATTACCATGGATTAAAGTATCTACTAGAAAAGAAATACATAAACGAATTGCATAAACATGGAGCTGTCTTAGGATTTGTGAGCGTCCACACGAGTCAGTAAACCAGCCTGAAGCCGGTGTAATGCCTGTAACTGACCAGAGTGTGGCGCTGTGACACTGACACAGAAAGTCACAAAACTAGAGGAAGATTTGACACTGAGCATGAGCAGGAAAGTTGCTGAATGTAAACAGAAACTTAGCAGAGAATTCTTTTAAACTTAGCAAATATTTTGAATGAACAATGATAAAAATATTCAGAAATATTTTAAACGAACAGACAGGGGATTTATGCTTCAGATTCTTTGAGATATTTTGACAAAGCTTCAAAACAGATTTAATGGAGATTGTAGTGGATTTATTTAATTCTTCTGTGGTTTATGGTTCAATAAAACACAAATTTTCACAGTGAACATAAAAAGGTCGGTACATTCTGCAGTTGAGACGTGACTCTGGGGCAGTGATGTCGTCAGTATAGGTGCGGAGACATTAAACCGGAGTTTTGAAATCTTTTCAAAACGTGTCCTGAAATTCCTGCTTCGTGTGGATGATGTGTGGTTTAGGTCAAATATTTGTGCTGAAACGCCTGAGCTTAGACAAGTGTGGACAAGGCCTTAGACCAATTTTCAGTCAGATACAGACGACTCTGTAAATTTGTATGTATCATAGATGTAAATTTTTCAGATTTGGTCATGCAAATGTGTCAATTTGTAAACTCACAAAAAATATATTGTATTTAAATGGTCTATATATAGCTCTTTTCTACCTTCCAGGGAACTCAAAGAACTTTACAATCTAGGATCCACGCTAGGATCCACACAGTGAATCCAATCTAGTGTCTGCATACACACCCAGTGTACATAACCTGGCTTATGCCAGATGGGTCTGTGTTGAACTCCTATCTGAGTTCTCACTATATCCATCTGGGACTTGACTCGCTGATGGCGTTCGGGAAATACGTGGGACGTTTAGTGAAATACTTCGAGCTGATTGGGTGTGGCCTACCTTATTTGTGCTTAGCCAATCACACAGCAACAACTCTTAGTTGTGTATCCAATGTCCGCGTAAGATAGAACAAGCACGTGTCACACATCAAAAGCAGCAGACAACACATCCACAGGAGCAGTCATCTTTGTTGAGCTTGAATTAGACAGCCCGTGTTAGCCCGCCCTGCTACAATGTGATTGGGCCTTAAAACCACGCTGCTGTTATGTGAGTGGGTCGAAACACTGCTATTTCAGACTCTCAAACTAATCAGGAGGCTGGAAGGCCAGATGATTCATCTCGTGTTTGTGAATTCACAAATATCGTGAGATAAACCATCTGACTGGCCAGGTTACAGTCTGCACAGATACAAACGCAATGTGAGTTAAGTGTCTTGCTCAAAGACAATACACTTTTGTCATCCCACTGTGGCCCTGGTGTTCCAGCGGTCTCCCGTCCAAGTACTAACCAAGCCCAAACTTACTTAGCTTCTGAGATCTGATGGGATCAGACTTTGACAAGCACTTCTGGTCGTTGACAAGCACTTATGGCCAACCCTAGAATCTAAGAAAATGTTACACACTAAAATAGTGTTTTTAATCGGTGACATGTTGCTGCTCTTGTTGAATCATACTTTAAACTGATGTGAGTATTTCTAGTAATAAATATGGGAAATCAGATTGAATCTCTTAATGACATATTTGTTTTTCAAAGAACCAGGACTAAATATGTGCTAAGCTGCTGCTTAAACAGGATTAAAGGTAAACCTGCAGAGACCTAATATTGACTTTCACAATCATCTTGTAAGCCACGACAAACAACTCCAAGAAGGCATCTGATATTTATGTATTATGTGAATCCTAATGGGGAGATAAGCTTAGTGTCATCCTGTGGAATATCAAAGCCAAAGAAAGAACATTTCTCTGGAGGATAAGGTCAAAGTTCACTCACTTCACTCACATACAGTATATAACTTTTTTTCTTCACTAAAACGTTTCTTAATTATTTATTTATTTAAAATTGAGTACTCCCATTTTGCTCTTTAACAGTGTTCAGAAAATTCTAGTTCTCATCCACAACATGTACACATGCTGAGCTTATTATTATTACTATTGCAATTATATGTGTTGATGTTGACATGTACCACCCCTTCAGCCACAGATTTCGACTAGCAAATGCAGGGTCACCGCTAGCCCCCCCACTGCATGTATTATTATGCTGTTAGAACCCTGAAAATGTATCTATTTCTGAAGACACAGGGTCTGAGAGTCCCCCTGCTAAGAGCTTTTGAGTTGTAGAGCATGCCCCTGTTTTCAAAACGGTTTCCAGAGTCATTGATTTTGCGATGTGTGTTAAGAATCATAAAGCACATGCGTCTAGACCAGACATTTCTAACACTCATGGGTTTAGCATGCGGGACAGTGAGCGGATGTGCATCTCCAGTCATTCTGGGCCAGGTCTAAACAGAAGCCACAGCTCGGCCTGGTGCCACCCACAGCAGGTGGTGCACTACTCTGCAATATGTGCGTATTGGGTGCGGCGGCACTGAGCAAATGTTTATATTTTTAATGTTTAGAACCTAAATATGTGCAAGGGTAGGGTTATGGTTGTGTTAGAATTGGCAATTTGAAGTTCACAGTTTAGTGAAAAGTTGCCAAATATGGGCGTTTGGTCTGTCCTGAGAAATGGCTCTGTGCACGGAAATTCAGTTGGTTTGTGTTTATTCAAAATAGCTAACTTCTGTACATACGATTATTTCCTGTTAGCGTTACCATCTAGACACTATCATGTCTGTTTTTAAACACTCTAGTTTCCAATGGTGAAATATATTTATCTGGTTTGTAAAGACTTTAACATGTTTTCTGTCAAGGGTCTTTCACACCAAGCTGAGGATCGCCCATCTGAACTGGTCTGGCAACATTTTCCGACAAGCGGCTCACGTGTGTTCGGTTTGAATGAGGCTGTCGGGGTCAGAGGTCGCTGAGCAGGTCGTAAAAGCCACACATACATACACAAACAGAAAAACGTATAGCTGAGGATGATTGTTGATTGCACATGTTCTCCTTCGACATAAGTATGGACTACTTGCAATCAACTTATGTTTCATCATTTTGTCAAGTATTACGTCGCGCACATGCTCATCGGCATCTATTTGGTGATTGGTGGACATTTGGATCGGGTTTGTGTGAATGTTCTTTCACATCGGTGCTCCAATGAGACTTAAGCTGACAACTATGAGTTGTGTTGGTGTAAAAGACTCTTAACATTCAACACAACTGTCTGATCTTCAGAGTATTTATTCTTTTTAAACTGATGTAGTGAAAACCTCATACAAATGAATTGAACAAGAAATGGTTGGATGTACAAGATGTACTATTTTGAATGAAATCAAGCCAACTGCAGAGAGCCTACTGCTTTGAGCCTGTAGTGAGAGGTGGGATGTTGGAGATCTGCAGCCAAACGGCTCTTGGCTTTTTAAGAAAAATAGGTTGTTCATTGAATTATCACCATGTCAGTAAGCCCTGATGAAGACTGCCATGGTTGAAACGTGTTGACAAGTCTTCTTATAAAAAAGGGCATTTAGCACACTGCTGTATCTGCTTAGAGCGTCTCGGATTCTTTTGCCTTTTTGAATATTATGAACATTTTGAATTTCTCCTTTTTGCAACATCTTGTACTTTTCACACCACTTAGACCCTGTGAAGCTCTCCACTCACTCTACTTTTCATCTGTATTCATACAATTATGCCGAGTCTTCACCATCTTCACTTACTTTTAAAAGACATTCACATCGACTTCTTTACAGTGAGGCTTACTTAGTATTCCACAGACATTTTGTGGAGCTGAAGTTTTTCGTAGGAGGAGAGAGGCAGGTGTAAAGTACATCTTGAATCTTTTGTTGTGTTTGACGCGAGCCCTCTTCACACAGGAACCAGAGAAGCAAGCAACACATTCACTTTTACAGCTGGGATCCCATTAGCACTCTTGTCTGAATGACTAAAACCAGCCGGGAATAGGCACTGCTTTGAGCTACAGTCGAGGAAAATCACACAGGAATCAAAGTGCAGGCTGCAAAAGCTTTTTAACAATGTCTTATTATGTCGCTGTAAGGAGTCTGAAGTTATCGGTTTATCCTCTGGTCCATTACTTGCATGTCAAACATTATTAGTGTTTGAACTTGATTGTGTGGATACAATTGGGAATGAGTTGATTGTAGAATTTAATAACCGGGATTTGTGAGAAAATTAAAAGCCTGTTACCAATCTCGCAGTAGAGAAATGTGCATGTTATGGCAGCTGATAAAACATAAAAACGTTATCATAATAAGAAAGCAAAAAGATTTAGAGAATAAAGCGTCATCGTGTAACTTTCTGGAAGTGGAAAATCAACGGCTTATTTCAATAGAAACAGAAACATCAAGTGATTCTTTTGAACATCCGTAAATATGTTTTTGTGGTAGTGTAGAAATAATTGTACTTTTTTGCTTAGGGGTGCCCAAACTGTTTTCCTCTGTGGGCCAAAAAATAGCAGTTTTGTTTTTCGGTGGGCCATTTTGTTTTGAAGTTAGAAAGCTTATTTGAGTAGACAAGAAGATTAAATTGTATTTTATCAAGATGTTTTTGGAAATTTCACTTGATTTAGTGTCATTTGACAATCTTTCCAACCCAAATGGAATCAAACAGATAGTCCGAGCAAACTTGAACATCTTCTTGCAGGCCTAAATGGACCCCCTGGTGGCCCGAGTAGAGAAAGGTAAAGCTACAGACCGGGAGAACCTCCAGAACCTGCAGATCTGAACCTCAGATTCACACCATGAAGCAAAAGGGTATCCGGAAGTGTTACTGCTTGCTTTTGGTGCCGTTTTTTACGTTTTTGTTGTTGTTGTTGCAAAAAAAATCTTAATTTTTTTCGCTTTTTAAATTTTTATCTAAAACAAACAAAATGGAATTATTCTATGTTGTAGTTTTATCTTAACTTTACCCAAATGACACAAGCTTATAAGACAAATGGGGGTGTTTTGGAAGGGGACGGGGCATCCTGAGCCCTGAACTACGAAGCTAGATTTGGGGTTTAGCGAGGTAAGTTCGGGGTTAAACCTGGTCTGGCGGTCCTTCGAAACTGGATATTGGAGTAGATCTCTATGGCAACATGCAGCAAACTCATAACCTGCTCCGGACCAGGATAAGTTCCCGAATAAGTTAAAACGACGAGGCGCTGGCCAATCAGAGACGAGAATTAAGCCGTTTGTGAAGAGAGGGGAGAGAGAGAAATGAGAGAGGGCAGCGGAGAAATGAGGAAATGTGAAAGTTACGGTGTTTTCTTTTATATCAATGCGATGCGCAAGACGCGTAACCTATTTATTAAGAAGAGGATGAGATCTTAACAGTGACTGAAGAATCCCGTTTAATCTGTGTGATGATTAATAAATTCTTTCATTGTCAAGAAATAATGAACGACTGCACTTTGTGCACATTTGGCTGTGGATTTTTACGCATCACTTTGGCTCAGATAAAGGACACAGCTCATTGTTTGTGATGTTTTGCACATTTGTGTTTTAGTCTGTTATATCGATGCATGACATTTAAATGAACTCTGTTGCGTAATTTCTTTGTCTGTGATTGCTGATTAAGCGCAGACTTCATTTGAAGCGCAGCGCGTTTACCCAGTGAATATTGAGAAACCAGCTTTACAGTAGTATAAACAGAGGTGGGTAGAATGTAAAGTTTCTTCCAAATATTACTCAAGTAAGAGTACATTTGATTTAATGGGAAGTGAATGTGACTGGAAGGATAAAACATAGAAAAAACTAAATACACATAAAAATGTATTTGCAAAAGATAAACACAAATTAGAGGGAAAAAAAATAAGAAAATAATAATTTCACTATGTCAACATACATTTGCAACCAAAACCTTTTCTAAAGCAAAATTATTTTTATTTAAATCCAAGTATTATTCAAGTAGGACGAAAATAAACTGCTAGAAAAGTTACTCTAAGATGTACAGCTTCTTAAAAAAATAAATTCCTAAAAGTTACATGAGTGAATAATTGTAACTGACGACTACCCAACTCTGACTATACAGTACCTGTCAAAAAAAGTGCTTGTAAGCACTTCAACAGAATGTTTTGTCATAAATATACTTACTTGTTCTTGTGGCTTGTATTGTTGAGAGAAAATCCACACACTGAGGAATGTTGGAGAGTTTGTGATCTGAACAAAAATTACAGAAAAATCTTATGTCTTTTGTGATTAGACAAGTCAGAACAAGTCAGATTATACATATTAAACCTTATCATGAATAGAGCAAACACATAATCAAACTATTGAACCCCTGCTTACCTTTGGTGCATGGTGTGGTCTTTGTGGGCTCACACAGAGATGATGGTAAAACTTAAACAAGAGAGACACAAGTAGCTAGTTAGCTTATCTCAAAAGCACAACAGTTGTAGATTTTAGCTTTTATTTCACTGTCTTCTCACTAAAAATATAACAAAGCACTTACAGCAGCCTCAGCAGCTCTCAGCACTTGTTTTTGACCTTGTATTTCACCATCCAAGTTAGCTGCACCTTGGATCAGGCAAAGAGAAAGAATCGTTAGCTCCAAACGCGCTGCTAGCACGCTAATGATTTAGCAGTTTGCTAACTCCTTTTCCCCACAGACCTCTCCCTCAGCTTGAAAATAAGCACTTGTATCAGTGCACTGGCTTTTTCCATTGCATTTGATCATTCAAACCGATCTTGAGTCAGGCAAAGCTAAATAAAAAAACTGTTATGCTAACGGTAGCCCGCTAATGCTATGGCGCCTTTTTTCAAAATTCCATTGTGAATTGAAAAAAATGCATCCCTGTTCTCTGTCAACTCTGGACATCTTGACAAAAATACAGACAATAATAATTCAAATACCTGTATGAAAGGCCTTTGTGCAGGAGCAGACGAGAGGAGACAGCCTGGAGCCAGCAGACAGCCGTTACAGCAAAGAAGGAGAACCTTCCTCTTCTAATGAGGCGATGCTCAATGCTGCCCCCTGCAGTTTCGGGTTTCCTCATTTGATTTCACATAACTTTTATGGGAACCAATCACATAAATTTTAGATAACAGAATCCTGTTTGTTTTATGACTCTATTTATTTAAACCATGTTAATAAGTATTATCTAAATTTATTTAATATATTTTAAAATTGATAATAATTATGTAAATTTTACAAATTTTGAATGCATACATTTTAAAATTATCAGTTTTTAAATAAAATCTAAAAAATAAAAATGCATAAAAGTTAATTCTGCCATGAATCATTTCTGTGAGTGTTGAAGATAGTTTTGTTAAAAGCTCTACAGTTTGTTCAGTCCTTAAGCTTGACCCTTTTCAGAATCAAACATAACCACAAGAAAGTAAATAGTCCTTTTCCACCTTTCAAGACACTCAAAGCGCTTTACAATCAGCGTGAGGGCCCATTTCTTCATCTTCTTGCTTGGCTTAGGACTCCTGTAGCTAGAGCATTTTCCCTATGGTATTACATTCAATTGGACTACAGAAGGCTGTGAAGATGAACACCACCCATTTAGTTATTATTAAGAGGCTGTGATGTCTAAAAATATTTGTCTTAGTGATATAGGTTAAACCATTAATTTTGCTAATGAAATTCACATCTGAGAACTCTTAACAGCATCTCTTCTGTGCTGCATCGAATTGAAAAGATTTAGTAAATTGTGCGCGAGTAACTACCAATCATGATAAAATGATCTCAAAAATGACTGAAGACACCAGCTGTTATGCCATTTGTCAAAGCCAGCTGTGCTTCCAAATCAAGATGGATTCCCGACAGTCAAGGAGTGTTATTGGACTCAAAATCTTCTGCTTTCAATCTAATAACAAAGTCCTGCAGTGTTGTTTTTATAGCAGTCGGAAATCTGATAAGCAAACTGAGCTTACACCCGCTGATCTGGAACTAAATGTTCTACTATAATCTTTATTGGTTGTTCACAAACTTCTTCTTGGTCTTTTTTAATGGGGTGAGTTCATAGTCAAGTCAGCTTTTGATGAGGAACACTTTTTCATGTTTTTATCTGTCCTTTTTCATCTGGTTTTCAGATGTGTTTTGGGAATAACAATGGACCCATGGAAGCAGCACAGTGCCGTATCGCCCCGACTCGAGCCTATGGAAATTCTACTGGAACTTTTCTGTATAAATAGGTGTGTGGTGTGTGTTTTGTTTCTTTCAGACTAGCTCCTTTTAAAAGCCTTAGAAAGTGGTGCCATTATTCAACTCCAAAAGCATGATCAGTTAAAACTTTCACGTCATTCAAATCCATGTTTTATTCAACAGTGATGTGGGTGCTAATTCAAGCCTTACTCTTGTGTTGCACATACCAGCTCCTTCGATTTATTTTCCTTATTACCTGTCAGTCATTAAGTTGTGTGGTTTGTGGGTAATTAAGCCTACTGTTTGTGCCTTTTGAAGCGTATCTGTCTGATTACAGACATGTGCGGTCAATATGCAATAAACATGTCACTACTCCCTCGGTTAGAAAAACATATAACTTATACGGATACATAGTTATAATTACATTCTTAAAAAATGCCGTACATGGAATTATTCAGCAAATAGTGCTGTGGTTCAATAACTCACTTTCATACACTGCAAAAGTAATCTCAGTGTCTGTTTTTAGTACAGAAATACTTCTCATATCAAGCGTTTTTTTAATGCAATTTAAATCAATCAATCAATCAATCAATCAATCAACCTTTATTTATAAAGCCCTTTACAACACTCAAGTGACCAAAGTGCTTTCCAAATACAAAAACAGAGCATAAAACAATACATCTAAGACAGCAAATTATGTCACAACATTACAGTGTTGAAAGCCAGTCTGAATAAATGTGTCTTAAGTCTGGATTTAAAAGTTCCAGATCTGTGATCATGCGCATGTCAGGAGGCAGTGTGTTCCACAGCCTGGGACCAGCCACAGAGAAAGCTCCATCACCCCAGTGTTTGAGCCTGGCTCTGGGAACTTCCAACAAAAGTTGATTCGTCGACCTTAGCGACCGGCTTGAAGTTTGAACAGAGAGAAGCTCGGTCAGGTAAGAAGGTGCAAGGCCATTAAGAGCTTTAAAAACAAAAAGTAAAATTTTAAAATCAATTCTAAAAGAAACTGGAAGCCAATGAAGATTAAAAAGAACCGGGGTAATGTGCTGATGTCTGGATGTGTTTGTTAAAAAACGAGCTGCAGCATTTTGAACAAGCTGGAGACGACTAAGAGCAGATTGTGAGACACCAACATAAAGAGCGTTACAATAGTCAAGTCTCGAGCTGATAAAAGCATGAATTACCCTTTCAAGATCATTACGGTTTAAAAAAGGCTTTGCCCTAGATAAAAGGCGCAGTTGACAAAAACTTGCTCTCACTACATTGCCAATTGTCAAATTTAAAATGATTATCAAAAACAACCCCAAGATTCTTCACTGTCTGTTTTAACTTGGATTGCAAACAGTCGAAATTAGAAGACAACGAGTCACCACCAAATAAAATGTACTCTGTCTTCTCCTCATTTAGGTGAAGAAAATTGTGTCCTAGCCACATCTTAATATCTGAAATACAGTTAGTTAGAGACTGAACAGCATAATCTTTGTCTGGAAACACAGGCAGATAAATCTGCAGATCATCAGCATAACAATGGAAAGCTAAACTGTACTTCTTATAATAGACCCCAACGGCAACATGTACAGGGAGAACAGCATAGGTCCAAAATTGAGCCCTGCGGTACTCCACAGCACAGTGAGGCAACAGAGGAAGACAGGTCCCCGATCATGACTGAAAATGTCCTATTTGACAAATAAGACTCGAACCACTTAAAAACAGTATCAGTGATTCCAACAACATAGTTCTTAAGACGGGACAGCAAAACTGAATGATTGACAGTATCAAAAGCCGCCGTAAATGAGCTCAGAATGACTTCCTCTGTCCAACTAAACTATCCCTGCCATGGTTTTCAGCGGAGCACAGAGAGTGATAGATTCACTCTCTATATGATGTTTTTGTACTTGATGTGCACTCTGATTTTACTCCAACCCAGTTAGTTAATGTGGGTTGAATTAGTGTAACCAGTTCATTTATATAAATAAGAATTACACAAAAGTGTCTTTCTTTTTGCAGTTTCATCGGGCTCTTCGTCGTGTGTTCCAGCTGTGCACTGATATAGATTGTGGTGTCATAACTTCCTCTTCCCTTTTTGTTGAACTTCTGTCAGTGTTCTGTGGTTGACTCCTACACAAATAAACATACACACAATGCAGAGGGAACCACACGGTCACAACGCTGTTAGACTAATACCAAGTTAAATTGGATCATTTTAGGGATCTGAAAAAGGTATGCTAACCAGGTCACTGCACTTTGTATTACACTGTAAAATGGCTCAATATGTTTCCAATTGAATGCTTTGTGATCTTATAGCAATGTGGTAAAATTGGGAAAAGGAACATTTATTTGAACTCTGACTATGCAGATTTATTCCACTAGCTAAAACGTTTTCGTAAAGGCTCCAGCTCTCTATGAAGGTGACATTCAGATTGAGAAGTGGAAGTACAAGTTCTGCCCGCAGGGATACTGCAAAAATCTGAATGCAGCCTGCCTTTGAATGAGAACAGGAAATACTGATGAGGCAGCTAAAATGAATATTGTTTAGAAGTGTTTTTTGTTGTAATACAAAAAGTGAAACTAATAAAAATCAACAAACTTAAGATTCTACAAGAAAGATGTACAACTTTCTTCCAGCTACACTCTTGTATTAGAATCTCCTCATTTTTCTTGCAGACACTTCACTTTAATCCCAGTGCATGATTTGTTTTGACTTAACAAGCAGCAGTTGATTTGCTCTTTTTCTGGTGTGATAGTCAAAGGCTTCGGTGATGACCTTTCGCTGAATGTAGAAGGAGAATCTCGTTAAACCTGACATTTCTGCTTCAAGACTTATCCAGGATGTAACATAACACTACCATCTGGGCTCTTGTTCTTGTTCATTGCTTCATTCAACTTTGATGTTACTGGAGTAAAAGGGTGAACTAGGATTGTTTAAGTCAATCACAGTTTTGTTCTGTTTCAACTTTTTGCTGACTATCTGTTCATTTCAAATCATTTTCTCGTGAGGTACAACAACAACAGCAAAAGCAGACTCAATAGAAGTTTACAAAAATGCCATTAAAGCTTCTGCACACTAAAGGACTTTTATGTCACAATGACCTACCATGAGTTTGGGGAGGTGTGGCTCTGAGTCTTGTAAGTGATTATTTGTTGAACTACTCATTATGCTTACAGCCACTGCAACAGACTGCGAGGTGAGTTTTATTCGGATATGTGTGGATTGCTTGCAGCTGTTGATCAGATTCATCCAAAGCTGTGCAGAGTTACGTTGATTCCCTTGAGAATGCTTGTATTACGACTTCATGCAAATTCTTTCCTTAGAGGTCAGTGTGCACAGGCACATTTGTTTCAAGCACTTTCTAAGTTATCCTTGACCCACGCGGGTCCTGACTCATACTCAGCGTACCCCCGGAGTCAGTCGGATTATAAGGTTCCAACATTAAGTGCAAGGATTTTTATCAGTCAATCAGAACAGCCAGACAACGCCAGATTTTACCGCTCTATAACAGCTAAAAAAAAGTATGAAATAGCCAACAGCTTGTGGAAGCTTTTTCATTTCAACATCACATACACAGTGAGTCACCAGCCCTAACCTTCAGTGAAAATCCACTCTCTTGGGTTTAACCCACACACATATTTTGCTTTAGGCTATCATCATCTGCAGTTAGGTCATAATGCTGCGGCTCGTTTGCTTACAGATTCTGTGAAAGTATGAGCATATTTCTCCTGTGTTGGTCTCTCTTGATTTTATAATTTTGTTGATGTTTTTCAAATGTTTAAATGGACCTGCTCCTCTTTATCTCTTCTGTCTGTCCATGTTCCCAGTAGAGCGCTGAGATCAGCTGGACAAATGATCTTAGATGTTCCTAAGTCTCGTCTCAAAACTCGAGGAAACCGAGCTTTTGCTGTGGCAAGTCCTGAGCTTTCACCCACAATTTAATAAATTATTTGATTAATGAGGCCCAAAGTAATATTTTTTCTCCCATAACAAAACAGCAATTGTGAGAAGAAATGAAATCAAAACGAACTGCGCTCCAGGTTGGTAACAGATATAAAAGTATTGACCACAGTCGAACATCTGTTTTCACTCAATTATGTCCAAACTAAAAGGTCTGACTTTTTAATCACTCTGTCCCTTGATGAGCTTCCCAATGACACACACCATCTCTAAGCTGACTTTTCCCATAAACTGTTGGTTAAATGGTGTAGATTGCTCATCTTTACACTAAACATGTTTTGTATTTAATGTATGAGCTCACATGTGGTGACGAGCTGTTTAGTATTCAGTACACAATCAAACAATTCTCTTTCTGCAGATGCATCAGCGTCAATAACTCTTCAGATTTGAAAATGCACAGAATATGAACAGCTGTCGTTTTCAGCCACTAAAAGAAAAGCAAAGTCATAAGAATTGACCAAGGCAAAAATAAAAATGTGTTTTTATGATCGAGTTGGTTGGACAAAGATATAAAATGAATTTTTTTCTCAAAGGAAAGTGACTTACATATTGTGCTGAGAATCTAAAATTGTTCAGTGATTGCGAGTAATTACATACAAGTGGGTGAGGATTAACCTGGCTGAGTGCCCCCGGCTGTACGATTAGAGACAACACGGTGGACCGCACCAATCACAGCGCACCACTGTAATGTGGGTGAAAGCATAGACATTACATGAGTAGACATGCAGTCAGCAGCTCTGTTCTGTTGGTACAACACGAACAGGGCGACACTATATTTCCCCCATAGATGTCAATTCAATTCACACACGAATTAAAATAAGCATTTTCAGCAAAACGGACTGATACTGATGTCTTATGTCTTATGAAGTTTTAGTGCCAGCCCTATTCTGGCTTTGACCTTGCCTGACCAGTCAGCCCCTCCTACATTCTGTTACATTCTGTTTGAATGCAGAAGGGTCTGAAACTGGAGCCTCGGCCAATAATTTGGCCCGAGGCACGTCGATTCTGACACTAAAAAGTCGGAAGTTGCTTTCAAGCCCCATTTCAAAAGTTCTTGCTTCGGTTTTGAACAATGAACGTATCAATTCCTTAAAACCTGAGCAGCAGACCGTGTTGACAAGCTTCATACTGAAAAAATCCTCACGCTACATGTTTACGAAAACATCTGGCTTAGCGTGCCACTGTTTTGGTGGAATTTACGGGTTTTCTGTGATTGATTGACTCAGCGCTTGAAAAGGCTGATCCCAGACCCTCATGGTTCATGACATGTTGTACATCAAGACCTACAAGTGTCTACTTTCATTTAAAACAATTTTATTCTACATTAAACATTTTTGATTAAAACAACAAAACAGGACAAGAGCAGCTGTTTTGATCAGGTGTGATCCAGTATGACAGACGTCTGGCTCCTGAAGCTTGAGACATTGTTTATCTCTCTGTTTTTTCACTCATCTGAATGTAACATTGGGTCATATTTCATTCATAAATGTTGATTTAGCAGCATAGCTTTTGTTTTCGCACACTGAGAAACTCTTGCAGTTGGCTGACAACAGCAATGACTCATGTTGTTGCTACAGTTTGTGTCAATCAGTGGTGGTTGTTTCTGGTCTGGTTTGTGAATCCTGAATGACACATTGCAGCCCCAGTTCATTTCAATGGTGGTTGTAAAGATGTGTTATTATTTATGTATATTTTATGAAATCTTATCCTAATCGTAGCCTATCCCAAGTCCCAGCGCTAAACTTAGCCATTTTAGTAAGTTGAAGCCTAAACTCACCTGTTAAAACTAAACAAATTGTCTCCACGTGGCTTCAACCAAAACTTGTGTGTCTTAAATATCATGTCTGTTTTATATTTTTCATCATGTGCAATATACAGTATATGCGCAAAATATGCTCATCCTACATTATTTATGAGTTGTGGTATAGCCTACATATGTTTTCTTGTGATACTGTGTTGGAGAAACAAACTCTCCCACCACCAACACAGGATCTTGGTGAAACTGGATGGGCTCTAATCTGTTGATATTTCAGTGGCTTAATTAAGAAGTGCAGAGGAGCAGAGCCAGGACCGGGGACAGAAGCCAGACCCGTGTCTCTGCAGAGTCCACAGTATCAGTCAAACCCATCAGCCAAATATCAGCCTCCCTCAGCCCACGCAGGAAATGAGATGAGATGATACAGGGGAAGCTTCTGGGAACGGCTGTGAGCAGAGACGAGACTCAGCGTACTGTGCAAGCTCATTTAAAAACAATGGAGTGTTTATTTTCTCCTGCACTAAGGCTGCACATTTACAACACTGGAGCTTGAGACGTTTAAAAGAGCTCTGTAGGTTTTTTTGGCGGAGTTTCTCTTTCTTATACAGCATGACATAAAAACTATTATGCAAATTATTACAAATATAATATTTTGTATGTGCTAGGACTAAACAACTAGAGATATTTGAACTGAATAATGAAGAGTTGTACTTCTAATCAGAAGTCAAATGCTGCGCTCTGATTGGTTGAGCCTGGGTGGATAACTCTAGTTTGTAAAATGACGTTTATTAACCATAATTGCAACCACTATAAATACATATATTAACCATGTTTTGAATAGGAGGAAGATATATGATGTAAATTGTGTTTAATCAGCTCCCCCATTTAGTTAAAAATGTTTTTATAAATCAATTATTTAGTTGCATCTAAAGGTTGTAAGAGCTTTCCCACATTTTCATTGACTCCTTTCCTTATCCAAAACAAGTGTGATGTATTGACCAGAAAAGTACAGTACAGACCAAACGTTTGGACACACTTTCTCATTCAAAGAGTCTCCTTTATTTTCATAACTATGAACATTGTAGAGTCAAGCTGAAGGTATCCAAACCATGAATGACCAGGAGGGAGAGTGATGGGGTGCTGCGCCAGATGACCTACCACCACTGTCACCAGACCCGAACCCAATCCAGATGGTTTGGTGTGAGCAACTGCAGCAGAGTGAAGGCAAAAGAATTTCCAGAGTGTTAAGCATCTCTGGGAACTCCTTCACGACTGTTGGAAGAGCATTTCAGGTGACTACCTCTTGAAGCTCATCAAGAGAATGCCAAGAGTGTGCAAAGCAGTAATCAAAGCAAAAAGTGGCTTTTTGAAGAACCTAGAAATATGACATATTTTCAGTTGTTTCACACTTCTGGTTATGTACTATACTTCCACATGTGTTAATTCATTGTTCAGCGTGAATCTACAATGTTCATAATCAAGAAAAAAAAAGTCTTTGAATGAGAAGGTGTGTCCAAACTTTTAGTCTGTACTGTACATTCAGCGTTTAGATCAAGAGGGCAGATGAGTTTCCAATAAATGCAAAAGTCTAGACCTTGGGTGCCCAAACTTTTTTCCTCGGTGGACCTAAATTAGAGTATTTCTTAATTTTTTTTAAAATAACTGAATAACGCCAAAATACATTTCAAAGAGTACTTTGAAATTTGAATACTTTATGTTTCAAATGCACTCATGGTTTATGCACAAACTAAAAAAAACTATTTATTAATTAAGTGTATATGATGGGAGCACAATGTCATGTTATTTATTCTGTTCTGAGAACAATATGGATTCATTTTATTTATTTATTTTTATTTTGTTGAATCAAGCTTGAGATTGTATTGTTACATTGCAATTTCCCACTTGTCTCTCCTCTCTGACCCTCAGTGACCTCGTCTGACTTGTGCTACAGTTTTGATACAATCCCTCTCATCACTGCAGACAGTTTACAAAGACTTAGAAGAATGTTTCTCAAACTGTGGTACCTGTACAAGCAGTGGTCTATGATAGTGTGTGAAGATCTGAATATTTGCCTAAATCAACACAAAAGAATTGGGGAGAAAAGAGAAGTTTAAGTTTTTTGACAAACTCTCTAAGTCCTCTGCAGCTCTGTGTCTCTTGTCCTCTGCAGCTCTGTGTCTCTTGTCCTCTGCAGGACTCTGTGTCTCTTGTCCTCTGCAGGACTTTGTGTCTCTTGTCCTCTGCAGGACTGACTCTTGTCCTCTGCAGGACTTTGTGTCTCTTGTCCTCTGCAGGACTTTGTGTCTCTTGTCCTCTGCAGGACTGACTCTTGTCCTCTGCAGCTCTGTGTCTCTTGTCCTCTGCAGGACTTTGTGTCTCTTGTCCTCTGCAGGACTGACTCTTGTCCTCTGCAGCTCTGTGTCTCTTGTCCTCTGCAGCTCTGTGTCTCTTGTCCTCTGCAGGACTCTGTGTTCTTGTCCTCTGCAGGACTCTGTGTCTCTTGTCCTCTGCAGGACTTTGTGTCTCTTGTCCTCTGCAGGACTCTGTGTCTCTTGTCCTCTGCAGGACTGACTCTTGTCCTCTGCAGCTCTGTGTCTCTTGTCCTCTGCAGGACTGACTCTTGTCCTCTGCAGGACTGACTCTTGTCCTCTGCAGCTCTGTGTCTCTTGTCCTCTGCAGCTCTGTGTCTCTTGTCCTCTGCAGGACTCTGTGTCTCTTGTCCTCTGCAGCTCTGGTCTCTTGTCCTCTGCAGGACTCTGTGTCTCTTGTCCTCTGCAGCTCTGTGTCTCTTGTCCTCTGCAGGACTGACTCTTGTCCTCCGTGTCTCTTGTCCTCTGCAGGACTCTGTGTCTCTTGTCCTCTGTCCTCCGTGTCTCTTGTCCTCTGCAGCTCTGTGTCTCTTGTCCTCTTGTCCTCTGTGTCTCTTGTCCTCTGCAGCTCTGTGTCTCTTGTCCTGTGCAGGACTCTGTGTCTCTTGTCCTCTGTGTCTCTTGTCCTCTGCAGCTCTGTGTCTCTTGTTCTCTGCAGCTCTGTGTCTCTTGTCCTCTGCAGCTCTGTGTCTCTTGTTCTCTGCAGCTCTGTGTCTCTTGTCCTCTGCAGCTCTGTGTCTCTTGTCCTCTGCAGGACTCTGTGTCTCTGTCCTCTGCAGCTCTGTGTCTCTTGTCCTCTGCAGGATGACTCTTGTCCTCTTGTCCTCCGTGTCTCTTGTCCTCTGCAGGACTGACTCTTGTCCTCTGCAGGACTGACTCTTGTTCTCTGCAGCTCTGTGTCTCTTGTCCTCTGCCGCTCTGTGTCTCTTGTCCTCTGCAGCTCTGTGTCTCTTGTCCTCTGCAGGACTCTGTGTCTCTTGTCCTCTGCAGCTCTGTGTCTCTTGTCCTCTGCAGGACTGACTCTTGTCCTCCGTGTCTCTTGTCCTCTGCAGGACTCTGTTCTCTTGTCCTCTTGTCCTCCGTGTCTCTTGTCCTCTGCAGCTCTGTGTCTCTTGTCCTCTTGTCCTCTGTGTCTCTTGTCCTCTGCAGCTCTGTGTCTCTTGTCCTGTGCAGGACTCTGTGTCTCTTGTCCTCTTGTCCTCTGTGTCTCTTGTCCTCTGCAGCTCTGTGTCTCTTGTTCTCTGCAGCTCTGTGTCTCTTGTCCTCTGCAGCTCTGTGTCTCTTGTTCTCTGCAGCTCTGTGTCTCTTGTCCTCTGCAGCTCTGTGTCTCTTGTCCTCTGCAGGACTCTGTGTCTCTTGTCCTCTGCAGCTCTGTGTCTCTTGTCCTCTGCAGGACTGACTCTTGTCCTCTTGTCCTCCGTGTCTCTTGTCCTCTGCAGACTGACTCTTGTCCTCTGCAGGACTGACTCTTGTTCTCTGCAGCTCTGTGTCTCTTGTCCTCTGCCGCTCTGTGTCTCTTGTCCTCTGCAGCTCTGTGTCTCTTGTCCTCTGCAGGACTCTGTGTCTCTTGTCCTCTGCAGCTCTGTGTCTCTTGTCCTCTGCAGGACTGACTCTTGTCCTCTTGTCCTCTGTGTCTCTTGTCCTCTGCAGGACTCCGTGTCTCTTGTCCTCTGCAGGACTGACTCTTGTCCTCTTGTCCTCCGTGTCTCTTGTCCTGTGCAGGACTATGTTGTTTTCTCCAAGCTTAACCTGAGTGGGTCACTCTGTAGTTTAATCATTAGATTATCATGTGATAATAAGTCATAAAGACACAATAAAATCCTCAGAACAACACACTTCTTCATCTGTGAAAATCCTTTCTCAGAGTTAGTGAGATGTGACAGTGACTCACTCAGCTTAGATAATTGAACTGGTGTATTGTGAGGGAAATGCTCTTTTGGAAAGATACAGATGTGCAATGATGTGTAAAATGTTATTTTAAGCAGAATATACATTTTACTTCAAACAATGGTATACTGAATATAAAAAAATTATTTTGAATAAGACATTTTTCAAAATAAAATCTTTACTAAATTTGTCTTGAGCAAATGAACATCTTTTCTGTTTACATGGACATAAATATTTATAATCAATAGTGATTAGTACAAATCAATTAAAGTAACTAATCAATAAAATAACCAACAGCTGCAGCACTACATACAACCTTTAACCCTTGTTGTATAGGACCTTTAACTGACACTGTGTTACATGCAGGACTATAATCTGTAATAGAATGTCCATTACCACACGTCCTGTCAGTCCTGCTGAAAATATCAGCTTTCATTTGCTCCTTTGTCACAGAAGTACATGTGTCATCATTACGCTGGACTGGACTGGACTGGACTGGACTGAGCTGGACTGAAGGAGAACAGGAACTGAGCTTGAGCAAAGCAGAATGTTGCATCAAGAGAATGCGTGGGAAATAAAATGTATCGTATAAAAACAAGACTCAATGTTCAAAACACACAGAAATGGATTGGGCACAGCTTTCACTTCAGTCCTTTAAGTCTACCTTCATTCGTATTTTATGTATTTTTTTTAGATGCACAAATAAAGAGCAATGGACTCACTTCATGAAATGATCTTACACACAAATTTGTTCTTAAAGTCCTTCTTAGTTAAAGATGCTTTTTTCTAGAAGAAAAAGTGTGGAAAGTGTTTTAGAATGCTATACAGTGATTCAATAAATTCAATGTACAAATTGTGAGACAAAGACTGAAATAGTTGTGATAAAAAGACTTCTCAGCCCCAGATGGAACCTGCACTGGTCAGGCTGAGATCACACTGCAGACATTACAACTCTGATGGAGCCACTGAGCCTTTACTGAACTTGAAGAGGCCGAGAGTCACTCACACAGCACAGTCCAGTCCGGTGTCTCTGATCAGGCCAACCCGGTGCTTTGTTGATTTCAAATTTTGGGTTAGGGTTAGGGTTAGGGCTCTTTTGCGCAATTATAGTACGTGTCACAGTCCCCGTTCATTTCAATGGTGGTTGTTAAGATGTGTTCTTATTTATGAAAATTTACAAAATCCTACATCTAATCTTAACCTGCCCCAAGCCCCAACCCTAATCTTACCCATTTTAGTAACTTTATGCCTAAACTTACCCGTTTCACTGAAGAAAACATCCCCACGTGGCTTCAACCAAAACTCGTGGCATTTTTATGCTTTTTCATCGTGCTATGTACGGCGTAACATAAGTACGCAAAAAAAAAACGCTATTTTTGTGTTGTGCTATATGTACGCCTTCTTGTGAGACTGTGTTGAAAGTTATCACGTGAACCTCATGAGTTTGTGGCTTGGACAGGCACATGAACACTCGACATTTAATCAGCTACAAACAAAGCTCGATTTTGCATACAAAGCAGAACCAGGTCAAAAGGTAAAAAAAAGCACTTACAGTATATGAACAGACAGTTGTCACCGCTAAAGAATACAAACGCCTGCAGCTTATTCTGCCACAACTTTTTTAATAGATAACTCTTGCAATTTCCATTAGTAAATCATGTGCAACACACAGCTCATTTCATACAGTTTCCTCCTGCGTTGATAAAAGCCCTACAGTCATTGTGATTTGTTTATTAATAATTTGTTATGTTCATCAACTCGGAAAAACAATCTTTTTATTTTTATTGGAACAAATACTTATTTAAGGGCCTTGTGGGATTTTCTAGTGGAGTGTGGAAACTGCTGGATTGTTGATAAGAATAACATATTGAAACAAAAGCAGTGTTGCCTCGCCACAGATCTAACCTGTAACTTGACCTTGTGCTGCCTTGCCTGTTTCCATGGGGATGGGAAGAAATAAAAAGGCTTAACATCATGGAAACACAACTAAAATAACATAACTTCCACGTATTAAATGAAAGAAAGCCACACTTTTAATTAAATCAGAGAAGAGTGTGACTTGATGGTTTTCTGTTTTGATGAGTTTCTTTGGTCACGACATGTGCTTATTTCACACCATATTAATCCTTCGTGAACTCGAAGTGTCCTTACCTCTGTCTATGCACAGCCGTGAGCAGCTCTGGGGATTGTTGCTTTTGCAGTAAGTTTTAAACTAGTCCTTCGGAACTTTAGATTCAGACCTTTTGTTTGTCATTTCACCGTCGGCAAGGACACTGTCATTAAACACTTGTTCTGCAAAAACTTTTTTTCCTTTAAGGATTTCTGTAAATGTAGGCTGCAGTGATGTGGTCACTCTGTTGAACTGTTGTGGTGAAGAATGATCTGTCACACTAAGTTCTTGTACTTATACTCATGACCTTTGGGTCATCACTGAAAGAACAAGATTGCAGTTTCCTCTGCAGATCCAGCTTTAGGCATCGGCTTGGGGCAGCACGGTAAGGTCCTATTCTGTTTCCACTGCGCAAAGTGACCTGTTTTTGATTCACTTGCTGGGTCCAAAGTGAGCTGATTTTGGCCTTGCTTTCACAGTCCCTTTTTAGCACGATGATTGGAAAAGAAAAAATCCTAGATTAGGTGAAAACAAGACAAAACAATGCATAAAGAAACATTGAATTTGTTCCACACCAAACACCGACTTGACCCTGTGACAAACTGCCTAATTCCAGTGATGAAAACTTTATTTGTTGCTTCCAAGCTATTGCGTTAGCATCAGCTGTTTCCTCTTTGTTGAGACAAAACCCTGAAGAAAATGTAAATCATATGTGTAATGTGTCCAACACAATCCAACCTCAATGCATTAAATATAACGTGTTTAAAATGCAACATAGAGTCACAGGCTATGCATAGGATTTTATTTATTCAAGAAAGCATGTGTTTTTTATGCGTGAAGTCAGCTGCTCACATAGCAGACCCTTGAGAGCAAATATGGATAAAGCAGTCATATTGTGCCAAATATAGATACGAAGACATGGAGAAGACTCTACAAATATATCCAACGAAGCTAAAAGCAGCTGCGAGGCTAAATGCTAATGCTGCTTGATGTATTTTAACATTTACACAACAATATGTTTACTTTTCTGAGATATAGCCCCTCAACAACTTCCATTAACACTCAATTGAGACTCGACTTGAAGTTGAACTTAAATAGTATATACAGTATATGAACTTTCCCCGAGAATTTCCCCCACGGCAAGCCACACCCCTGTATAAGAAGCTTTGCCGACTGTATTTATCAATGTCATAGAAAAAATTTTTTGCATCTTTTTTTTTTTAAACTACAGATTTTGTTGTGAAAAATCATCTTTTTTTTTTTTTTTTTTTTTTTTTTTTTTTTTTTACGAAATTACGTCAAATCTATTGTTTCATATTCAAATACTAAATACTGTCAAATGACCTGTTTAGGTGAAAGCTTGTTCAGTTTATATGACAAAGTTGAGTAATTTCTTTGCTCTAAGCCGAGTGGTTGTGGTTATTATTAGCATGCTAGATGTAGTTAGTACTTCTTAGCTCATTGTGCTGAAATGATGTAAAGTTTACAGTAAAAATCAAATACAACAGGGTTAATGAGTGTCACGTATAAATCTTTAGATGCCATTGGAATAAATACCACTATGGAACATAGTGTTAGGTGTTAGGTGCAGAGAATGTTCTCATGTGAAAGTTTGACAGAGCAAACTCACCAAAAACATGTGATTGGGTGGGATAAAAATGTTTTGCCTGTAGCATCTCCCCTTAAAAAACATCACCATCAGCCTGAAGCAAAGTCCTGTTTGTTTCAGTACATGCATCATTAAACCCAATCTGACAGAGAAGTGAATGCACTGTGACAGACTCCCACACGCTCAACACAAACTGGAAGAAAACTCTTTCATTTTATTGCATTTTCTCCATCAAAAAACCAACTTATAATAAAACAACAAGCAGCTTTACTCATTACTAGAACAAGTAAGTGTTATGTAAATCACTTTTGAACAAAGACTCCAGGTTCAGGCTGTATTAGATATTAGAAAAGCGCTAACATCAAGCCCAGTGCTGTTAGTGTAACCATCTTTGTTCACGACAGCTGATGTCCCCAGCACCAGAGCAATTCTGTTTTGAAGTTGTTGTTTTTTTACTCAAAGTGCAGAGGTGAGTATATAATTGGGCTGACACTAGCCAAAGAGAGCTATTGACTCACACCCACTGGTCCATTAGGTAACAGTTATAGAATTTGGTTGTGGAGTATGCTTGACACTATTTAGGCTATTTACAACTTTTCTCCATAGCAGATACATTTTATTGTCAAAGTATCTTTGTATCCGTACAAAACCTGCATGATTTTCACTTAAGTAAACACAACTGACCTCACATCTTTCCATGTTACAACCAGAAATTAGAAAAAAACTTAAATAGTTATTATATAAGTTATTCTATGTTTTGTTTTTGTTTTTTGTTAACAAAAACAGGCAGTGTTCACTGGTCTTATTCCAGGCTCATACTGCACTGGGTTCTGTGCTGATACACAAGAAAACATACATATACCACGACACAAAAACAGCGTATTATGAGCATGATTTCAAGACTTTGTGAACTTATTTTGATATAGCATGATATGAAAAAGCATAAAAATGACAGGATATTTTGCAGCGTAAAAAACGTGAAGCCACATAGGAGAAAGTTTCTTTACTTGTAAAAGGTAAGCATATTTACGCAAAAAAGGCCTGAAATTGTGCTAATCATAGGCAATTTACTGTAATGTCGTGGCATATGTACGCTTTCTTGTGAGATCTGACTCACTGTTCAGGCCTCATGTCTTCTGGTGCTTCTTTGGTGCTGCTGCTGTCACCGACTTTGATTCCAGCACACGCGAGACATTGCTAATTGATTGTTTGTTGAAAAAAGGTCTATAGGGTTTAGGCAGTTTAGTAAAAGTTCCTTCCAACAGGCAGAATCCAAACAGCTCAGTGTTCCATGTGAGAGTCTCTCATATGGAACCCCCCCCCCAGGGTTAAGATGGAAAAAATCAGACACAACACCTTTAAGTTTGGTTCAAGGAATTTCTAGCCTTTTCACTTTAGGCAGCTAAATTGTAGCAATGCAGTGTAAAAGTTAGGCTCTACATTAGATTATAATAGGAAAAAAAGCTGATCCACTGCTGTGTTGAATTTCAATAGACGTTGAAAGCCCTACAGTTCTGCCCATTGGGCATTTATTTACCTTGTAAGAAATGAAAATAACAATAACAATGAAAATTAATATGAATGAATAAAAGTGTTAACTTCAGCTGAATAACATGGTCGTATAACTGACAAGTTTATATTCACCAAACATAAAAATATTAACAGAATCAAGAGAAAATGTGTATGCTGAAGTTTAGGCATTTAGCAAAAACTACTACAAATGTATGTACAGTGCATTAGAGATTTTTTTTTTTGTATCATAGCAAAACACAAAATTAATTTGAAACAGCTTGGAAATAAAAGGAGCTAACAAATGGCTAAAACTCAGTAAAGTGAATTTAAATATTCGTTCTTTCATACACACTGTATTGTGTTATGTACAAGAGGATTACCTAACAACTTTGGTATAATTTCCACCAAAAACACGGCATGACTTTGATCACTTTGAGACAAAACCAGACCACTGAGTTCTTAAGCTGTAATTGCAGTTTAAGTCAAAAGCACTTTGTGGCACCTCGCTGTGATGAGACGTGAAGAAGACGACAGCATGTAGAGTTAAAAGATATCTAACTGTCACAGAATAGAGCTACTTGTGGTGATTTAGTGTGAATAAAAAGACGCTGGAAGTGCACACAGCCACATTTAACGAAAACAAGCCATTATATCTACAGGAAAGTCAATACAGCAGATAATTCCACTTGACAAGTTTAATGATTTAGGGCCATTAGAAGCTAGAGTCCGTGACAAGAGGATCCAAGCAGACAGAAGTGTGAGAAATGTATTGGACCAGGGCATTTTAGCACCGATCCGGAGCACTCTAGAGTCTGATGAAAGTTTGATACAATCTCCAGTCTCCGTCTTCACTAGTTACTCAGCAAGAGAGCAACAGAATCCTCCTACCTGCCATACACAAGCACGATAGACTTGTTACATGTATGATCTAGTTCAGATATTCTCGGCCAGTAATAGCAGAAATGTTCTTTGCAAGTTTAATTATGCTATGCACCAGTTCAATTACGTTGATATTCAAAATTAACATTAGTTTCAATAGGGATGTTCTCCATTCTCCATGTTGTCCCATGGTTATCATGTGACGTTTTGGTTGGCAAAACATTTAAAACATAATTAGGGCTGTGCAATATTGTGATAAAATAGAATTGTGAGCTCATCTCTGTGACAATCTGCTTTTTTGATGAAATCGTCATATCGTGATTTTTTTTCTCTCTATTTGATGCATCTGTCCGTTCAAAAACTCTTTTTTCAATCTATTACTCTTCATCACATTGGGCAGCACAGTGGCGCAGCGGTTAGCGCTCTGACCTCATAGCAAGAAGGTTTTTTTTCTCCAGTTTTTTTGCACTAAATGCAAAATTGTACATTGTCCTTAATAAACATTCCTTTCCTATCGCAGAGTTTTCGAATTCAAGTCTTTTTAGCGGCTTTGGGCTTCTTTTTTTAAAGTTTCTTTTGGACTGTGCTTTTAAGTTGTAAAATCTATGAAGCTTAGAAATTTATCAGATTTGATTCATTAAAATGTATCAATTTTTATAACTGAAACATGGGTTTTTAGCATATGGCAAAATCCCCAACACTTGTTTTGCAGCAAGACACAATGTTCTTTTAATAACTTTTTATTAAAGGGCTGAGGTTGCTTGTTTCTCTCTGAAAACCTGGCAACACTAGTCAGATTTTGACAGCTGGATCATTGGCTAACATTGATAATGAATTGTGCTTACCTCAAAGACTAAATAAAAATAAACTATTTATAAGAATTGTGATAAAATCAAAATTGTGATCTGCCTCCAAGAAAATCGTGATGTTAATTTTCTGCCATATCGCCCAGCCTTAAACATAATTGATGGCACGCTGAACAAACACAAAAAAATTGGGCCTCATTCATCACATGTTCTTGTACAAATTTGTTCTTAAAAGCTTCTTACGAACATTTGTGGCGTTCACAAAATTTGTTCATAACATAAAATGTCTGTAAGAACAAAGCGAACACTCAGGAGCACTTGCAAGAACCAAAAATCTACTGTTTTCAAATTTTTAAAATTCAATTTACAAAAGACTCTGTTAATAGACCTGCAGCAGCCTCTGTGTTCTCACCCCCACAGGTGTCAGGACCCCTTGTGTCACCCCCTAACCTGGCTCACGCCAGATGGATGTGTGTTGAACTCCTATCTGAGTTCTCACTATATCCATCTGGGACTTGACTCGCTGAAAGCGTTCGAGAAAACGTGGGACGTTTAGTGAAATACTTCGAGCTGATTGGGTGTGGGGCCTATCTTATTTGAGCTAGCCAACACAGCAACAACTCGAATGGTGTATCCAATGTCTATGTGGGATAGAACAGTACGTGTCACACATACCGCTCTTCTTTCAAAAAGAAATTACTCCATATTTCTGCTGAAACCGCATCAAAAGCACATACATCCACGGAAGCCACCGTCTTTGTTTAGCTTGAATCAGACTCGGCTGCGGCACCGGGGAGCTAACGGCCCGTGTTAGCCCGCCCTGCTACAATGTGATTGGTTCAAAACCACGCTGCTGTGATGTGAGTGGGCCAAACCACGGCCGTTTCGGACTCCCAAACCAATTGAGCCGGACAAAGGCCAGATGGTTTCCTTTGTGTTTGTGAATTCACAATTACCGCGAGATAAACCATCTGGCTGGCCAGGTTATCACCCCCCAGGACCAGAGCGCACTGTGTACCCCCGCTAAAGCCATTTATAAACGTGTGCAATTGGGCTTTTGCTAATATTCTGCGTATGAAAGGTTTATGAAAAATATATTGACCATCCAAAGAGAGATCATTGATTATTCCGGCAACTTGTATATTTTGCGTGTGTATTTCATGCGTTTCTGTCCCAGTTCTTTCTATGGTGAATGTTAAGACGTGTTTTTAATCATGAAGACTAACACAATCCTAATCCTAACCTTAACCAACTCCAAGCATCAGACCTAAACTTAACCCATTTTTGTAACTTCAGACCTAAACTTAATTGTAACCCCCCCCCGGCCGGAAAAAAACAGACGTGTAAGAAAGGCAGAAGCGTCGTCATGAGATGCAGTTTGTCATGGCGTTGTATATATAGTGTGTTTATGCCTAGGCAATATGTACTGTTACATATTCTCATGGCTTAAACAGGCCATGAGAATATGTAACAGTACAAGTACATATTACCTAGGCAACATTTGAGTTTTGACCTGTGCTGTTTGTTGTCTTCTGAACCCAACCTATTGACCTGCTCCTTGTAACACCTCGTGACCCATATTCAATAGGACACAGCTTGAGTGTCAGCACATCCATTCACCTCCACCTCGTGACCTCACAGATTCAGAAGTCAATGGTTATGTGCTTTACAAGCCTCACGGATGAACAAACAAAACAGGGAATATTTGCAGTACATGTATAACTTGACTAAGCAAATGTGTACATGTAAAATACAGTATATAACAAAAAAAAAATCTGCATTGTGCTTGTCCTAAAAGAGAAGGGAAACCTGCAGAGATGTAAACAGATTAGGATTAAGACATCGGGGGTATTACATGAAGCGAGCTAAAGCCTGGCTTATTTGGCCAATCTAGGTTTATGAAATCTCCATTTCTGTTCCACTAACGCAGTTAGCCAGAGTTGATCCTGAGTTGCCACAGTAACAAGTGCGCAGACATAAACCTGGTCAGGACCAGGTTAAGATTATTTTAGCTTTCTCTCAAAAACGTCTAAAGAAACACTTAAATCACATGTTTATCCCTGTAAATCCCAACACAACTTATATTGTCACTTTTTATTTACGTAACATTGGCGCTCTCACTGTTTCTTTTCTTTTTTTTTTTTTTTTTTTTTTTTTGAGCCACTCTGGCTGTGGAGAGACACAAAGAACCACATATTTAACTGGAAAGTTAACTTGTACGTGCATCTAGACTACACAGGATTTATCACAGACATGCAGCCTATTCTCTCAAGGATAAATCTTACTCAGTGAAAGCATTACTAAAGTGTGAGAGCCGCTGCTGCTTGTACGCACAGAAGTGCTTCATTGCACCTCTTTCCCTCAACTCTGACACCACGTCCACACATCCTCTGCTCTGATTGGTCAGTTCTGGTTGTAAAGCTTTACGCTACAACTTTGTGACAACTTTACGTAGGGTCTCGTCTTTCTCGGAGCAGTGAACAGGAGGGGAGGGGCTGCCTCTCGCTCTCCACATCAGAATAAACCACTATAAACTGAAAACGTTTGCGTTGCAAATCAAACTAGAGTCCGTACGCACTTTGGCTCCTCTCGTGTTTCTGTCAGATGATGAGGAAAAACACTTTTTCTCTCTCATTCTCAGTGATGTCGTCACTCCATTGATCTGGTCTCGTCACATTCAGCGGGAGCGCGCCCATAGCCCAGATTAAGCTTCAAGCTTGAATTAGCGTTACTCAAGGCCCAGGCTTATTTCTTTCATGGAACGACTTGAGGCTTAAGTTGGAGATAAAGCTAGTTTCAGTTTAGGATTTTAGGATAAGCCTAGACTTGTTAAGCCACTTTCATGGAATATCCCCATCTTCTCATGTGAATTATATTTTCATAACCTATATCCACATTTTATCTGATGAAACTAAAACTGTTTACTTAACTCAGTATAATTGCCTATTTGTCACCACATGGCCAACTATATCTAAAGACATTTTGAACTTTGGTAACACTTTAGAATACAGCCTGCGTGCTTAGGTGTAAATACATGTAATTACCAAGTATTACAGGTGTAAGTACAGGGAAACAAAAGATGTACTGGTTGAAAAATGGGCAATTATGACAAATAACTCAATTATGTTAGCTGTATTTATACCTTACCAAATGCATTCATCTACAGGTCTATTCTAAGATGTATACTATTCTGGACTTAACATTTAGATGACAAGACAATACAACGGTATCAAGTTGTTGAATCTATTGAAAAAACAAAAATACACTTTAAAGACAATGTTAATACACTGCACTTCAATTTAATAACACACGAAAGTGGGCTGTATTCTAAAGTGGAACAGCGCTGGCTATTCCTGAAACCGAAAGAAGGAACAGGGCATACTTACACTATAAAACACTGTAAATGTTAGTTTCTGCCTATTTTGTATTTATTTATTTTTAATAAAACTTTGTATTGTTAACTTGTTTGTGGAAAGTAAATTTTTTACTCTGAGAATGAGTCTGCAGAGAATACTTGTTATTGAACAAAAATGTTAATGAAAAATGTAATTAGAAAAAGTCGTTGAAAGGCATGATAGTTTAGCAGAGGAAACGTTTGCAGCCTGTCTGAGTCTGAGGCTCCTGTTTTGTCTCTAGAGCAGAGTGTGTTAAGATGAAGGCTGAATGTTCTTTGACTGGAGACAAGTGATATGTCAAGAATTTGTCAGCATTTCACAAATAATCTTTGGAACAATAGAGCAAGTAGTTTACTTAAACAAGTGGGGTTTAGATAAACTTATTTGTCTTCATTTCAAAATGAAAAAGCAAAACAGATGAGGGAAAGTGCTATGTATTCAGACTAGGGTTGAAAAAAAAATAAAAGTATATGACACAGTGATGCACAGGTCGACCTGTAATAAATGTGGAACCAGTCTTCCTGAAGATGTAAGACAGGTCTCCACTGTGGCAATGTTTTTCATTTAAGCTCAAAAACATTTCTGTTTGTCTGTGCCATACCACTGAAAAAGTTAAGCCCGATCTCACAAGAAAGCGTACATTTACCACGACATTACACAATATGTAAATTAGGTATGATTAGCACGAGTTCACAGCGGTTTTGCGTAATTATAGTATGCGTCACAGTCCCCATTCATTTCAATGGTGTTTGTTAAGAGGTGTTCTTATTTATGAATATTAATGAAATCCTGATTCTAATCTTAACCTGCCCCAAGCCCCAGACCTAAACTTACCCATTTTAGTAACTTTATGCCTAAACTTACCTGTTTCAACTGAAGAAAACTTCCCCACGTGTCTTCAATCAAAACACGTGTTTTGTTAACGCTGTGAAATCTCGTGTCATTTTTACGCTTTTTCATATCGTGCTAAATGCACGACGTAACATAAGTACTAAAAATAGATGTGAACTCGTGGTCAAAATACGCTGTTATTGTGTCGTGGTAAAAGTACGCCATCTAGTGAGATTGTGTTGAAAAGTTTTATTTGCACTCTTTATTTCTTTTAAAGTAATTTTTTAATGATTATATTTTTAATTATGCTGCTTTGTATTGTAATTTTATTGCTTTGTAAACACTTTGCATTGCTTTGTGCATGAATTGTGCTATACACATAAATTTACCTTGCCTTTAAAATCTCACCCGAGTTTGTTTTGATTCCTCATGTGTGTCTCTCGTGCATCACGTTGCTATTCATTTCCTGGTTTTGTTTCACTCTGTTTGTTTGCATTTACAGTAGAAGGATTATTTGTTTATCAACTCGATATGCAGAAAGAGCCGCCGCTAATTGACACAAGCCTTGGCAACAAGTCAAGCCAGCGCTGTTGTCAGCTAACTACAAGAGTTTATCACTGTGTGAAAACAAATATGATGCTAATTCAACATTTGTGAATGTAATTCGATTCTACGGCCCTTAAAAGTTACTTTCAGGTGAGTGAAAATCGGCGAGAAAAACACTGTCTCAAGCTTCAGGAGCCAGACTTTCGTCAAAACAGTTGTTCATACCTGATCGAAACAGCTGCTCTCATTGTTTTAAGGTGTACTCACACTGGCACAACCGAACCGTGCCCAGGCCCAGATGGTTCCTACAGCGCGCAGTGTGAGTGCAAACGAACCGCGCTCAGACTCAGCACGGTTCTGTCTCTGGCGCGGTTGGAGGAGGTGGGCCAGAGCTCGACTTGGTTACAAAAAGTAGACGCACAACTTTCGCTACAAGTTCATTGTGACCGCCAATGTTTGTCACAAAAAGAAAGAAACTCTGCCCCCAAACTAGTTTATGCTAGTGTGAGTGCGGGCCAGAGAATTTTCTGCAATCGGGCTTGAGCGTGGCACGATTACAAAACCCTAGTGTGAGTGCGCCCTTTATCAAACAAGTTTCCTCAGGCAACTAGATGGACAGTGGCTCTTTCTGCGTGGAGCATGGACCGCAGAGCAGAAAGTGACGTCGTTCAATAATCCCTCTATAAAACAAACTGCTCCAGAGCCGAGATCGAGCTCTCCAACTGGACCAGATTTTGACAATTTGGACCGGATCAGAATTTTTGTTTGTGCGTTCACAATTACTCCATTGATCCGAACTATCCAGACAAATTAATCTTGATTCTAATCAAACGTGTATTGTGAAAGCACCATTAGAATTTAGTTTTGCTTTGAGTTTGGTTTGTGGAATTCAAAAAAATACATATCAGATATTTAAGCGTGTGGTTTTAGTTTGGAACAATGAAATGAAAAAACACATTTTACACTAAAGCAATTATCTGAGAGAGAAAGAAATCTTTTGAAGACGAGATTAAACGACAGAATTCTGGCAGCAGCTTCACACAGAAATTGGCCTGGCTGCTTTTTGGGCTTCTGCCTTTCACGCCTTTGAAAGAAAAATGGAGAAAACATAATTTTTGTTGCAACAAAGTTCTTTCCCCAAAATGCTGTTCAGTTGTTTCTCACATCAATATCGTATTGACGGACGCTGCAAAGAAGATGATGTGCCTGGAAAATGAGTTTCATCTCAGCCTCAAAGTCAGAAAAGTTGGTCAAATCTGAACAGGATCAAAGTAAGGCTTTTTCTAAAAAGCTGTTCATACAATTATCACTGAAATCTCACTGTTTTATTCATGTCAAAATCTACGATATTATTACAGATTTGCATGTACATGTTAAGGTAAACCATTGTTCATTTGCTGGGACCATTTCTTCTCAGTGTCAAACTTCACCAGCAGCATGTATGTTTCTGCTGATCTGTTTGTCCTTTTAGAGACAATAAAGGCCTATCTCTAAATTGGTACCAGCACACAGTATGTACCGTGGGAAAAATCCCAACTGGGATTGTATCAAAACCAAAAAATGTGGTATATTTCATCACTACTTTATTGATTTTTGTTTGTGCACGTTCATGTGTTGACTTGTTTCTATTCAAAACAATTAACTTCACCGGCACGGTGGCAGAGCGGATAGCGCTCTGGCCTCACAGCAAGAAGGTTGCAGGTTCGATTCCCGCACGGGCCGGGCCTTTCTGTGTGGAGTGTGCATGTTTCTCCCCGTGTCTGGGTGGGTTTCCTCCGGGCACTCCGGTTTCCCCCACCAACCAATATCATGCACGATAGGGTAATATCCTCCAGCTACGGCAGTCCTGACCAAGCCACCTGGAGATGGGTCTCCGAGCGCTGCACTGCGGCGATCACTGCTCCTGAGGAGATGCCCCAGAGGCATTGAAGGATGGGTCAAATGCAGAGGACAAATTTCCCTACGGGGACAATAAAGTGTACCTTACCTTACCTTACCTTAACTTGAGCATTTCCCGTCAGCGTTAGCATTTAGACCCAAACATGTCTCTTATAAACACACTTTGGTCCTTCGATGAAGCATTTTGCCAATTTGTAAAGTCTTTAACATGTTTTCAGAGACATTCTCAAACATCTCAATGTTCACTGTTTGATTTTCCGAATATTTCTTGATTTTAGACTGACATTGTGAAAACCTCATAGAAACTAACTGAACAGGAAATGCTTAAGTTAGCTATTTTGAAATCAAACAAGCCAACTGACACTGCACTTGTCTATCCCACAACATAAGCAATGAATTTAGCTTTGGTTCACATTCTGGTTCCTAAAATCAGAGAGAGGGGCAGACTTTTGCACCTGGAGGAGTCACAGAACCACAGAACTACAGCAACTGTCACAGAATGAATCACAACTGTGAGCTCTCAGAGCAGCTGAAAATTGTTGCATCGAATACCCTGCAGCGTCTTTTATTTGTTTGTGATATGAATTTGAATCACCTCTGTGACTAGATTAACTTTATAATAAAACTCCTCTGTTGAGTAAAAATTTGATCTCTGTCACACCAGTAGGCTATGACATGTTCTCCCTGTGTCTGACAAGATTTCCTCCATCAACCCAAACATGCACATTAAAGAAAATCCTCCATCTTGTCTTGACAAAGGCTATTATGACCATCACTGAAGGATTGAGCAAAGACACTAAAGAGTATTTGAACCTGATTCAGCCTGCCCCCAATCACCTTTCAAACAGAGCTGTCAAACTTTACACAGTTGGAGCACTAACTTTTCAAACAACAAACTACATGATCAATTTATTCAAGATATAAATCCGATTTTAATGTAAGACAGGCGTCTATTTTACATTACAGATTTACTCTCTAAGAAAAACTACACAACTTTTCATTTTTTTCCAGTATTTCACTAAGGACCACACTCTCAGAACTTAAGCAAGAACTTTATTGAAGATATGTAAGCACGAACTAAACAAAGACATTGTTGCCGGTTTGAAGTTTCTTTCAAGGGCTCGCTGCAGGCTCCCGGGCCTCGAAACCCTTCAGGAGATGAGAGAGAATATAAAGAGAGAATAATGAAAAGAGAATAATGAAAAGAGGAAGGGTTGGAGGGGCATTGAGACACAAATGATAGTGTGAGTGTGTGGCCAAGGTGGTTAAACAACGTAGCCACCGGAAGGAATGTAGCAGAGGTGTGGTCCTGCTCTCGAACTTTAGATAACAAATTTCTCTTCATTACCTTTGCTCCTTTTTATCATCTTTTCAAAAATGTATTGTGCTGCTTTTGTCCTCATTTTCCCACAGACATAGAATACTTTTTGTACACTGTATTGCAATATTATTTCAAAGCAACAAAGCTCCCTTTTGTTTAGTTCTGTATTCTGCACAGTCTTGATGAGGACTTATTATAAAAATGGTACATTACCACTGAAAAGTAACTTATGCCTCAGCAAAACAACTGCTCCTGTGGAGATAGGCAACCATGATGTTCCATACTTGTTCTATTTCAAAAGCACACATGCTTAAGGGACTTAATATCACTTGATCACTATAATGATTCTGAAATACTTTCTTTGACTCAGAGAAAAGTGTGCAATTTGTAGCTCGAAGGTACAAGAGTTTGTATCCTTCTGCAGATGACTGACATGTGAACACAAATCTGTCTTTGGCCCAATCATTTCTTATTCCTTTCTCTTTCACTCAGCTTTTGGAGCTGACGTTTCGTGGCAGCTCAAACATAATTGCCATGTTCTATTTGTCAGTCTTTGCTTCAAATATGGTTGACATTGACAAGAGCAGTTACTTAATGGTACAAGAGAAATGAGGGCCCCAATAAAATCAGGTAAACAAGCAGAAAACAATCAATGTTCAAAGACATGTAGTGTTTGTTAATCTCTTGGGCTGAGCTTGAAATGAATGTCACTATCTATCGTAAAGTCTCTGCTCGCTAGAAGAGTTTTGGTTTCATGATAAGCCCAATGTGCCTCTTCATAACATGGTCCAATCAAGTGTTGTTGTGCTACGTGACATTTCAGTGGGGTCTGTTGGATCTTAAAATATGTAAAAAAAAAAAAAATAACCAACACATTGTATTCTGCTAACATTTTCATTCCTCCACATGCACAGTGAGTCAGTATAACCAGCCTTCCATAAATATCTGCTCTCTTGTGGCCTGTAAGTGAGCTTAAATCCACAAGCATGAGCACACTAAATAAGCACAGATCATTACATTCGGTCGTTGTATAAATAGACAGAACATAGATTCTGCTCCAGCTCCAGATTCATAAGGTAAGGTATTCATAAGTTATAAGGTTGTGCTTCAAATAGAGCTGCACAATTTGGGAAAAGCTATTTCGGTTCAATTTTAAGCGTGGCTGGAAGACTGGCAAGTAAATAGACCAACGATTTAAATAATTTCATGTAAGCGGTCTTAAAATATGATAGTACATATTAAAGCTACAAAATTAACTGCTTTGGAGGAAAAAAGCACAAGATATTTTGTAGTTTGCACTCTTAAAACAGGTGCTAAAACAACACAAAGCATGTTATTTTTATTTTACACATTTGCGTGTCTAGTTAGGGATTCAACACAATTAAAATATGTATATGTGGTATTCATTAGTCAGTATTTCAGTTTATCTATTGTTTTACCACATTTTACGAAGTGCTTCATTTCACAGTGAAGTTGGGAGACGTGGGAATCAAACCTGAAGTCTTTGTGTCAAGAACCATCAGTACAGCCCACTCAGCCACCGAACAAACCCATATGAAGTAATGTCTAAATACATTTTATGCGTCTCTCTGCCCTTGTAGGTTAACACAAAGATGTGTTGTGTGTCCTGCAGCAAGATTTTTAATAAGTTAAAATAAATGTGTTGTGTGTCTTGTAAAGTAGGACTTTTTTCTCATATTTTGGTCATTTTCAAGCACAATTTTCTCTATTTTGACAAAAGAAATAGCCTGTAGAAAGAGCCGCTGCACATAGACACAAACAGTGGAAACAAGTCGAAAAAGCTCAGTTGTCAGCTAACTACAAGAGTTTTTCACTGGGTGAAAACAAACCTTATGCTGCTAAGTCAACATTTCTGAATGAAATTTGACCCTATGGCCCTTAAAAGTTTCATTCCGGTGAGTGAAAAAATGGTGAGAAATACACTGTCTCAAGCTTCAGGAGACAGACGTTGGTCGGACCGGTTCATACCTGATTAAAACAGCTAGCTGTCACTCCGTTTTGTTGTTTAATTCACATCATCTGGAACAATGGGACACAGGGCTCAAAATAACGACTGCCCAAGGTAAGTAATGTTTGTCTAGTAACTCTATTCTTGCCTAAAGTTAACCTAACCCTCATCCTATATCTTATTTGAACTTAAAACCATGTTGTTGATCTTATAATGAAGGATTTACTGAATGGGGACCTGCTGTTTGTCCCCATATGGAAGACAGGTCCCCATAAAGTGAGTGTGTATCCAACTTTTGATCTTCAAACACCCACACAAAAAATGTTTAACACAACACAACTCAAGATAAAACAAATCCTGTATGAATGGGCTTGGAGAGGCTGGCTTTGGGGAAATAAAACCTGCTTTGGCAAGATTTTCAATGAGAGAAATTTGAAGGCAGCAGCTCTGAAATTAAATTGGCAAAATCTACCATTGCTATTGTTGAGAAAACCATGAACCAAGTCCATCATTAAAATGGATGTAACAAACTTTTTCAGATGTGGAGTTTAAAAGAGCCAAAAAAAAAAAGTTAGGTTTTCTTTTGAATCATTATTTTATTGATAGAAGTTACAAATAAGATGATGTTGCAACAAGAGCTAAAGTTTCTTTTGCAAATTCAGATTCAAATGGAGAATGTTGATCTGATCTGAGCAAAATAAATATGTATGAGATTGTGAACAGTTCTCTCCACTATAACTTTTACTCTCAGATACATTTCCAAAGAAATTGGAAACAATGTAGTCAGTAAGAAAGTAAGTAAGAATTAAAGGAGGGCAGTGTGTTGTTGGATTCTGGAGTCAAGAACACCATGAATCTTTAGAACTGCAAACATACAGGTCCACTAAAGCTGGCCACACACTACACGACTTTCCAGTTGTGACTGTCACGGCCCCTTTCGTACCGGAAGACCCGATTCGTCCAAAAGTTCCCTTTTTGTCTAAATAAAACGAAAACTAAGGGCTGTTTTTTGTTCTTCTTTTTAAACACATAATACTATCGTCATCCACAAGCCCTTATATTCATTACCCACAACAATTATTTGCCTTTTACCTTTTTATCTAGTGTAATAAAGTTTGATCTTTTATTACACTAGCTCTCTCAAAAAAACTCGACAGAGGTGACAAAGTTGAACATTTTTCCCCTTTGAAATTTACGTGGATGCATTACTTTTATGAGACTTTATCAGAAGAAAACTTGTGTTGTTTGGAGTGAGGCGGAGTCAGCAGCGCTTCATGGACAGAAGAGGAGAGGAGGTGAGTTGTTTTAATCATCAGAGGTGTAAAAACTAGCGTGTGTGCATTTTTGACATGGTCCATTTGATAAAGGGTTGAAAAACAGGGTTAAGAACAGCATCCCATTAGCTTATCTTATCATGTAGAAGTATACCACCCCGACGTTTTTTTTTTTTTTTAATTGGCTTGTTTTTCCAAGTAAACATATGTGAAACTGCTGTACAAGGTGTTTCTCCATGTGCGATATAACACATGCCCTCTGCATAACCATGAGCTAGTTACCAATCTGCTCCAAACAGCTTTTCTGTCACTTTGAATTATAGCTTTTTGACGAAATGCAGTGGGGGTTGCATGAAGCTTAACACTTCTAAATGCTTGGGCTGTGATCCAACATGGCACAAACTCAAACCTGGCAACCCATTGACAGATCGTTGGATTTCAGCCAATGAAAAGAACCAGGCAGATTAAAGCTTTATTGAGCCATTTCCTTTTTCTTCACTGTAAAATGGAAGCTGGGGTGAATGTTGATCGTTCTGCATAATAAATAATGAAAGTTTGGCATTTGACAATCAGGTCCTGAAAGACTTTTGATTAATGAAAGTGAAATGTAGTGAGCAGTAAATGTTCAAAATGGAATTTGGATGTTGCTAAATAACACTACAAATGTTATCCGATGATTCCATGAATGTAATTTATTACAACTGGAAGCTGGAAGTGATTTAAAATGTCTGCACAAATTGCAGTAATTTAAAGCATTAGTAGTCAAATGCCATCTGTCACCACCTGGAGATCTTTTTACAGAACTCATTTGGACTATTTAAGAAGCTCTTGAATGTGTTTTTGTGGCTCTAAGGGCATGTTTATACCAGATAATTGGACCAGATTTGCACTAAACTAGCTCCCATCTTGTCCATTTGAAATCAGAAGTTTGCAGCTTTCCTGGAGTAAAGTCTTAGGAGAGAAGGGTTGCCAGATTTCCGCAAATTCACCAAAAAGCATCTAAAAATTACCCCAAATCCACAGAACACTTTCTGAAACTAATATGTGAAGAAGCACTTTTTCAGTCAATCAACTTTTATTGTTCATTAACAGAAAATTGGTGTGCAGCAGTTATACAAGTGACAGTCACATGACAGCATTCTAAATGTGAGTGCTGAGTGGCAACGATGCACAAGAGTTAATGGAAAGAGAGTTCAATAAACAGCTGAAACAGGAAAAATAAACTACAGTTTGATACCAAATTCAACCCACCACAAGTCTACTGAGCACTGGGTTTGTAACTGACATGTAAAAAGAGAAAATCAAGTCAACAGTTGTAGCAAAGCAGATAAACCACAAGACTTTGGCTTCTCACATTGAAATCACACACAGTTGAACTTATTACCTTTTCTTCTTAAAAATATGTTTGAGTCATCTGTTGCAGTTAAAATGTCCTAAATCATCAACTGTTGTTAGCAGACAAGTTTGTAGCAGACAAGCATTGCACAACAAAGAAATACATTGAAGAAATGCCACTAAATGTTGATAACCATTTTTGAAATAAAATTATGTCAGTGCATAACCTCTATATGAAAAAGCGTAAAAGACACAAGTGAAAAAAAATTATTTAGGTTTAACAGGTAAGTTTAGACATCAAGTTACTAAATCAGGTAAGTTTAGGTCTGGATAGGTTAATATAGTAAAGGGTTTTGTTAATATTCGTAAATAAGAACTTTACAACCACCATAGAAATTAATTAGGACTACGACATTCATATTTATGCAAACAAGCCACAATTTACATACCCAGCAATGTCGTGGTATATGTAGGGTTAGGTCAGTGGCAGTTCAAATAAAAGACAATTTAGCTAAGGTCAAGCTAAGATGGTTAGAGCACATGTGTGTAAAATATCAGAGCTGAAGATCTGTTCTATTTGTTCAAGAAGAGCAAGTGATATGATCTTAATCATTTCATTTGCTCTTTTGTAGGAGAGTTTCCACATCCAGATGGTGTGAACATGTGCACAGATTGCAGACGTGAGAACATGCTGAGACCAGAGTGTTACTGACCCAATTGACTTTCTGTGACAGGTGGAGCATCTTGATCTAACCTGGCTCAGGCCACACGGATGTGCAGCTCACTGAATTTAGATCTACTTACAGAGCCATCTGGACCGGCTCTCAGTGAGAGATGAGAAAAGGCAATGAGACATGACCAACATCTGAAGCATCACAACAGCGCCACTGCACATTTAAAACAGTCATATTCTGCTAAAATAACTGCTCTGCATTTGATGATGGATGTTTGGTAGCAGAGTGGTCACAATCATGATCTCTTTGGGTGGAGAGTGTGCCTGTTCTCACTTTAAAGTTCTCCTAGTCTGTGTTTGTCTCTATGTTACCTTATGATGATTGGCCACTGACCAGTGTGTTACTGGGATAGCCTCCAGTCACATGACACCCCAAACAGGGACAAGCAATAGGAAATGATGCTGTTTGACTTAGACCCAAATCACAAAGCTGTGCTGTAACTGATGTAACCACTGGTTAGAGTTTAGATCGGGCCCAAAAAAATCAATAGATCGGGCCGAAAGTCGGGTCAGGCTCGGGCTGGGTTGGGGCTTGGGTTCAGAATCTAAACTCTACCACTGGTGACTTGTTGAACAAACCTTATGATGGAAGTGTGGTCAAATAGATTCTTATGAGTTTGTGTACAAGATCAAAGTTAATATTTGACACTATTTTAAATGAGGCCAACATATACAGTCTGCTATCCCATCTTGGGTTGAATGGTTATGGAAACAGATGACTTCCTCTCTGTTCACTGATTGGTCGATTGTACTTCCTGGTTTTTGAGACCGCCTGTAGTTTAGTGATAGTTGACCTAGTAGCTGGAGTGAAATTAAATTGAGAGGAGACAGTTGTCAGTGCAGTTAAAAATAAATAAATTACAACTTTGTTTAAATAAGGTGTTTTTGTCAAAAGTGGAAAGAAACACGTTGCCTCCGCCAACAGATAGAACAACTGCTGACTCAAAGTAACAACTTCAAGTAACCTTTGATGACGTTTTCTTCTTAAGGGCTACACACTTTTGTTCCTCTCCTGGACATTTTTTTTTTTTTTTTGTAGTTTTGTGCACATATATTATATATTTGTTTTATTTGTGGTAATTTATGGGTAAAATGTCGTTTCACAACCTGGCCAGCCAGATGGTTTATCTCACAATATTTGTGAATTCATAAACTCGAGATAAACCATCTGGCCTTCCAGCCGCCCGATTGGTTTGAGATTCTGAAACAGCCGTGTTTCAGCCCAATCACATTGTAGCAGGGTGGGCTCAGACGAGCTGTTAGCGCTGTTAGTCTGATTCAAGCAAAACAACGATGGCTGCTCTTGTGGATGTACGTGTTGTCTGCTGCTTTTGATGCGATTTTTGCAGAAATACGGAGTAATTTCTTTTTGAAAGAAGAGCATTATGTGTCACACGCACTTGTTCTATCACACGCAGACATTGGATACACATTTACGAGATGTTGCTGTGATTGGCTAAGAACAAATAAGGTAGGCCCCACACCCAATCAGCTCGAAGTATTTCACTAAACGCCCACCGTTTTTTAAACACTTTCAGCGAGTCATGTTCCAGATGGATACTGTGGAAGAACTCAAATTGTAGTTCACCACAGATCCATCTGAGAAAAAGTCACACGCATGGTCCTCTTGAGTCAAAATGACTCGGGGAAAACAACAGAATTTATAGACGGTGCAATGTTTAAAGTCATTTTACCACATTTTCACTGATTGTACAGAATGACATCAGGGACCACCCATCAAAGTTTCATGTTGACAGGATCAGAGAATTTTGTTTTATTGACAAACAAACATCAAAACTGGGTCAAAACACCCCAAAGACAAGGCTTTTTCTTAACAAGGTATAAGAAATCTGTTTTCATGATAACAAGCTTAGTGATTAGTCTACAAACAGTTTGAATAGACGGTAATTTACTGCATAGAGCTGCTTTATGAAAGGACAAAAAGAACCTGGTCATTACACGGCCCAGGCCTCTCCACAAAAACAAGAGCATTATTTCCATCTCTAAGGCCTGACCCTCATGCATTTTTGTGAAAAGAAACTGTACAAAGCCGTCCTCACTTTTGTCTCTCGTGTTTGTGAAATACAGTGGAATTGAAAAGAAGATTGTCTAAAATAGCAGACAGAGAATTCTCCGCTGAATCTTCTGCCGAGTCAAGCTGGAGTAGCTTTTGTTGGCGGCGTTTGGGATGAAAAGTGTCCTCATTTCTCACTGTGGTTGTTTTGAGAGAGGAGCCTGAATAATGACTGTAAGCCGGGCCACTTTTTCACAAACGTTACTCGTGCTCTACTGGAAAGAAATGACTTATAAGAAACACAGGGAAAAGTTAGACGGAAAAGATGATTAATCAAGATTTGACAGCAAGGAGAAACAATAAACTGAACAGTTCTTATAAAAGGGGCAAAAAAGATTGAATGAATAAAGGTTTTGCACTGACATCGTTTTATTTAAAAAAGATTCTTCAGCATTCAGAAAGTAGAAAGTGTCTTCTTTTGTCTGCGCTGATTCATCTGGTAAATTTCTTTCTTGGTGGATTCTGTGTAACAATCATTCAAATGCCATGGTTTTATGCTTAGGAGTAAAGTGATTGTTCTGTAGTTGTGTTGAAATAAGCAGTGACATGTACGTAGCTACTTTACAATAACTTCTGTGTTTGCTCTTCAGTTCCTACACTTAGACTAGAGAAGTGTCTTAGCAGTAACGATATGTTTCCTCTGTCGTTGCTCTTGGCTGTGTGGATGGTTACACTTGAGACTCTCTACACTTTGGTTCCAGCAGGATGAGCAGTGCAGCGAGTCGTCTGCAGGCGATGGAGGCTGGTTTAGTGCACACTTAAGCGTGACATAGTAGTGCAGTACGAAACCTGAATCTTGAGAGGAACTCTGCGAAAACAACTTCTGATCAGAGTAATCTTATTACCTTATATCTTATTATTCTAAAAAACGATTTGCAAGACAGCTCACATAGAATCCCAAACTGGAGAAAAATTAAGTTTTATATTCAAAACTGTTAAATTTTCCCCTTAAAAGCAAAACTCTCACTCATTCCTCCAGTGTTTTATCATTAATTTGACTTAACAGCTCAGAAGCTTTAGTCCTGATCCCAGAGACAAAATGACCAAAGGTTCAGTTCAGTTGTGTGTTTTTTTTAATCTAAAATCCGCCATATTAGTAAAAACTAAATATATACATTTAGGCTTACTTTCTGACACATCAGCCTTTGTTCAGGTAAATGTTGGATTCAAGTGATTAAACTTTCAAAAAGTGTGTCAAAGAAAATGAGAAAAAAAACCTGTGCCAATTAAAAAAGCACTTAAACTAAACTAGCATATCTCTGTGGGTAGGACAGAGTGACTGAAATAGACGGTGATTTAACGTCTGACCTCAAAGTTGCTCATTTACCGTGCAACTTCCTTGTCTTGTCTCATTTGCCCCACCAGATCTCTCCTCTCTAGGAAGTGTGTTGAGACAACGGGCTGAAGGTTGTATTGTATCTTAGTATGTTTCACATATTAGTTTCTATCAAACTGTACCACAGCCATGGGGTTTTCTGTGAATCCCTGACACTGACGTGACTTTAAGAGGACCTGGTTTAGATCCTAAGCGCCACTTGCTCATGTCCTGAATCAGGACAGCAGCTCCTCACAGAGGCATGCCAGATTCAAAGTTCGTGCTATAGACCTGACTGTCAGCGTTGCAATGATACAGAGCAGGCGCTGCATAAGTGCTTATGTGTGTGTGTGTGCATATGTCCACTCACAGCTTTAGATGAAAACAAATGAGATGAAATGCCGAACCATCCTGCAGTGGATTTATTATCACAAGCATTTCGACACAAGCACTTTTCCTATATCCAGATGGCACTGCTTTGCTGCTCATGTCGGAGCCTTAAGCGCAGTGGCCTTTTGAGCTGCGTATTCACAAAATAAAGGATCAACTGGGATCAGTTAGGAGCGATCAGAGCAGGGCCATCACTAGGGATGGGTATTGTTCTATTTTTTGCAATGCACTGGAATGGTACGTCTCCTCTCTTATCGATTTTTCTTATCGAAGCCGTTTTGGGCCGCTGAGCCTTTAAATATTGCGTGAACTTCAACCTCACGCTGGACTGTTACATTCGGTTTCATTACAAGCACAAGTTTTAGCTCTAGCAAAGCCTAAACCTCTCACCAATTCACATGGATAAAGCGTGTTTACGCACAGCGCACACAGGAAAGGAGAGCCTGGGCGACCTCTCTCTCACTTTCTCTCCTCCTTCTCCTCTCACGGGTCAAACAACTGACAGCTGTGTCAGACAGTCACCCGGAGCGGACTTACAGTAGCACAGTTTGTGTTATATGGAGAAAGATGACGGCCTGGCCAGCAAGCAGGTCATTTAAATCAAATCAAATAAATTTATTTTTGTATAGCCCAAAATCACAACAGTCGTCTCTGAGTACTTCCCAAAATTATGAATTTAGCAAACATGAATAATAGAAAGCCTAAATTTATTTAGTAATCACCTTAATATAGTCCAAATCATTGTCTAAATGTATTAACATTTGTGAAAACACATAAAACACATTATTTTAAGACTCGATAAGAGAATTCATAAGGAATCGTATCAATAAGAGGAAACGATAATACACTCTTAGAAAAGAAATGTTGGATTTAATTAAAAATCTTAAGGCAACAAATTCCACATAAACTTGTTGCTTTCAAATAAAGAGACTTTGGCAGTTAAATGCCACAATAGCTTATTACTGATATCAAAGCAACACTGTTAATTAAATCCAAAATAAAAATGTTGCTTAGCGATTACTCAAGATTAACTTTTGCTGATTAATAATGTTGGTTTGATTTTAGCAACATTTTTATGTTCATTTTACTAAAAACATTATATTGTGACCAAGTTATATTTCTAATTTCTATTAAACTGACAATGTTAGGTTACACCTAATTACATTTTACATGAAGTTATTACACTAAGTTACAATTCTCAACTCAACAAACCCCAACCCATTTCTACAAACATTGAACGTTTTAAAAAAGACAAATGGAGATAAAAAGTGTTGACTTGAAAACTTTATTCTAAAGATATTTTAACATCTTTATCAGTTCAATGAGAAACATTTGTGCATAATATTTAGCATTAAATAAGACTTTAAAATAAGTACAGTTTGTTTCCAGATACCTTGTGCTTTACCAAATGAATTTAAAAGAATAACGTCACTAACAAACACATTCTCAAACAGACCAAAACGTATCAGGTGTCTATGAGCAAATGTAATGACAGGTGAATGTTACTGAGTAAACATGAAGTGTCATCAACAGTGAGATGCAGAAGTAAACCATACTTACAAACTGTTTCAGAACGTGTACCTTATTGTCCATTCAAACCAATCAAGACTTTGATCAACCAAAGGTGTGGCAGAGTTTCTTTGTGTAGCTCAGAGTCAAACAGGAAAGGAGTCCAAACAAAAAGGCACATGATGTCCAAGGTCCAGGAGAACAGTCCAACAGTCACTGATGATGCCATGAAGATACTGTTGTCCTCTGGTCTTTCCTTCTCATGGCTGATTGTCGACTTCCATTTCAATCTGCTCCAGGTCTCCTGCTTTCATCACATTCTCCTCCTGCAAGTAAAGCAAAGGAGAAGTTACTGAAGATCAATATCATGACATCTTTATTCTTAAGCCACGTTTCATAGTTTGAAAGTGAGAAGCCAATAGTTTTCACAGCATGCACCACCAAAAACATTTTGTTTCCTTACAAACAGAGCAAAAACTTCTTGATCTGAGCTGCAGTTTAAGTAAACTTAAAACTTTAGTACAGTAGTACCAACTGTGGACAAACTCCACGTACAAAACTGGATACAAAAATAACTCAAAAAATGAATATGCCAATTATGGTGCATTTTAGCTTTAAACTTTTAAACATGAAACATTCTTGAGTATTGTTGCTTCTGAATTTTGGTAAGGAAGGTTAGTTGTCATTGCAGGAACACAATTTACAAACTAAAACGTGTCTGTAATGGTAAAAGGATGATATAAAGGGACACTCATAAATAATGTTATATTGGGGAATATCTTTTGGTCACATAAAAAGTGAAGCTCATACTATAGACTCATATAACATGGGATATACTTGAAGGTTTTAATTCTTGACATTCTGATTATGGTTTTACAAAAAATAAACAAAATGCAGTCATCAAAAATGTGCAGGTGCAACAATGGTACAGGTTTTGAGAAACACTGTTAAAGAAAATCTATTAACAAAACGTATACCTAATGCAATTCAACTTACCAAGATCTCTGCAGTTTTCACTTTAAGTCGACGAGCATCAGTGGACAAACTCTCTCTTTACATCTACAGGACGACTGGCTGGGTCGAGAGGCACTGGAGAGGGAGTGAAGAAACAAAAACATGCATGTTAAGTCATTTGAACCGTTTCTAGTTCAGAAACCTGAAACAATGTAGTTTACAAGCTGCCATTAAGTCTGGACTGAAGGTGATATTAATATTCTTTATACATTGGGGTAGACAATTTGTTTTAAAAAATATATTACGATTTGAATATGATCAGGATTCTTGTAGATTGATTGTAGATGCTATTGTCTTTGGAATGCTTTTTCAGAGATGATTTTATGAATTAAACAACTGTGATTGTTTAATTCAGCTCCCACTCAGAGCAGGACAACAGCTGACCAACAGAAGTAGGATAGTCTGTGTTTGAACAGACAGATGTATTAAACAGAAGTAGGACATTATGATGACAAAAGCAGACTGTCACAGAGCTGAGCTCACAATTTAATTTTTGTCACATAAATGTCCATCCCTAGTATAAAGTTGATATTTCTATTATTTTGTGATTCATTTGACAAAAGTTTCACTGTAGTTTGATAACTAAACCTCAAGCATAAAGTGCAAAAACAAAATGAACACATCACTTTTGAAGTTACAAAGACAATAATTGTAAACAGTTGGATAAAAGATAGTGCTTCAATCTAATGTATAATATTTAAGAATGTAGTACCTTGTAGATACGTCTCTGAGCAGAGCTGGCACTTCCGCAATCACAAACGCTGAAAAAAGAAAACAAATATTACAAAAACATAAAAACTGCAAACACCCAGTTAAACCTGCAAAAACAATCATTTACAAGTTCAATATTTCCACTGTTAAATCACTAATATAGACAGAACTGAAAAAACACATTAATTTCATTACTCAAGGATGTATAAGTACAATCATTTTTTAAAAGTGAATCTGCAGCTGAAACTCAAGTGATAATCAAAAAGTTCACAATTGAAGACAAATAACAAGGGAGAAGAAGTTAATGTACAGATGCTAAAATATATCCATTTAATTGCAGGCAGTGTGATGAAATAATTACAATAAACTCAAGTTTTGTAAACACAATGTAAATTCATAATTGAGTGAAACAAATAGAAATATGAAAATCGTTTTGGAAGCTGAAATTCTATATTAGAGTTTTAAAATTATTTACTAAAGAGATGTAATCCTATTAACAATGAGCTTATTATGCAAACTTCATCTTTGTGATCAAAGCAAAAACCTGATTAAGTTATAACGACCAAATTAGAAATGGTGACAAAGGAAAATACCAGTATTAATACTGCAAACTAACGGACATTTCATAACTGAAGGTGTAATTTTGGTAACTATTTTAAGAAGCATCGATGTGAAACATGATAGCTGTTTGACTCAGCAGCAGCGTCCGTCCCTTCGTGCACGCGCACGACACGTCTCCCCCCCGCTCACCTCGGAGCCTCGCGGCTTCTCTCACTCCCTTCCCGTCTATGCCACGGTGATGGGTCCGATAGACTTATCTCCCCCACGGACCCGTCTGTGAATCCGCGCCGTTCACGTTTATATGTGACAGTGAAGCTACGCTGGGTAAATACAGCGGGTGCACGAGGCGGCGCGGCCACGCGCGGCAAAGAAAAGGAGCCGGGGAAAAACTAAATAAAACTTTTAAACCAGTAAGGTTAGTTAGCGAACCCATTCTCAAGTAAAGACTGCTGCTGAAGAATCTACGTATATAGGATGGGAGTACACACGTTTTGTATTTAAGTGAGAACCACCGCGAGAGAGCCTCATGACCACCGCAGCGCTGGTATAGTTAACGTGATAGAAAAGCCAAACGAAGACTTGGCTGAAGCAAGGTCCCGCGGTGCTAAAACATGTCCAGGTCATATAAATATCACAAAAACAGCCTTCTACATTAGAACTTTACAACATATTAGTAACTAAACCGCATACTTACCAGTATTTGTGTAGATTAGACCAGAATGATCCGAAAACACGGAGACGACCAGGCAGAATTCAAACGACTGAGACGTCGCACGTGACGTTGACGTACGGAGATGCGCATGCGCAAAGACTGTACGTGCCGTGCGTCTGATTTCTTCTTTGGATTAAACCAAAACTGTTAATTGCATGCACATGATAGTTTTATCTGTTTTAAAACTTTATACTTTTACTTATATAAAACTAAACATTCTTACCTAAATATGAGAAATAACAATTCTACATAAATACAATGTAAAAGTGTAATCTAATTTGAACAACCTCACTGTTTTATTTCTTAGAGTGTAGCATCATTATCGATAAAATCTTATCAACATCCACAGCATTACCCACAGCACATCACTTACTGCACCTATTACATTCTCACAGAGCAGACTCAAGCCCTCAACACAATTACACACTTCTGTAAATGAATCCTTGCCTGTAGACAAACCACACAAAGCAGCAACCTCCTCCCAAAAGAGAATGAGTCTTCTTCTTTAACGTTTTGTTATATGACTGTTTTTTCTGCTTACACTTAATGAACACAACATGTTGCAGACTTTCATCACAAAGCTTCTGAGAAATCTCCCTTTAAGTGGACTTGGCTTTTTCTTCAGGCAAAAATAAAACTTTCAGTCTCTGCCTTTTTGAACATAGTTTGTTCCTCTTCATTTTCTTCTTTGAGTTCATGGCTTTGTGAATTTCTAAGTGCCTCCTGAAAATAAACTGCTGCTTCACAAATCAGACCCTGCTTTACCTCTTTCATTGTTGACAAATAAATATTCTGCCTTCTTCCCTTTATTTTGTTCATTTTGCTTTTGCTTGATAATCTCACTTGACTGATGAGTGCGTTTGTCTGTTGCTAGGAACAAGAGGCCAGTCAGCAGCATTGCATTATGGGATGTTTGCAGATGGAAAATGAGCTGCAACAGTGAAAATAGATGAATGGTCATTATTAAAGGTCATAATAACATAGAAACAGCAACAGTTATTTTTAGCAGTTTGCAAAGTATTGCTTTCTAATGTATTCTAATCATAATTTCACCAGCATATGTCCATAAACACATTTTCAGAGAATGTTGAAGTTTACTTTCAGGGAAACAGCACACTGGTCTCATTCAGAGCAAATACAATCTATTCATTAGATATAAAATGTCTCCACACCATGCAAGTAACTCACAGTTTTAATACAGGCCATTGCAGGTCATATTTGGACACATATGATGAATTCACACAGCTCAGAAGTCTAAACTGTGACCTATGTGTATAGGAAAATGTGCAGAAAGCACTTAAAATAAACTCAAGATGTTGCCAAAAAAAACCAAAAATGTAAAAATTTGCAAAGTTAGAGCTCTACAGTATCTACTGACTGAAAATAAAATTTCACAGAGTAAACCATCAAATTGATCTTGCCTGATGTGCTTGTGCTGCAAAAATGCTCAATTGAGTCTAGAAGATTAATGGATTAAAAAAGATTAAAAACAGGACAGAAGATCTCAGAGATCTATCTATGACATCACAGATCTGGGACATTCAGAACAGTGTTTTGAGGCAAACGAAAGTTATCTCACAGACAAAACTTCAGCAATGTTTTGATGAGAAAGCAATTTTCGATAAAATTTCCAAAAAGTTGATTTTGCACATGTCCCTCATGTTTAAGTTCATCTTCCAGTTCACACTACACTTGGCTGTTGTGCACTCCCCAACTGTTTTTTGAAGAATTCAAACAGATGCTGGTAAGATTTTTACATTCTGTCCGTTCATAGATCTCTCGTTGGTTCTACTCAAGGTTTTCTTTATGTTTGCTGTAAATGGACAATCTTCATTAACCAGTTTGGTTTTGATTTGATGATTTGATTCTATCAAGGGTGTCAAACTCATTTTGACAAAGGGCCACATTGTCATCGTGGTTGTCCTCAAAATAACGGTTGTAACTACAATTAACCTTACTAATCTTTGACATACTATGATGGTTTCTGTCTTTGATTAGCTTATTGTATTTTAATCAAAGTGACCATTACTGAATATACATCTGTTTGGTTGGTGGTTGGAGCTCTGGGTACCCAATAAAGAGATGTGGGGTCAACTCCCCGGAACCAAAATCAACATGTCAAGATGTCTCTGAGTTTGCATTTTCTCTTCATGTTACGGTGAGTTCTCTTCGGGTACTCCGGCAGTTTGTCACCTCCAAAAACATGCGAGACAATTGGCATCCCTGTAAAATTGCCTTAGTGAATGAATGAGAAAGCTTTTCCTGGCGTAATCCCCAAAGTCACGGGGATAGACTCCAGTAAATTGCAACTCTTACTGGGAACAAAAAGGAGAAAATAGATAAATCCCAGCTAACATTGTTTCCTTCACACCTCGTCACTTGACTCTAAGCTTATCAGGCGAGAATAATCATTTCCCTGACCCACTGTTGCCATGTAAACCTGGCCTTTAACTCCACCTCACATTACAACAACAATGAACCTTTTGTCAGTATTACATGTCAAAGGTAAGATGCATAAATCCACACTCACTCAACACAAAATGACATTACAGCTGCCAGAAAGCCACAGAGGGATAAAGAGCTTTTCCAAACACACACGTGAACTCTGCGTGCTCTGGAAATCCTGTTGTCACTCATTTACCTCCACATTATTCTCCCGACACAAGAGCAAACATTGAAGCAGGAAAAGCACATTTCTGTTCTCATGCTAAGCTGAACACACGGACGGCTGTTTTGAAGCTGCCAATCTGTCACCTGCGTTTACAATGTTTAGAATAAAATGCCTTTCATGAACATGTCACAAACAACACGGCTCATCTTTTCAAATCCTGCCAGCCTTCGTGGTCAGCAGCTACAGACCACAGCAGAACTAATGGTGCACAGGCTGGAATTGCAAAGTGGTTAAGCAAAAGACTGAGACTTTTTTAAATATAAAACAAGTTAACGTACAGTAGTCCCTCACTATAACCGGGTTCACCTCTTGATGTTTCGCATATTTTTTGTGCAATTTTGCATGTTTTTTTTTTTTTTTTTTTTTTTTTTTTTTTACAGTTTACACCGCACGGTTTTAGTCTCTACGCTGTGCTAATACTCATAAGCGTGCTTTGCTCTCAAACACACTGTTTGGGGACTGTGTCAGATCACCAGCATTCAGCACCGAAGATCTCTTGGAAAACTTACAGCAGCTTGGATCTAGAGGAGCTGACCTGATGCAGCCTTAGCAGGACCAACCGAGATCTCAACCAGGTATTTGTTGAGCTTTTTATGTTTATTTAGCCTATTTACTTAAAAAGTATGAGCAATATAAACACCTTATAGCTGTCAGAAAAACTAAAGAAAAAAAACAGCTGTGTAATCTGACCCGTCTGCACAAAGAGCGCACTGGCACGGCGGTGATTAAGCAAGAAGCAACAGTGTCCAAAACACTACACCTATCTACACTGAGAGACTCACATTTATGACACAAAACTACCACAACAATCCACGTTTGAGCTGCAGAGAAGCCCAAACACGTGAACATTTACTTCACTGAGAATAACAAATCCATGTCCCACTTTGGTATTGCCCTCCCTGAAGGAATAAAGCCACAAAAAGAATACTCTTCATGTGTTTAACATCTTGGCAGAGCCGTGTCCACTCACAGTGTCTGATCCAAAAACAGTACCTGCTTTTGCTTAAAGCCAAAACAGGATCTTCCAGCCACTGCCGTGCACGTTTTGATGCGCACGTTGTCAGTAGTTCAATAGCAAACTATTAAAGACTACCCGACCCACTCAAGCCCACGCGTCACTTGAGCAATGTGTACGAAGGTTTGTACTTCAGTTTGTTTAAACAAGTGAGAAAATGTGAATGCCTATTTGAGGAAAGTGTAACGTGTGGTGATCGGCTAAACTGTAGGCTAAAGGTTACTGAAATTAGGATGAGGGACCACATTATCTCGATAAACGATCTAAAAAAATAATATTAAGCTATGGATTAAAAAAATAAAAGCTCATTTAAGTCCAATTAGACCTAACACAACAAAAACCCTTTTCTGATTTCTGAATGTTTCTGTTTGGAAATGACCAATGACTGTTTAACTCTTTGCTTGCTCAGAGGGACTGCTGTTGTGATTTTGAACAAGTATTAAAGTCAGTGTAATATAGAACTTAACAAACTCATAAATTCCATCCTTGAAAATAATTTATTGTTGAGTAAATGAGAAGCTTAAAATACTTTTGGCCTTGATGACTTTGAAAGCAGCACAAATGCTATACTCCAACACAACAGTGGTAGAGTTCATTGTAAGTCTTATCATCACAGCTCAAGCCTTTGTTTTGACTCTAATGAGGAGATATAGACTGCAGTCCACTGTTATCTCCTCTTTCCATTACATTTCATTATGACCCTTCAGTGGTAATATTACAGAGATACACTTAAGCTGGGCTATCAGTCAATACAAACAGATCTGCAGCCTCGGGGAGTTTCCCAGGATGCACTGCAGCTCCTCCCAGAACCAACACAACTCATTTAAACAACCACTCAGTGTGTTTGTGTCACAATTACCAACAGGAGATGAGGAAGCAATAACTGCTGTGTGTCGTGATAGGGCGTCTCCTGTCATCACAGCACATACTGTTTCATTTGTCAGAGATTCAGAGCCCAAGCTTCTGCAATGCCTTGTAAAGAGTGGGTCATCATATTTGTGCGATGCACATGAAACAAAGGATTCAGTCACCTCACATTAAAGACATTTTTGTGCTTTGATTGTAGATTCTGCACAAATGTGCAATAGTTTTAGTCCCCTGAGATATTTTGTATTTATTTCTCCTCATAGGCAGCCATGTTCACTGTAAAAATGATAGTGCAGTTAAAATTCAAGTATAATTTCTGCCTTAAAGTTTTATGTCAATTAGACTCATGTATAAGAGTTGTCTATTATCTCCTCCACCTCCATTCTCTCTCTGTTCTTTATTTCTGTCTCTCTCTCTCTCTCTCTCTCTCTCTCTCTCTCTCTCTCTCTCTGTTTTTCTCTTACTCTTCTCTCACTCTCCCTTTTGCTATCTGTTCTCTCTTTCTCCTCCTGTTTTCCTCTCTCTAATTCTCTCTGGTGACTCTGGATAGCACTTCTACTCAAAAGCTCAGGTCTTTATTATTTCTCTTCTTTTCATTTACATTTGCGCTGTGAGTAAATGCGCTCGTAACCACGCAGAATCGGCACGAGATGCAGCACGGTTAATAGGCTTTACCAGCATCTAATCTTCTGCTTGTAATGAAACAGAAACCAAAGGTCGCAGGATCGATTGACGTATATTAATGATACAGTGGCCCAAAGCGGCATCAAGAAAAGGAATTAAAATAAAGACACGTACACTGGATTGCTAAAATTAATACCGGTTCTCAATTTCCATCCATCATGCTAACCCGACCTGCAGGCAACCCTCCAACTCCAAGGGTCAAAGGTTAATCCTTGCATCTTTAGTTCCATGTCCTGCCAGTGACAGGATGTGACAATGGCACAAAACATGTTTGTGGTCTTCACTTTTTTGACATGACTAAAAATGTGGAAGGGCTTAATATCCCCTTAGTTTAAAGTAGATATCATCAGCATCTGTACATTATGACTATCTCTTTCCTCATGTTTTTTTTTGGAGAAATATTCCACAACAATGCATCAAATATATGTTTGTTTGCCAACCTTATTTACAGATTATTTCAGCCTATTTTCTAATACATCAGTCAAACAGATTCCACTCTGGGGCTGACACATTATTACAAGTATATTAAGTTTAAGCAGAAATAACCTTGCATGGAATTCTTCCTGATAAAGTCTGTGACATGAGATGAGACACGGCGATAAAGGAAGCTGATTTTCTCAGTGAGTAAAACATAAATGAGTCGCTTTGGGCAAATCTTCTGTCACTTCTATTTTCATCATGATCACTCTTTCTCCCTCTGTTCCTGTGCTCTTCAAATCTCCTCAAAACGAATAAATGTCCTAAATCACAATCCAGATGTGTTTGGTAATGACTTGTAAAGCAGCCCGATCTCACAAGAAAGCGTACATTTACGACGACATTACACAACATGTAAATTATGTTTGATTAACACAAGTTCACAGTTGTCCTGCGTAATTTTGGCACACAGCACAGTCCAGTTCATTTCATTTCAATGGTGGTTGTTAAGACGTGTTCTTATTTATAAATATTAACTAAAGATTCTAATTTTAACCTCTCCCAAGCCCCAGACCTAAACTTGCCCATTTTAGTAACTTGAAGCCTAAACTTACCCGTTACATCTAAAGAAAACGTCGCCACATAGCTGCACCCTTCGTGTCATTTTTCTGCTTTTTCATATCGTGCTAAATGTACGTCGTAGCACAGGGGTCTACCAGTAGCTCGCCACCACCTTTTAATTAGCTCGCCAAAGGATTTAGAATCATACAAATTATGCTTTATTCATCAAATTATATTTATTACGTGCCTATTTCTACTTCTAATGTATCTTTAGATGCCTAATTGTACACTTCTAAATAAATATTGGCTAAATTTTCTAAAGGCCTCTTAACTACTGTATGTCACAGTTAACTTCAATTTATGGGCATCGCTAACAGTAGTAGCTTGCTGCTAGTTTTCTTTTGCAAAAGTAGCTCTCCTGGCAAAAAAGGTTTGAGACTCCTGGCGTAGCATAAGTACTCAAAACAGCAGTGAACTCGTGCTCAAAATACGCTGTTTTTTTCGTGGTAAATGTATGCCCTCTAGTGATACTGTGTTGCGTAAAGACACTACAAATGAACAGGGAAAACATCCTATCTAATTTACTTGCATAAAGAGCATTAGAAATGTTTCGTCAAGTCATGTTTTTATATTGTATATAGTTTTTTTCCCCAGTTCAATTATGCCACACTGCCATCTCTTTGCATTATTGGCTATGCTAGCTAGTGTAGTAGTCAAGATCTTATTGTGTCCAAGCCAAGACCAAGTCCAAATAGGCTTGAGTTGGAGACCAGATCAAGACCTTAAAAAAGCAGTCTTCAGTTGTATGACCAGTCTTTAGAACAAGACTGGTCTTGAGTACTACTACTACAATTAGGGTTAGCATAAGGGTTACATTCTTAGGTTAAGTTAATTCATTTAAGTTTGGGAAAGTTATGCTAACCAGGTCATAGCATAATGGGGATGTGGGGTGTGATGCGTCTAAGTCTGGTTCTAATACTCTGGCTTGGGACTAGACTTCTCTTCTTTTCCATTTAAATCCAGTTCAAATCTAGTGGAGCTTCAGAATTTGAAAAGGGTACAAAATCCCAATACATTTCTTGACATGAAAGCAACTGCCCATGGCCAAAAATCATCGAGAATGTTTTCTAAAATATGCTCCTCAACGCATCTTTTATGGCAACTATCGTTTCATAGTGTCGTGCTGCGGCTCTGAGTGGAGGCGTAAAGCGGCGCACGACTTGTCAAAGCATGTTTTATTTTGTCCTGTGTATGTCCTGTATGTGTAACTAATGTCTCTGTGGAGGCCAGAGTTGGCCCCGGACCTCCTCATCATCTTCACTGTTTGGCCCGCTACGGAGTGACACTGTGGAAAGTGTAAATGAATGGTGCGACAGGTTGGTTGGCCACTTGACTTAAGCAAACTTTCAACGAGGACAATCGGTACAAACCCAAACATCTTGACATGAAAGCTCTGCTCTACCAAAGTGTTTTTCCCCTATCATCTTTTTGGCAAATTTTTTTTTTTTTTACTATTTTGGCTGGTTTATCGGAATGAGGGACGGTTCCAGTGGCCCAATTCTCTGTCTACCTAATCTTCAAACAGTGGAAAAAGAAATTGTGTTTTCAAACTTTTCTAACTCTTTTCTCGCTCTCACAAACCTTTTGGTAAATCACTTGTTTCAGTTTGAGTGTTTGTCCACTAGAACAGGGTTTTCAGACACAAAAGGGAAGCAGCTTTTAACACCCTCTGCACAACCAATCCACTTTGAGTCTTAAAGTTGCTTACACACTGAATGCAACCAAATATTTAAATGTTAAGCCATGTGGAGGTGCGTTGACGTGTGTACTGATTGTTTTTGACTCAAATTATGCAAAAATTATGATTTTTTTCTGACCACAGATGTCGACTAAACAGGGTCAGTGATATATTAATAGTTGAACGTCAAGAGCTGAGACTGAGACATCCAAGTCACTTCTTTAATGTGAATTTGTTTTATTTTTTTCTGAAGTAAGATCGATGACAGTGACTTTAAAAAATGAAGGTTACCTCAAAGTCGCTCCTTTGAACAGGTCCAAAGCTCTCACATGTTAAATACACGAGCCATCAACTGTACAATCTATAGTATTGACCCAAACATCCACGCTTCATCAATGAGGTACTTTGATTCCAAGGTTGTCATGTGAGTTGAGTCATGGATGGGGAGAGTAAGGTAAGGGTGACTTAAGTCTGTGGTTCAATACTTTTTTCCTTCCTGACCTCTCGAAAACAATCATTTGCTTTCATGGCCCCTAAACCCCAAAAAAAAGTCACCTGTTACATAAGGTTGGATCAACTAATAAAGATCTAGACCCCCTCCCCACCTTTACCCAGGATAAGCCTGTCCTCGTTTTACTAGATGAGTCATTTCCCTTTGCTAATGGACTCTGAACCTATCTGAACTTTTGATGTTGACGCAAGTTTTTTTGTGCGTGTTGGCTCTCTAACGCCGGGCTCACACTGGATCTAGTCCGTCCGGCGTACAGAGGTTTTCTGTTTCTTGAAAAGTAATGAGAGGCTCTCACACCGCGATCCGTCCGGTCCGGCGGGTCGTCCGGATTGTTTCTGTTTCAAGGAATCCAGAGCCCTTTTTGGTGAAGACACAACAAGCAGGAAACAGCAAGTGAATCCGGTGGTTTTCTAAATAATAACATTACATTTCTACTAGTACAACACATACGTCAAAATTCTCGACATATACACAACTATTGAACACACAGATGTAAATAAACGTCCCATACAAACCCATTGTGCGGCAAAAATCCAATAGAAAATGAAGTGACGTGAAATAAGCCCAAAACTCAGTTGAGCCAGCAGAGTGCGTACATATGCATGCATATTCTGGTGGCAGTGTGAGTGACAACCAGACCAGACAGATCCGGATCTGGACTGGAGGCAGTGTAAGCCTGCACAGATCTCACTGATACAATTTCATTGAGTGAACCAAATGTTTTTGCTCATGTGACAAGTGAGCAGTGACCACTCAGCAGTGTCCATGTGCATGCAATACTATGTCCTTTGTTCGTGCTCTATGGTCTCATTTGAGCCTTTTGAAATCTCTTACAGATGAGTGTGAGACCAGTGGTAAAATAAAATCCAGTGCGGGGATGCAGTCCAGCCTGGTCGGTTCAGTGTATCAGTGAGTGGCCTGTTCAATAAGAGTGTGTGAAGAATGGTCCAAGGTCACACGCTCACGTGAACCTGGATCTTTGCTTTGTGGCACACACAATGTTCGAATGGATCCTGTTTTAATACATTTGTATTTAAACAGTCTATTGTTAATGGAAAACTGAAAGCAGGTGTTTGAGGCAAAGGTGATTCCATTTAGGCTTATTGCATTTTGTAAGACCTTTTCCTAAATGAAGAGAAAGTCTGAGTACAGTTTATAGCAACAGGATTCACCTAAAGTTGGAATACAGTCAATTACAATTCTAGGTATTTTGTTTTAATAATCTTGTGGGAGAAGAGATAGAAACGAGCTTGGCTGCATTAATCTGGCACATTGAGATTGTAATTATTGAAGTTCATTATTATGCAGTATCCCTATTGAATACATACATTAATTAAATGCTTTTCTTTTTAATTGATTATTATAAAGCAGGAGCAGCATAATTATTTCCACAAAGCAGCCGGATATTTTCTGAACTGAATGCTTCTAAAAATGGTTTTAGTTGTAGCAGCTGAAGTGTGTAACAGCCTTTACGCAACTGTAAGCTTTAACCACCTTCTGTCTGCTCTATAAAACAGACCGCCTTTATAACTGTGGGCAATTCATCTCTATTCTGTTACAAATTATAGTTCAAAGATGTTTAACTCCCCTGCTCCATTGTCACAAAGCCCCACAGTGTTAAGTGCTAAAATCTGTTCATAAAAAGCAAGTTTCTTAACCTCTTAGCATGGCATGGGGCCTCGGTTTTATTGAAACACCTCACAAAAAATATCAAAAATTCAAACTGAAACTAAATTAGGACCCTTTTGAGCACAAATAATTGACCTTGGACTCTTTGTGTTGTAAGAAGTAGCAGTTTTTTGGCTTCCGACTGACACCTGTTGAGTACTGACAATGTCTCTTCATGAGCAGAAACACTTTTCACTAAACATGAGTTTTAGGGACCAATTTGATTTATTCTACTCCGCTCACTTTTCTTGTCAGGGAACTTCCGATTTAGCTATGTTAAGACAGCTAACATGCTAACTTGTCTGGCTTGCAGGGCAATCTCAAATGTCTTTAATTACATTAAAAATAAACCCAACGACTGAATTCTGCAGGCCAATCGCAGCTAAACCGAAAGCACACTGCCAAGAAAAGTGGGCGGGACAGAATACAATTAATAAAGTTCAGATGGAGCTCATTTTAAAGTAGTATTAAATTTGAGGAAAATTTTTATCTTTTTGTAATTAATTAAGGTGACTTAAGGGTTTATTTCCTTGGTCTATCTTTCCATTGTAAGCGGCTCTTATCTCTTTTGCACACAGGACAGAGCTAGACTGCAGTGTAATATGAAACCTGTAGTTCAAATTGCTTTTAGCAGAGGGCCACTGTAAATAATATTAAGAAATCATCCTGGGGGTCACATGAAATCACCTCAGGGGTCACGTTTGACACCCCTGGGTTAAACTTTCTCAAAAGATCGGAGCTGTCTAATTAATTCTCTCTTGACAGAACCAAGATTCAATACAAGCTCAGATCATCTGTAATTAGCAGTAACAAAAGTAATTTCTATGCAACTGTGACCAGACGAGGGCGCTCCAGCCAACTGGTTTGTCATTGTTACCAAAATTATTAATCCAACAACGCCACTCTTTGAGGGAAATAACACCAAATTTAGCTTATCAAGCAATGTAGGTTTGTTAATTTAGTATAAAATTGAATCGACATTTATTAATAAATATTTATAAGATAAAAATGTAAAGCTTCAGTACAAATAGACCATTTAATTTCAACACCATTATCACAATCAGTTTCTCGTATTGTCCATCTTTCCCTTCATACTAAAGTCATTTAGGCTAAATCTTCGAAAGTGACGAGCAGGAAGTCTACAAACATGATAATAAAGTACATAAAATGCAAATACAGAGAATGGTTTCACAAATAAGGTCTTACTACAAAACTGACTAGAAGTTGTGCCCTGTTCTACAGCATTTATTATATATAATATATTATAATCAAATGATCAATTAAACATAACACATTATTAAGTACATAGCTAAGAGTGATCACAAGAGATGTTGGGATTTCTACAGAATCAATGAGCAACACACACACAATTATTTGAGTTGAGTGAAGTTACATTTTGTTCTAAATGAGACTAATGAACTTCTTTGTTAAAAACTATTTGACAGTACGACTTGTTCTGGAGTTGATTAGAGATGCAAAACTATAGGCTCTGGATAAATCATATAAATCATCAAAATAATCCCTAACAGAGTGGAGATGCAGGATGTAGAATTAGCCTGTTAAAATGTTTTTGGTTTCGTGCTGGACTGTTAGGCGCAAATAGTCACTCAGTTTTTAAATGTCAGTCCAATGAAGTGTGCTTGTCTACATGTGATTTTTTATTAAACTTACTGTGTCATAATTTAGGCTTATCAATGGGCAACCAGCTCATATTTATTAATCACAGCTGACCAGAGCAGTTTGGAGATAAAATGTAAAATGTAAATATAGGCCTGATTTGTGTATGGACCAAGTGTAACAAATTGTCAGCTGTGATTACAATCGTCTTCATTTTGAACAGCTTCAAGTGATTTCAGAACAAATTATACTATTCACGCCAATTATTACAGCCCAACCTAATCTAATTGTACCAGATGGAAATTGTGGACTAAATGGATTGAATAATAAAGAAGTTAGTTATTGTACTGAAGAAAGTAGACAGAATGTAATACTGTTGTTGTGGAAGAATGACTATTAACAATTAGTGTAAGAATGTTTGGTTCTTTTGAAACAGACTGGTAAATTTAATGTATCCATTGTGTGTCGTTGGAGAGTTTCACCCCACTTTTTGGCGATTTTTTATTTTTAAATTGTCCTCCATTGCTAAAGTTTGGGAGATTTTTTAGTGATTTCTTGCAAACCTTAGTTTGAGCTATAGTTTTAAAAACTCACAGTTTCCCTGAGCCTAGAGCTTGTCAATTACAAACATGCTGTCCTTATGTTCTGTTGACGTCTGTAAAAATACTCTACAATTTTCAAACTTGTTTTTTTTTGTAATCTTTTAATCTACTTTTGTTCTGACTTGAAAAACCGGAGTACTTGTTTGTTGTCAGGTCTTCGTTTCTGATGTTGCTTTTGCAACAATGATGCAATATTAAATTGTAATTTAGAGGGTTTGTAAATGAGGCTGATTTTTATCAATTTCTGCGGGTTTACCTGGACTTTGGCCTGGAAAGTGTCCATACAATCTGGCAACACTGCTCGTGAAGATTCACATTGAAGTATTGTAGGGCCAAAACTCCTCCAGTGCACAGAAGCCTTTAGCCGCAAAATGAACCCGAATGTAATCACAAAGTAAAACCAAGACTTGTTCCATACACTGCCTGTGTCTTGTCCTCTGTTATTCTTTGTAGATGATAATCACAGTCTGCAGCGCTTTATCAAACAAGACACATGGCATTCTCACGTTTAACAACTGTTTACATCTGTTGCAATCAACAGCAGATGGATTGAAGAGAGACAGTATGTTATCACAGCCTCGGGCAGTCGTATGTAAAGATGTGTCTTGAGAGCAGCTCTGTTTGTTATTCAAATAACTTGGATTTGCAAAGAACTTAAAGAGCTTGACAGGCTTTTTTCTGGAATTAGATTGCCACCAATAATAACAGACTCACACATTGTCGTTGTGAAACTTAAATGATCAAGTTCTATCCAAACAGAGATTAAAGTTATTTTAAGTTATTAGCCTTCTGATTTTTACAGTGTATTTACTGTATTCCACATACAATTTCTCCTTTTTGGCGTGTGTATGATACGCATTGCTGAACCAGGTCATTTCTATGGAGAGTGTCAAAATGTGTTATTGTGTTACATGTGATATTCACAGTATCCTAAACTTAACCTACAACAAGCCCAGACCTAAACATAATATATATTTTTTTCTTCAGACCCAATCTTAGCCATAAAACTTTAACAAAATGTTCCCACATGGTTTCAACCAAATCTATAAGACGCTAAGAAAACAGCGTCTCAATTTGGTGCTTTTCATCTCTATCTCTATGCGTGAAATAGAGATATTGTATAATAGACACCATAGAATAGAGGCACTGGGTGTTGATGGCCATGTTCTTTTGCTTTTGAATGATACTGCAAATCTGAAAATATATAATACAAGCAAGCAGCATAGCTAACCAAAGGAGAGTTTAGAAAAGAGGACTTGTTTTTCCACATTTGAATTGAACTGGAGGTTCACTGAATCTAATAATTGGTTCTTCTTTGGGAGGCGAACACTGGAATAGGGCTTTTGTCTCCCACAGAGTTCAAAATCTCCCATTTGCGCTGAGAATTGGAGCAGAAGTCTGAAATGTTTGCTTGCTCAGGGGAAAAAACATCGACTTCTGTGAACTCTGATACATTACACCACAGTTTGAATAATTATTTTTATTTTAAGTTGTGTGAACCTTAAAGACCTCGGGAAAGACAAACAGGGTCTATGAGGAAACCTTTTTACATTTAGAGTGGGTTGTATCGACTTTGTGAAACTAGACTTCCACATATCGTTGTGTGATAGAGGGATCACATCCAAAACATCCCATATTTGGAATTTACTTACATTTGTGTTTAGTTTGAATGTTTTCACATACTCTGAATAAAGTTATTTTATCTCCCATTTTTCATAAACTGAACATAAACATGATCTTAACAAAGTCCATAGTGACAGAGCTGGACCAGACCTTGACTGGATGTAGTCTGAGCCTGGATTTAGGCTGGTCACAATAAAAGGACCCTCTGAATGTTCAGTTTTAGAACACAGCCCAATGACACAGATGACACGACAACCCGAGCTATTGTCTTGTAATGAATGTTAATTTCTCAGTCTTTAAAGGCATTTTTGCCTTGTGATGTCATTAGGTGGCAATCTGTGATGAGCTTTTGTGCATTTTTACTGTCAGTTGTTCAGACTGTTTTTAATAATATCAACAGCTCAAGATTCAATTGTTAAAGGCATAAAATGCTTATTCCAAGATGCCTGAACAAAAAGAATACCAATTAAAAAATACATTAAAAAGATCTCTACAACATGACCAGATAAAGTGATTTATTCTATCGTTTCAGCACAGAATCACGTCGTGCTTATTACAGATAAAGTGGTTTATTCTATCGTTTCAGCACAAAATCCAGTCGTGCTTATTTCTGTAGATTCTGTATCAGTCCAACTTGCTCTCTCCTTGCCCAGGCCCAGAGCGTCAGAGCATTAATTCCTCCTTTTATGATGACTGGCAGCACAGGAACAGTAGACTACAGCAGTGTGTCCCAACACGGAGAACAGAGATCTCTACTGTTCCAACACAGTATCACTAGAGGGCATACATTTACCACAACACAAAAACATTGTATTTTGAGCACGAGTTCACAGCTGTTTTGAGTACTTATATTACGCCGTCCATTTGGCACGAAATGAAAAAGAGTAAAAATGATACAAGATTTGGTTGAACAGTGGGAATGTTTTCTTTAGATGTAACAGGTAAGTTTAGGCATCAAGTTACTAAAATGGGTAAGTTTAGGTCTGGGGCTTGGGGGTTAAGATTAGAATCAGGATTTTTTAAATATTCATAAATAAGAACACATCTTAACAACCACCATAGAAATGAACTGGGACTGTGACAAGTATCATAATTACGCAGGACCGTAATCATATGTAATTTACATTGCATAATGTCATGGTAAATGTATGCTTTCTTGTGAGACCGAAAGTGAATCATCAGTCTTTTTCAATGAGAAATGCTATTCTCCAGTTTTAGAGGACAACGAAAAATATGGCCACACCAGCCTGTCACTGTCTGATCTGGTCAGATCTCAGGAGCTAAGCAGGTTGACCCAGGGCAGTACCAGGATGGGAGGCTGATCCTTGAACAAGAAGAAGCTCATTGTGTCCTCAGGCAAAATACTTCACCCACCCACATAGATCTGATGTGTGTGGATGGTTGTTGGTGGTCGGAAGATCAATGGTGCATATAGGCAGCCTCACTGCATATGGAAGTCAGCAGATGCACATGAATGAATATGATTGGCACATTTGGATTTACACACAAGGCACTCCACATGAATGTATTTATGTTTTACTGGCAGACGGTGTTGGTTTGGTCTGATTCCAGAAGGATTAGTTCTCTTTCTTGGCAATAAAAGGTTCTGTTCACGTGTTATCACAACATTCTACAGGCTGTTATTTCCATGAGGAGGAGAAGGTTATGGCTAATTATACATAGTTTAAATGCAGTTCTACCTACAGTAATCACCAGATTTTGAATTTGTAAAATAATTGTACGAAATTGTATGGCAATTATGTAGCCTAGTCCCTGGAGAAAATGTAAATATAAACAAACTGTACGTACAACAAGCACGTTTTGAAGTCTTTTTTTTTTACGTCAATATGTTATGAAAAGCTAAAATAACCACAAATTTTGGTTGAAGCCACATGGCGACATTTTCTTTGGGTTTAAAAGGTAAACCTTAACATACCCCAAGCCCCAGCCCTGAACTTACCCATTTTAGTAACTTGAAGCTTAAACTTACTCGTTAAACCCAAAACAAATGTCGCCACGAACAAGTTTGTTCTTAAGGGCTTCTTATGAACATTCACAAAATGTGTTCTTAACTAAAAATGTTTGTCTGAACACCCGGAGCATCGTAAGAATGAATTATTGCATATAAAATAATTTTAGAAACAAAAACATTACCAGTGGTGCTAAAAAAGACAGGGGAAGACTTGAATTTGTTTCCTCTGAGTGTGTTCATGTGTGTTTCTGCATTTTTAAAAGACAGCAGAGGTGCATTTGCACTCTCACCTTTCCTCAGGGTACAGGCTTTGCTTTTGTCGTGCAAAGTGTAATTGGCTCAACCCTAACCAACTTTTTTAAAAGTATTGAAATATTTTCAAGTAAGTGGTCAGTTTTAGTATTTTAGTATACAAAAAAATCCGGTAACACTTTAAAGTACCGCCCGCTAGTTAATAGGTAACTACGGGGGTACTTACTGGTACTTACTGGTACTTCTGGTGTTAGTACCAGTGGTGGTAGTTACTGGTAACTACAGTGGTACTTGTAGTGGTACTTAGAGTCACAAGTACTGGTAACTAAAGTGACAGTTACCAGTATATTTAGTATTAACTACAGTGGTAGTTCACTGTCAGTTACTATAGTAATTGATAGCTAACTAACACTGACAGCGGGTCGTATTTTAAAGTGGACAAGGTGGTACTTCACTGTCAGTTACTATAGTAAACTCACTCCCTCAGGTATAGGAACCCACAAACAAACTGGGCCAAGGGGAGCCTTCCCTTTAGCTCAATGCGTTTGTCAGGTTGACAAACGCATTGAGCTAAAGAGGAGACCCGGGTTCGACTCCCGCTCAGGACATGTGTAAGACCATACCCATACACTATCATTTACTATAGTAATTGACAGTGAAGTACCACCTTGTCCACTTTAAAGTATGACCCGCTGTCAGTGTTAGTTAGCTATCAATTACTGTAGTAACTGACAGTGAAGTACCACCTTGTCCACTTTAAAATACGACCCGCTGTCAGTGTTAGTTAGCTATCAATTACTATAGTAACTGACAGTGAAGTACCACCTTGTCCACTTTAAGTACGACCCGCTGTCAGTGTTAGTTAGCTATCATTACTATAGTAACTGACAGTGAAGTACCACCTTGTCCACTTTAAAGTAGACCCGCTGTCAGTGTTAGTTAGCATCTTACTATAGTAACTGACAGTGAAGTACCACCTTGTCCACTTTAAAGTCTGTAATTAACAGTTAATTAATGCAGTAACTACCAGTGAAGTACCACTGTATTAAACTGTACAAGAAGACCAGATCAGTGTTTTGTTTTTTTTTTTGGAACTACTACAACTTTTACTGTAATTTAGCTAGTGCTCATACATTATTTACTAGTAACTATTGTTTAAAGCTCAACCAGCTGTAGTATGCAAAACATTTTGTAAATTGTTAATGTGTTTCATATCTATTGTGGCTGTGAGCATAATAAAGAGGTGTCTCTTTGTATTAGATTGCCCAGTGTTTGATTTTTATCATAATCTGTGTTATACACAATATTTGCAGTAATAAACTTGTTTCATAACAGTCTTTACCTTGTTTGTGTAGCATCACAAATAGAACCACCAAGTACACAACTAAGTATCACTAGAGGTACCCGTATAAGTACCATAATTAGTACAAATGATGCCACCATAATCCCTAATTATCATTCCACAAAAGTACCAGTAACTATCACTATAATTAATACTTAACTAGCCGGTAACTGTCACTTTAGTGACCAGTACTTGTGACTGTAAGTACCACTACAAGTACCACTGTAGTTACTAGTAAGTACCACTGGTACTAACACCAGAAGTACCAGTAAGTACCCCCGTAGTTACCTATTAACTAGTGGGCGCTATTTTAGTAACTGTCAATTAAGTACTAGTAACTACCACTGTAGTTAATACTAAATATACTGGTAACTGTCACTTTAGTTACAGTACTTGTGACTCTAAGTACCACTACAAGTACCACTGTAGTTACCAGTAACTACCACTGGTACTAACACCAGAAGTACAGTAAGTACCAGTAAGTACCCCCGTAGTTACCTATAACTAGCGGGCGGTACTTTAAAGTGTTACCAAAAATCCTGCTTCATCTGCATAGGTCAACTTTGTTTCCATTCCACGGTTTTCACTCAACTATTCTATTACATTTGCATGCTGGTGTTTCACCTTCATCTCTTCAAATATACATGTCTTTGCTTTTGATTGCGCACTAGTTAAAAAGTCTCCCTGCGGCGTCTTCTTGCTGAAAGCCAATGTCTGACTGATTAAAACATGAACCTACAATTGAAGGGTTAATTAAGTGTCTGCACAAGTCCGTCAGCCACATATGTCTGCTATAATTGAAATAAATTATGCATTGTGAGCATGCCATTGTCTTTCATGATACACATGTGACCTCTTTACAAACTCATACAAGGATGAAGTTGACACTGAAAATAGTTTTATACAAGCTGATCCAAGACAGACAAAAAGAACAAGATGTGTAAGAACATTAACTTCACAGACGTCCTTATGGTCTGACTGTGGATGTTCTCAGATGACACGAGTTTCTGGTATAAAAGCAAAGCTCAGTTCAAGTTTTTAAATGAAGCACTTGACAAATAAAAGTTGAAAAATACAGGAAGTAATTTGAGTGCTAAGACAGAATCCACTTTAAGACTTTCTACTGAAAAATCTTGTCATGCGCACTAAGTCCAAGGCAGAACTATTGTTGAAGGGTCACAATTTCAATGTTTCAAAAGAAAGCTTAAACTTAATAATCACCATTAAAATGAATGGGAACTGTGACACATACTATAATTACAATACATACAGTTTTACAGTGAAAAAAGTTGATTTTATGTTTTTTTTTCTTTAAAAAATGGTCCCCTTGTTAGGAGTCAAGGGTGGCTGGACCCTGTCCCAGTAGATTTGGCCTTAGGCGGGGGAACATCCTGCACAGTGGCAATCTCATCACAAGGTTAGAGACAGACAAACCATTCACTCTCTCATTCATTCACACCTAAACATTCATGTGTTTGAAGGTGAGAGGAAGCCATGGTAACACAGGGAGAACATGCAAACTCCACCCAGAGAGATTGACTCGACCTAGAAGTCATATTAACAATCTCCTTATTGGGAAACGGTTGAGGTGCACAGTCAAAATGTACTTATGAAATCTATATATATATATATTTTTTTTTTTCAAATCAAAATATTCCAACATTCTAAGCAGTACACAAGGATTCACGGAAAAACAAAACAGATCAAATATGTAAATGACAGATGTGTCTTTAGTCTTAGAAAGTTGTAAGCTCAGTGACAAATCCCAGGTGAGGAGGGAGAGCGTTTCAACATATTTGGACCACAAACAGTCACTAATCTAACTTTCTGTATCTGGACCTTGGGACACGTGGGTTGAGGAAGAGTGCAGAGCTCTCACTGACCACTGGACTGTGCAGCTTAGAGAGACAGGCTGGAGTGAGACCATGTATAGTCTTGAACACCATCGACAGGATTTTATAATCCTGAGCCAGTAGAGAGACTGCAGAACATGATGTGAACATGAGGAGGAAAGCTGCAGCGTTTTGGACCAGTTAGTCTATGGAGCACAAATTGGTTGAGACCAGAGTAAAGAGCACTGTAGTAGTCAAACCTAAAGCTGATAAAAGCATAAGTGGGCTTTTATATACTGACATTTGGAGCGGATTGATAAAGTGTTGTGCAAACAGTCACATAATGGCAAACAGGTATTATGTGCCCGAACTTGTGGAGAGACAAATGGAACCAAAACTCTTTTAGTGCGCAGAAAGATTATTGTTACTGCTGTAAAAATGGAGCAGGGGATGTTAAACAAGCGGAACAATATAAAAGGGAACACACTGTTTTTAAGAAAGCTTTTGTCGTTGCCATCTCAAATCCATTAAACCATTCGGGCCATTCGCTGTCAAGGTTCATTGAAGTAAAGTGTAGAATGTGTTGAGTGAAGCCATAAAGTGGAAATAATACAGGTCCAAAAACAAAGCTCCAGCCAGATTCAATCAAGAGACTTGGCTGGAGACAGGTTCAGAAGTGAAATATCGGATTGTTTCAGAGGAAAGCGGTGCAAAGTTTATTTCTCAGTCTTTGGTGTAAAAATACTTTCCTTCTGTTCACACCATCTGCTTTCAACCATGGCTATCTTTGAGAGTTTGCTTCATGGACACGCTCAGTCAATCATGAGGAAAAGAAGGCATGTGGTTTAGAGAAGGATAAGATGGAATACTTTTTATTGGTTTTTATGGTCAATCAAGAACCACAGTATTAACCATTATTTTGCCCCACCTACTTTTATTGGCAACATACTTCTTGTTAGCTATGTTAAGGTAGCTAACATATCAGCTTGTATAGGATGACCATATTTTCTAAACTAAAAACTGGGACACACTAAAGTTTTTTGCAGAGGATAATGAACATGAAAATTGTGAGTAAATAAGTATATTCTTATGCACTTAGTCAATTCATGGCTCATTCACTCTCACATATATTCTCTGAAACTTTTGTCAGTGCAAAATGGTGCATTTGCTTCTTGTGTTTTGGTTATTTTCAAGCAAGTTTTTTTTTGACAAAGGAAATAGCAATTAGTTTGTCCTTTCACTGTTTGGAAAGTGTCAGAGTGGTCAAAATCAGGACAACTGGACTTGTCTTGTGTAAAACTGGGACAAATAAATGGATTTGGATACATTTGCTGGGACATGGGATGCAGGGCTCAAAATAGGGACTGTCCCAGGTAAATAGACCCATTTACTGTTAGTAAACAAAGATGGCTGTGCTTGCTAACTGATGCCCTGAGTAGTGCCCAGTCTCAGGCTTTTCAAACTACGCAGGTGTATTATCATTTAAAAATTCCAAAAATCTTTTTAAAAACTACATTTAACGTACGGCAAGTGACTCCAGATCCATGTACAGTTATTTTGACTACGTAACTTGAAGAAAAGTACAGGAGGTGAGTTACCACGACTATGCTTAAGATTTTTGTGTAAGTTGTGTTAACTAATTATCATTTATCAGTGGAAAAGTAGACTCACCTGTGTGGCATTATTTTGTGCTGATTTCAACGGAAGTTTATTGCATGGAAGACTCTAGGCTTATACTTTATAATATATATACTACATAATTTTGAGGCGATTGTTTTTGTTTTGATAGTGATCCCTCATTATTTCTATAGCCTTTAGCGGTTAGCTAATAGCTCACAGAAATCACGAGTTATAAAGTTATAAAGTCATTGTTACATTTTCTGACCGTTTAGTATCGTTAGTCCAGCTTACTCATTTTGTAAAGACACTTATGGGGAAACTCTGCGAAGGTCACCAGTGTGGCTCCGCCCCCAAAATGACGTAGGCTCTGAATGGGTCTATAGGGACATCTAGTCACCCTAAGCTTGTCTCTTAGGGCTTGACAAACAAGTATTGACAGATAAAATAAACATAATTGCCACTAAACAAGTCCACTGCCAAGAAATGTGAGCGGGGCAGTATCTTTCTAATCTCTAATCTTTCTAACACTGTCCCATTTAGCAAATCAGCACAAACTCAAAAGATTCTATTATAATCATATTTGTATTGTTACTTTTTTCTTTGATTTATTCAGCCAGTTTTATTGTTGGAACATAAACATTTTTTCTGATTCTTGTCAGTCAACAGTTAATAAGTAAGAAAATCAATCACTTATGTTTCTCTTTGTAAGAACTGACATATAACTAAGCTGACGTTACTTATGGCAACAGAGACAGAGGAAGTAAACATGTTTTAAACTTTTAAGTCAGTAATGGAAGAATGTGTCGACTTTACTACATTCCAAAATTTATAATAAAATGTCTTCAGTTTGTATATGATGTAGATGATAATGGATCAGTCTAGGCTTTTCCCCTTTTCTCGAATAAATCTTCATCTACTACATGAAACAAAAAGAAAGAACACCAGCCTGACTGATCATGACTAACTAAAAAGATTACTAGATGACTTGAAAGTAGTTTTCTCTCCATCCGTTTTCTTTCACCTTATCCAGGGGCAAGCCCATCCATCTGTTCTCTTTTGCAGGAACTCCCAGACCAGACTTCTCTCACCTCAGACACTTCCTCCAGTCCATCCGGCTCATCCAGGGGGATCCCAAGACATTCCCGTTCTAGATCTTCTTCCGGCAATACCTGTCCTATACACTTCAGAATGGTAAAAGTTTTATTCTCTCTCTCTTTCTTTCTTCTTCCTTACTATTTTTCTCTCTCTACACCTGCAAGCTAGAATCTGGTGCAAGCATGTCGGCCTTTGTGCTTAATGCAAAATTGTACATTGTCCTTAATAAACATTCCTTTCCTTTCCTCTCTCTATCCCTCCCTTTCTTTCTTTTTCTCTCTATCTCTCTTTCCCTCTATTTCTCTCTATCTATCCCTCTTGCCCTTTCTTTCTCTCTATCTCTCTATCCCTCTCTCTTTTTCCTCTCTCCCCTTTGTCTCTTTTTCTTTCTCTACCCCTCTCTTACTATTTTTCTCTTTCAATCCATCTCTTTCTTTTTCTCTCTATTCTTCTCTCTACCCCCTCTCTCTTTTTCTTTCTCTCTCTCTATCCCTCTCTTTCTTTTATCTCTCTCCATTCCTCTCTCTCTTTCTCTCTCGCTGATTATTCCCCCTTCTAATTCTCACCTCCTTCTCTTTTCCTTTTTTCTTTGCCTCCCTCTCTTGTCTTTTCTCTTCATTTCTCCCCTTACCCCTTTTCTCTCTTACACCTCTTCTTTCTTTTTACTCTCCTTATCTCCCCTCCTCACTCTCTTTTCCTCTTCCTCCTCCGTTATTTGACTCTCTCCTCTCTTTCTCCTCATATTGCCTTTCTTTTCTGCCTCTCCTCTTTCTTTTTTTCTGTACTCCCTCTTTTTTCTTTCTCTCCATCCCATCTCTGCCTCTTTCCTCTCCTTCTCTGTCTTTCATCTCCTTCTATTCCTCTCTCTGTTTTTACAAGTCTCCCTCTCCTTTATCTCTTTCCCCTCTCTCTATTCTTCTTTCTCACACTTTCTCCTTATTTTATCTCTGCCTTCTCATTCCCTCTAACATGGAGAATATCCACATTCTCTCTCTCTTCTCTTTCCCCCAATCCTGCCTTCTCTCTCTCTCTCTCTCTCTCTCTCTCTTCTCTCTCTCTCTCTCTCCTCTCTCTCTCTCTCTCTCTCTTCCCTCACAACCTCCTCCATTCAGCTCTTAAGTCTTCGAGAGTCTGGTACAGGTGCCAGGATAAAGTTTGTGGTCTCTTACTTGACCCACTTTTTCGGATCAAAAGTAGTTTCCTCTCCCACTTTCTCTCCTTCCCTCTCTCTCCCTCTCTCTATCTCACTCCCTCTCTCTCTCTCGCTCTCTGAACCTTGTGGCTTTTGGTCTGTATTCTGTAATCCACAGCAGCTACACTTCACTGCCGCCTTTCAACTCAACTCGCACCTCTCAAAGTCACAACTTCTTTATTCTAAACTTTCTAATCTGCCTCCTCACAGTCCAAAGCTCTAGCTGTTGTTTTTGTGTTTGAACTTGCAGGTTAAAAGTCTTTAGTCACTGTGTCTTTAGAACTTAAAACACTGATGAAACATGGCACAATGAGGAGTGGGGGTTTGGGGATCGCTTTGCTGTTTCAGACTATTTCATTAGTTGCTGTTAGCGGTTTAATTATAGGACTAAAAGCAGTTTTAGGAACAGAACTTCTTCTAACTTTTAGGTAATAGCCAAAAATTGAATCTAAAGTGAGCCTCCAGTGTTACTTTAATGGGGCATAAGTTTATGATGCAAAACCAAAATGCAAGAAGTTTTATATTAGTATTCAAGACCGCACTATCAAGACCAAGACCTTTCCGAGAGTCCCAAGACAGACAAGACCAAGACCTACTACTCGATTACACAGTCCTTGTAATCAATTGGTGATGTTAAAATATTAACATAACATCACATTAGTATTTCTCAAACCTGCGTTCACTTTGTACTCACAGTGACTGTTTTATGATGGCAGTTTGATGCTAAAACGCTGCTCAAAGGATTGGTTTCCTTTGCTGTGCCTATAGCTGTCACTAAAATCCTTTTTGATTGTGACATTCTAACCTGAGCAATATTCTATGTTATAGCTGGGATACCTGATTTTCACGCTGTAAAATTGTGAATCTAAATCTGTCCAATGTAGTTCCTTTACTCTAACATGGTGAATATCCTCATGCATTTATTTTTGGGTTTCCTAAGCGCAGTCAATCTTCTTTTTGGCTCTAGATGAGACCTAAAACAGAAATTGTCATACTTTTTGCCAAAGGAAGTCAGATGCTCCAGTTTTAACATAAAATACCAATGGCAAAGTAACACAAACTCCTGTGTTCATATAGAAAATAGGAGTTTTGGTTTAACAAGTGAATTTAAATGATTGCAGTTTCAAATAAATCCAAACAACCCCACAGAATAGACACAACAGACACAGTATTTCCAATCTGTTTGTTGGACTGCTGCTGTGAAAAGCCTCTTGATTCTCACACTTCATCATCAACTCGACAAATTAGCAAAGTTTAAGAGGCACATCATTTGTAAAGCCTGTCTCTATCAGCCTTTAATCCATCTCACTGCAAGCTGTGCCTAATGTCTCTCTTTTGTTTGAGCTTGAGACACACCACCCCATGGTTACAAACAAATTAAACATGAAGTACTAAGAAGACTTAAAATATCAAAACACCTTTAAAAATATCACATAATATTACTCACTGTCCATTGAAAAGTATAGTAAACAGTGCACTGAGCGACCTATTCAATCAACTGAGTATTTGCCTTCTGATTGGCTGTTGCTGTAATGTTTTATTACTCTCATGTATCACAGCCCACGTAAAGAGTGTAGCTGTTTAAAAATGGTTTAAGCAAAGTATATTTAGGTCTACATTAGTAAAGTACAGGTTTGAGTTAGTAGAGATGTTGGTACCCAAATAAAAAGTAGTAACGGTATGAAAACTGTGAAAAACAGACTATTTTATAGACTAAATGATTGGATGAAGTGGCAACTCTTAAAAAAATGTAAATAAAAATCTAGTTAGCTGTCAAACTGGCCCATGGCACGATGGTTTAGCGCAGTGGTTCCCAACCTTTTTTCTTCAAAGACTCCCTGATTGAACAGAAGACTCGTCAAGCCCCCCTGTTCAAAACAGCAGGCTCCAAAGTATATATGATCAAAATTGGAATTATAAAAATTTATGTCAGGCAAATAAACGTGTGATGTTATTGGTCCTTAACCTGCTTTCCAGTCATAGATTTGTTATTTTTTGCTAATAAATTGTGCCAAATTGTGGCCCCCGGGAACCACTGGTTTAGCACATTTAGCTCCTGCCTTCTACCAACAGCATCTTTGAGAGATGTGTGCCACATACTGAAAGAAGCAGAGGACGTAGCCCATACTAACTAACTGGGAGGATGCTTCAGTGTCTGTCCCCAAAAGCAGGGTCATGTCCATGTACCAGATCACTTTGTTTTCAGCTGGGTTGTCGCATTACAACATTAGCCTGCCAAAAAGACAAAAGCTAAAGAAAAAACTTACTCCACAGTAGCAGCTCTGCGTACTTTTGTTCTCGCCACTCACTGCTGACATTTACAATGCTGCAATTTCGTCTGCATAACCTCTTTAAGGACAAGAACAACAGTAAACACATTTGAGCCAAGTTGTTGTTCCCAATGTTCCCTCGCATACATCACTGATAGAACAAGCCCTGTAGCCCACGTCGTCCAGGCCCCCCCGCTGTCCTCCTCTGTCACAGGTGCATTGTGGGTAGAGCAGACTCTGGGGGGACAGATGCACGCTAAATGTGTGTTTCTTGAGTGATATTTGAAGTGTTGATGCGTAAAGAGACCCAGAGAAGCAGAAGCACAGCACACAACTGGGAAAATTGAGTGTGTGAATTTGTTTGTTTCAATTCTAAATCACGTTGACAGCAGAGGAATGCTGCAGTCGTTTTGAGAGAAATGTTAGTGCCAACACCAGAAGCTAAATCAAAAGTGATGATGCAGTGTAAACAGTCAGGAGGTTCTCCGGTAAAAAGTTTTTTTCTGTCATGTTTTAGTATTTTATTGCTCTTCATTCAATTCAATCTTTCTTCCTTGATAGTTCAAACTTTACATGGATTTTTGCTCCTATTAGGCACTTTGCATTTACCACATACACTGTAGATGTGACAGATTTGAAACCATAAGCTGGACACTTAAAATGTTTTTTAACACCACAATATGTTGGACACTACTTCTGCTTCTTTTAAAAGGTGTTTCTTTTTCACACTATTGCATTAATGTATGTATCCCTATCAGTGTTGGAAAAAGTAGTTTGAATTTGTATATGTATTTAGTTATAGAATACAACTCCTACTATTACTACTACTTCTACTACTACTACTACTACAACTACTACTACTGTTAGTCAGGCTGGCACCACCTAGTACCTTTACTCAATTTTATTTCACTCCAGCTGCTTGGTCAGGTATCACAGAACTGCAGACGGTTCTCAAAAACTTGTAAGTACAATCAACCAATCAGCTAACAGATATGAAGCTTTGTGTTAGCCAAAACTAACTCAAGTTGAAAAAATGTATATTCTCCTCCTTTGACCTTGTGTCAAATATTAGTAACTTAAACTTTGATATTATACATTTACTTTGTAAACTTACCACACAGAAACTTCAACGATCGTTCGACCAAAAAGCAGTGATGGTTAAAGCAAAAGAGTACCCGCCTACCATAGAGCAAACAGATCTCAGTGGTGTAATGTCAGTGCTGGCTGCTGCATCACGCCTGCAATAATGTTTTTTGTATTGCATTATGTTACCTGGTCAAAGCTTTTACTGCATTCTTAAGAAAATACATGAGTTTAAAACAGCTTTTTTAACAAACAAACAATAAAACATATGTTCCATTGGCTCCTCTGACCCATGAGTGTCTGGCTGCAGGCACGTACGCCCACCTCCCTCCCCAGACCACTTTGTCCACAACAGAAGCCCATTTATACTTACCTCTCGTGCGTGGCTCTGCTAGCTATAAACATTTATGCCCCAAAGATGGGAAAGACTGGGGTTGGTGTTAGATCAGCTGTAAAACTTATTTGAGAAAGTTTACAGCTTTGTAAAAAGTCGAGAGTTGTGGATATTGTGAAATATAAATATTTTGTAGTTGTTTTTAATTATAAAGTCAAATTTAAAAATGTCTTAAAAGAAACTTCACCGTGAATTCCGGACCTTGGCTTGGAAATTTTCTCCCAACTGGACTTGATGAAATCTTATGGTGACCCCTGCTATAAATCATACTTGGCAACACGATGGCACAGCGGTCAGCACTCTGGCCTCATAGTTTGCATGTTCTCCCCGTGTCCGTGTAGGTTTCCTCTGGGTACTCTGGTTTCCCCTACCACTAAAAACATGTCCAGTGTGCCTCCCCTCTCCCCTCCCTAAGTACAGATGAAAATTTGCTGTAAACTAAAATCTGGTACAAGCATTACCATATCTTGCTTTGGAACCTCAAAAATAGCAATGATCATGCTTCTTCAAAAACACCTAAATGACGAAAACTATTCAAATCTATTTTTGTCTAAAGGTTACACAGTTTTACTAAAACAACTGTAATGCCTAGTTGCTTGTGGTGTAATTTAATATTTTGTACTATCAGAGGCTTGAATGGACCTCTTGTGAATTCATTTAGATTGTCAATTCCATTCCAACAACAACAAAAAGCTTCTCACTGATTGGTCACTTTCTAAACCCAGCACCTGCTCCAGGGTCTGTGCTAAACGTGTGCAGGGGCCTGTCCATCAGCTGAGATGAATCTGAGCTCCATGTGCAGGTCATGGCACTGGTAACACAGGTTCAGTTGTGATTCAGTTATCTTTGTGTTGAATAGGAAAAGCACACATTCTCTTCCTTTAATGGTCTGTGACGTACGAAGCTCAGGTTACATCTGGTGCATGTTTTTCCATTACTACATCTCATTGTGTGACTTAAATTGCAGTTAACAGCAGAGACGGGTAGGTGCGATGGCAACTGAAAAGCTTGGGCGTCATAGAATGAATAAGCTCAACAAAAGAAACCGCCAAATCCATTTTGAGTCCATTATTATACAAGGAACAGAACCAATCAATTATCTTTTCTTATAAACTTTCTTTTTTTGCCCTTATGCAGTATTTTATTAACATATAAGGCTGTAAATCTAAATTACAATACCACAGCTGCTCTGAGGCAAACTGAAATGTGTGTGGCTGCCGATCTGCTTCAACATCTGCTCTCAACGCCACATGTACAGGATCATTTAGGTGGATGAAGTGTTGTCTATAGGATCCTTCCCCAAACTTTGGGCCTTAGGCAGGGAACACACTAGGCCAGACCTTTTTCAGTTAATTTATATTACAGTATTTTATTTAACTAGCAATTTCGAAAAGGTGGCTTTTTAAACTAGTCTATTTTGAAACACAATAAGTAGTTCTAAGAAGTAAATAGGCCTTTTCTTTCTGTATCAATGTAATAACATTAAAATGTAAGTTATATACCTATAGTAATGAACTGTGATTCCCATGATGGAAAGCAAAAGCTCTATCTGTGTGCATTACTATGAAAACTTTACCATAACCTGCTCATTTCTAAGCGGCTTTTATCTTGTGTGACTGCTGCACTAACAGGCAAAAAGGTTGTAAACCTAATGTAGCTTCTTATAGTTTACCTTTGATGAAGACATAAGACGCAAGAGGGTGGCAGCAATAAATCAAAAGAAATGGAATATCCCTCTAAGTTGTCAAAGATTTGCAGTGAACCCTTTATACATGGTAAGTAAATGTTAGTGTAAAAAAATGACATTTTGGGAAAAAATGCAATTAATATCTGAAACAACCTGCATTATGTGTGGCTAACACCAGCCTCTCATGACATACAGCCAAGCCTGAAAACCAGACTCTTTTAATCTGCCAAGTGTAAGACAAAACCCTGTCTACCACAAAGTTGTACAAATCATAAGGGGGTGAAGTTGGGCAATTTTATTAAATCTGCAAACATAGCAGAAGGAAGAAGGTATTCATTCATTAGCTTTTCTAAATACCTTGCTTTGTGCACGCCTAAAAGATGTCTTACTTCCACTGACAAATGTCCTGAACATGCACGAGAAGTAGCCATTACTTTCTTTCCAAAAATTGGAAAATCTCCGAGAAGGCGTCAGTTTTTTACTTTGTGCAAAGCTGCGTTCACGCACTTCTGCTCTCCGTCATGGCGCACCCACCTGATCATGTGATCTAGGTACAAATGGTCAATATTTTAACATAAATTACTGTGTCTACAACAACGAACAAGTCATTAAATAGTTCAAGCTATCATCACACTTGTAGCATTTCAAACTATTATGAAGTATTGGTGATTACCATGGTAACAGTGAGGGGAAGGGTTGTAAAAAGTCAGTTTTTCAGAGGATTTTTGACTTGCATCAACAACAAACAAACTGCTGTAGGTTGGACAACACAGCGTGAGCAGGTAGGATTCTGCAGCTCTCTCTTTCCCTCTTTTTCTGGTCTAATTTCACTTTCTATCTTCCTGCTTCTCTGCTTATACTCTGTCTCTCTTTTGAGCACATGTGTTTAGGGACAGTGGAGTAGTTCTGCTTCTGCATTTTAAACTTGTACTTGTAGCTTCGCTTGTAGCTTGTGGTTAAAACTAAACAGACAAGGTTTTGGGATTGACTTCCACTGCCTCAGAGATCGACCGCTGCACCACTGTTCTAGACAGTAACCCACTCATCTCTGGGTTAGCACACAGAGACAAACATTCAAAGAAATTCTACAGATTTGCCATTTAAGTGTTGATACATGCATCTGTTTGGAGATGGGAGGAAGCTGGAGTACCTGAAAAGACGCCTCGAATACATGGGAAGAACATGCAAACTCCACCTTGAGAGATGATTAGATAGTGATTTGTTCTGACTTTGGTTTCAAACCCAAACTGTATTTTTTTTGGACAGCCAGAGTTTTAACCAGTAAATAATGTTCAGAAGTCTTGTAATTATGGAGCTAAAAGAGGGGCCGTGGCTCTGCAGAGTTTGGGAAAGGCTGATATACAGAGTATTTTTTATCTCTGAAAGTTAACAGCATGTCGTTTAACCATTAAAGACTCTCAAACCACATAAACACAATGTATTATGTTTATTTTGGAAAACAGTTTTATGTTTGGCAATATCTTTACCACAGCAATCTCATTTTGGGCTAGAAAATGGGCACTTTACAGTTTGTCACAGTGAAAGCTTCCCCACCAAGCATTATGGAGCAGAAAGATAAATATAAAGTTTATAGGATTTAGAGAAGCCAGAAGCCAAACTTTCCTCTGTAAATGGGAGGTGTAAAAAGTTGATTTGAAAGCGCTGTTCTGTCTTGAAAATGTAGAACTACTTCAAGGGGCATTTTGGAGCTTCTCTGGAGGATATGACACTTCTTTATACTGTAGTTTAGCCACTTTGACACAAGCCAAAGTAACAAGTCAGATCTATGGACGTTTTGCAAACAGAGACACCCCAGACCTGCTGAAGTTTATGGCGATTTTCTACAAAGTGTCACATGATCAAGACCATTTTAGATGCACTAACCTATTTTTTAACGTATATTTCAGGATTTCTGCAGGTGTTGGATTTAAGACTTTTTAAGATCCATAAATTAAGGCCTGCTTATCATTTAGAACATTCATTCTTTCACATACCTTTTCATTTTATGGGTCTTCTTATAGATAAAAATAAAAAACTACTGCAGAGTAAATTAGACTGGAAAAAATTACTCAAATCATATATTTGAGTTTTAGACCCTGTTGTGGATTTCTAGATAATACTATTAAAAAGTAAAACATGTTGAAAGTTTGAATTAAAGTATACAAGTTTATTACAAAAGTGTCCTCAAGAAAAGCCCTGTGCTGTGCCTACAGGTCCCATCTGTCCCTACTCTAGATATCAGCATGTCACACACATAATTAGAGGCAGAAACAAGGCAAGACATTAAGATTTAGGAATTGTGTAGAGTCATTTGGATGTACAATCTCAAATTGTGTGAATTATGAGTCTATGCATTTCCAAAGGATTTGTTTCTGGTTTGCAGTTATTAATTAAAAGTTCAAATCCAAAGATTAAAGTGATAGAAACTGAATCACTGTCAGCTTTTTTTTTTTCTTCAAATGTCCCCTTTGTGTTTTTATGAAATGCCACTTAAAGTTCGGTAGCTAACTTTTTTAGTTATAAATAAGTAAACTTTGTGTTTTCCACAAAGTATATAGAAAAATGCAGCACTTGTTGAAATAATGAGACCACTGAGTATTCTCTGAATCAAATATTAAAGAATTTTGGTTCTAATCAGGAGCAGAATGCAGCGTACTGATTGGCTAAACTTGGGTGGTCCTCTCCAGTTTCACTTAAAAAGAGAAAAAAGAGGGTCTGTCAAAATTGCAACTTAAACTTATATATATGGATATGAACAATGTGTTGAAGGATTTATGAGAGAAAGTTGTCATATTTAAAACCTAAATTGTGTTTGTAGTGTGAAAATCACCTACCCCCTCTTTAAGCTTCAGAACAGAAAGAGTCTAACAGTTTTTCCTCCACTTTTTCTCCAAAAACACATAAATTTGAGAAAACATGGCTTTTCGAATGTTTCTAAATCACAAGTAATTGCGGGAAGCAGAAAAAAAGTATTGAATCTGCTGGTCTTTTGGTTTGCACCATGTCATTATACCAGTTGCACTTTTTTTTTTGTGAAGCTGCTGTGAAAATGGTTTAAAAGCAATGAAAAACCTCTGGCAGGCTCCAAGTGGCACGGTGACAACAGACTGCAGGATAGAGTTAGTATGTTGTAGTTGTTGTAATGCATGTGTGTGTGTTTGTGTGGAGAGTGGAGGTGTGGACCTTGGGGAGGTGTTTGTAGATGGGTGTGAGGTTGTAGAGCGTGGAGAGGCTGAGTGGAATATGGGTTTATGGGATTGTTCAACCTGATCACCATCATTTTTGTAATTGGTTGAATCACATACTTATCAGTGCGCTGAATAGGTCTCCACGGCAACTGTTAACAACTCGAGATTGAAGAGAAAGAGTATCTGGTGCTCTGTCGCTGTCTGACTCTTTCTTAATAAAACTCTGCTTCCAGCGGGATTATGTTGAGGCTTTTATTGTGAATTAAAAACATGTGGAGCAAAATCAATCAATCAAACAGAAAATATGTAAAAAGAAATTTTTGGTGTAAATTACGTGATTACGCACTGTTCAAGACACGCTGCATGGTCCAGGAACTACACAATCTTCAAACAAACAGGTGGGACCAACGTGCTGCTGGACTTTATTATGTTGTGCTTTATCGGATTTACCTTACGACCTGCATCACATGTGCTGCTCTGGGCGAGTGAGGGTCGAAGAGCACGAACATTAGCTTTTATCTTAGAAGAGAGAGAAAAAGGGCAAGGGTGAAATGCCAAGGATCAATGAAATGCCCATCGTCAAGACAAAAGCTACAAAAAACATCAGTTTGAGAGGTAAGTCATCTAAACATTTACTTAATATTGGATGACTATTGTCCACTTTTGATCAGTTAAAGACAGCTGATATTGTTACTTTTGGCTGTTTGGTTTGCTTGAGGATTAACGTTGATGGATTATATTATCTGCGGAGGCGGGTCATGTAAGTGCGGATTCCGCAGGTCAGAAAAAGACCTGCCCCTCGCATCAATGCACTAATTAATCAGCGGTGTTGATCTTGTCCTGTGATAGACGACGGTCCACCTGCCGCTGCAGAGTTCTCCCAATCCTTACTTATCTAAAACACTGTGGAGCCCTTCCTTACCACTTAATGACGTGACAAGATGTAACTTTGTGCTTTCAAATTGACAAGACAATTCAGCCTATACAATGTGCAGGATTTGTGATAAACATGTATAACCCTCTTGCAAAATACAGGCTCTTAGTTCTAATCTGGTCAAAACTGATAATCATTATGAATATTATGAATTGCAGTTTTAGCCAAGACCAGATAACAGCATTTTGCAGCTGCTTTTATTCTCATCTCAGACTGCAGCAGAACAGAGATGTGTTTGTCTGTCAGGAGCAGGTGCTGTGCCAGGTGTGTGTGTGTGAATCTGTTGTTGTCCTCAGCTGCTGTTCACAGGTGTCAGCTCATGTTGTGCTGGTGGATTATGGGTATTTTGGGTTCTGGGAATGCCTCCAGAGCTGATGGCCTGGAGCAGAAGGTACAATGTGTTTGCGCACCGAAACGTCACACAGGGACAATAATGGGTGTTAGATGTCATTTTAAAGCTCATGGACAGCTTTATTCTCATTTTTAGAGAGTCTGAAGTGGAGTTTAGATTCTGGACCTGAGCCTGTACCCAGCTCGGGTCCTGAACTAAGCGAATGATTGACAGGTAGGTAGGTAGTTTATTTGCCATTTGTAGTTAAACACCACATTGGAAAAGACAGTGCAAAAGAAGCTCAGTGCTCATAGACATAACAACCAGACAAACAACTAACACAGACACAACTGACACAATGAAATCAATCAATAATAAATCAATAAAAAAGTACAGTTTAAAAGTAAAGTGCTGCAGTCAAAAATGTAAGGTGCCTAATTTAAAGTGTGTTGTTCACGCTTGTAACAGCTTGTGGAATGAAACTCTTAGCTCGGCGTGCAGACCTGCATTTAATAGAGCGATACCTCCGCCCTGATGGAAGCAGCTCAAACATGTCCCTTCCAAGATGAGAGTTCATTTATGATCTGAAGAGCTCAATTTAAATGAGTTTCCAGCACAGGCAGGTCTCTGTGCACAGTTCTCTTAGCCGAACGAACCACTTTGTAAAGAGCTCTCTTTTCTTTGTCTGTGATGTTTACAAACCACAAAGTAACAGAGCTCACAAGAAGACTTTCAATGGTACAGCGAAAAACGTTCAACAGAATCTTACAGTTCGGGGTGATTTCCCCCAAGTTTCCTCAAAAAGAGGAGACGCTGTCGACTTTTTTACAATGTTAGTTGTGTTTTTGCTCCAGTTCAGGGGTCTTGATTAAATTGTACGTACAAACAAAGCACAAACTTCGAAACTTGAAAAATATTTAATTTCTCTCATCACAAACCTCTTTGCTGAAACCCCAGAGACACAAAGTTGAGAAATTTGGGATTGGATTGCTTATTTCTTTGTCAAGTTGTCTTTTCACAAAGTAACGTGGAAAATGTGCGTAGCATAATATTCTGTACGTACGCACTCTTTGTAAATGAGACCCCAGATCTTTAGACAAGACAAGTCAAACCAACAAATTTACACTCTTCCACAATTGGAACACTTGAGGCACCGATAACAAGAGGCATTACGACTAATATCTATCACCAGTTCACAAGTTTTAGAGGTGTTCAGGAGGAGGTGCCAGAACACAGTCCAAAACCACCAGGGTGAAAAGATGTGGATGTTTGAAGTTACCAACTGCAGCATTAAAATCAGCCAAGATCATATTGATTATTCCTCAGTGTCACTTCTTTAACAACCAGTATAGAAAATATGTATTACCTTAAAATCTATTTCATTTTCAGGTCGGGGAATAAGGCTTTTTTCCAATTGTATTTTTCACATTTTACTGCAACAATCAAATGGCAGCTGGTGCATGGATGCAATTAAAGTATGATCGTTTAAACCCATTTATGCAATAAAACCGTTCACTTTCACTCAACTCAAATTACATGCTGCCTTATATACATTAAAGTCGTCTTACCAGTTGATTCTCCACAGAGTTCTTCTCTCTCTGCTCTCTCTCTCTCTCTCTTTCTTCCTTTCATCCGTCTCCAGCTCTGAAAAGCCGTGAGTGTTGCTGAATGTAACAGCAGGAGTCCACAGCCTCTGCAGTCCCAGAGTCAGATGGGTTTGCACTGAGCCTCGTGTAAAAGCTGTAAGACTTGTGAGTCTCTAAAGGACATGTTTTAGCACCAAAGTCCTTAAAGAGTCCCTAATCTTATTGTAATGAGTGCCCTCTGAAGCTTTGTATAGCATCAATGCATGAATAATGGAGACTGTCTAATAAAAGAGTAACATTTAAGACGACACACTGCAAGCAATACTTTTTTGCTTTTCAATCACTATTGGCTTTCAAGTGGAAACAAAAATATTGTCTGTTTGTAAAGATGATGAGGTATACAGTAAAACTTTTCCAAGCCGAGGTTAGCGCAAACCGACCAATCAGAACAACTGAGCTGTGGACTTCAAACGTGAGGAAATGTCAATCATGAAATACACAAGTATTAAAAACTAAGTGAAGGAAACACGCTGCGGCTTCTAGTGGAGTCTGCGCTCAAGAGTCCTGCATGGGTATACAGTGATAGACTAAAGTGCAAATGTGCTGCGGACATCATGAAACATTGACCAGATTGAACAGTCTAGTCTGAATGAGCTGTGTCTTTAGTTCAGCTTAGTCTTTTGTCTGAGTCCTAGTGATGCGTAAAGACGCATAGACAAATGTGCACAAAGTGCAGTCAATCATTATTTTCTGACAGTGAAAGTATTTATTAATCATCACACAGATTAAAGAGGATTTTCAGTCTAGTTACGGTTACATATAAGATCTCATGGCTCCTCTTTATACACATTGCATTGATAAAATAATACGCCGAGACTTTTGCATTTCCTCATTTCTCCGCTGCCCTCTCTCTCTTCTCTTTCTTTCACTCTCTTTATCAATGCATAAATTCTCGTCTCCAATTGGCCAGCACCTTGTTTTTTTAACTTATTCGGGAACTTATATGGTCCGGAGCAAGTTATGACTCCCAGTCACACAGGTTTAACCCAGAACTTACCTTGTTAAACCCTAAATCTAGCTTCGTGGTACGGGGCTCTGGATCTTCTCTTCTTTGTTTCCATAAAGTGGTTCCCTTAACTATGGTTTAACCTTTATTGCAAAAACATTTATGCCCATTCATAATGTCCCAAAGTGTGATTTTACCTTTCTATTCTTGCTGAATTGCCTAGTTGACGTTTCACCAGCAGAAAGTTACACAGTGCACCTTTAAATAACTCTCACGCTGACATGGAGCAGCTGTTTGTCATAACAGCAAAACACAAGCATCAGAATCTACAGTATGTTAAAGGTTGTTTCAAATCCAACAACTGTTTGCTGTTTTTCAAATGATGCACATGTGTTTCCTCCCAGGGCCACGCCCTTCACTGCTACTGGGCCAATGAGTTACTTAGGAACACTGAGGGTTTGCTTGACAGGTTCACAAGCAAATACTGAACGAGGTACCTCGTTATCTATTGGTCAACGTTTTACAGGCCTCATCATGTCCACAGTTTATATATTTTTTTAATTCTGTTTTTGTTTAGCATAAGTACAAGGCTGTTACAAATCTATGCAACTGTTTTTGCCCAGGACTGACAACAAACTATTTTTGAAAATCCTCTTTACAACTTTTAAAGCATAATACATAATTTTATGTTACCACGCTCTGGTTTTGAACCAGTGACTTTCTGTGTATCAATCAATCAATCTTTATTTGTATAGCACTTTTCATACATTTCAATGTAGCAGAAAGTGCTTCACAAAATTGCAACAGATAAACACACACCCACACACTAAAAATATGCACACTCGCAGCAGACCTCAGGTCTTCAGGTAGATTGTTCCACAGACAGATGCCATAGAAACTGAATGAGGCCTCACCGTAAATTTTAGTTTGAACTCTTGCACAGTTAAAAGATTACTACCTGAAGACTGAGGGTCCGAGAGGGCTCATTTGATAAAAGCAAATCAGATAAATAAATAGGACTAAGACCGTTAAGAGCTTTATAAACCAATAAGAGTACCTTCAATTCTATCCTGAAGCTCACAGGGAGCCAGTGCAGAGACTTGAGGACTTGAGTGATATGATCTCTCTTTCTGGTCCTTGTCAGCAGTCGTGCTGCTGAGTTCTGAAGAAGCTGTAAAGGTGCAATTGTTTTCTTTGGAAGACCAGAAAGGAGAGCATTACAATAGTCAACACAACTTGTAACAAAGGCATGAATTAATGTCTCTGCACTGGCTCGAGAGAGAAATGGTCTGACTCTGGAAATATTTTTTAAATGATAAAATTCAGCTTTAGTAACAGACCTAATATGTGGCTCAAAGCTAAGCTCACAATCAAAAATAACCCCAAGATTTCTGACTTTTTCACTGGGAGTCAATGAAAATATTTGGAGCTTAGCTTTGAGCCTCTCTCTCTGAGCTTCAGGACCAATAATTAAAACCTCTGTTTTGCTCTGGTTGAGCTGAAGGAAATTTGCTGCCATCCAGGACTTTATATCTAAAATACAGTTAAAAAGGGTGTCAATTGGGCTTAGGTCATCAGGAGACACCGCAATATAAAAAGTTGAGCATCATCAGCATAGCTGTGAAAATTGACACCATGTCTTCTGCTGACTTGTCCTAAAGGTAGCATGTAAAGATTAAAAAGGATTGGCCCTAAAACTGATCCTTGAGGAACACCACATTCAATTTTAAACCTTGCAGAAGAGTGTTCTCCAAGGCTCACATAAAGATTCCTGTCTGTTAAAGATGATTTAAAACAATTAGGAACACAACCCAGAGAGACCAACAGTAAACTGCAATCTTTTTAAAAGTATACTGTGATCAACAGTGTCAAATGCTGTATCTGTGGTTTCAGTGTCTGAAGCATCTCCTCAGTAGTAACTCAGCTCTCGTGGACTTACTGTACTTATGTTCTATGAACAGTTTGCTTTGGCTTGGTCAGGACAGTATGCAGCAAGGATAGAACGATTATGTTTTGTCATGATTCGATTGTTCTCATGATACTTTGGTGACGATTCTGATGTTTTCTATTGTGTTGAGTTGAACCTGAGTTCAAAAAGTTTGTTTTGTATAAAATGCTTCGACTTCTGCTGCTTGCTCTGAAACTCCTGCTCTGATTAATCAGAACGTCCCACTCCTCCCGCAAAGATTCATGAGGGAAACACAATGGTGCATGTTCCATAGCACCCAGCAAAAGGCTAAAGCCAACGGTCAATATGATAATAAAAGGCAGTAAGCGAAAGCCATTGACGCACAGCACCTGACATTGGTTTCAACACAATAAATCTTCAGAATGGACTCTTGTATTCACAGTATTTATTGATATCAAACAAAGCAATATTTGTTTACAATCACAGTAGTGTTTATTCATGCTTCTCATGTATCGTCAACTCAATTTGTAAATCTTTTCTGATGGTGAAATACACTAGCATTTTGTACAACAGCTGTCTTGAATGGGAGAAAATACAAGAAATAACATAGAAGATAGAGGGTTTGATGAGCAGTTACAAAACACTTTTAATCTCACACTTCAAACACACAAAATGTCGGCTGCAAAAACACATGAATATGAGTCTCCTCCATTACTTTCTATGCAAATCCAGTGTTTTGTATTCAGCCCTCAGCTCCAGCTGCACTTTCAGGAGCACTTTAGAAGACTTGGTGAGCTACATGTAAAATTATCTCATCATTATGCTCTATCATTAATCTCTCATTAGTGAAAAGGATTAAAATAAAAGTTTGTTCTTAGTCCTTGTAACTGTATTTTTCTGTAGATAGACTTTGTGTTCAAGGGTGAATTAAGCAGACAAATACCATCGTTTCCAGACTATAAGGCACTACTTTTTTCCCATGCTTTGAAATCTGTGGTCTAGGTAGCAAAATTATAGTTTTTCGATAAATTATAGATTCAGCCAATATATGATTTACTTTTTTCTTTTTAAAAACTAGTTGGAGTAGCTATTTTTACAGTTACACGGTAGCGCAGCGGTTAGCGCTCTGGCCTCATAGCAAGAAGGTCCTGGGTTGACACACGGGACCTTTCTATGTGGAGTTTGCATGTTCTTCCCGTGTCTGCGTAGGTTTCCTCCGGGTACTCCGGTTTCCTCCTACATCTAAAAACATGTCTAATGTGCCTCCCCTCTCCCGCCCCAGGACTACAGCTGAAAATTAGCTGTAAGCTACAATCTGGTGCAAGCATGTCCGCCTTTGGGCTAAATGCAAAAATTGTACATTGTCCTTAATAAACATTCCTTATTTTTCTTTCACTTTATGTTTGGTGGCAAATGCTGCCCTGAGTCAGGTTGACAGAATCAAGATTAGCAGTCTGAACCATTGGTCTTCTAAATCAATACCAATGATTCATGCATACAGCCAGCAGTGTGAGCACCTTACCCCGGGCTCACACTGCATCCAGTCCAACTACGGTGCTGTCACTGGAGCCTTTACTTAACCTGAAAAGTCCGAGAGAGACTCGCCTGGCATACAGTCCAGTCCGAAAATGTTTTGTTGCTTTCAAATTTTGGCAGCAAAGCCTGTGGCTGCAGCAAGACAGCAGACCTCTGTAGCTAATGTGAGTCACCCACTGTAGCAAGATCGCTCCGGTGACTGCACTGGAGTTGGAGTGGATGCAGTGTGAGCCTGGGGTGAGTCTAGTCAAATCTGAGGCTCGCAAAATGCATGCGGCTCTTGGCCAATCCGAGTATGGCTCTTTGGCTCATTCAGAGTTCTGTGAACCTGGCGATTCATTTTGATTCTTATTTTGTGCCTTTTATCCACGGAGAAAAAGTCCAAAATGTACAATGATACAAAACATCTGAAAATATTTGCGGCTCAAATTGAGGCGCAGAAATCTCCAAAATGATATTTACAGCTGTGGCTTTTGTATGAATGTGACATAAAACAGGATTGATATAGAATTATTTCAGACAGAATGAATGAAAATCCTGGTGACACATAAAAAACGTGTGTAACATACATTTTATATTGTTTCTAATTGAGTAAGAGGGACAGTTGACAGCCTCTACGCTCCGGTAAAGTTTGACAAAGCATCATGTCGACACTTAACATAACACTGTCTCTATCAAACAAAAGAATCTCACACCTCTACATTTGATAGATTTTGCCAAAAACAGGATCAAAATGAAAAATCACAGTTCGAGAAAGTGTGAATAATAAAAGTCATAATAATTGTGTTCATTATTTGAGACATCACTAAACTCTTCTGTAAAAAGTGTGGAAGGATATTCACGTTTACATCTCCTCTACGAATGTGAAGTATTTTTGACAGACAGTCCAATTTGCACCCTGTTCTGCCTGTCTCATGTTAGTTTCTGTTGAACAAGTGTGAGCTCTTCCTGCTGCTGAAGTGTCAGATTAAATATAAGTTTTATCAGTCCCTGCGCGGCTCAGCTCAGGCTTTTGGAAACACAACACTGGCACATTTCACCTCCGTTTGAAAGAGCATTCAGCTTCTGTCATTCTGGTCCAGACCTACAGAGACTCACATGGCATCGGTGGTGAAAATGAATGTACTTTATGTAACGCTAGAATAATAGTTGAGTGCATTTTATGTTATCCATCAAACTTTAGCAAAATGTTTCCATTGATTAAACAATTTCAAGCAGTGATTAAGTTTTAAAAGTGTTCCCAAGTGTTTAATGGTCCAGAAGGTTGACTTTGTAAAAAAGAAGACCAACATCCCACAATCATGCAGCTAAATTAATATGGTCCAAATTACACAGAGCGGGTTGTTGGGACTTTCTTAGGTCACCACTTGCTCCTTTGTTGAATAAAAAATATACATTAATTGGAGGGAAAATGGCCACAATGGTGCAAAGTGGGAATTTTTAATGTACTTCACCTGTTTAACATGAAAACAAAGAAATATTTATGTTTTGATCAAATTGTTGCCAGGTATAATTTGTCACACAACCAGTTCTAGAGATATGTTCAATTGCCTTATCAAAATGACTGGGAAACATTGCTTTGTAAATGTACTAACAAAAAACATCTAACATTTATAAACTGCTACTTTCCCAAATGGCCGAGCCGCTAGCCAAAGTTAAAAAGTATTAGGCTGAGGACTGGAATTTGGACATATTCGAAAACGACTGGAATTCCTGCCTACAGATTATAAACACAAAACAGAATCAAGAAATTGGCATCAGATTTATTAAATTGCAGACTTTAACAATGCACACTTTTACAGGTTTAAAATACCTGCTAACCTCTTATATCTTCAGCATCTTGTCTTCTTTTTTTTTCTCCTTGTATAATTTTCACCCTCCACTAAATGAACCTGTGCAGCCTGTACCAGCTCTAACTCATTACACTCCCATTATCGAACATTAGCTGAGAAGAGAGCTGAGGAAACTTAGCAGCAGGAAGCTCCAGACAACGTGTGTCCTAGTTTCTTAAAGACATGTACGCATGAGTTAGGAGGTCCTCTCCAGCACGTCTTTAACCTGTTATAGGTATAGGCTGATTTACTCTTGAAGACCTCATGCATTATTCCTCTGCCAAGCAAGGTCAAGCACCCAAGAAACAAAAAGGACAATAGGTCAGTTACCCTGAACTTAGTGCTGCAGTTACTGAAGCCACAGATACCTGGATGAAAGATTGTTGTTTTCAATTTTTCCAGCACATTTAGATGATGTGATTAGAGCTCTGGCTTCCCGAAAAAGAAAATTATGGGTTCAACTCCCGGGTCGAACCATATTAACATCTCATGATCTCTCTGGGTGGAGTTTGCATGTTCTTCCCATGTTATTGTGGGTTTTCTCCAGTTACTCCGGTTTGTTTAAGTTAATTACAGCCTTAGGGCCCACAGTCTCTGGGAATAGGTTCCAGTCACCCGCGACCCTAACAAGAACAAGCAGTAGAAAATAAATGAATAAATTAACGTTTATTTGATTTAACCACTTTTGATGCAGGAAAAGCTCATGGGAATGGTGCTGGAGCCATACATACTCTCCTAGATCGTGGACTTAAAGCCTTGTTTATTTTGAGTTTAATGTATTTTATTTATTGTACTTTAACAGGAGTTAAGTTGCAATTTATGAAGAAAATTGACAACTAAAAGTACAACATTTCAGACACATCTCATGTCACATTCTCATGCTGATTTTTTGGCCCAGATTTACAATGCAGTTGCTAGGTAACATTTGTGGATTCTCCTTCACATAATGTCATATTTACTGGACAAAAGACGATAATAAACTTCAACATCCTTGTCCACTTCCACCTCTTATGACTCTTTCGCGCTGGTGCAGTAGAGCTTTACTTGAATGTGTGAGCGCTCTGGCTGGGTTGGGTTTGTTTTCTAAAACCTGCACACTTTTGTTTCACATATACTGTATTTCCCAGACTAGACTAGAGAGGTGTTCAGTTTGGTAGTGTCTTGTCTACCACCTCTTATGGCACGTAACAGCCTCTACTATTAGTGGCACCATAAACTTCTTTCAAGACTCACAATTAAGCTTGCTATATGCCCAATTCGGATATACTTTTTTTGCTTAATCCCAGGCTTTACAAGCTTTAGATACTGTCTACCATGGAGCCGTGAGATTTGTGACAAACCTAAAAGCCTTAACACATCACTGTGTACTAGGGCCCGACCGATATGGCTTTTTGGGAACCGATTCCGATAACGATATAAAGGAGGCTCGGGGTGCCGATAGCCGATAAGACAGCCGATATAATTAGAAAAGAAAAATACATTTTTATTAGGAGCAGGTGTTAAAAAAACTCTGTCTGGCTTTAGTGGTTTTAAGTTGGGTTTATTTAGGTCACATTAAGTGTTAGTTCGCCTCTTATGAGTGACTTTAAAGGCTTGGAACTTGTTTGTATCACATTATTATTGATAGTGTTGTACTACTCAAGTGAATTCAAGAGGCTAAAGTCGTGCATATTAATGAGTTAGCCTCATTAATATGCACGACGTCGTCGCAATTAAAATGCGCAAATGCCGACCATTAACACCTCTTTTCATGACTAATTTACATGTCAGTGTGTGTCTAGTGGGCATGGACACAGACACAACACTTTACAATCACCAGAGAGAACGAGCTGAGGCACTGTTATCGTTCTAGCATCATAAGCTAACCGCTAACTTCTAGTTACAGTGAGGTAACAACATTGAAAGTTAACACAAACACGTCTTCAACACTCACCGGCGATAACCTCTTCTCAGACTCCAAGTCTTCACAAAAATAATTCCTTTATTCCAACTCCAAACGAGAAAGTAGTGAGAAAGCCAACTTCTTGTTTTTGCAGCAGCCATGTGTCCTTTCTGACGAGGATCGTCCCTCTTCTCCATTTTGATGAAATAAAAAGTCCTTTCTGTTGTTGTGGGCGTCATCTGTGATGAAGATATTTCCTTCTCTTGCGTTAGTAGCGGAGTTGAGAGCGTTTAAATCCAGCGATGCCCCAGAGTGGGCTAGTAGTGCAGTGATGATGCAGCGTCAGCCTAGTGCTGCGTTCAGGTGCAGTCCGACAAATAAACACCTCCACAAATAAATTTAATAACCGCGCTAAACTGATCTGATTGGTGATTGAATATAATGGTTGTATTCAGGAAGATCTAAGCTTTAAAATGAGGTACAACATGCCCTAAATATCGGCGGTATATCGGCGATATTTTGGCCGATAGCCGATCGACCTATAAATGCTCATATCGGTCAAAAATATCGGTCAACCGATATATCGGCCGGGCCCTACTGTGTACTCTATGACAGAGTCGGTTGGACGTCTTTGTCCCAACATGGACTGAAACATTGGCGCCTTTTTATTTATAAAGCCATGTTAGGTTTACTTCTGCAATATTTGGCGAATTTTTTGGTGTCCAGGAGCTCTGGAGACTACAACCGGAGGTCTCAGAGTGTTGTACGCTGTCCCACCTAGATTCAGAACTGTGTTGGGGAAAAGGCTCTGAGCTTAGCTGCACGTACGTCTTGGAATGAACTTCAACCTGAAATTGGTCTAAACAATCTGGTATCATACATATAAGAGGTTTCTAGATGTATTAGAGGGTCAATTTTCCTCTTGTAAATGTTTTATCTGAAATTGTAAGTTTGTTTGTTTCATTGTGCAATCTTGTGTCTTTGTTTGTCTAAATGTTTTGCTGCCTCTTGGCCAGGACACTTTTGAAAATGAGTCTATCCTGGTTAAATAAAAGCAAAATAAAATACATTTACATTTTTCTCCCTTTGAGAGTTAAATCTCAGACTAAACATGTGACCAGAAATAAAATAATAAAAATAGTTTTTAAAAATGTCTGCTTTGTTTGTGAAGTTTTTATTTTCTCTGAGTTTACTTATATTTTTGATTTGTTTGGAAAGTACTTGGGTGACCTTGTGTACATGACTGACTTCACAACAACTAATTTAGAATTAAACAAATCTTAATCTTCAAATTAAAAAGAGTTTAACAAGAAATGTGGTTTGTTTACTTTGCCTAAGGCTTCTCGGCGTGTGCCATCAAACTGTGCAGGGTAATTTAAGTTTTAGCTTTTCAAAACTCTTGAAAATGTGTGTACTTCTGCTCCATTTGTGAGTGTTTTTCAGATGTCATTCAAGCACACCTCTTCCACAGAGACTGTTCTGCAGCTGAAAGCACGGAAAGTCTAATCTAGTGGAATGTGGAACCAATGCTTTGAGGAGTTGTTAGCAAATGTCAATGGGTGGCTGTCGTTCAATAGTGTGTAGGAAGAAAAGAACAAGTGGACATGGAAGAAAAGGTAAACTTTAAAAATCCCTTGTTGAAGTTACAGCAAGTGAACTCTGCATGTTTTTGCTGTTCTTTCAGTCCAACTCAGTTTTGTGGAATCCAACTTTACAAAAACAGTCACCTCAAAGAACTTCAAAAGATATTGATTTGGCAAACAGAAATGTTTGAAAATCAACCCAGAAAACAGTCACTGGTCAAGAGAAAGTCATATGGCACTATTAAATCCTCGCTAAAAAAAGTACTGGCTTTCAGCACAAGCTAAGCTGAAGCTGATTTAACTTTTTTACTGCTTCTCTGTGTTACACAATGAAGTTGACAGTTACATTAGAAATTTAGTTTTCTGTAACATCACAACAGGTTGTTCAACAGCAAACAGGCAAATTAATAATTGCCTGTTTGCTGGGTGTAAGGAATAAGGAAGTAATCTTTCAGGAGAACCATGTGAAGGAGAGATCCACTCTGATGGATGGACAGGCTATAGAATTAACTAAGACTGACGCACATCTATATGCAGAGACAGGGCCCAATTGCTCTCAGCGCTGAGCTTTTACATTAAGCCTATGGCTTATTAAATGAAGAGAATCAGATGTGTGAGTGGACATGGGACTGTGTCTGACCTGTGTCAGAAGAGTCCAGGAGGGTCAAAAGCAGCTGCGTTATGAGCTCACAAGCCTCACAGAGTACGCACTGAGTATTCTGGCTCTCTGACAGTCTAACACGTCTGCGGTGCCGTGTCACCTCACTGTCAGGCCTTGTGTGAGCACAGTATGTCTTTGTCTATTCTCTCCAGTCTCTGTACATACGTGAGTTAGACTAGGTCCACTGTCCGTCTGAAATCCTGGTGCAGACGAGCACTGGCGATCCAGCTTTCACAAGCTCCACAAGGCTGTGATCCAGTCTGACTGGTTTACTGTGTTCTATGAGAGTGATTAAAGACTGGAGTGAGGTCTCTGCTCGTGGGATTCACCACATTCACACTGAAAATCTTTTTAATGTGGGTTTTAGTTTAAACATCCTATTGTTAAAGGAAAATAGAAAACATGTTTTTCCGCAAAGTTGATTTCTGTTTAAGCTTATTGCATTTTGCATGGCCTTTTTCTAACTGAAGACATAGTGTAAAGTTTATAGTCATGACATATAACTGTTCATTTCTGCAGATGAGGGAAGTGTCTCAAAATCAGACTTGAGCTCTGGCCATGCCCCAAGACTAGCGCGCACTGCAAGCTGGAGAGTCTACTAGCAGCCAACACAAGAACTAATACCAGCATCAAAAAAGAGTTCATAGAGTTTAAGTCTGTAGAGTCCATTAGCAGAGGGAAACGTGGTTTAGTGCACCTTTTATCATCTGTCACATAGAAGTCGAGGCTACATTAGGATTGCCTGCCATAGTCACTGTTCTTTTACTTACAACGACATAGTTCAATTACAATAGTAAGAAAACAACATCAAACACTTAAAACTGTAACATTTGTGAGTGACGCCGTAAACGAGGTTAATCTGAGGTGAGAGAAGTTTGATTTGGCTCTAAATGATAAATGAGCAAAGAGACCACTGTTCCCTCAGCGTCAGTGGAATAAACAAACATGATTGCACAGCTTTGTCTCAGTTTGACAGAGCAGGTCAAGACCAGAATCTGTAATTTCTGTCTATATTTACCACAAAAACATTTAGAAGAAACAGCAATGGTTAGCTGACATGAGCTGCAGACTTGTCAGCCTCGCCTTGTTTATAACAGCGGGCCCTAAAAATATAACCAGTGATCAAAACTGAAACTAACAAGCAATTGGTCTTTCTTTTTTCTAATTTTCATGTATTTGTGGGGTTTTGAATTAATAAATTGCACAATATATCCAATTTGATCCTCCGACTAGACAGCTGGGGACACCTGCTACCCCCGGCCCTCAGGTTGGGAACCACTGATGTAAAGCACACAGTTTTTCCTCTGGGGGAGGCGTGGTCTGAGTAGTGATTTTCATAAGAGATTTTTGTCTCTCCCAATCTTTGTGAAGACCTTTACAGTGGTCAGCCTGGTCATTCTCTGACTGTGTGTCTTTGCAAAGATTCTGTGAGAGAACTCACTGCATAACTTAAACAAAAGCATTGTTTTTCTACTTGGATGTTTCTGTTGAACTAAAAAAACATTTGTCTTTTTTCTTGCATCTATCTAAAGTTGACTCTTTTGTGTCTTAAAGCGGACAGACACTGTGCAAAGTTTTCAGTTGTGGATATGCAACGCCTGCTTAGACTGTACAAGTGAATTGCTGGAGTCAAAAGTTAGCAGCTAACAATTCATGTCCTCACACTACAAGCACAGCATAAAAGGTGGAGAAGAACAAGAATCCGGAAGTGGAGATGCCTCGTGTTTGTTCTGCTCTTTCAGAATTATATTACTTACATAGTTAAATTAAAACAATTTATTATATCATATCATTTATTCTAAAAAAGAAAGGTAAATTCTCCTTTTATAGATTTGCAGCAGGCCCCACCACCAAGGCACTGTCTGCACCCCTTACACCCCCAGACTGGTGGTTAGGGGCCCCTGATGTATCTGATTTTTCACTTCAAGCTACGATCCCTGACAGATGAAGGCTAACCTAAGCGTTACCTTCATTTCGACTGCCTTTAGTGCTAAAAATATAACCAATAATGAATGCATATGAGCTGATATTATGCACACATCAGTCAGACTGAATTGGAGCAAACAGCTGGTCTGGTTCAGTAATAGTCTGGTGTAAGTGTACTCGTGATCATGCATATGCTAATGAAGAGAGAGCAGAGCAGTCAAGGTTTATTAACATCCAGCCACATGTCAGGCAAATAAAATAATCACTTACATTGTGTTTTTTTCTTTTTCCAGTCTCGTTAAGGTAAACTATATGTTTAAACTGATGAACAATGTATTTACCTGTGCTATTCAGTCAAATAGTATAATCAAAAAGTGATTCTACACTGCTCAAGTAAGACTTCTCTACTATTATTCTGGCTTTTACTTTTCATTTTTAAACAACACCTTATAGTTAGTTATGACAGCTCCTCAATAATCAGGTTCATTATGTATGTTGTGTCTAAAATCTTATAAACATATCAAGATTTGATAACTTAGAAAAAAAAAAACTAATGTAAAAATGTGAGTGGGAGATCATGGTTGGAGTTTGCATGTTCTGCTGTGTTACAGTCTCCTACTTCTGAAGGCATGCATGTTTAGATCAACAGTGAATAATTGTTTTTAAACCCTTTTAAGACCACAAAACATACAAATTAAGATCTATTTAAGAGTTGAGACCTACAGTATTTCACAATGCTGCTTCTTTTCCAAAGGCTTCTTAAGATTGAATTCTATTTTGCTACAATTGTAAAAAATGCACTGAATAACCAAAAAAAAAAAGCCATTTATGCAGCAATCAAAATGTATATCTGTTCCATCAAACAAATAACAGAAGACACTCACCAACTGTGTTATATTATTGAGAATATTACTGACAATTTTATGATAAAAAAGCAGCAGTAGTGTGAAATACATTGTGGAAGACAGAATTGCTTAATTGAAAATCTAAGAGCTGTATAAACGTTTTTAAAATCTACAACAGCAAATTTTCTATTTAAGATTTTTTTTTTTTTTTTAGACTTTTTAAGACCCTGCAGAAACCCAGTAACCCTGTGATGAGTGACCACTGTCCAGGATGTTACTCTGCCTAAGGCCCAAAGTCACTGGGATAAGCTCCAGTTGCAAAGTGGTAGAAATAACAAAAATCATTCCTATATGCATATTCATTTAAAAGGAATCAAAAACAAGTAAAACATTATTCATGAGTTCAAGCTATTTAACAATCAGTTTTAACTTCTGTTGCCTTGGTGAGCCCTGAACAGACTGTGCTAGTTCGGTTTGGGTGTAATTCTATTGTAGATTTCCCACAGTTTGACCCATTCCTGTGTTTTGTTACGTGTTTATTTCCAGTTTAAATTGTATGTGGTGAGTGGAATAAAAACAAGCCACTTCAGTCTCATCAGCTTAATTCTAATCGAACAGCTTCCGGAAGATTAATGTGTCCCAAAAGGTCAGTCTTTTCACATCCCAAAATAGCCCCATATTAACTCAATCTTGTCTCTGTTCAGCGAGCCGCAATGAGCACTTCTCTGGTTTGCTCCATGACAAGAGAGTGAAAATGGTTGGTCACACATGGAGCTTTTAACCCTTTTTTGTCTGAAACAACACGACTGATGGACAGTAATAATAGTATTTGGTCTCTGCAGCTAAGGCTCAGGCATATCCATTCTGTTTGATTACACTTGATTATAGAGACAGAGTGTAAGCTGTATAGAGGTGTCGGTGACAAAGGTTTACTTCACTGTGTCATTAACTCTGTCTTTGATATCCTATGAAACATTGGTCAAATCTGTCTGACATTTGTGGAGTCATAGTTTTATCATGGACTGAATTTTTTTACTTTTTACCCTTGATGGCAGTCTTTTGAGCATCTGTAGAGCAAGTGCTTTGTTCATAATCACAGCTCAACAAAGCTCTTTATCAGCTTTCATTCAGTTGTGTTGTTTGCAGCTAAAACTGTTGTTGTCTCTCTGACACAAGGTATTTCAATGATGGCCACTTCTTTTCTTAGATGCATTAAGTGACATTTTGAGCTTCCTTCTTTTTCACCTGTTGGAGATTTTTACAAAAAATGGGGTGAGTTTTATCGTGAGCTCAAAGCTTACAATGTCCAGCTCTGGTGCAGTCACTGCAGGCAAAGACTTGTAATATCAGGGCTCACAGTTCTCACAGTTTGATAGGGCACAAGCTTGATCTTGCAGCAGCTGTACAACCAAAGACGAGCTACAAACTATATTCCACGTGGCCTGGGCCAGTCGGTGTTCAGTTTGCATGTTTCTCAGATCAAATGCAGAGAACAAGTTTCCCTACAGGGAATATAAAGTGTATCTTTCATCCTTATCAAACTTGTCCAATACTTTAGAATTTCAGTCACAGAGAGAGACATCGAGAGGCATCGTATGAATAATCTTTTTCAAAACACTATTTCTAATTTTCACTTTGGAACTTTTACAGGATGTGCATATCTATACACACAATTTGAAAGTGTGTCATATGAACACAAATAAAAAAATTGCGAGTGTATTTCATGCATTGCTGCCCCAGTTCATTTCTATGATGACTGTTAAAACATGTTATTATTCATGAATACTAACACAATCCAAACCTTAAACAATTTCTAGGAGCTAAACTTATCCGTTTTGGTAACTTCAGACCTAAACTTAGCCCAATTAAAACCTCCTGTTGTCACCTAAAAATGCAGAAGCTTTGTCATCACACACAATCCACGAGAACATGTTGTCTAGTTCTAGTTCAGTATCTTACGTTTTATTTATCCACAAAAGTCAAATTAATCAGTAGTCCAAGCTATTTTACGATGTTAAATAATGTCAGGATATTGTGGTTTGCTGCCAAGTAAAAATGATTGATGAAAAAATAAGTCCTACTTAGAAGATAACGTGGACATTCGGACACAGTCGTATAGATACTCATAAATAATCCAAGTGTTTAAAAATAAATACTCCAATTTCACTATGGATCGACTTCAACGTGCTTTTCTTTGTTGACCTTACATCCTATATTCCCATTTATTTGTACACACTTCACCTGTATGCTAAACACAATTAGTAATCACAACGAGGGACGCACATGACGACGTCTGCACAGGATAAAACGATTACAAGACTGATGAACATTTATGTTAAGCAGCCTGTCCCGAAGAGACACTTTTATCAAGGTCCATCAGGGGCAGAAAGGTAAATACTGGTTTATTTATTTCACATTAATATTTACATGTCAAGTCGGCCGTGGAAATTGCGACATGAGGGAGCGTTTGTGCATAATAAAGGCATGCAAATGAAGTGAATGAGCGTATGCAGAAACAGGATTGGGTTTGAAGATCTTCTTTGAGGTCACACTGTGTAAATGGTGTTGGACTCAGAGGAATCCTGCCGTGTCCTGTTAGAGCCTTCAGAGCAGCAGTCACGCCTTTGGTTTGTCTGATCAGAAACACAACGAGACAAGGACAGATGTTAAAATGACACGGAAGAAATAAACAGGGAAATTTGATGTTGGTTATTGATTTGTGAAGGCGTTTTTAACATTATGCTCACTGATATTGAGTGAGTGGTAGAAATTTTACAACCTTTATGCAACTTTAATGAACTTTTAACCTTACAATACCCAGAGTTGTGTATTTTGATTTATTGATGCGAACGGAGTAGTCCTGCACTGTTTTTTTCTACCAGTTTGCCCTCACATATTTATGAATTTACCAACAATGTATCACAAGAAAGTGTATATATACCACAACACAAAAATGGTGTATGATGAGAAAGAATTCACGCCTTTTTTGTGTGTGTGTGTGGGTGTGTATATATGTTATATTAAATGCCAGATTAAGATAGTTCCAGCTGCTATAACAGTTAGCTTAAAATGGTAATAAATAAGTGTGGTGTTTTAGGCTTTCTATTGGCAAGCTTTTGTGAGATACATTCATAAATATCCATGTAAAAAAAAAGTTGCTTGGACACTCACAAAGAAATAGGCTTGAAAGGCATAATTTTACCTTCAAATGCGCTAAAAGGTAAAAAGTAGGTAGAGGTACAAAGTGGGCAATGACAATGAGGTCTCCATTATGATGCTGCCCCGGCTAAATACTCTCTCAACTGAGGAAGCAGGAACAGACAGCATGCTTAATGCAAGGTTATGAAGAAGTGGGAGACCGACACCAAGACCTTAAAAAATGGTCTCAAGTCGGGAATAAGACCGGTCATGTGTACTACAGCACAACTTGTTAGTTACCCTGTTTAGATAAAAATTAATCTGCTGTGTCTGCCTGCATACAGTCGGCATCAGAGGCCAGACACACTAACGAACCTGCTCAACTACAACAACATCAATAAGTACGTATGTAAGGAAATATTGTGTTAAATAAATACGAACACATGCGGGCGATTTTGCCCTGCGGTCTAATACTTAGCGCAAGCGCAAAGAGTTCTTGTGTTGGCGCTATGGCTCCAGAGAGCAGCTCCAGCTCGTGGCACGGCTGCTCTGCTTTGTCTGATGCAGTTCAATCAGTGACCTGCACAACATAACCGTGGAGCAGTGCAAGAAGTTCACTGGAAATAAGAAATAATAAAATCATATTTTGCCATCAATTCTAATTTTGTCAGTTATGTAGTTAGAAAAGCACGTTAAATGCAGTTATTGAATTAGGCAATATATTGTAAATAAAATGGATTCACTTTTTAGTAGACTTGGCTTCATAAGTTTGTTCTATATGTTTTAACAATACAATGTTGTGTCGACCTAAACTTATAATAAAAATGATCCGATGCTCGTGGTAAGACCTACCTGAGAATCTTGATCCGTGCGTGAAAAGTTTATGAAAAAGCAGCGGCGTGTCCTCGTTATAATCCTTTTGAATGAGACAACTGCCGGTAAGCAGGCTCCGGTCCCGGTGGGATGCGAGCGGAGGTCTTTCGTGTGTGACCGCGTCTGCAGCCCCTGTATAGACGAGCGCAGGGTTGTGTCCACTCGAGTCGGTTCTCTGGATGCGCGCCGTGGTCCAGGTAAAGCACAGCGCGGGGCTCTGGTCCAGACTGTGCCAAACGGTTCCGCGCTCTTCCTCGTGCTCACTCACAGTGGTCACCGCCGTAAAATTGACAGCCTCTGGTCAGAAACGTCCAGTGGCCTGGTGCGCGTGGCCGCGACCCGCGCTGACCCAAAAAGCGCTGAAGGGCCGGACCTCACGCAGCACCGTGCTCTCCTGCTTTATCTCTCTGCTCTGTCGTGGGCAGAGCTGCATTCACACTTAAACTGTCTCATGTTCACTCTATAATCTAAGTCTTTTTTATATGAAGTCAACAGGTTTATGTAAAGAAAATAATTTTTTAGACAAAGTTGTTAAGTTGTCATTCGAATAGACTTTTACAAATACATTTCTATTATTCACTTTTTCCCAACTGAAGCTTTGTAGTAACTTTTGCTGTGATATTAATGCACTGCTTAGTGTCACAGACATGACACGTCTAGCCGTTCACTGATGAATTGTACCCACATCTGGCGGGACACCTGTTCACTCACGGGTAGCTCTTGGAGAGAGCGCACTAGAGGCAACAGAGGAATAACTGTCTAACCGGTCTAAGCGGGAAGTCTTAAGGGCAAGATCGGGCCTAGAGATAAATAAAGTGATCCAACGGTCCAACAACGCTAATGATAGCTGTGAGCTAAATGTTAAAGTGATGCTAGCGTGTTTTAGCATCTTTTTTTAAACTTTCTCTTTGTTTTTCTGACATAACTCCACATCATCAACCTCCATTTAAACCTTGCTGTGACTTGACTTGAATTAGTTGTGCAAAACCAGGGTTTTAAAAGAGGAAAACAGTTAGCTTCCATACTTAACATGGTAAGGCATGAGCTGCTTCAACTTCAGCAGGCCACGCCCCCAAATATCACGCGATGCCAACTGTATCTATCTAATATTGTCAGTGTCATTCCCCAATCAGAGTCAATGCCGAATTTGAGTCAAAAGTCGATGTACACAGAAGCTTCTGTACGAGCTCAAAGCTATTAGTGTTTGACAGCAACACCTTAAAGAACAAAAAAATGTTTTTTGAGAGTAGAAAGTGCGATATTTGCGTGACTTTCACAAAAAAAACGTTATTAAACTTTCCTTAAACGTTTTTAATGATTGGCTATATAGGCAATGGCAAATGGGAAATGACAGTTCCATTTGTTCATCAACTCCAAGTTGTCTATTATTGGTAGTATTGTGGCTAACTGTGGTTAGCATATCGACATGCCTCACTCCTAACAGTTGAAAAAAAAAAAAAGCTCAAAACACATTGTGGTGAATCATTCAGAAGCTCACAATGCATTAGGTAGGTGAGCAAAACGTGGACTGAAGTAAAAGGCTTCAAATTAAATATTTCTGTTTACGGTTAAAAAGAAGCAAAAATCGCTTCTCGTCCTTTTCTTCTACTAATACCAACAGCTCCAAGAAAACACAGTGAGTTTGGCGCAGAGTAAGCGATCGATAGCATTAGCATCAAACGCCACATCTACTAATGATGCTCTATGTCAATGCGGTTTCTACAGTGAAACGCTGGTATGAAGAGGCAGAAACTCTCCGCATTTCTGCTTTGAAGTCGATAATCCTGTTTCTATTAATACATCATTTTAGATCATTAACGATGTGCATATTGAACAAAACATACAGTGTGAATGTGGGAAGCAATTAAATCTGTCTAACTAATTAGGAGTTGGCAAAACGACAAGAACAGAGAATGAACCTCTCTTTTGTAATGACCAAGCTATTGTGTTTATTAATTGCAAGAAACACATTTAATTCTCACATTTAACAGTTGGGAGACCTTGTTTTGTTGTTTATGTTGAAGTGTGAGTCTAATTATCGCCTCTTTCTTTCAGGGCTCATTATTGTTATTATCTCTGGCGCAGAACACATTCAGACTACATTACCCACTCCAGTGAAAAAAATGAGCAGTCTTTGTGTAGTGCTGCAAAGGGAAAATAGCCTTCACAATCTGGCTGAGCTGAATGTAGATGTACAGAAGTTGTGCTTGAGCTGCCTGTGTGACTCACAAGGCTAAAACTGTACATAATCTAAGCAGTCTTAAATGCAGAATATTTATCTTTAAGCTGCTATGTCAGATTGTTGCCTTGTTCCATAAATAATTATTTTTAAGCTTTCTACATCCATCCACATGTTGCACTCACCTAATGCATTCTGAGCCTCTGAATTGTTCATCGTGATATGTTTTAAGCTTTTGTCACAGCTGTTGGGAGTGAGACGTGTCAGTAACAACAACACAAAGACGAAGTTAGCAGACTTTGGTGAACAAACAAGACATTACAAGATGTCTTATTGACATTAACGTCCAAAAATTTATTTAAAGTTAGTTAAAAAATCAGGTAGGGCCTATAGCGTCCATTTTCACCAATGATAATGAGATTGACCGAGATGGGTTTTTCTTGGGCTGATACCGATGCTGATTTTTATAAACTTTGTCAGCTGATGCCAATATTAATGGCCAATTTTCAAGGCCGATTTCTAAGGCCGATTTTCATATTTTATTCATTAATTTTTTGTATTTTTTTTTAATGACTACAGTAATTTCTGGACTATAAGCCGCTACTTTTTTCACAAACTTTAACTATGCAGCTCATACAACAACACAGCAAAATATAGATTCTCATAGACTTACTATTATCAAGTGCGGCCTATGTATGTACTTTGTAATTTTTCTTTTCTAAATCTAGTTGGTGCGGCTTATATTCAGGTGCGCTCAATAGGTCGAAAAATACGGTACATGTTTATGCACATTTCAGAACATTTTAAAGAGTAATTCAAGAATTCAAGAAAGTGCTCCTTTTCAAAACACAGCCAATTGAAGATATATAGAACAAATCATCGAATTTCTCCTCCAAAACTATGCACAAAAATCAGTCTATTTCTACCAATAATAATGATAATGATTAAAGGCAATTTGAACCCTTTTAGAGTCAAATCAACCTTTCTGCGACAAATCAGACTCAAAGCTGCTACTTATCTTTTGCAGAGTAATTTTTAAAAAAAGCCCATTTCGTTTAGGTTCTAACTGAAAACAGAAGATTTACTGCTCTGCATATTTACCAAAGAAAATTCAGATGGAAAATAAAATGTTTTTTCTTCTGTACAGAGCTTGTTCTCACTTTTGATTTAATGAATTAATTTCCAACTGCTTGTTCCCATTAAGGGGTGTGGGTGACTGGAACTTATCCCAGTGACTGTGGGCCTTAGGCAGGGAATACACTGGAAGGTGCCAACTCATCACAGAGTTAGACAGACAACCATTCACTCTCTCATTCACTCACAGGGGAAATTTACAGTGATGCCCAATGAACCATAAACATGCATGTTTTTGGAGGTGGGAGGAAACCGGAGAACCTGACACACTGTGACACGGAGAGAACATGCAAACTCCACCCAGAGAGATTTTTTAGCCTCTTATTCTGGTTGACTTATGATTTGAGTCAACCAGAATCAGAGGCTAAAAATACAAAGCATCAGCTTATAATGAGTCCAAATAGTTCAGAAACCAGTTTCAGTTTAAATTGCAGTCTATTTGTCTCAGCCATTTTAGGAAAACATTCCGAAAAGATGTTTTGAAAGGTTGACTGACTTTCCAAAGCCCTGGTCTCTCACCACTGACTGAACACAGAGGTAAAGTTTGACACAGAAAAGCTCTTTGGTGATGGCTGAGGTTCAGTGTTGTTCTTTTTTCAGTCCAAAATAAAAGGGGAAAGGGCAGACGGGCTGGTGGGACGCATTTCCTACCAGAGGAAAATGGTTTTGTACAAGCACACGAAGAAGAAAACATCTTAGTGATGGTCTTTGTGTATCTCAAAAGTTTCTCACCAAACTGAGCTGAAATCTGAGCCGAATAATGGAGAATAACATTTTTCTTTTTATTGAAAGTAGACATTTGTAGATCTCATTTGATGTACAACATGACATGATTCCAGTTGCATAAAGTTTTTTGTGGAGCTGTGAAAATTGCTTAAAATTTGCCAAAAGGCCTGGCAGGGAAGGAGGGTCAAAGTGAGAATAGGGCTGGCAGTGAAAGAGTTAATATGATCTGATAATGAAGTTAGTTTGACTTACACACAGAGAACGATAATGAATGTCCTTTAAACACTTGAAAATACTGAAACAGCTTTGCAACAACTACTGTACATCCGTCTGAACTCAAATCTCACAGGGCATCATTTAGTCCGTGGAATATTTTCTCACTCTCTTTTCAATAGTTCCATCTTGAAAAGAGAGTGGGAAGTGTGTTCGATTTCTCTCAATTAAAAAGTTTCTCAAAGTCAGTTCTTCCTTCTCCATCTGCGCTTTGATAGAAAATAATTGACTCTGCAAGTGACTTATTAAAAAGGAACATTTCAGACCAAATGTCTTTTTTTTTCCAATAGAATCCAGCTGTGTTTTTTCATGCTAATATGATCAGAGTGCTTCCTGTGAAATTAAACTAAATGTGGTCTTTTTATTAAGAATGGTATGTGTTCTCTCTTTGTGTCCTGTGATGTGAAGTGTCCCATCTGGGGATCAGTGATGTGGAAGAGGAACTCATGAGCATAACTACACAACTGACGAATACAGTGAGTAAAACACAACAGCAGCTACAAGATGTTTTCATACAGAGGTTAGCGTTCTGGCCTCATAGCAAGAAGGTCCTAAGTTTGACTCCTGCCTGGGTCTTTGGAGCTTGCATGTTCTCTACTAACAAAATGTTTTTAAGATAAAGATTAAATTGGGGAGTGCTGTATAGATGTCCAGGTAATTTTGTCCCGGTCAAAATCAGAAAAATATGATAATCTGCCGCTTCTTTCCACACTCCTCGCAAAAAAACGTTTGCTATGTGTTGATGTTATGTGTTTTAAGTTTTTTGTTTTTTTTTTATGTATTTTATGTTTGCTTTTTGGAAGAGCGAGTGGCGGCGCACAAAAGGAGCAGCGGTGAGGGGACTCACTCTAAACATAATTTCATTGTACTCTGTGACAATGACAATACATCTTTCTGTTCTATTCTGTTACGTTCTCTGTTCTGTTTATCTGTCATATGGGCTTTAAGCTCCGAGTGGTTGTATGTGCTGTTCAGTCCCTGGCAGTGGCGGATCAAACTAACTGCTGGCCCACCCCTTTGATGATTCTACAAACGAAATATATAATCTATAATGATATAAAGAGTCAAAGTGTGTATTGTCCCCCAAACCCCCCAATTTTAGTGCCACCCTTGTAAGATTCAGAAAATGTTCTAAATCCACCACTTTCCCTGATCACATCAGGTGTCTGAGGTCAAAGTAGACAGCAGGCTTAGTGCTTGGATGGAAAATCGCTGGAATACAGAGTGCCACCAGGTTACAACAAACTATCATTGTGTTGTATGGAGGATTTTACAAGGAAAGACAGACCCACCAACAGTCTGCAATTTTTCAAATGTTTCCCCACCTCAACCACTGTTTACTGAGCTTCTTAGGAACATCAGGAGTTTGATTGATCTGCCTTTTATTCTATGGACAAACGTTTTACTGGCCTCACCATGTCCACAGTTTATGCATTTTGAGTCTTTTTTTTTTGTTCAGCGCAAGTATGATACAAATCAACCAAGTTTGCAACATGTTTTGAAAAATAAACCATACAACCTTTAAACTTAGTTTCTGTGTAAACTGGTTTAAATGTGTAAGTAGTTCCATGAGGTAATAATTTTGTAGATTAGAAAGAAGAAGAATATTTATTTTCTTCAAACAAAGTCCTGTATTGTTGTTTCCAGGTTGACTAATGACTACAATGACAAAAAGCCTAAACAAATACCTGAAAGAGAAAGTTGAAAAAGCTCTGTAGAAAAGAGTCTGACTTCACACCCACTCGCTCCTGCCTCAGAGTTCAAATGTACAATTATATAAATGACATGCTTCTGAGTCTCAGTCACTTTGAACAAGACTCAAATTATCCTGGAAAATGAAACAGCAATTACACAAGTTTACAGAGAGCGACCGAGGAATTTTAATGGCTTTTTATTAAGAATAACAAATCAATAATCCTTCTGAGAGAGACTAGTCAACAAACATCAGAATTAAAACGATTGGCTGATGTTTGTTCCATGAATGAAAGTAAATATTGCACTATTAAGTCTATTACGTTTGTTTCATCAATATTTATACTTAATAAAAAAGTGTGATTACATAAGTACTTTTTGTGTGTTTTTCTTCTCAAAGCAGAATAAGCTCCTCACTGCCACATCAAAGTATTATTTATACATTTATGAATTCTAAAACCTTACTTTATGCTTGCCTTTTGTTTCATCATACTGAGATTTCATTAATGGGTATACTTACTTATATACCTGATCCTGGTACCAATAACATAATGACACATACTTCAATAAATATGATCATTTCTAATCTCTTTCAGCACAGATCACTTTCAGCCCAACCCAATCTCATGGAAATATGTATGTATACTACGCAATTTGTCTTTTTTTTCTTTTTGTATTTCTAGTAGGGCCGACTGATATATTTGGTGGCCAAAAATCGGACCGATATACCACCAATTTTCTGGTTGTATGTTGTTTTAAAACTTACATTTTCCAGAATACAACCATTCTATTCAATCAGTATACGGATTTATATTTAGCACAGTGATTATATTTATCTGTGGAGTTGTTTGTTTTCGTACTGCACTTGCACCAGCACACAACAACAAAAAGAACTTTCATTTCATCAAAGTGTCAGTGTGGAGAAGAGGGACGATCCTCCTCAGAGGAGCTTCTCTAGTTTGAGGTCCTCCTGATCCTTTTCATGTGTCGTCACATTCTTCGCCCACTTCACCATGATGAAGGGCAAAATCACTGTCTGTGTGTATTAAAACTATGGAAACTGCCAAAAACAGCCAGTTTCTAAGTTAGTTTTGTTGTCGATTGGGTGCACTAACAGGTAAGGTGGTATCCCTTATGTAGTTTTTTATCATTCATCTTTTGATGAAGACAGAAGACACCAGAGGGTGGCAGCAATAAAATGAAAGAAATGGAACCCATCTTAAGTTCTGACTTAAGACGGGTTCCAAATGCCTAATTTCAAATGCCTATAAAAAGAAAGCAGAATAATGTTTTTTTGTTGTTTTTTTATGAAAGTAGACACTTGTATGTCTCATTTAACAACACAGTCTCACTAGTTGGCGTACTTTTACCACGACACAAAAACAGCGTCTTTGGACTACGACTTCACAGCTATTTTTAGTACTTATGTTACGCCGTGCATTTAGCACGATATGAAAAAGCGTAAAAATGACACGAGATTTCACAGCGTCAAAAAAACACGAGTTTTAATTGAAGCCACGTGGGTCTTCAAGTGAAACGGGTAAGTTCAGGCATAAAGTTACTAAAATTGGTAAGATTAGGTCTGGGTCTTGGGGCAGGTTAAGATTAGAATCAGGATTTCATGAATATGCATAAATAAGAACACGTCTTAACAACCACCATTGAAATGAATGGGGACTGTGACGCTACTATAATTACGCAGGACAGCCGTAAACTCGTGCTAATCATACGTAATTTACATATTGTGTAATGTCGTGGTAGATGTACGCTTTCTTGTGAGATCGGGCTCCATTTAATGTACAACATGTCATGATTCCAATTGCAAGTTTTTTGTGGTGCTGTGAATGTTATTTAAAATGAGAAAAAAGGCCTGGCAGAGAAAGAGGGTCAAAGTAGAGTTTAGATCGGGCCCAAAAAATCCAGCCCAACCCAGCCCGAGCCCGCACACGTCCTGTCTGAACCCGACTAGAACCTGAGTTAGTCTCTGTGTGCCTGAGCCTGAGCTCAAGAGAGCCAGCCCCGCCCACTCACTGAACTGTGGCGTTTTAATGACAGAAAAAGCTCCTTATGATGTGTCTCATGTATTTACATGTAAGTTGTCTTCCACTAAAGTGCTTCCTCCACTACACATGTCTATGTATATCTTTCTCTCTCTCTCCTCCTCTCTCTCTCCTCTCCTCTCTCTCTCTCTCTCTCTCTCTCTCTCCTCCTCTCTCCATCCCTCCCTCTTGTTCCTTCTTTTCTCACCTTTCTCTCTCTTCTTCCTCATCTTTTCCTTGGTCCGTAGGGATGAAAGACGTGCCTTCCCTGTCTCTCGTTCTCCTTCCTCGGTTACCTGTTCCGCGCTTATACACAAGTCTTCTGTCTCTCTCTCACTCTGCAGCAGTGCATCAAACTTCTCACGTTGTGTAGTTGGCCTGCACTTAAAACACTCGCTTTTTTTATCAACCACAGTGGTTTTGAACTGTGTTATGAAGCGACTGTCATCACCTGCGAAGCGCACGTGTTCAGTGCGGCTCTGCGTCTTGGCCCGAACCCGGCCAGGCCCGACAACTACGTGAGAAATATAAGCCCCGGCCCAGCCGAAAGTTGGCTCGGGCTCGGGCTGGGTTTGGGCTCGGGTCCAGAATCTAAACACTAGGTCAAAGAAGGAATAGGGCTGGCACTGAAAGAGTTACAGTAAAATGAATCCAAAAATGTACCTAATGAACCGAACCTCGTAAAAACTAAATATGCGCATCGAGCTGACTCCATCTGTGTGTTTATGGGTGATGAGTGATCAGTGCAGACTGGACAGGCTGATGGTGCAGTCTGTCAGTCTGACCCTAAGCACTTACACCATCAAATGTGAACAGACTGAGAACCCACTCCAGTGTCGATCTGTGATCAACCTGAACAATCACGCAGTCAGTGTAGGAAAAGATCTACAAAGTTATATTTAAACCAGAGCATGCTGTTGGTACGATTTTCATATTGCTTCATGCCTTCCTTAACACTTGAGCTGCAGAAAAATACACCTATTATAAACAGCTATTTTTACATCCTGTGGCTACACGTTGGTTGTTTGCTGTGGCCAGATAAATGCATCAGTATGGTAAATATGGATTCATTTTAATGGGAGCAGAAATAGCACACTTCCTGGTTGGCTGTCAGCTCTTACGGCCGCAGAGTGTCACAGGTTTAATAGCAGCTCGCGTGTTGTTGCATTGTACAGACTCAGAAACAGGAAGTCTTCATTTCCTCCACAGGCCTAACCTCATTAACTGTGTTTGGAGATCGCTCTAATTCAGCTTTTCTTTGGCAGATAACGCATTTATCTGGGAGGTGAGGCCAGAGGAGCTGCTGGACAGACAATGAGCACTAGAGCAGTAATGTAACGCATAAATTCTGGAGCAGAACAAATAAAGAGCTTTTCAATAGAGATTTCATTTGCACAATCGCTTTTTTATCTGAGTTTGTGTTTCATTTTTGGATGTAAAAAGCTCCGTAATTAGGAAAGATACAACACATATGGGGTTTGAAGAAATAGCAAACATAGAACAACACTTTTTTGTATTAAATTAAACAATTCTTTTTTATATTTTACAGTATCCTAAAAGAGAATTCTAATGTAAACGCATCCTATTTGAAAGAAGTTTGGGAAAGGGAATTTGATTATACTATTACTGAAGATGAATGATAAAATGCTTGGAGAAATGCGAAAACACTCTGCGTTTGCAACAGGGTCAAAACAACTCGGCTGATCATTCTCCACAGAGCTCATATTTCCCCTTATGTTCGAAATAAATTTAAACCTAACCTCTCTTTAATGCTTAAAATGAAAAATTGAAATCGGTGCCCTTACACATTGTTTTTGGTCATGTCCAAAAGTACAACTGTTTGAGCAAATAATTGGACAAGAAATTCTCTCAATTTGAACAATAACCTTTCATTTTTGTTGCTCGGGTTGGTTGAGCCTGTTGTTGGACACTACAAAAGAAAACTCTATAGAACGCTAGAAAGTGTTTTCTATTTAGCTGAATTTTTATATATATATATATATTATATATATATATATATATATATATATATATATATATATATATATAATATATATATATATATATATATATATATTATATATATATATATAATTTTAGATGTGACCAAAATGAAAGAAGTTTAACATCTTAATTGTTGGAAGCATTGAAGGACTTTATGTAAATGTAACTTTCTGAGTTTTTAATTAACAAAAGCAATGCTGAAGTTTTATCTGTGATACTTTTGTGCCTCTGACCCTCAAAAAACACTGTTCTGTTCCTGATGTGTGATGTCATAGATCAGGGGTGTCAAACTCATTTTGACAAAGGGCCACAATATCATCGGTGTAACGGTTAACTAAAATGAACCTTTCTAATCTTTGACGTACTACAAATAATAGTTGTATTTGATTATTGTATTTTTGTTTAAGTGACAAATACTGAATATACATAAGCATTCGTCTGAAAAAAGACTTACTCTTCAGACAAATTATTTCATTAGGTTAAGACACCCAGATTATTAGAGTAGAGTAGTAAACCTTATAAGACCTTAAGGACCGCATGAAATGAAGTGGAGGGCCGCATCTGGCCCCCGGGCCTTGAGTTTGACATATGTGTCATAGATAGTCTCAGAGATCTTCTTCACATTTTTAAATCTATGAATCATCCAGACTCGTTTTGAGCATTTGTGCAGAATTAGCAATCAAGCACGATAAGTTTATTTCTCCTGAGTATTTTCATTTGCAGCCAATAGCTGGAGTTCTAACTCAATTCCTTATTTGGGAAACACATGACTATCAAGTAGTAAAGTAGTCAAGACCACAGTAATTGAGACCAAGACCGAGATGAGACCGAGACCACTGAGGGTTGAGACCAAGAGAGACCAAGATCGCAGTGCATCAAGATCAAGTCAACACCCTTTGTATTTTTACACAATTATGAGTGTCTACATAATTCTATTGTGCAGTGCTTATTGCAAACTGTTTGGGATATATCTGGGACATATCATAACTGTTCTCCTGGTACAAGTTTAGCAACATGCGGTGGCAATGAAATGTTGTCTCGATGTCAAGAGCAAGTCCAAGACCAAGTCCCATACAAGACAATGTCCAAGACAAGACCGAGTCCAAATGTGGCGGAGTCCGATACGAGATCAAGACCTTAGTAAAGCGTTCTCAAGTACTACTTCACTACTATCATGTGAGTTTTACTGCACTTTTATTGTGTTTACTGGATTCCAAAGTTCTCAGGAGTATGTAGGATGAGAACAATGCGAATACTGTATGTGTCATGGTGTGTGTCATAAAAAACGTTGCATAAATCCATTGCATTGTTATTAAAATATGTTAGTCACTCATAAAAACCCACACAGGCAAACAATCAAAACATCAGAGAAGAACGAAGAATTTAAAATATAAACTCATTCAGAATTCACATAAGTCCATCAGTCTCTCAACCCACACAGTTATAAAACACATATTGCACTTTTTCTTTTTAATTCTTAGGGGACAAAATGTACACAAGTTGCTCAAAAGCACACACAGACGCTCACAGACTGAACTGTTGGAGCAGCTCACAGATAATGGCACATAAAGAGCAGTGTGTTTGTGTGTGTCCTTAAAGAGGCTTCATGAAAAAGGCTCACCCGCTGTTGTATTTTCCCTCTCTCTCTCTGTCTCAGCACGACTCAAGTCCGGCTTTAGAGCAACGCATACAAAGTAAAACAATGTCAGTGAAGGAAGGACGGCAAGATTCTTTATAATATAGTTAGCTGAACAACTCTGAAAAGCTACCAAGTTTATCTCAAGATTTAGGACTGAACCAGCACTTCTACTGTTCTTCACATTTCATTTCTATTGTCCTGCGTTGATCATACAAGGATTCCAACACATCCATTCAAATGAAACAAGTAAAAATGAATTTGCAATGCTGCATCTTCATCATATTACCCAAAAACAGAAAGTGTGCTACTAGCATGCTTGTTATTGGCTTTACCACTTCAGGAAAGCTCCTCTGAACTCATTGTAGTGAAAAAGTCTCAAAATTGATTAAGTTAGCACAGTGATGTCATCTGAGGCAGATAAAAAGTTGGATTAAATTGAGCACAAGAATCTATACAGCAAAGGCCACAATTCAATTGGGATTTGAGACAACACATTTATTTATTGTTTGCACTGGGATTTATAAATTGGCCTCAGTTTGGGCTGAAAAAGCCACTTGCCTTGGATTGAAAGAACTGACTTTGAAGGAAATGGCTTTGGAAAAACCCCAGTTTGCTAATTTGCTCAGTTTGCACTAAAAAGGCCACACACAAAAAAGACTTAAGCAGTAGGCAATGCTATTTAAACACTGTATACAAAGCCAAAAAAAAATGTTTTAAGGTTTAACTTCTCTTTAACTTGCCCTAAGAAGGCCAGTAGTCTCGGTTATTACATTTCAAATTCAGTGGAGCTATCACACATTATGCAACACAGTATCATAAGAAAGCGTATATTTAAAAGGCGTAAAAATGACATGAGGCTTCACAGCGTAAAATTTAGAAATGATTAAATAATCACTTTACAGAAGACTGAAAACATGCTAAAAAAAAAACACGTATAGAAAAGAAAAGAATGGTCTTGAACTTTTATAGGTCATCAATCTCAATCAAATATCACAGAACCTCAGTAATGTCTTTAAAGAGCGTATGTGGCTCTCAAGCCACAGGTTGCAGACCCCTGATCTATTCCAATATCATCCAACTGCAGCCAAAAAGTTGTGTTTCAGTGCAAACAGGAACGCCTCCATTGAAGTTAGCACCAAACAGTCTGATTTGGAGGGACCGTTATTAAGTTAGGGGAATGGGTAAGTTTAGGAACGGGATAAGGAGAATGGGTAAGTTTAGGGAAAGGGTTTGGGTAAAGGTTCTTTTAAAAATATGACACTATCGAGTCTTATGAAGCACACAGGAATGCCCATTGAGATCGTTCTCGAGCCTTTTCAGGAACACCCTAGCCGCAGTCTGACCCTACTCGGTCTGTTGGAGAAGCTCTACTAAAAACAGCTAAACCTCTATCTGAATTTGCTGTTTTGTCTGACTTTGTAGTTTTTTCTATAGCACCTCTTTTTGACTACTTTTTTTTTAAACAGAGCAATGCAAAATCTGGTAGAGAAAATAAATACAAAAAATATTATGGTTGTGTAATATATAGCGGTTTATAGTGTCTCTCTTACAGACATGCATGAGTCATCCATCAAACCGATCCGTGGTAATTAAAACAGACACTTCCAAGGATGAAACGTCAAAGTCCTGAGTCAGTCTATAGAGAACTGTTTAATGCACATGTTACCTAAGGCTTCACATGATCTGTTGAATCATTCATCAGTCAGTGCCATGGATCAAACTGCCTGCTCCCCTGCTCCTCCCTCCTCAACGCCAGCACCTTTAGAGAGAGGAACAGGCTCTTCTTGAACTGTTTTTGAGTCATACAACAACCTCATGTTCACTCTGGTCTTGGTCAAAGAGTTCTCTTCTTCAATTGCGTATGACAGGTTAGACCACATTTTTCAGAAAAACGGTGAACCAGAAAAGTGCAGCTTCTGAACTAGGTTTTTATAAGGACAAATTTAAAAAGTGTGCGCGAACTATGCGAACAGACGCACCGCGCACATACTTAGTATCGCTGTGCTCATGAGCCCGGACAGAGGCATCGTGGGTCGCAAAGAACTGAGCACATGCACCGCTCGATGTTGCCAGACTTTCAGAGTCAAAAGCAAAAGCCCTCGAGTGGCTACCGAACCCAGACTCATCCCGATCAGGATCAAGATCATTTATAAAACTTTGCGAGGAATCCTTACTGAAAGTGCTCATGTGAAGAAACACAAACTTCCACAAACATGAAAATGTCTCTTTTCTCTCAGCTCGAATCTGTTTTTAGATCACAAAGTTGAGAAATTTTCAATTGGATTGCTTATTTCTTTGTAAAGTTGTCTTTTTTTATGAATCACAAAATAACGTGCAAATTATGGAATACTGTATAATTGAGACTCGTGGACTGGAGGCAGTGTGAGTCCAGTGTTATAATGGCAGAACTGCATAGGCTGGAGCAACACAGTCAGTAGTAAGGTTTATTTGTATAGCTCTTTTCACAGACATAGAGTCACAAAGTGCTTCACAGTGAGATACCCTCCCTCCCCGCTCAGTGACAGCAGCAGCCCTGGAGCAGCTCAGCAGAAATGATTCGCCTAAACACCTGGCGCCTCAACCTCCGACAACCACCAAGTGTTCCCTAACCTGTATGTTAATAGTTGGTGGGGGAAACCACCCAGACACGGGGAGTAACATGCAAACTCCACACTAAAAGGTCAGAGGCGAGCGGGAGTGGAACCTGCAACTTTCTTGCTGTGAAGCCAGTGCACTATCCGCTCTGCCACCATGCCGCCAAATACAAGGCGCTGCTATGTTTGGTTAACCTTGCGCAGCAAGATGAATTCTCGCGGTATTTGTGGCTTTACAAATCCACGAGAAACCATCTGAAAGACTCCCGCCCTAAGGTTTGAGCGAGTATCGAATACTCGAACCAATCAGAAGGCTTCTCTACAGGAGGAGGCGGGATTTACAGATGTGAAATCAGCGAGTGCCAGGCGTCACGTGCTCACAGCAAAACAACAAACATGGCGATGCGGACAGACGCAGGTACTGTTGCAAAGGCTATTGACTGAAGCACGCGAGGGAAACGCAGATAGCCAATGGAGATGGACACAACCACGGGGAGGACAGCTGTAACAGACGCAGACGTACTGTTGCTCGCTGGCGGTGGAATATTGTTGTGAAGTGCTTCAAACTTTGTTTATATGAACACAATATCAGTGGATTAGTCTTCAGCATCTGGCGACGGAAGTTTGGATGTTTTGGCGTCTCCTCTGCAATAGGCAGGTAAGAAACAAAGCGGAACAAATTTTATTATGTCTTGTGATTGGCTAACACCGCTAAGGTGGGGTGGGCGCTTTGTCCAATCAGATTGAAGTATTTCGCGAGAACTCCCTCCCTTTTCCAACTGCTTTTGACGAGAGCCCTTCCAGATGAGCCAGGTTAATGTTTGGTATACCTAAACTGAAGTTCTTAGTTGAAGGCTTGCTCCAGTGGGAATTTACAATTCAGAACTCGAAAGATCTGATCTCCAACTACCACTAAAACGGAGCAATGTTTTTACTCTTTGGTGCTTTTTGATGACATATATAGAAGGTGTTAGAGTAAGATGTAATCTAAGTAATCTTTATTTGTATAGCGCATTTCACAGACACAGAGTCACAAAGCACTTCACAGTGACATGAACCCCCCAATCCCACTCAGTAAATCAAATTTAAACCTCATGCTACAGTTTAGTTAACTTTATTTTCTCCAGAATATTTTCAGAGTGAAATTCATAAAATATAAATCACTATGCAGCGATCCCACTGTCTCTCTAATACAGCCTAATACAATCCAGGACACAGCCTCAGAGCAGATATAAACAGGACACATTCTCCTTCCTCTCATTTAACTCCATCAAGACTATCACAGAAAACAGACTTCCCTTCATCTGAGGCACTACAACAGACTTACATAAGCAGCAAACCCTCCTCTGATCTGATCTCTGCTTCTGGGTGATTGATCGCTAAACTTCAAATAGATCTCACGTTCCAAGTTCTGCCTTTAAACCACGACGCTCTCTTAAAAACAGGCCCTATCTGTCCATCTGAGATTACAGACCTCTTCACACAGAGATCAACACTTAATGTTGCCGTGGGGACGGTCACACTAGGAGCTCCAGCAGAATGAGTGAAGAGGAGGCTAAATGCCATGGGAAGGCTTTCATTTGTCTTTTTCTCTTTCTGATAAAACAATAAACATCTTTATGTTATTGTTTGTTCAGTGCTGGCGTCCAGGTGCCTGTGAGTGTGAGTCACTGAGAACAGTCTGTGTTGAAGCGTGCTGATTGCAGAAAAAAGAGTGGAGTGGGTATGGTCTGAGGTCTAACACCGGGTTCACATTGCATACAGACCGTTTTCGGGTTCTGGCGAGGCAAGCGGCTCTCCTCTGGTCATCCTCATCTTTTATGTTGGAAGGAACTTTTTCTGAACCGATGGAGCGCTCCGGAGCCCTTTTTGTTGAAGTGGTGAAAACAAGACACGGCAAACAGGAAACCAAAAAAACGCTGGTGAAGTGCATCCGGTGGTTTTCAAAATAAAATCACTACATTACTAAACCTATGTGTCAAAATTCTTGAGATATACACGACTATATAACATGTAGGAAGTAAATAAACATCCCATGTGTATCCACTGTGTGGAGAAAAACCAAACAGAAAAGGAACTGACGTGAAATTAGTTCAAAACTCGTGTTCTTTGTTCACACATGTCAGTAATTGTATGAAGTCCCAAGTTGAACCCTTGTGAACTTGTGATCTCACCATGCCGGCAGAGTCCGAACACACGTATAAATAGTCTGGTCTCAGTGTGAGTGACCACCGGACCCAGACGGATCACGACCAGGATCAGCCTCGTGCCACACCTAGCGTCGCCAGGAGAGAGAGGGCACAACCACCTTTTAGTCATTAAAGACATTTTGAATCTTTCTAAAAATGCAATCATATTGTTGGAAAAAATATCACATAACTTCATTTAAAAAATGTATTTACTGGTCCAAGATGAAAAAAATATTATGTCTGGCCACTGTGTCTCTCCTTCATATTTCAGAGGGGATGATTGATAGCCAGGCTGGTACCTCCACTTAATTTCATTTAACTCCGCCTATTCATTCATTCATTTTCTACCGCTTAATCCCATTAGGGTCTTGGGTGACTGGAGCCTATCCCAGTAACTTTGGGCCTTAGGCGGGGGAACACCCTGGATAGTGGCAAACTCGTCGCACTCCAGTTATTAGGTCAGTTATCGCACGACTGCAAGCGGTTCCCAAAAAGCTGGAAGTACGGTCGTTCAGTCTGATAGAAGTTGTGGAGTGGTGCATTAGCCAGAACCAACTTGAGCTGATAGTGAGTGGTATATGTTTAACCTTGTGTCAAATCTCAACTTAGAAAAGCATTTTGTAACCTTTTATTTTGCAAGTTCATCACATAGAAACAGCTACAATCACTGACGCCTGATTTTTTTTTCTCCAACCCAGTTATGCCATGGACCATCACTTTACATTGATGTTGACAAACCCAGCTGTTTATATTTTTAAATATTTACTTCCGGGATTTGGGAAAGGTTAGGATTAATCTTAGGTTAAGTTCAATTGGTTAAGTTTAAAGATTTGGGAATGGTATGCTAACCAGGTAGCGCCGTAACTGCGTTGGAGAAAATAAAGATGCATCACTGATACATGTTCATGCTCCGCTTCCTGAATGACAAAATGACCAGTAGTGATTGGTTCAATTTAAAAAGTCCCTGCCTCTTGTGAAGCGAATGAACCCAATGATGCAATGTCAGACTGTTGTGAAATGAAACCAGCTGATACCTCAGGCTAAGTGACTTGCATTGTCTCCCTTATGAAAACAAACATGGCTGCTTATAATGTATTGTATTAAAACGCAGATGGGACGAGTGGTGACCAGACCCACTCTTTGCAATTGCAATGCTGAAGCGTGGGCTCTGGATCCTAGGCAAGGCAGACAGAGGAGTGAAGAGAAGCTCGAGCTTTCCCTTCATACACCTGAACCTGCTCTATAGTAAGGCGAAATTATAGAAATCATGTCCAAACAAGTTCAAATCCATCGAGGTTCAGATAAAGATCTTTGACTAATTCTGATGAGCTAATTATGCTAAAGCAAACCTACAAAAAGAAGAAATGCTTCAGACTTGGCTTTATTAAAAAGTCATATTTCAGTGTGTCGCAGTCCCTATTTCTGGAATGAGGTCTGATAAGTCAATTACTGGCTGATGACGGACAATTGAAATGGAGTAATTTCAACGAGGATAAATGACTCTTGTGAGAATAAGATTCATGAGATCATCACATTTTAGAACATGAACCCAGCCTAATACATATTTAACTGTTCTACGAAAGAAGAGAAGATCCTGAAATACAATCCTGCCTTGTAGATAAAGCTTCTTGGGAAAAAATAGGCCACCTCAGTTATCTCTGTGGAGTAATGCTCTTCGGCCCAGTAAAGTGAACCTCTCTGAACACGATTAAAGTTTAGATTTCTTGTATTTGTTTTTGGATTTGTTGTTTACTCGGTGCAGCCGGAGGAAAATGAATGGAGAAAGCTCTGATAATTTCATGCAAAGACTTCGATTTAGAGAAAATTGGAAATGTCCCAAAGCACTTTCCAGTTTGAGTGTATAATAACAATAATAATAAAAATAATCTCAGGCTTCCTGCTGTTATGAAACGAGTGTGATTTTGAAGTTTTGCATAAAAGTAAAAGATGTGCTTCGCATGGACCAGGTTGTGTCACATGTTTTTATGTTTTGCCTGTGATGGTAACATGTACGGTAGTTACATGTTGCATTAGATACATGCTCATTTATTTGAGTTATTAGAGATTGGTTGATATGGGTTGTTTCTTGCCAATTGTTTAATATTTTGATTTTTTTTTTTTTTTTTTTTCAACAAATACTCACAAGACTTAACAAAAAAGTACAAAACACAGACTACCTATATACAGTATGTCCTTCCCTTTTGTTTCTGTTTTCTTAAAAATAATAAAATTACAATGGATTTACACTTTTATGACACTCAAAGATATTTTACATTTTGGATTATTCATTCATTCCACACACAGTAGTGTGAAGATACTATTGTAGCCACAGCTGCCCTGGGCAGATTAACAGAAGCAAGGCTGCATTTTAGAGCATCAACTCCTCAGACCGCCACCAACCATTCACAATCATATCAGCTCCAGACAATGTGGGTAAAGTGTCTTGCCTAAGGACACGACGACGAGTTTCTCCTCCAGTCGTCCCACTGTGACACCTGAAGCTCCAGTGGTCTCCCATCCAAGTTCTGCCCAAGCCCAACCTGCTGGCCTTTCATTTCAGTTCAGAGTTTCATCACAATCCTTTTCAGTAATTGTGAACTGTTGTTACATGTTTAATTATAAGCTTTTGTGTCCAAGTCATTTTGCTTGTGGATTAAAAACATTGCCTAATTGTTTTTCATTGCAGGTATCTCATTAAAACTATTTCACACACTTTCTCTTTTAATTATTCTTTTTGTATTGTACGTCTGTTTCTTTTGACTGAAAGTCAACAAAGAGCTTTTGTTCTTTTGCGCGTCTAAAATTTAATCGGCTAACTTATATTAAGCTTAGTTTGTTGTTTGTTGTAATTGCCAAAGTTAGCAAATGTTTTTTATACAATGTTTTCTTTATATTTCTCACAAGCTGCTTCAGGGATTTTTTGATTATATTAAAAGTAGAAAGTAAATCATGTGTCCAGATGTTAGGTTGGCCTGGGCAGATTCATTTAACGCCAAAGTAAAGTTGTATAGCAATACTTCAGGCTTTTTGTCATTCACTATTGAACCTGCCTGTTCTTTATAGGGTGTGCATCTGTAAATTCCTACACTTGGTTTACAAAGAAAGAGCCAGGTAATCATGTGTTTTGTTTTGTTTGTTTGTTTTTTGTCAAAATCAGTTAGAAGAAAATTACAGACATCTTGAAGCTTAAACCCACCAGACCAGTAGCTCGCCAAAGATTTTGGATTATTCAAGGTATTCTTTATTACTTAAATTGTTTTATTACATGCATATTTCTACTGTAAAAGTATCTTTAGATGCCTAATTGTGTTCTCTTCTAAATAGATATTGGCTAAATTTTGATACAGGCCACTTAACTATGCCACAGTATTTGGTCATTGGAACAAAGTAGTAGCTCGTCAGTTTTCAATTGCGAAAGTAGCTCTCCTGGCGAAAAAGGTTTGAGACCCCTGCTCTAGATAACCTGGCAAACCAGATGCTTTATCTCGCAATATTTGTGAATTCACAAACTCAAATAAACCATCTGCATTTTCAGACGCCCGATTGGTTTGGGAGCCCGAACCAGCGATGTTTCGACTCACATCACAGCAGAGTTGTTTTGAGGCCCAATCACATTGTAGCAGGGCGGGCTAAGACGGCCTGTTAGCACCAATCTGAATCAAGCTAAACAAAGATTGCTGCTCCCCTGGATGTATGTGCAAGAACTGCTGCTTTTGATGCTGTTTTAGCAGAAATACAGAGTAATTTTTTTTATTTTTTTTTTGAAAGAAGAGCAGTGTGTGTGTGGCACATACTTGTTCTATCCCACACTTTCATTGGATACACCATTATGATTTGTTGTTTTGATCGGCTAAGCACAAATAAGGTCAGCCCCACACCCAATCAGCGCTACGTATTTCTCTAAACACCCCACCTTTTCCCAAAACGCTTTCAGCGACTCAAGTTCCAGATGGATACTGTGATAATCACAAAAAAAGTTAGACTTTAGTGCTCAGGGCTCAGCAATGCTACGCACTAAGCACGACTCATATTTCCCCAGACCTACTGTGAAATCAGAACCAGTCATACCTGAATCTGTCTGAACTAAAACCAAGAGTAAACCAGATCCAGACATCAGAAGAGCTGAGCGTCTGTGCTGTGATCAGTGGTGCTCATCTGTAAACTTGAGCACCAGTGTCCAGCATCAGAGTCAGTGAAAGATCCACGAAGACCTCACACATACGTCTGTAGCCATAAAGTCCTGAGGCCAGGTGTGTTATGGTTGTCAGTCAGTGTGAGCATCACATGATCTGTAGCCAGAGTAATGCTTCTTTTGCTGCAATTCAACCGAGACAGACTCAGGCAGAGAAGATGAAGCCCCGGCAAGGAAGCAATGAGCATGTGATAGATGATGAGCAGTTAGAGTAGGAGATTTCCCTTGGAGAATCTGGTTGTGGTGAAGATAGAGAAGGTCGAAGTTGGGGTAGAAATGGGGTGGAGAAAGATTGCGATGCGGCAAAATGCATGAGAGCTGAAGCCAAGAGTGTAGATTGAGCTGCTCTTTTTGATTGAACGAGCTATGCTGGGTTGAGCTATGGAACTAAACGTGATTGGGTCTGAGATGATTGCTGAGGCAAATAGCAGGTTTAGTCTAGGCCAGTGATTTTCAACTAGTATGCTGGAGAAGAGTGTGCCTTGAGATACTGCCTGCCTGGTGTTTCTAAAATTCAATCTATGCAATACAATTAAGACATTTTTAACTGGATCATTTGCCTTTTTGGAGTTTTTCACAAAGAATGAACGCAAAACAATCACTATTTACTAATTTAATAGATGCACTGATAATCCTTTTCCAACAACTTTTCTCTCACTACTTTGACAATATTCCAAAGTAAAATATAACCATATTTAACATGTATTTGACTAATAATAAAACATTTTATTTCTCAATAATCAAAAGATCTGACCTGTACCACTTGGCTTTGCTGTCTACACAGACTGATAGCAAACACAGTAAAACAAAAGGCAGGCAATGGGCCCTCTACTAGTAGCTCTGGCACTGTGCCTGTGGGGGGTCAAGACAGTATAAAAGGGCGTTTATTGATGACGTATTATGGTGTGCGACCCGGTAAGGGGCCAATGGTTTTTGACCGCTTTGGTTTTATGGAGTTTTGTTTTTAGAATGCCATGTGGAAATAAAGTTACTTTTATTACACTTATTACGCCTAGTGGACTTACTGTAAATCGAAGAATGGTATTAGTGAACAATAGCCATCAGAAGCATGTCAGCTATTTAGTATTAATGCATTTTTGTTTTGGAATTGAAAATCCAGTGAACCAGTTGTACCCAGGCCACAGACAGTACTGTTGTAATCATTTTTTCTCATTGTTAAGATCCTGTTTTTGGCGATCTGAACATGGACACAATAAACCCAGCTGAGCCTTTTGATCGATCTTATGTGAGCTTGCTGTAGAGCCAGATAATTATATATAAACATGTCTGTGGCTGTCAACAATCAATATTGTGTTATCTTTGGAAACTGAGTTAGTAGAAGCTGGCTTTAACAACACAAACAATCAGGAGAAATGACTATGTAACTGCTTAACTGCTGCCTAATTTGAATATCAAGAGTTACAGTATGTTAAATGTTAAAAGTTACCTCAAAAAGTGAGAGAACTTGGTTTGTAACAAGGAAGCAAGAGATTGCACAGGGTCCTCAGAGTTTTGTCTGATCTGAGAATTACATTACTATGAAGAAAGAAAAGTTGGGAACAAAGTGAAGGCTAAGTTCCAAAACAAGAATAGTGTGAGTGAGCACTTCTCCTTTGCTTAGACAATCCACCCCACATTCTGAAGTGTGGCTGTCAAGATGCAGATTAGACAACATGAATATGTGTGCCTTAGGCTGACCACAATAAAAAGAAGCTCTGAAGAACAACAAAGAGATAAACAATAGTCTCCATACATGTTAATTCATCCTGATTTATTTGTGGGACATGTTCCTGTATCCGTCTTCTCTAAACATACATGTTGACAGAAACTGAAAACAGGACATAGAAAAACAGCTACGTCAGCACATCTGCCCTTCAGGGTGATTCATCCGACACATCAGCAATGTCTTTACTCTTGAGTGAGAGGAACAGTGTGTCCTCCGAACCGTGCACACTGCCAACAAATCAGTCTGAGGGACAATTTCAAACCACAGCACCTGAAGGACAAACAAACAAATTACTTTATGTGTGTATTTATATGGCATTGCAAAGCTCTAAGATGTACTAACTTAGTTATAGTTAGTTGAGTTGTGTGGTGACACAGTGGGATCCAAATGCTTACAGTAATGCACATAATCATCTCTAATTCCTAATTTCTTCTCTTATAAATAAATCCATAACAAACAGTTAGCCAAAATAAAAAGCTGTTTTAATGATTTGATACAGTAACAGTTAGTGAAGGTTGCATGCAACTTGTAAAATTGTATGGACGATGGGACAAAGTCACATATACAAAAGGCGTTTTCCCACATTAAAGTACCAAGAACTAAGTTCCCACATTCCTTTAGCCCCTGTTTAGGCAAAGGAACTACCCTGGCCCCATGTTGGCGTTCACAAAGCAGCAATTTGTGAAAGTGAATCAAAATAGTTTTAACATTAGCATTTAAACATGTCATTAAGGGATGTTAGGAAAACATGTATATTATGACGTACAAAAGCTAAAACATCAATGAAATCAACAATGAAAGACAATTATTTACTGTTTATAGTGATAAAAAATTGACAAAAATCTTAATGTTAGTTACTATTTAGATATTTAATTTATTTATTTAGATATTTTTTGGGGGGAGCTACTGCTATTAACTCATTTTTTTCAAGGATAAAGAATGTTTGTCATGTTTCCAAGCCAAGCTACTGTCGTAAATGTGCTTGTGTCACCAAAAAAGTTCTTGGTCCGATTGGAAAGTACCTGCCCCAGAGCAGGAGCTAAAAAAGTCCCCAAAGTGTGGCCCCAGTCTATAGTTCCTGCTCTATGTGAACATGTCTAAAATGGGGACAGGAACTAAATAAAGTACTGGGAACTGAAAAAAGGCCTTAAAATGTACAAGGTTTAAGCTTACTTTTGCAATGAGAATCTCCACAGTGAATCTTCAAAGGTCATGTCTCTGAAGTGTCCCAGAGCCACACGAGATGATCCTTTTGCTTCCACACAGCTGAAGTTCAACCAGTTTTTGAACCACTCGAGTCAAACGGCGCTTCATTAAGCTCCGATGACGTCATTCTGTAAAAATGAAACCCGGAAAAGCTGGAGGCATGCTTCAAAGCTTCTCTCATTTCGTTCATCATTAGAGATTATGGAGGACATTTGCTTTCAGTCACAATCTTCATTTCATATGCAGAGAGTTCCTCAGTTTATAGCTCCTCTAAGAAAAGATGTTCTTAGGTTCTTTGTAAGTGTCTAAAGTTATTAGGAGACAGCACATAGCACTGAAAACACAAACCTTACAAACACTTTTGACAAAAGAATAATGTTCCTCACATCAGGAGGTATTGAACAGTCTTTAATTTGTTTCAGTCCGTCCCACATTGGTTGAATAATGATCAAAAACACACGTTGAACTTATAGATCTGCAGATTCAATCAGGACATGAGTGTGACGAAACACATTTCTGTTAAGTTCTTTTAGAAACCACGCAAAACTTGAGTGTCATGACAAAAGTATCTGACTTTAGTATTTCTGTGGTGAAAGTCCACTGCGAAGCAAAGTGGGAAGTCAACTGTGTTGTGGATGTGTAGTCTTCTGCCGTAATGACGTGCGGCACAGAATCTGCGGTGTCAGTCGGGGCTAGGATGAGTTTCGGGGGGACAGGATTCGGGACACGTGTGAATTTCAGGACGTCTGGACACCCTAGTCCTGGTTGCACTCACATCCTGTACTAAAGCTATGCAACCGGGTGAAGGCGTTCGCTATGGCTGCTGTCTTGCCTTCTTTTTTCTGCTGCAATTGTTGTTCATGTTGGTGTTTAAACTCAAATCACGGACCATTGGTGGGAGGGGCAGCAGGAGGTTGACCCTACTACTTTGTCTGGACTTAATGGTGACATTGTGATCAGATAACAAGGTTCAACATGGACAATGAATGAAACACAAGTACATTAAACAAATAAGTTATGCTGCTTTGTTAAAGAAACCCTAAAATAAGTTTTTTTGGCTGTTAAATGTATATGGTGTTTAAATAGCATTGTCTACTGTTCTGAGTCATTTTTTGGCATTTTCAGTGCAAACTGATCAAATTAGCAGATTTCAGGTCAAAATAGTCACAAACTGGCTGTGTCTCTCATGTCAGCTCCAGGTTCTATGTGACCTCAGCGTGTATTTTCCACTGAAAATGAAGCACTAATTGCAGACACCTGCTGTCAATCCAATCACACTGCTGCTCTCCTCTCTGAGCCCCTCCTTTGCCCTTCTCCCAATGCTTTTCAATGAGTTTGCTGTGTTTGAAATGTGTTGTGGGTGGAGTTTAGGGGGTGAGCTTCTCTTTACACTTATGTCATGCCTCTGTCAAAATAATTACGGGACCTGTGTGACTTTTAATAGGTCTACATTTTTTTTCTGGCCCACCCTATAGCGCTGTTTATTAATTTATACAAACAATTAAAGACATTTACTTACAGTATTTTATTGCATAGCCCCTTGGATGCCACAGTTCCTTTAAACTTATCCATTTTTGTAACCTCAGACCTAAACGTAGTCGTTCACCCCCAAAAAACCTCTTGTTGCCAGACTGCATCCACAGAGCATCAGCTGAGCCTCATTCTCAGCCTTTTTGCATTAGCCTATAGCACTTGACCCAAAAAGGACATTTGGAGCAGCAGCAGCCAATCGACTTGTCCCTCATCCATGAATGTGACCTGGACAGAGAGTGCTTTTTGGATTGGTTTAGTAAAAAGCTGTTTTCACCAGCGCAAAGCTAAAAGCACAGTACTTCAGCAGGTCATATCAGGTCCCACACGGAGATTGAAAATGAAATGCCAATGAAACGACCCAGTGGTTCCTGGAAAAAGCTTTAGTAATGGAAACACAAAAGTACATAATTCGCACTATTCAGGTCAGGTTTGCTGCACATTTGTCGCTAAAACCTGTGATGCTCTAAAATTGCAGTACATGTAAACAGAAAAAGACAAGAACGCTGAAATTGTTAAAAAGTTGACGTTTCATTTAATTTTTAAAGATGCTTGGAGTGAGTGCGTTTCCCTGCTACTTGATTTATTCTGCAGACTTGTTTTTGTAAATGATGCGTTGTATCCAAGCCATTTTTGGTACACTTAAAATACTACTGGTGGCATCATAAACTAGTAAAAAATAAAAAGTTTCAACGCTTTTGCCTACAAATAATTCAAATTACAAAAAGCTATAATCACAAAATTTGGTTGAAGCCATGTGGGATATCTTCTTAAGGTTTACTGTGGCTGGTGTAAACAAGAAACTACTTCCGGTTTATCGTTACTTTCTAAAAATGTATTACACTTTTTTGCAAAGCTTCTGCGACTCAATGCTGCATTTTAAACCCAGTTTTATTCAATGCTTTGAGGCTGGAATATGTTGGAGAACATACACACAGGATTTACTATTTTTTACAGTGTTTTGCCTCAACAAAAAGGAAACAACTGATGCTATTGCACTAGCTATATTTTGTTAAGTTTATCGGAGCAACAAATAAAGTTTTCTTTACTGGAAAAGTGGCAGTTTGACAGGGATCAAGTCGACGTTTGGTGAGGAACAGTATTTCATGTTTCTGTCTGCTCTTTTCCGTCTGGTTTTCGCCTGAGCCTGTGTTTTCTCTTGTCCAGTAATCAAGCCTAAAGGGGGGGCCGCTGTAAGGTCTGGTCCAGGGTACAAGCGGGGGACAAAAGCTCTTTGGATTCAGCGAGCGGGACAGAATGGCTCGCTTTGCACAGTAGAAACAGCATAGGACCGAACCACCCTGACCCAAGCCTATGGAAACAGGACTTTTGTAACCTCTCTACTTCTTTACCATTCGTATCACAGTCTTATCACGTCTCAAATAGACACCAGAAACTCCAACAGAACTGCCGAATCCTCAAAACTCTTGACTCCACATCATCACAAGGACCCCCACAGTTTCACATCCGCCCAACTAACTTTTTCACTATCATCAAAGCTATTCATAACCTGCACATCTTTGACCTCCCCCACAATGCCTCCCGTCTCTCTGCCTCCTCCAGCAGCTCTGTTCCCTGCCCATCTGCTCTCCATGGGGGGCACTACCTTCAGCCGCAGAGCTTCTCACTCAGGAAATTCTCTTCTTCTGACCTCAGAATCCCTGTTTCGTTACATTTACAATTCCTCACACAAAACTAAAGGCTTCTGCACACTACAGGAGTTTTGGCTCAATTGTAAGCCTGATGACTCCCTCTGTGAGTTTGGGAGGCGTTTTCCAAAAGAGATTATTTTGTCATTTCTCTTCTATTTGTTTTGTGCACGTGGACAAAGTGCAGGATTCTTCTTTATGTCATATTTGAATGAGCATTATGCACGCAACCCCCAACGCACTGCTCATCAATATTCGTTTGCTATTTGAAGACAATGGGCCCTATCTTGTGGTGTGAATAATCGCTGCCAGCGCTCTTTCAAACACCAGACGCAAAACCAAGTTAAGAATAGGGCGGCGCTGAACTGGCTTGAAGGTGGAGTTCCATTGTGAGAAGTTGCCATATTCTAGGGGTGTGGCCTTTCTCACTCCAGTAGAAAAGCCCAATAGAAAAGCGAAAATCAGAAACCAAAGTTTTCCAAATACAGTACATCACATCAAGTTGTCATTGTGCGACAAAGGGCAGTGTATAATTTCCAGTAAATACAATTGTGTTAAAATCACTGGTCTGGGTGGTGACTCAGCTAAGATAAACGACACGTGATCAGACTGACCACACCTGCTGTCTCCCGGTGGTCTTTGGAGGAGGGTGTCCCGGGTGTGGGACAGAAGGAACGCTTCGCCATCATGGTTGATGCTGTTATTGCCCCACTTTCTGATCTCAATGGCTTCCTTAACCCAGTGTTTATTTGTTGTTTTCAGATCCGATAACTCAGGCTCCATCCCAATTCATGATGTCATTATTTCTCTTGCATTGGTCTGATATGGCTGGCTTTAAGTTCTCTTGTTTTGCTTCCCACGCCTCCCAGAAGTAGCTGATACTGTATATGACACGTCACCATCCAGACCGGTGACTGTCCTGAAAATGGCTAACTTCAGGGAGCTGAAACATGCCAACAAGGTAAATACATCAAAACACAATGTATTTAAAAAGAAAATAAGCTAGTAAAGTAAATGAAGACAGTAGGAAAGTTGTTGTCCAACAACATACATGTTGGTACATACATGTATCTGATACAATTCTCTCAATACAATATGTATCAAGATATATATATATATTTTTTATATATATTTTACTGACCAAAATGGGAAAATGTTGAGGGGGTGGGGGTCCTCTTCAGTTTTTAAAGTATAATCGCAACCATTATGAATACAGTTTTGAAGGATTTTCAGGAGGAAGCTGTCACATTTTAAACCTAAATCATGTTTATAGAGTAAAAATCAGACACCCCACCTATAATTCACTTGTTTCATTGTTGTTTTACTTTCATAACCGCGCACTTCTGCCACATGATGCGACTCTGAGACAAACAACTCTTGTAAATGGTTGTATTTTGACGTGTCTAACAATCGTAAAATGTCCTAATCTCCTCTAGTGTGCAGCCGGCTTTTCCCCCATTCACGCAATCCACACAAATAATCAGAGTTGCAGACTAGGGTAGGGCTGTGTAATATTGTGATAAGAATGGAATCGTGAGCCCATTACATGTCTCCTTTTATACAGCAACATTTCTCTCTCCTCATACAGCTTGACTCCAACCTTCTGTAGCTCCTTTTCATCCTCTATCCTTCTCCTTGTGTCATCTGCATACAAATGTGCACGCAAATGAAGCTTTATATTCTCCTCTCTAAACTATCTGCACAATGTTACTGGGGACAATTTCAGCTCATATTATTAACGTTGAGCTTTGAAGGTAAAAATAAAGGTCACGTGGTCCAATTGTGGCCCTCGGGAGAATAAAAATGACAACATTCAGAGGGCTAAAGCTTACAGCACATCGTCATTACAGATGCGGTTCAGTCATAAAGTTAAGTGTAAAATATTGAAGCAGCTGAATTTTAAACACCTCATTTATTTGCGGTGAGAGATGTGAGGTTCATAAAAGTTCTTTGTGCGCCCTGTGATTACCTGATAATAATGTGCAGTCATAAAGCAGACATTGGATGCTCTTCTAAAGGTGCATTGTGTATGTTTTTGATTGAAAATAGACTTGAATAAGAGCATGTTCTTTCAATGACTACAATATGGACTGTTATTTGGCTGGAGGAGGGTTCATGTTTATTTCTATAGAAAGCTGTATAGTTGCTGTATTTTTCACATTTAGGGGCTAAAAAGTTATTTAAATCCACTCAGAATGTCCTCAAGTATGGTTTTAATCTTCTATTTCCATTGATACTTGTCACTTGTAACACAGTGTACTTTAAATAAATATTGATAGGGAAATGGCCTAGAGTGCACAAGTAAACTGTTTCATGAATTGATTTGTATCCAAAGTTAATGCTGTCTGGCATCAGGGTATGTGCAGTAAAAAAAATACTATTTTTAACATACAAAAATGTTCCTTTACCCCTGGTTGAGAAACACTGGTCTAGGGATGGAATAAAAACTATATTTATTTAGAGCTTTTCATACATATAATGTTACTCTACAGTGAAAAAAATGAAAAACAATCCCACACTGTTCTCTGGGGCACTGATTATAGGTCATGCTATTTGAAATGTAATTCAAATACAGTTGTTGAGGCAGATGCATGGCATATAACAATTACATAAAGCAAACTGATTCATTGGTAGAAAAAAAAAAATGTTTTGAGTAGCAGTTACAGTTGTTATGCTGCTATTGGTTGATATCGCGCCAGCCAAGATTTAAAATAACATTATCAGGATATTGGCCCTGAAAAAAGTGGATTGGACATATGCTGAACTCATATTTGAGTTCTTCCAGCTGATGGAGTGTGAATGGGCCTGCTTTATTTTGTGCAGCGAATCATAATCATGTATCCATGTGGGATAGAACAAGTGACACATAGACATCTCTCTGTTCTTCTTTCAAAAAGGAAATACTTTGTGTTTCTGCTAAAACAGAATCAATAGAGAGATTATTGGTCTACACCACTTTCCGCTTTACTCTGCAAGTTACCTTACACTATCCGTCTAGGTAGGGAAGCCGCTTTGATAAAAACAACAAGACAGGATGTGAGACCAACTGTTTTTTATCAGGTATGAACCACTGACCTTTTTCCTGGCTCATGAAGCTTGTGACAGGTTTTTTTTTATGTTTTTTCACTCGCCTGACCGTTATGGCTCAAAGGGTCAAATTTCATTCACAAATATTTTGCAGTTTGCAGCATCGATGTTGTTTCCACATGGTGATAGGCTCTTGTAGTTGGCTAGCAGCGGGGCTGACTAGTGATGCTGCTACAGGTTGTGTCAGGCAGTTTCTTTCTCCTGATGAACAAATAATGCCTCTGTAGCAGCAGAAACACACATCCATGGAAGATGTCATTTTTGTTTTGTTTCATTCGGGCACTAATATTCAGCCTAAAATGTTATTGGGTCGTTAAACCTCTGGTTTGGACTCCAAACCATTCAGCTGGTGGGAGCCCTGATAGTTTTCTCAAGTTTGTAAATTCACAAATATATTCATCTGGTTGGCGAAGTATCTGGATCTGTGCATCTTCAGTTAAAGTGAAACCAACCTAACCTAAACTCGTCTTTGAACACATTTTAAACTAAACGTGTGTCATTGTACAGGTGATAGCCACTCAGTGAAGATCTTTTCACAGACACAAACAAGGCATTGGTCCGGGCACTCAAAGTGCTCCCAATCAAAACTTCCTGTAGTAGACAACATGAGAGCGACCAGGATTCAGGTGGGCAGGTTTATCGATTCTGGTGTGAGACCATTATTAAGTGGACAGTCCACGCTGATGTCACACAGAGTCTAGAAATGACTTTGGTCTTTGCAGTGAGACACTAGAGATTTGTGAGTATTATGGTCTGAAACATGCTCATTTTCTCCGTTTGTACAATTGCCAAAGAAAAAAGCTTTAAATCATCCTTTAATGAAAATCTGCCAGTCAGTTACAATTCAATAACTTCTTCTACACATTCTTCAAACTTTTGCACTTCTGCTAACTTTGCTTTCACATGTGAGCGCCTTGTAAAGCAGTGTTTGTGCCGTTCTTCTCGTGCCTGTCATGACGCTCCAATCTCTTCCATTGTGAAGTACACAGCTGACATTCCTAAAGTGCCTCTCGCTCCGTGCTTCAAATGAATGCCAAACTTATCTCATCTGCCGCTCGAATGCTTCCATAACGAGGAGGTAAAAGCACCCCAGGGCGGAATGATAAAGTGATTAGTAAGAGTATAACACCAGCCATGTCAGAAATGTCAACGCATTTATTAACATTACAAAGTGTGTCACTGGAGTTATGCACACATTGGATAAAGTATTCAAGCTCTGGTGTGTAAAAATAGTGTTTTCTAGACTCTCAAAGTCAATCTGTTCAAACTCTCGAGAATCACCTGGTCTTCCTGCTGCTCTTTGCTTAAAATTATTTATTCTAAGCATAGATATATTGTTAAAGTATCTATTCAGGTAGAAATGAATAGCCCTTATGTAACCGGTTCATTTATATAATATTAGCAATGCACAAAATTGTCTTTCTTTTTGCTGTTTTCATTTTACAGACCTGATCGAAGGAAAAGCAGTGGAAAAATGAGAAAATGTAAAAGCCTTGGCGTATGGATTTATAAAGATCTTATGTAGACAGTGACTAGACTTAAGAAACTTATTGTTTAATCCTTCTGTGTGATGAATAAACACTGAACGTCAAGAAATATTGAATGACTGACTACACTGATTGTGCACATTGCATGCGTCTTTGCTTCGACTCAGACAAAAGGCTCCTGTCTCAGCTAAAGACACAGCTTCGTCAGACTTTGCTGTCATAGTTTTTGTGATGTCTGCACATTTATGCTTTAGTCTGTTTTATTGATGCATGATGAACTCTGTACTTCTGTGTCTGTGATTGGCCTCTTAAACCAGAACTAAGTAACATTTTGACTTTGTTAAATGTCTTTGTAAGTCTTCGTGTTGATTGTCACGTATGTATTCGGGGCATCTGAAGCATGTGTCTGCTCTCTCAGCTGTCTCCAGTACGAAATACACTAGCTCCCACGCCACCTTCGAAACACATTCCCAACCTGAATTTCTGTCAATAGAAACCCTGGCTCTTTGATTTTTTTATGTAGCAGTGTCAAATGTGTTTAGATGTGTTTCTGTTGCTGTTTTTATATCTTAAAGTTACGCAAAACTGAGAAAACAAATACATAATGTTGAGTTATGATTCACTCGGTTGGTGGCTCCGCATCTTGGTTGTTCAGATCGAGTTGTGAACTTGTTTTGTAGGACAGTTATCCAGAGAGGATCATGTCTGGTTTAGTCTACCCAGGTAAGAGAAACTTCATCGACATTTGTAGTACAAGCCTCTGGTGCGGTCAATGTGTTGTTGTGGTCCGCCCCATAAAAGCTTGATGTCTTATTTCTTTCCATTCTTTTTGCGGTTTTAGTGAGAAACTTCCAGATTGTTGAAAACTCATCTGAGAGCGCTCCTCACACCACTCAGGCGTGTGCAGGGTTACATTCTGAAGATCTAATGGCCGTACACTTTCATATTCATCTCAAGTGAGAATGGCTGCTATAATCCTTCCATTTTTAAACTTGCACAGTCCAGCAGTTTTGCATGAAAGAAGAGAGGAGCTAAAGGCGTATTTGGGCAGCTAAAATGAGTCTAAATGCGATTCTGAATGAGTGTTAGACTGAGGAGAAGTGGGACATTCTCATCTGTGCTGCGTCTGCAATCGAGCAATCTTTAGCCTGGATCTATAAAAACTGGAACTCATTTTTTGGCATAACACTCAGACATATTAAATATAAATGAGTGCTGCTAAAACACATTTTAATGGTGTTTAATCTGCTTCCAGTGAGGCTTCTGCACAGTTTTGAAACTTAAAGTGAAGATATGCAAAAACTATTCATTTTTATTTAATGATCCTTTATCCTTGAAGCAGCGATTTCTGCTTTCTCAAATTCAAGTGTTTATTCTGTACAATGAAGAAAAAAAATAAAAGGTTCATAAATGAACATTTGATAAAGAAGTGCCAGCTCTAATGGACAATACACATCCGACAAAACTGAACATTTCATCATCTTTTAAGTGGCCAGCCTAAAACTACACTTGTGCAATATTTATGCTGTCTAATCAGCTGCAGAGATGTGCTGATACCAATAGCTTTTTCAGTGCAGATATGGATCATTTGATACCAGTGTAGGAGCACAAAAGAGCAAGTTTTTTGTTTTCTTCCTAAAGCTGATCAACATATGTATAAGTCATATAAGGGAAAATAGGTCATATAAGGGATCTAACTTTTTCATTGTGTAACTAACAACCTAACACTTTTATCTGGAAAAAATCTATGATTATGAGGCGTTCAGGACAACACTAGCCAATAGTCTCATTATTGTTCAATTAGGGCATAAACAAGATATCGGCTGAGCTGATATGAGATTCATGCCGGGCTCACACTGCGTCCGTACTCTGGTCCGGCGAGCCGGGTGGCTCTGCTCCGGTCGTCCGGATCCTTTGGAAGGAACTTTTTCTGGACAACTGGAGTGCTACTGAGCTCTTTTTGTAGACGTTGTGAAAACAAGACATGACAAACAAGAAATCAAGTCAGCGCAGGTGAAGTGAATAAAATAAAGTAAATAAAATAATTCACGTTACTACTACTGAAACAAATACATCAAAATGCTCGACATATACATGACTATACAACACAGAGGATGTAGATAAATGTCCCGTGCCTACCCATTGTGGGGCGAAAAATCAATAGAAAATGAAGTGAGGTGAAATAAATCTAAAACTTGAATGAAAACATAATCTATCAGCCATGTCTACCATCTTGAATGTTTTGAAACAGTTAGAAAAAAAAGGACTGAAATTGGCGAGGGGTGGATGAGGTAAATGGCCATTTTAGATTGGATTGTCCCAAAATTGGACTGCGAAGTTATAGGCTCTGTCTTTGGTTCCAGACCCTTCTGCATTTGAACAGAATGTAGGAGGGGCTGGCTGGTCAGGGATATTTGACACATCTGTGAGATGGGATGGATTATCTCAGTAAGAGAGATGATGATGATACCCTCACTGTGCCGACTCTGGATCACAGTGTGTTGGTGTTTGTGTGAGACCCAATTACTGCAGCCTTGGACTAATACAAAAGAAACATAGGCTTGCATTGTAATTAGTTTGCACAACTAAATCAAGGTAATTCGTAAACTTAAAATGTAAAAACCATGATTAGAAGTCTTGTTCAGAACACATAATTTCAGATAGAGGACATTTATACTTACTTGTGATAGTAAATTTAATTAAATTACTGAACATTATCAGTGTAGATTAGACCATGTTCTTTCCTGGTAAAAAGTTTTAATCTTGGAGAGCAAACACAGCAGTAAAGTAAAGTCTCATTGCAAGACTCAGTTTCGTAGTGTTACAAGCACTTGCTCAAACGAGTGCCTTTTTAACACCTCATTGATTTTGTACAATCTTAGCCAGCAAAAGAGAACTTGACCTGGTCTTTGTGAAATCCAATGTCACAAATCGTCGTTATCACTGTCCTGAATGTCTCCTATTGACTTGGCTGCAGTTTATCGCTCTGCTCTGCCCGCTGCACTGGGCTCCATTGATTTAAATGGCCTCCCTCTGAATGCTAATGCTAATGTCAGTGCCATGTAGATGACTCTGGGGCAGATGGGGCGTCTGTTTGTGTCCAGTGTGAGACGATCAATGAAGAGAGTGTCCTGATCTGATCCAGACTCCACAAACACACAGATACACAGAGGATAGTTCTATTTAACACAGCTAAGTGTGAGAATGATACAAAAGGGACTCAGTTAATTGTGGCATATCGAGATGCTAATGCATGTTAGAGCTTAATTCAATTAAATCAAATGATATAAATGTATTTTTAGAATCCAAAAATGTCAGTGTATGTTACACTCAAATAATGCAAGCATACAGTTTGTAAGTGTTGTCAATATCGTATCCTGTCCCCACCCCTGACGATGGGGCCTCCTTTCTCTGTTTAAGCAACCTGCGACCAGGGCAAGGGGACAGATCACAGAGCAAGGACACAGACTATGGATGAGACAGGAGAGGAGACTTAACCACTAAGGAACAATTGACTGGGAAAGATGGAGAGAAACAATAGCTCAAAACTGGACAATATGGACTAATATTTCCCCATAATTACACTGACTAGTACCCTGAACTCTCTGGACTACGATTATGCATAATTGTACTTTTGTTAATAAATCATACTTTTTGAGATTAGACAACTCTCAAGGAATTCATTTTTCTACATGAATACAAAAGTTCCACAACAGTGACAAGTCCTTTCCATTGAATTCCTACAAGAATAGAGGTTATGCATTAATGTTTTCCGGTCTCAGACTGACATAAGTCACTACAACTCGTGGCGTAGTTGCCGTAGCGTAGTTGCCGTAGTGACACAGTTGACTTTCTGAATATCTGGCAACATCGGACTGTGCCTCTGCCCGGCCTCACAGTGAATCTAAGTGCTTTTTTTTTGCGTAGTACGCGCACACTTTTACAATTTTTTTTTTTTTTTTTTAATGAAAACCTGGTTCAGAAGCTGCACTTAGCTGTTGCTTCCTCTAACAGATGAAAGAAGAACTTTTTTTTTTTTTTTAGGAGTATTGCTTCAGGACTTGCCCAAAATCTCCCGTTTGATGTCTACCACATTTAGAATAAACAATTGAATGGTAAATGGTTTATTTATATAGTGCTTTTCTACCATTCCAGGCACTCAAAGCACTTTACAATCTAGTATCCACTCACCCAGTGTATGCAGACACTGACGCAATGTGTCTTGCCCATGGACCCAACAACAATCCTCTCTTGTCGTCCCACTGTGACACCTGGAGTTCCAGCGATCTCCCATCCAAGTACTAACTAGGCCCTAACTTGCTTAGCTTCTGACATTTGACGGGTGTGTCACTATGGCAACTACAGCACCGGATATAGGAATAAAAAATACTGGGGCATGTGATCCAAACAGGAACACACAATTCAATTCATTTTATTTTTGTATTTTGAATTCTGTTTCTGATTTTAATGGGAAGAACTTGTCTTGACTGAGCTTTTGTCAAGATGTAGGCAAGGCAAGAAGTCATGACACTGATGACTGCTCTGTCTGAATGCAAGAAGGTTTAATGAGCTGCACAGTAGGGAAATTACATTTATCCACGGCACATTACAGTAAAACCTACTGCTGCGCACCCATGACAGGTGACAGCTTCAAAACGAGCGCCAGACACTAAAGCACAAATACAACCTTCACTATGAAAGGATGCGCCCTGGGGTTGAGCAGAATTTGTGAGAAAAAGATAAGAACTTTCCACCATTACAGATCAGTGCAAGACTTTTTAACCCTTAGATGCACTCCTACACTCTTCCATGAGTGGGGTCAAAAATCAAAGCATTTTTGCAATAATACTTTAATTTTGCTTGAAGATTATACATTGTATTATATTTTTAACAACAAAAGAACATTCTGACATGCTATTTTATCAGTTTTTATTCACATTTGAACACAAATCCGTCAAGTTAAAAAAAAATGTCAAAATTAGTTTTGTGACTGTTGGTGTGATTATGGAAGACGAACAAAAAATACAACTAAAACTGGGGACTATAACATTGTCCACACACCTGAACACACACAAAACATGTTCTCTTTGCTCACTGTGTGCAGCTGTTACAAACTACTTGCTTTGGCTGTGATCAGTACACAGGAACACTGCATTTCCAGCAGCAGTATGTGGCTTTGCGGTCCTTGTTTCTTGGACACATCTGACATTTCTTTCTCTTCTGTTGGCCCTGTGAGCTTCTCTCATGTGTGTGGATTGTGGATTTTGTCACTAAACACCTTCCCAGTGCTAAAGTGATGTAGGTTGGTAGGTTTGGGTTACTTTCCAGTCGACTTTTCATGTGAGGAGTCACAAACTCCTTTGACAGTTCTGTGAGAAAGCATTGCTGTGCGTTGGTGAAGCTTACATGAGTGATGCTGAGTAAAAATGACCTCCTGACTGCTTCATAAGATGTGTAAGTGCCACAGTAAATGTAAACCAACAAGTACAATTGATAAGAATCAAATTCCTAGTGCTTACTGAGATTTCATAGAAAAAGTTGACCACTTATGGAGGAGCGGGGTATGATACAAAGATTAATTTCTTAAAATATATATATATTATATATATATATATATATATTTTTAATGCTATGGTTCATGTATACAAGTTTGTTGAGGATACCTGAAATTGAATTTAACTACTATATGATTTTCAAGATTAAATATGCAAGTTTGACACTAGTTTAGATTAGATGTTTTATTAAACAAAATTATTTTTTTTTATGTGAATCAATGATGTTAGATAATCACATTGTTTTAAAATGCTTAGAATATACATGCACATGAATTCTGGTTCAAATTGCAGAATTGATACTCGCCTCTTCTTTGTGAAATCAGACAGAATTTTCAATTATTTGTGGGCAGGGCTAGTTTTCTGAGCACAAAAATGTATATCTTTGTAAACAGATTGATTACACCCACTTCCTTGTTGTTAACCATTGTGTTGGTGCAGCTTATTTGTGTGTATTTTTTTTCTAAGCCAGGCACGCAGATGAAATTCTACCTTTTGATAAATAAACCAAAAGTAATTACTTGTTTCGTTTGCCCGGTGTCTAGATTTTTTCATCAGAAGCCATTACGCAAAGTAAATTCAATTGTCATGCAGAGTGTCTTCAGCACCACGGACAGCTCCAGCCCTTCAGCACTCTGCCAGATTATTTTCACAGCGACCCAGAGACAAGATTAGACACGATGTTACAAGAGCAGTCCGGACAAAGACAAGCAGGAGGAAATACAACAGAAACATGATGTTATATATGATTTTATGTAAAGTGTAATTTACATGAGAGGTGCTGTTAAAAGCAACATTATGTAAAGCTTAGTGTGTTAGAGAATGGTTTCTGTGCACTTTTTTCTTTTGAGCATTCATACATTAGCCCTGTTTCCATAGGCTCGGGGCGATAAGGTACGGTCATATGCTGTTTCCACTGTGCAAAGTGACCTTTTGTACCACATTTGCTCGGTCCAAAGTGAGCCGCTTTTGACCCTGCTTTCACTCTAGACCCTGGAGCAGACCTTACAGTGGTCCTTCCTTTAGGCTTGATGAATGGACAAGAGAAAACACAGGCTCAGGCAAAAACCAGATAGAAAAAACAGAAACATGAAATAATGTTCCTCACCAAACGCCAACTTGATCGTGTGACAAATCAGCTGTTTCCTGTTTGTCAAGTAAAAACACTGTAAAAAGTGTAAATCTTGTGCGTAATGTGTCCAACATAAGTCAGCCTTAAAGAATGAAATAAAATGGGTTTAAAATGTAGCTCAGAGTCGCAGAAGCTTTGCAAAAAAAAACATTTAAAAGAGTGACGATAAATCGCAAGTAGTTTCTTGTTTACTCCAGCCTGAACCTCGCCACAGACTTCAAATTATTACACCTCTTCCTGTGAATCGCTCAGTTTGATGGCAAGAACAAAAAGTACAATTCAGGTACATTTTCTATTTATTTATTTAAGAAACCATGTGTAATGTGTGAGTGACGTCAGCTGCTCACGTAAAAGACCACAGTGGAAACACTCACCATGATTAACATAAGTGATCCAAACCGCTCCAAAGTAAACCGATCTGGGGAACCCAGGCTAATGGAAACATGGCTATTTTCTACAGCTCTCTCCAGATTGGGGTGACGGACGCCTAGAAACTATCCCACTGACCTTGGTCCTTATGTGGGGAACACCTAGCAAGGCTGGTGCCACCTTGTGCCTCTGCTCCATTTCATTTCACTCCAGCAACTTGTTCAGGAATTTCAGTGTTTATTTTGGATGAGAAAGTAAGCAATGACGTCAAGTTCAAGCACCGTTTGTAGTTCCGCAAGTTTGCCATTGAAGTAGTAGCTGCCAGCAATTTAGAGTAAAAAAAAATATTTTATGATGTGATAGTGCCGCTCTAGCCTGATGTTTTGCCCACTTTTATTTCACTCCATGGAAACGACAACGATCACTAACCATGTTAATGCTATACTTCCCCGACTACAACTGATGTGTTGGTCGTAGTACACACTTTACGTCCGGTAACGAAGAAACAGCAATGATTGATTAATGCAAAAAAAGGACCCGTCTACCACAAAACAAACAAGCTCGAGTGCTGAGACGTCAGACGGTTTCCACGGAGTGAAATGAAACTGGCTAATACATCAGGCTAGAAACACCCTGGACAGTGGCCAACTCATGGTACTGTTAAAACACAGAAACAGACTCAGACAATCATTCAATCTCTTGATTTATTCACCAGGGGAATTTTAGTGTTACCAATTGACCTATTCATGCATGTTTTTGGAGGTGGGAGTAAACCAGAGTACACAGAGAGAACACACAATAGCATGGGGAGAACATGCAAACTCCACCCAGAGAGATCACAAGATGTTGATTTGATCTCCTTATTGGAAAGCCAGAGTTCCAACCACTCAGGTAGAGCTCTGCAGAAGTAAATATAGAGAAGTGGATGTGTGAAAGATGCAGGAAAACTCAAATATGCATGAACTAATCTTTTGGGTAAACTAGAGGCCCTTCTTCTCTGCTTCTCTTTAACACTGTGCAAAACACTTACAGACCCTTCAGTTCCGTATACTTCATTTATACTGTTGTTCCTTGTGCTCTTTCAGATCTTTATCTTAACTCATCTTCACTCTGTACAAAGCAGCGCAGCCTTTGAATTCACTCACAGTGTAATGGGTTACTCACCGATCCACAGCTCCTCTGGATTATCTCCCACAGACATAGAGACTACTTTACAGCACTTATACGGCTCGCACTGATGGCATCTGCCTCTTCAGCTTCTCATCCAAAATCCATTAAAGTCAAGCAGGCGTTCTCCTCTGCAGGGTTATCTGTGCTTATGTATCTAAGGAGCTTTTTTTGATTGTACTCCGTGCTCACAGTGCATACAATACAACTGTGGTTCTGTCTTGATCCAGTCTCATGCAGCTCAAACTTACACCAGACTCACACTGCTGAATATGCTAAAATCATATTCGGTTCATTTTTCAGTTTTGAAAGTTCTCGGTTTTGTATTTTTGGTACACTTTCAGTTCAGGGCAATACATATTTGTACATTTCACTGTAAAAAACATAATTCTATTAAAATTTAATTAACACTGATGCCCTGCAGCAGGAATAACTCAAAGACACAGATTCTTTATTTAGACTGAGTTTGTATTTATCTCCCTGAATCTGTGCAATTTTTTTTCTTGTATTTGCTCAGTGCGTCATTCAGCTAATGTTGCTTAAATGAACAATGTCCCATAACATGGTGCAGTGTTTGTACACCGCTGCAACAGGAGGAAGCTCGAAGAAGCAGCTTAAGTTTTTTGGAGCCTTTGAGACGGTTCTGTTTGATCCACGCATATCTATCGAGCGGATATGTGAATGTAGGGATTAACTTTTTTCACAAGGAGCGGCGTTTGTGCTGGAGATTTTACAGAAAGTCGTGTGACTGACTGCGAGCGCTACAGGTGAATGAGATGAGGCGACAGTCCAAATGTTCGTCTTTATCCCTCGATGATTCTGAAGTGTTTACGAGCGTGTAGTCTTGTAAATCCATCAGAAAGAATCACGCAGCACCAAGAAATCAGCAGGGATGAAATAAAACCCAAAGAAGACATTTTTGAACTCCCAAATATAAACTAGCGCTGCACCGCGTAACAGTGTTCGTGTAGAAATATGCCGCGTTCTGGCCCGGTCCTGCAAAATCACATTTTTTTAACGTAAAAATAGTATTGAAACAGGTACACACAACACACCGAACCGAACATACCATGTATATTCAATTTGAAAGTGTATGTATTCAAAGTATGGTTTTAACTTTTTGTGTGGTTGACTTCACCTCGAGAAAGTTACACAGAGCAAAAGGGATCCAAGTGTTACTTTACAGGTAGTACATTGTGTGTTAGGGGGGTTGAGAAAAATGGCTGAGAACCGCTTTCGTAGAAAATTGTAGAAATGCAATTTTGTATAGAAAAAAATAATTATCTTGTGTGAATCATTCTGTGATTCAGTTGTACTGATTTTGAAGCCAAAAATAACATCTCAGTGGTCTTATTTATGAAAATCTATGTGGAATTCTTACTGAAAGTGTACATATAAACAAAACAAAAATGTCTACAAATTTGATAATTCCTCATTTCTCTCAGCATAGGTTCTCCTTTTGCATCTTTGAAACACAAATTTGAATGTTTTCAGATTGGATTGCTCATTTTTCCAAACCTAATGTGGAATGTGACGTACGTAACGTTTTTGTACGTTCGCACACTTTATAAATAAGACCCCCTGTGCATTTCCCACATTACGATAAAGAATTGTACTGTGAGAGCGGTCAAAACAAGTTGGCCTAATGTTTAATCCCCTTTTCCCTAAACATGAAGGTGGCATTGTGAGGGTTAAGTCATTTTAATGCTTTGCTAATGGAGAACACAGGCACAGTTTTAAACACAAGGCAAACAGGATAATGAAGCAACAGGCAATTTTAATACATAACCTTATTCAACTTTATAATTTAGTAGATTACATGTGGCAGCTTACAGGTAATAATAAAACTGTGTAATTATGCTTTTTAAAACAGTTCACACTATGAAGAGAAACCCAGTTGTTCCTTTAATTCAGAGCAGCAGCTGTTACCTGTGTTTCCTCAGCCACAACATCTACGACAAGCTGAATACAGATGTGAACAGACTGACTGTCCAAGCAGATCTGTGAATCACCTGAAAACCAAAACATTCCCTTGTGACACTGAGGCTGTGCAGACACTGGAATCTATCTACCTGTATCTTTTTTTTTTTTTTTTTTAATATATTTTAGGAATATAAAATAAAACTACAGGACGCAACTCTTTAAAGCTCAAGACATTTGTCATGAAAACCAACATTTTTAGCTACTTTTACACAAGTACAGTGGGACATGTTGTGACCAGCTCCTTTAGCGTGAGGTTTGGAAACTGCACAATGCCGCAAAGAAAGGTGCTCCAGTGTGTGAATAAAAGAAGAGGAAGAGAAGATCTGCTCCTCAACTGCTACGTCTACCTACACTAACTATCTTTAACTCGATATATATACAATTATACTCATCTTACTGTTACATCTGTCCCTAATTTGCATAAAACTATGTTAACTTATTTTTAAATGCAATTGTACAGATCAAAATCCATACATGGCTTATTGGACCGAATGAAAATCTGGATCAAACAAACGTTGTCAGCCAAACGGGGTTTAAGGTTCACTGTAGTTCCCCAACAAATAGGATTTGAGTAGTGATTTAAAAATGAATATGAATGAATAAATCTTTGAAACTTAGTGTTACCTTATTATAACACACTAACTCTCCCCTGCTTGATGGTCATAATAGCCATGTCTGATTAGTCATGTTGATTTATTATGAGAAATAGATATAAGTTTTGCCTCTCTATACTTGTGGAAGTTCATTGCCACAAACAAAATAATCACCAAATACCAACCTTCAAAAGCTCTGAAACTTCTGCTTTTCCACAAAATCTTCAATAGTTCCCATTACATACAGTAGAGTGTAAATCCATATGTGTCCCTAGCTCTAACCCGATTAGACGTCACCGTTACTCTCTATGGGCCTTAATCTCTCTGAGCTGCACCTTCAGGCCAAACCAGCCCAGTGAACAGCTTGGTCAGACCCTCACGACACTTTGAACTAACAGCATTGTGATGTTTAGTCAGCTTCAGCTTCTGTTTCGGTTCCTACAGTAAACCAAACATTGGCTGTACTCAAAAGTGCTACTTGTTCCTGCTCAAGTCATTAAACAGGCTCAGATCAATGCGTTTACATCCCTTCGGGAGTTATGGGCAGAAGCCTGTTGCAGAGCAGTGCTGCAGGCTCAGATAAGGAAGGACAGAAGGACACACCTGGAGGAAACAGTGTGAAGGTACAAACTATAAATGCTGTAGTCCCAAAGTGGTAGTTTTATTACTAAAACACATAGGGCCTGATTTATCAAGCCAGGTGCTAAATTGCGGGTGCAAAATAAAACAAATTTTGTGTTATTTGAGAGCATTTTATACAAACTTTGATATTGGAAGATGCACATCCAACAAACTAAACTAAACAGATATGAACCACCTCAAGTTCTGCATCTTTAGTGTGTGTGTGAGACAAAAATGCCATCTTTGCCAAGGTTTTGCTCCCCCTAACCTGTTTTGTACGGAAGTCCAGAGCTGCCAGTGTGGAGTAAACATTTTTTCCAGCTTTTCTCGTTATAACGACTTTATATTAACGTTCAACGACTTTTTTTACGTTCAAACGAGAATATAATGTCGTTATAACGACTTTTTATTTACGTTAAAACGACAATATATTCTCGTTCGAACGACTTTTTATTTACATTAAACGACAATATATTCTCGTTAAAGCGACTTTTAATGAAAAATAGACAGTCCTTCCCACGATGCTCCGTTTATTAATCATCACACAGATTAAACAGGATTCTTCCAGTGTTACTGCTACATATAAGATCTCATGGCTCCTCTTTATAAATATGTACGGTGGTGCGCATCGCTTTGATATAAAATACGCCGTGACTTTCGTCTTTCCTCATTTCTCCGCTGCCCTTTCTCATCTCTCTCTCTCCCCCGTCTCTTCACAAACGCCTAAATTCTCGATCGTCTCTGATTGGCCAGCGCCTCGTCTTTTTAACTTATTTACATCCTGGTCCGGAGCAGGTTGTGAGTTTGCCGCATGTTGCCATAGAGATCTGCCCGATAGGAAGTGATCCAGTTTCGTAGGACCAGACCAGGTTTAACCCAGGACCTCGCTAAACCCCAAATCTAGCTTCGTAGTATGGCTCTGAGCCATCCAGCTTGTGGCGCGCATGGAAGAGCAGTCTTGTTTATCATAAAAAAAAGTCGTTCGAACGAGAATATATTTTCGTTTTAACGTAAATAAAAAGTCGTTATAACGACATTATATTCTCGTTTGAACGTAAAAAAAAGTCGTTTGAACGTAAATAAAAAGTCGTAATAACGAGAATATTGTCGTTTGAACGTAAATATAAAGTCGTTATAACGAGAAAAGCTGGAAAAAATGTTTACTCCACACTGGCAGCTCTGGACTTCCGTAGTTTTGCACATGAGCAAATGCTTGATAAATCTGGCCCATACTGTATTAGCTTGATTTAAACTCTTAGAATAAAGCTGTGCTTCGATTGGCTGTGCATGGCGACCCCCTCTTTCTGTCTGTAAGTTACACATGTAGAAGGATTTGTGAAAGCTTAGAAATTGAACAAATATGTATTTCCTTACCAATCAAGTAGGTGGTAAGGGTGGGGCTTTAAATAAGATTATTTGGCTGACAATATTATGTACATTTTGTATTTGTGTAGATTTTGTTGTGCAGTGACATGTTTTTCTTTTGGGTCCTCCCATCAAAAAAGCCAATAGTAAGCATGCCATATTTTTGACTAGGCCACATTGGGAAAGTGCGACCGGCGCTCATGCATTTTTACAAAAGTCTCCCTTTTCTTCACATCGTACTTTCATCAACTCCTTCTGTGGCGTTTCACCCTCTGAGCTCCAATTCAGTGCACATGAACTACACAAGTGGGGCATCAAAAGTGATCCAATTTATTTAGATATAAATTCTTCCAACAATCGAGGAAATTATTATTGTCATTATCTTAATGAGTTTTTATTTATTTATTTATTGTTTTGTTTTTTTTACCAATTTTCTTCTTTTTTTTTTCATTAAATTTGTCACCCTGACCACCCAGAGGTCTGATGCTGTATCTCAAATACTGTGATGAGGCTTTTCTGAACCACAAACACGATATCATACACTAACTAAGGGCACGTCAGCTCCATCCTTAAATAGCAATAGGTCTGAGCAGTTTGCAGTACGGCCCGCTGGAATGCCGCTTGCGGCTTTAATTACCTTTGTCACTGTTGTCTCTTTAATATGGGTCTTTTTGTGTCTGTTTAAAGAGGAAATTATTTTACAAAGCAACCAATAATTTCCAGATAGTGTCAAAATGCCCTAAAGCTAAACAACAATAAAAGTTCCTTTCAGTTTCCATTTTGCAGCATAAAATAAAATACTGCTCCATCGGTAAATGTTAGTCCATAGAAGCTAAGAAACACTTTTTGTTAGGTCTCACTCAGAAAAACTTTAGAAAGATAACCTCAGACTGAGCTGTGTGTAACCATGTATAGATTTTTCAAGTAACCATAGAAACCTTAAAGACCTTCAAACTACACAAAACTCGCACTTACTTAATCTTCATCACAGAAATGAACATAGGAGTGTGAAAAGCTTGAGATGCAGCTGGTGCAAACGCGCTGGCTGTGATGTTCTCAAGGTTCACTGTCGACAAACTTGTGTTCTAACAGTCTTCTTTCATTGATGGTTTACTCTTGGATTGATTGGTGCATGTTTGAGTCGTCTTGTATTGACCTGCAACTGATAAACGTTGAAGAAAATCACAGTTTTCACCTTTACCCGCTCACTTTAGATGTACGTAATTATTGACAGATGCACAGCACTTAATCCTTAACCACAAGTAAACATTCCCTATTTAGGCCTAAACAGTAAAAATCTTAGTTGTACAACACAGTAGTTTATCTATAGGACATGTCATAGTGTTTAAGTTCTGGTTTAGACTGAGATCAAAGCTGCCCTGTGAGCAGAACACTGTCATACATGTCATAAATACTACAAATCTCCAAGCATCCACAGTGTTCTTCTCCTGCAAGTAAATCTATAAGTAATTACATAAGTACATACATTCAGTAACTGGAGTAAATTTGACTAACACAGACTTGACACTTTGTGCTCGACTTTACACTCACACAGCTGTTCTGACTGGGAGTGATGTTTACACAAGCATAAAGCACAGACAGCAGAGGTAAGAGTGTGACAAGCAGAGCACTAGAGCAGCAAATCAAACGTCTGCTTCACCTGGTCTGTATCTGTTTATGCAGCAGAGGAAAGCAACTATTATACTACACAGACACTGATGTCCTGCAGGATCCAATCATACAGACGCTCCTTCAGTTTTGAGGTGCTCATTGTTGTTTTGAGTGCTTTTTGCAATGTTATACTCTTAGCATCTAGTGTGGGACAAGATGCACAATTTTCACAAAACAAGAAGTTTGAGGCCAAAAGAATGAGATGAGATTTTGACATTTCGTAATAAAAAAATAAAATAAAAAATGGGTGAATGGCAATACAGATCACTACTTAGACAGCTTATTATTTTTACATTTCTGTTTTGTTTAATGTGTAACTCAACCATTTTTTGTGAGTGTCCATATGCAATCCCACCTGATATTTATCTATGTGTATGGTAATTCTGTAGCAGAAGCTCTGTATAAAGGTCTAAAAAAAACCACACACACACTGCTGAAGCAATGGCAATTTGTAGACTAAATGTAGTCAACTGAACACTGAGATTAGCCCAGCTCTAAGAAGAGTTAGCATCTGAAATGCCTGTGCTTCAGTAAGTCTCATTATTGGTTATTTTAACGCTCTCATTTGCAGGTTAAAACAACCTGCAAATAACTGTCTTTAGTTAATTAGTGACCAAGGTTTAAGATCTCCACAGAGGATTACACCTAAACCAATAGTAAGAAGTAGTAGTAGTAGTAGTAGTAGTAGTAGTAGTAGTAGGAGCAGAAGTAGTAATATCAGCAGCAGAAGTAATCGTAGTAGCAGCAGGGATTAGTAGTAGTAGTAGTAGTTCTAGTAGTAGTAGCAGCAGCAGCAGCGGAAGTAGTAGTAGTTGTAGTAGTATTAGTACTAATAGTAGTAGTAGTAGTAGTAGTAGTAGTAGTAGTAGTAGTAGTAGTAGTAGTAGCAGTAGCAGAAGTTGTAGTAGTTGTAGTAGCAACAGCAGTAGTTGTAGTAGTATTAGCAGTAGTAGTAGCAGCAGAAGTAGTAGTAGCAGCAGAAGTGGTAGTAGTAGTAGTAGTAGTAGTAGTAGTAGTAGTAGCAGAAGTGGTAGTAGTAGCAGCAGTAGTAGTAGTAGTAGTAGTAGTAGTAGTAGTAGTAGTAGTAGTAGTAGTAGCAGAAGTGGTAGTAGAAGCAGCAGTAGTAGTAGTAACACAGATCTGTGTCGTGGAGACACTCACTCCTAAGCAGACCCTGTGAAGTGCAGCTTTACATCTACAGTCCAGACCAAAACAGCAGATCTACAAACAAAAAGGTCATCAGCAGTCATGTCAGTGACGTCACGTGTGACGTTTCAGGTCAAGCTCCTATAAGCCTGACCTGAAACATGTTCCAAAGCACTGCTGCGTGGCTCTTCATCCCATAGATACAACATGAATGTAAACATCTAAAGACTGTAGCTAAAGGCTAATTTCCATCCACTGTTCCAAAGGGCAGAAGTCCCATGAGCTGAAGAACAAAAGTACATTTCACATTACATTCATTTATTACTAAAGCTGACTTGATGTTATAGAAGAAAACATTGTTTCCAGCTATTATAAATTTAGATGTTGAGTAAACAAACTTATTAAAGCAAAGCTTGGCAGCTGTTGCCTGTTTATGTATGCGAATCACTGTAAGATAATAAATATCATATTTCCAGTGTGCATAGAACATAAGCTTACTGAGATGTTAAACCCTGGCAGTGTTAACATGTGACAGACCTCCTCCCATCAGACAAGCACACAAACACAAAAATGATTGAATTCTTTCTACACTTATTATGTTTATATATTCCTGTATTAAAATTGCATGATCGTAAATATTTTCCGCTTATCCTTTATGCAAATGCAGAGGTTTATTTCCCACGAGTCAGCAGTCACACTGAAGCTGCTGCTGCTGATGTGGAGCAGGTAATGTGTAGAGACATAAAGAGCATTAGGCCACAGAACAGCACAGGCCCAGCTCAGCAAAACCTAGATCCACTGCAACCTAAGAGACCGAAATCCAAATTAAAGTTTAATGAAAGAACATATTGTAAGCACAAATGGTCAGAACGAGCAAATGTGGACATGTTTAAACTGAGCTTTTTTGAAACTCTGGGAAGGTAACTCCAGGATGTTTCTGAGGAGGGAACAATGTCATAACCTGATCAGAATTAATTTTTTTGTTATAGTTAATATTCTTTATTTAGTTAACCAACACAACGTATTACCCTCGACAACAGGGTCTTGTCCACTCTGTAGGTCTGGGTGTAAGATTAGTTTAACATGGCCCTCACATTGAATTAAACACTGTAATGGGAAGTGTCCACTGCTGTTAGAACAAATGGAACACAGATGGTGTTAGCAGATATTGATGTTTAGATCTTTACTGTAATTGCTCCACGTCTTTTCGTCGAAACTGGTCTAAAGCATTAGCAACAGTTCCCGATTTAGCTTTGGCAGGACTGGCTCTAAATAAAGCAATAAAACAATTCTTAATTTGGTGTTAAAGTCCTATTATTTAAAAAAAAAGAGAATAAAATGTCAAACTCTTAATACCAGTTTTTTTTGTTGTTGTTTTTTTTTTTTTTTTTTTTGTAGCGAGCTTTATAGAACCATTCAAATAAAATTGAAAAGAATTCCTCAAACAAGCATCTACTTTTAGCTTATGAGGGAAAAACATTGACGTTTTTGCGTAACTGACATAATGTACACTACTTTTTATTACTTGTGTGAATATGAAAAATGTTATTGATCTTCTACTTTGGTATCTTATGTTAGACAGGAACTGTCCTTAAGACATATGTTTAGTGGGGATTCATAATGAGAAACCTTGAAAAGGCAACATTAAAACTGTGGTTTTCAAGCTTTTTCAAAAAACAAATGTAGGCCACCTGCAAAGTGATAAGGTTGTCTTGAGTCTGTTAATTTGGATTTTATTTTGAAGTCCTCAGCCTAGATAAATGTATCTGACTGGCCAAGAATGAGTTTGTAAGCAGGTTAACAGTGGCAGAAAAGCAGATAAACAGAATGACTTTAGCTTCTCTCACATTTATCACAGACTTTGGAATCACACACAGTTGAACTAATTAACCTTTTCTTCTTAAAAGATGTTCCTGAGTCTTTTGATGAAAATATAAATGTAGTTTTGCATTTAAAATGTCATAAATCTCCAACTGTGAAGCACTGTTGCCACGACAACAGAAAATGATTCTTGGTTTCCACCATGGTTATTTTGTCCCGCTCACTTTTTTAGGAAGTGCACTTGTTTAGCTGCATTTAGCCTGCAGAATTCAGTCAATGGGTTTATTTTAACTGTCATTATATCTGTTTGAAATTGCCTCACAAGACAGAGAAACAAACATGTTAGCTACCTAAACAGAGCTAAACAGGAAGTGCATTTCCCAGAAAAGTAGGCGGGACAAAATAGGGTCAATACAGTCTATGGTTTCCACACAAAAACTCCAGAAATGAAAATTAGTCGCCCACAAGTTTGCCTCAGTTTCTTTTTCAAATAATATTATGTCAGTGCATAACCTCTATACTGTAATGATTGTAATTTGCTGCCAAAATGCTCAAACCAAGTATAGTGATGCCAAGACTTTTGGATTTCTGCTTTTAGTGAGAGAGTGAGTTGGACAGACAGACAGACAGACAGACAGTGGGTGGGTGTAGGTGAGGTGTCTTGCCTATGGACACAACAACAGATACTCCTCTAGTCATCACACTTTGGCACCACAAGTTCCAACAGGTGTGCAAGAGATGCGCTAGTCTAGACTTACTTTCACCCCAGAGGAGACCAGACATCGGCCTGCTATTGACAATGTTTAGTGTATCATCATCTGACAGACAATCAATATGCAGTAAGCACGAGATATATGAGCAAATGAATGCAACAATCAGATTATTGCCAGACAGTCTCAAATCAATATGCACCAGAGCTCTGTCCTCTTTAGTTTGCCATATACCATAGTAAGACTTTTGCAGAATTGATCAGAAAGAATAATAGATCTAAATACAAGAGGTGTTTTTACATAAACTGATTATAGCGATATTAGTATTTGACAGTGCCATTGAGATAGAGGGGGGCAAAGTTTTAAGCCTTAAGCAACAGCGTACTTGGTCAGAACAGGTATCTGCAGCAGGCGTTGTAATCAGAAACAGTTTTTGTGTTTTAATCAGAGTTAACCCTAAATCTAACCACTTGTCTTTTACCTTCCAAAAACAAAACAAAACCCTTCTATTTGGAGAACATCAGTTTGCTTCTCCTTCCCTGAAGCTAATTCCAACATTGTCACAGTCAGGACCTTCAGCTCAGATCACACAATGTCAACACGCACTGTCCATGCTCCTTTCGGTCAGAAAGATATTTGGTTTCTCAATTCCTCAATCCTCATAGAGACATTTAATTCAATCTAGGCTCAAGGTACATTCCAACTCGGGCGCTCGGATGAGACATGAAATGGCTGTTCTCTCCAAGAGAATAAAAATCTCACTCCACATGAAGTATGCGGTTTTCAAATTTCTACTCAATAGCAACCAAATTAGACACCAGGGAGGCACTACAGACCACAAACAAGGCCTTCCAGTGTTCGATAGCTTCTTTTGCTTGTATAAACTATGAATTGGAGTTACCCAGAGCCTTTCTCTCTAAACTGAATGACAATAACATATTACGCAAAAGGATTAGACTAAACAACTAGTTCTGCTTTTGAAATATAAACATTTCCACACTAAAGCAAACTACATTCAAGCAAGTGCCAGATCCATGCTTGATCACTGGTTTTCTTCTTTAGAATAAACCAAACAAGGGTACTATCGAATTCCAGATAGACGCACCTGCAACTTTTAACCTCTTAACGTTGGTATTACAAACTTCATCAGTCTTTGAACACACCCAACTCCAATACTTGAAAAAATTATTACCTGAAAAGACCTTTCCTTTGTTCCCACTGTCAAAACCACATTTTAAGAAACAGGCTTTTTTCTACACAAACATAGTATAGACAATTTAAGCTGGCTTTTTTTTTTTTTTTTTTTTTTTGTGGCCTTGATTAACAAACAAATCTTTCATTCCTTCTACCTGTTACTTTGTCGGGCCTGAAGGGAGAGTGATTAAGTTTAGGAGAATTGGGTATGTTTAGAAAAAGGGTTTAGGCAGAGCTAAAAAATCCAACAATGTAGCAACAGAAATAAACTTTAAAAGTCTAAAATACCTATGGCAACACGGCATTAGTCATAAAAAGCAGATAAAGGCAATTTTATTATCATTATGAACAGAATTGACTATGTATTTGAGGTTGATAGACAGCTCAATGATTATGAGTATTATAGACCCTTGGCCAGACCCATTTACATAGATACAAAGCATTATTTTCTGTCCATCCTCTACAAAGTGGTGAGTGACGACTATCTGTCAAAACGACAAGCCAAATATCTGGAAGGCAATGTATCTCCAAAAGCAAGGGTTTTCTATTTTTTGCCCCAGGTTCATAAAAGGCCCATGGACAATCTCAGTCAAAATACAAAAAGGACGCCCTATAGCCTCAGATTGTGACAGTGAAAGTTATGGGATTGTGGATCTCCAAGAAAAACACCTGACACTGCTTTCCATTTGTCACCAGAGCTATGTTAAAGATACCGATCATTTCCTGGCTAAACGTAAAAGCTTCAGCCTATCAGAAGCATGTTGGCTCTTCACAATGAACTTATCAAACCTGTACACAAACATTGAGATCCCCTTGGGTTTGTTGGCGGTGGAACACACACCGAGGGACATCCTTCAACAAGTCTTACTGAAAATGATTTTGAATTTGACAATAAATTTTACTTATAAACAAAGGAACAGACCAAACCACCAAGTCTGTGCTGGGTAGAGTCTAGTTTGTGTCAATATAAGAATCCCGAGACTTTAAAATACTAGCCTGATGTATCAGCTTGCTTCATTTCACTCCTTGGAAACCGTCTCTCAGCATTGGAGCTTGTTTGATTTATGGTAGGCGGGTCCTTTTTTTGCATTAACCAATCACTGCCGTTTGTTCGTTACCAAACGTTAAGTATGTACTGCGATCAACACATCAGTTGTAGCCTGGCAAGTACGACATAAACATGGACGTTAGTGATCGTTACCGTTTCCACTGAGTAAAATGAAACCGGCTGATACATCATAAAATGGTGACATTTGAATCTACATTTTTGTCAGTCACCGCTTTTTTGACGTTACCGCCTAATTTCTGTTTCGATGATTCAAGCAGCAACAGACACTGAAATTCCTGATCCAGAGTTGGAGTGAAATGGAGCGAAGACACTAGGGGGCGCTAGGCATAAGTGAAGACCACAGCAGACTTCAAAAACAAATGCTTTACTATCTTAATTCCAGTACAGAGATGTCCAAACCCTGTCACTTAGTTTGTGTGAGGCAGTAGAAGCGTGGGTTGTGTTGTCTGCTGCTTATTCTTAGCTGTTGGGTAACAGCACATTTCATCACCCTTTCTCAAACAGAAATATGACAACATCAGAGTCAGGTAGCTCTTATTATGTTGAGGGTTTGTGCAACTCGGTGACTCAAAACAGACTGAATTTATATTGTCTTAAAGGTTACATTCCGTCAGCTGCATTTAGACCTTGTTGCAAATTGGAAAATTGTACCATTTTCATTGTTATATAATTGACATTTAGACATTCTTTGCTTTGAAGTTTCATGTTTTAGATAGATCTTAAAATAATGTTTGTGTGAATTGAAACCACATGTTACAGTTTTTCCTTGATCCTTAATTGTTTGGATAAACACATGTCCAGGTCTGGCAACAATATTATGTTCAAAGATTCTACTGAAGATATTATACAAACTAATTAGATTACCTTTACATTTTCTTTATTTGTACATTTAATTATGTTTATGTTGAACCATATTAATGTGAAAAATACTGAAAAAACATACTTTTAATTTTGGCATTTAAATTCTTCTTTTATAATAATAGCTGTGAGGTAATAATGATGATTTTTTTTTTCTTCATATAATGTAAAGATTCTCAAATATACTTTTGATTTTGCAATAAAAGCCAAACCAGTGCAGTGTTTTAGGGTGAATGTATAGAAAGATTACTTGTTTATCAACTCGAGCCAGCACCATTGTCAGCTGACTACAAGAGTTTATCACTGTGCGAAAACAAAAGTTATGTTGCTAAATCAACATTTGTGAATGAAAATCAACCTTATATCCCATAAACGTTGCACTCAGGTGAGTGAAAAAATGGCAAGAAAAATACTGTCTCAAGCTTTAAGAGAATGAATGATGTGACCTTGTTTTTCCATGACTTATTTTCATAAGATGGCTGCCGTGGCAGATCGGCAGAAGGATCTGGAGAAAGGTCTCTGAGCTCCGTACAACAGCAGCTCACTGCTCCTGGGGACAGATTTCCCTACGGGGACAATTAAGTGTCATCTTATTTTACCTTTGTTCAAGCTTATGCAGATGTTGTAGAATGTGACTAAAAAGTTCAAGAGATTAAATTATATTAAGAATATTGCACATTACCATGAAATATCTAAAAGGCAATTAGTGACTGAACCTGTAGATGTTTTGTAATCAAACTGCATTATTATATAATATTAATTATAGCTGTCCTTCACTTTGATTGAATTGTTATTGGCCAATAAAACATTGTGATGTCACCTGACCTGAACCTATCCTTCAGTAAAGTCTAAGTGGCAGCATGACCTTTGCATTTCATGCATTTAATGAGAACTGACCAACCAGCTCCAATTATTTTAAATGACAATACTTGATTAGTGACAGTCAATTAAAACTGCCTATGTGTCTGTTGCCAGAGCTCAGTTTCTCAAACCCCAGAACATGAGCTTTGAAAGGCAGATATTTACCCTTTTTCTGCTTTTTCTCAGTCTCATTTTATTTATGCTACATACAGTATCAGTGAGCCTCCTATTCACCACAATAACTTTGGAAGAGCATTAGAATACTACATTCTGGTTTGGCATTTTGAAAGTCTGTATTGCCAATGTCAAAGTTAAAATACTTAATGTCAAAAAGTCACTGTAAAATAAATAAATAAATAAAAAAAAGTTGTGGTTTTCAGAATGACAAAGCTTTAAACCAAACCGTAGAGGTCACAAACTTTTGGATTTTGTAAAGGACACATCAAAACGAGACAAACTTGAAAAGCAGACAACCTTTAGAAAAGCGGCCTTCCGACAGTTGACATTATAAACGCTTACATAGGCAGACTGAACTTTTTGTCACAGAGACTGATGGGGTCAAAATGGTACAGCACAGCGTGAATTAACATTTGCTTTCATAATTTGACTATGAACATTATGAACATTGGATATTCTATGATAGCACAGCAGTAAAAGTCAGGTAGGTAAAGTAAAGTCCTCATGGCGAATTGATATCTACTGCATGTACACAGTAAACACCCGTAAAGACAAGCACGCAAGGCCAGCACTTCATTTCGCTGACATAGATTTATTTCAGTCTAGACTTGATTTCAGTTGAAGCCATGTAGGAAAATGTCTTTGTGTTTAACAGCTAAATTTTCTCCTGGCTCACGCCAGATGGATCTGTGTTGAACTCCTATCTGAGTTCTCACTATATCCATCTTTGACTTTACTAGCTGAAAGTGTTCGAGAAAAGGTGGGGAGTTTAGTGAAATACTTTGAGCTGATTGGGTGTGGGGCTTACCTTATTGTGCTTAGCCAATCACAGCAACAACTCGTAATGGTGTATCCAATGTCTGCGTGAGATGAACTAGTACGTGTCACACATACAGCTCTTCTTTAAAAAAGAAATTACTCCGTGTTTCTCCTAAAACCGCATCAAAATCAGCAGAATAAACGTTAGCTGCTAACAGCCGTCTTAATACCGCTGAAGCACCGCTGGTTCGGACTCTCAAACCAGTCGGGGCGGGAGATGGTTTATCTCGTGTTTGTGAATTCACAAATATTGTGAGATACACCATCTGGCTGGCCAGGGTAGCTAAATTTAGGTCGAAGTCATAAAATTATTGTTTGGGACTTGGAGTTGGTTCAGATTAGGATTTTGTTGATACGTATTCATAAACAACACATTTTCATATCCACTATAGAAATGAACTGCGGCAGCAACAAGTAGTAAACATTCAGAATTAAATTTGCACGGTCGCCTATGCATATCCTTTCTCGTTGAGAATCAGCAGTTTTATTTATCACATGCCCGCTCAAGTGCAGGTGTGTTAATTGCAATGGTCCCGCGGGTTACGTTCTGAAAATAGGCGTTCGCATGCTAGGCGTTTTTTTTTATTTATTTTTTTACAGTAATTTCAGGGGCTAATTGCCTACAGTATGTTACAGTTACAGTTTTCTCAAATAGGCATTAACATGACTTTTGCTTAAACAAACAACAGTCCAAACCTTTGTACACTTTGCTCTAGTGATAGGCGGATTCAGGTGAATCAGGTAGTCTGATGCATGGCCGACATGTGCCACCGCAGGGGTTTACAGCGGCTGGAGGATCCTGTTTGCTGGAGCGCTTCTTGTCATAATTACCTCTTTAGTATTGATTTGACACAACAGAAACGTTATCGAGGAAACCAAAGAACATCTGTTTTACTCGGGCACGGCAATTTGTTGACGATCTCTAAAACCCAAATGAAACATTTACTGACACAGCTAACCAAGACTGCATCCCACACATTACGTCCTGCGGCCCTTGAAAGCGGTTATGTTGAATATATCAAATATCGAAACGAGGTCTCTCACAGTAAGACACGAGGAAAAATGTGCTTAGAATTTAAAGACAGACATTTGTTTGAAATCAAATTTCATTTGCAGAGTTGTATTTTTTGAAGTTGTGAATAATTTGTTGAGCTTGTTTACTAGCACGGACTGTTTCATTCATCAGCACATGCTGTTCTCTTTGTGAGTTGGAACAAGCCAGAACACACAGCACAAGGTGAGAATATATAGCCTGTGCTAAACATCTTTTGTAATAAAAACAAGTCAACAATACATACAGTAAGTGATGTGATGTTTTTTTGTGTTTGTTCAGCTTGCCGCCAATACGTTTTAACTACTTATGCCAACCAACACGTCACGTGACCACCATGTGGCGACACGGCAAACATCCCTCTGGAAACTCGCCACGGTGGCAGAGCGGATAGCGCTCTCGCCTCACAGCAAGAAGGTCGCAGGTTCGACTCCTGCACGGGCCCGAGCCTTTCTGTGTGGAGTTTGCATGTTTCTTCCCGTGTCTGGGTGGGTTTCATCCGGGCACTCCGTTTTCCCCCACTAACCAATAACATGCATGTTAGGGTAATATCCTCCAGCTACGGTAGTCCTGGCCAAGCCTAGCAAGAACATCTGGAGATGGGTCCTCGAGCGCTGCTCCTGATGCCCCAGAGGATTGAAGGATGGGTCAAATGTAGAGGACAAATTTCCTCACGGTTACAATAAAGTATACCTTAACCTTAACTCATTACCGTCATATGGACGCACTCACCACTGGTCACGTGATTTTGCTGCTTGAATTAAAAAAAAAATAAAGAAAAAGCCAGCAAAACTCTGATTAAATATTTCAGAATAAACACTGGCCATATTCATCTGACGTATTTATGGACCAATAATCATTGTAGAAGTTTTATTTAACTTTGTCTCACAGGAAAGTTCAAATGTTAACCAAAATAAGGTAGGGAGCTAATGTTAGCATCTTAATGCTAATGTTAGCTAATCTTGGCTCAACAGTCTTTAAATGTTTTTTTTTTTTTTTTTAATCATCTGTCATGTTGTCTTTGTTGTATTTTATTTAATTCTCACAATGAATCGTGGTTGATGTTGAGCAATCTAATGACCATTTATGCTCAATACTTATCCAGAAGCATTGTGGGAAAATTTTTGTGCACTAAGCTTTGCCCTGATGGACATTCAGACACCACTACAAAATAACGTGACCCGTATAGGCCCCTACAGAGACTAGTGTGGAGTTTTGGGTTTCTTCAAGTTATCTGATATATCCTTTTTATTTGTCAAACTGACAGGGAGGCACTATTCAAGAAGTCAACTAACTTCAGGCAAGTATTTCATAAGATAAAAAGAAAAGTTCAAGAAAGTTTTGGCTGAGAAATGGCTGCAGACGAGTGGCAAACTTCAGATGATTCATAGATGACAGATCAGAAGAAAGAAAGAATCCAGTCCTTGTGCTTGTCGCAATGTTGAAGAAGTGATTCAGACTTTTAAGTGGACTCAAAAACATATGGTTCAGAATGAATAAGAGGCTAGGAAACTTTAAAGGCTGTTTTGCTGAAAATAAAGTTTTGGTAACCACATCGGACATTTTCTTAATGGGTAAGTTTTGGCTACAAGTTACTAAAATAGGTGAGTTTAGGGTTAGGAGAAGAAGATTTTGTTAATATTCATAAATAAGAACACATTTTTACAACCACCATAGAGATGAACTGGGGCTGCAACAAGTGTCAAATTTACTCAAAAAAGGCACGAAATTGTGCTAATCATGTTATTGACTTGTCTTGATATGCCGTGGTATATCTACACTTTCTTGTGATATTATTAAGTTGTATTTGTTTACATTGTTGAACATTTTGTCACTTACAGTATAGGTGCATGTAAAGTCTGACTAAGCTTTCAGGCAACTGTGTCCAACCAGCCACATCACTGGAGTAGGGTCGGACTGCAGCTAAGGCGTTCCTGATGAGGTTTGAGAACGCCCTCAATGGGACATTCCTTTGTGCTTCGAAAAACTCAAAAGCGTCATATTTTTAAAATAACCTTTACCCAAACCCTTTCCTAAACGTACCCATTCAAAACGTTTTGTTGGCTCACCTTTTTGGTGAAGTTGTGAAAACGACACGGTAGCTATATAGGAAACCAAGCGAGCGCAGGTGAAGTGATTCTGTGTTTTTTTTATATAAAAGCTGAACGTTATCACTAATAATACAAAATATGTCGACACTCAACATATACACTTTTATATAACGAGGGTGCGATTTGTCAAAAAAAAAAAAAAAAAGGGTATGGAAAACCCTCTCAGACCCTCTCTGTCAACTCATGGCTCATTTCTGACTCACATTAATACATTTCAAATTTGAGAGCATTTTTTGGTAATTTTCCGCTTGGTTTACTCTATTTTGCCTAAATAAATGCCAAAGTAGTCTCCTCTACTGTTGGCAGCGGGTATTAAAGTTGTCAAAAACGGAACAAGAGGGACACATCTTGTATTAAACTGAGACAAATTAAAGGTTTTGAATGAGTCAACTGGGGCATACGACACATACGTAGCTCAAACAGTTCTGGGTAAATAGGGACGTCTGGCCACCAAAGCATAAAGGGCACAATGAATCAATTGTACTTGCTCTCCAAATATCTGAAAGCAATAGATTTCTATAAACTGAGTGCAATGTGTGGGAAGCAGATGAGTACATTTCCAATGGTCCTTTTCCCAAGAACATGTAGAATGCACACTCCAGACCTTTGAAAATGTTTATCCACAGAGACAGCTTTAAAAATGTAATAAACAGGAAAAGTGTCTGACCTCCAAAAGTGACTCCCGAGGCATCAAAAAGCAAAATAAAAAAGATTTGTATTTTTCTTTTGTTCATACGGTTTTGTGGAATACAAAATATGCCAAGAAATTTACCTGCCGCAAAGTAATGAGTTGGCATCCAGCTTCTTGGACTTATTTTTCTTCCAAATACAAAAACAACATCAGACTGTTCGGTTCAGTTTAAGGCGTGCGGACATTGAAGGGACACATTGTACAAAATCAACTTTGATTAGCTTTTGGTCTTGGCTTGCAGCGGTTTCCTCATTATGTTACTCAAATTCGTTTTGGGATTGATTCCTGCATGTATTTAGTAATTTTTGCAAAGCCTTGCAACTGAGGCTTGAGCACTGAGAAAAGTCCTGTTTTCATCTACCAACTATTACCACCCACACTTACTGTACACTTAGATGCATGTATTTGAAAGATTAAGTATCCATAATATGACACATGTAAAGTTCTAATAACTCAACAATTGAAAGCAATTATCAATTCGATGACAATTAAAGTCAAAGAGCGAAGGCGAAGAGTAACACCGGGCTCACACTGGATCCAGTCCTTCCGTTTCTTGAAAAGTAATGAGAGGCTCTCACACCGCCTCTCATTACGACCGTCCGGTCCCGCGAGCCACGCGGCTCTGCTCCGGTCATCCGGATTGTTTCCGTTCAAGGAAATTTTTCCGGACTGCCGGAGCGCTCCGGAGCCCTTTTTGGTAAAGTTGTGAAAACAAACAGAAAACCAAGCGAGCGCGGGTTAAGAGAATCCGGTGTTTTTCAAAGTAAAAACATTACGTTTCTACTACTACAACAAATACGGCAAAATGCTTGACATATACGCGACTATTGAACACACAGGATGTAAATAAACGTCCCCTACTTACCCATTGTGCGGCGAAAAATCCAACAGAAAATGAAGTGACGTGAAATAAGCCCAAAACTCGGCGCATGTGTTTACATATCCATGTGCCAGAGATCGCGTAAACTCCCCAAACTCCCAAGTTGAGCGTGAATCCTCGTGACCTAGTGATCTCGCGAGGCCAGCAGAGTCCATACATACGCATGCATATTCTGGAGGCAGTGTGAGTGACGACCGGACCCAGACAGATCCGGATCTGGATCTGGACTGGAGGCAGTGTGAGCCCGGTGTAAGGCCTCCCGTACAGGCAAGTTTGGTTCAAGACATGAGTGGGTTTCTTGCAAAGTGCTATTTGAGCGTGATTAGACAAACATGAAACCAAAAAAGTCATTGGAAAAACTGTTGTGTGATGCCACAGCGACCAGAGCAAGACAAATGTAAACCTAGGGGAAAAGAAAACTAAAATTTCAAGGCCACGCATTTGTTGTGTTTACTAAATCTGCAAGGGAATATCATCCTTCTTGCTGTCCTCCAGGATAGGGTGCGTATCGGAAGCATTAAAGGTCCACGCAGTTGCCAGCAAGTGCTAGTGTAAAAGACATGACTGGAATCAGAGTGGCGTGGTCGTCGGGAGGAGAGACAGGGGTCACTGTTAACAAAGATAGTTTGGGCTGGCTGAATGGCGTCAATGCAGGACAAATAGGGCTCATTAAAAACTAGTGTGCATCTGAGGTTTGATGAACCACTTCTTCACTTCGTTATTTTCATTTATCAGCTCAGTGAAAAGTGTACTCTATTGTTTTGTTGCTTGGTGTGCCAATCCAACGATGAGGTGTGGATAAAAGTGGATTGTTAACCTTTGTGTTACATTCCTAATTTTTATTGATTTTGAAAAATAAAAGTAAAAACAAAAAAAACAGAGCATAAAGACACCAAATTTGTAAATGACATGACTCTGGCTTAGCTTAGCAAAATTGCGAGTTGATTTTTTGAAATTATGTCTCATACTAAGGTTTGAAACAAGAAATCATTTAAATATCTTAAAAACTGTAGAGATTGTGGACACTTTAAAACGACTCACGTGCAGGTCGTAGCCCATTATATTGAAATATATTAAACATTTGTATGACACTTTTTCTTTTTGCAGATGAATTCTTCCAATACTGGCTGAAACAGTTAAAGCCCATTCCCTGCTGCTGTTGTGTACGAAGGTGTTTTCTTTATCAGTCGTGTTTGTTCTGGCTCCAGCTCACAGACGGAGGAGTGCTCTGGGCAGCTGCTTGCACTAATCACATTAGTTTGTCTCCCACAGTTCTTTAAAAACACTCAGCCCATCAATCTATTTTCAAACGCAGACAGAATGAGAACTGACATTGAGATTAAGCCTGTTGTGTCTGTGTTTCTATGAAAGTATAAAACAAATTAATGACCAGCACATAACTTTTAAATGTGTTAAGCTGTTCTGGTGTGTGTGGTCTATACTATTGAGTTATTATATTGAGTAGAGAGAGTGTAGTCATGGTAACTTATGGCAGCAAATGTTCAGTAGCCATTTTGTGTCGAAAGATTCTACTAATGATCTCATACAAACTAATAGGAAGCTGAACTTTTAAATTACATCTTCCCTTAAATATTTTTGATAATTTAACTATCTTGAACTCTAGGGGTAGCCCAAGACCTTGTTCTCATCTTGGACTCGAGCACATTTGGATAGTCTTGGTCTGTCTTGTCTTGGTCTCGAAGGTGCTTGGATTGGATCTTGTTTGGACTTGGTCTTGTTTTGAACTCGAACTTGGTCATGTTTTGGACACCAAGACCATAATCATTATAGAGGTTATGCACTGACATAATTTTATTCAAAAAATGTTTATCAACAAAAACATATTTTTTAAGAAGAAAAAGGTAACAAGTTCAACTATGTGTGATTTCAATGTCTGATAAAGTGAAGCTAATGTTGTTGTTTATCTGCTTTGCTACAACTTGATTTTCTCTGTTTACAGTTACAAACCCAGTGCTCAGTAGACTTGTTGTGGGTTGAATTTGTTATCAAACTGTACTTTATTTTTCCTGTTTTGGCTGTTTATTGAACTTTACAAGAGAAAATGTCATTCTCTCTCATGCATTGTTTCCACTCAGCACATTTAGAATGTTGTGATGTCACCTGCATAGCTTCTATCACTAAGCTCCACTAGCTTGCACCAGGAGCACAGTGACCTGTCCCAGACACAGTTTGCAGTTAGCACTGCACAATAAGATCACTTAAACATTGATAACTGTATAAACATACATAGATGGTCTTGATTTGGTCTTGATGGACATGGTCCTGATCTCGTCTTTGTCTGGATCTATAAAAGTCTCATGCCATGTCCACACAAAGATCAGTAGTTTCAGAACAAATATTTGACCTAAACCACACATCGTCCACACGAAGCAGGAGTTTCAGGACACTAAAAGCGAACATTTCTGAAACCAGGTCCCAGAGTGAAAAGATTTCAAAACTCGCTGTATCACAATTATTTTCCATGAGACATCACTGCCCCAGAGTCACGTCTCTGCAGAATGTACTGACCTTTATATGATGTTCACTGTGAAAATCTGATGTCTCATTTCACCATAAACAACAGAAGACAAATAAATCCACTACAATCTCCATTAAATCCATTTTGAAACTTTTCAAAGAATCTAAAGCATAAATCTACTTTCTGTGTCTCTTCTGTAGGTTTTAGATCGTTGTTCATTCAGAATGTTTGCTAAGTTTAAAAGAATTCTGCGCCAAGTTTCTGTTGACATTCAACAACTGCCACGGCAACAGAAAACACACTTTGCCTTGAATGTTCCACAGTAAATTTCCTTCATTCAATCAGCTGTTTGTATTACTAGAAAAAACAGACAATGCACGTTTTTAAAGAGATTTCTTGATAAACTTTTGATTTCCTTGGAGAATCTGCTTTGTTTGGATGATTGCGAATGTGCAATCAAACTTTCATTCAGAGAACAAAATCAAACTCTTTTGGTTTGATTGAATTGTGTTTCTGTTTGTGAAAGCAAATGGACTAATGAGCAGAACAAAACCAGGAAGTGAAACACACACATTTTTTCTCCTCTTTTTGATCAATCTGTATTTTCAATTTGATTTTGAAAATAGAGATTGCTCCTGGAAATGGAAAACTGGAACCCTCTGTTTTAGTGTCTGCCAGTCTGGGATAAATCAGACTTTACTCTAAACCTACAAGTACTCATATATCTATAACAATTACTCATAAAATGTAATTGGACTTTCATTGGCTCGGCATCAAATTTTCTAAAGTTATTACAGATCCCTAAAACTAATTTTAGTTAAACTACCTTCGGGAATTGTGAAAACCCCGAATATGCATATCATTCAGGAATTGGAAACACCAGCTTTATCACTTGACTTCCTGATATTTGTATTGGCTCCCACCAGAAGATTGGTTTGCAGTTCGAACCACTGGTTTAACGACCCAGTTAAGCACCCAGTAGCACCTGAATCAAGGAAAACAAAGATGGAAGTGCCCATGAATATATGTGTTTCTGCTGCTATTGATTCTGTTTTAGCAAAACTACAGAGTATTTACCTTACGTGTACATTAAATACATCATTAAGATTTATTGCTATGATTGGTTTAGCACAAAGTAAGGAAAGGTTGCACTAGTTGATCAGCTTGATGTATTACATTTTCAACCTTTTCCCAAATGCTTTCAGTGGGGAAAGTTCCAGATGGATAATGTGGAAGAACTCAAATCGGACTTCTGCACACATCCACCAGGCATGATCCAGGTTATCAGCTTTACTGCTCTGCATAGTTACCAGAGAATAATCATTCATTTAAATTGTGTTTTTCTACTGTGCAGAACTTGTTCCCATATATAATGAGAGTCAATCAGGTCTCAAAGTCTAACAGCCTCAGCTTCAGTAAAGCTACTAGTGTTAAACTGGCAGCCACCACAATGATTACAATGACGCTCCAGGATGATTTCTGATTGTTATTGATCGAGGCCCTCTTATAAAAGCACACAGCAATTTAAATACAAGTCCCAGAATGCACTGCAGCCCAGAACTGACAAGAGGAGCAAAGTCAAACTGGGTAATATAGCCTATTGAATATAATAATAATAATAATAATAATAATAATAATAATTCATCACACTTATATAGCGCTTTTTTGGACACTCAAAGACGCTTACATACAAAGAAAAACAAACAGAAAATGGAGCAAATTATTGATAAGCAAGTTTAATAGTGGGTCTTGAGTAACGATTGAAAGATTGTAATGAGTCAGATTCCTGATGGGCTGAGGTAATGAGTCCAAAGAGTGGGCGGCGTAGGCGTAGGCTCGGTCCCAAGGTCCGGTGCTTTGTTCTATATATATAAAGGCTTATTTTGCTAAGATGTCACCTAAAATTTGTCAAAAATAGAATGACAATAAAGCAACTAATGTAATGTGCAACAATATGAATCTGGATGCAAAGTAAATGTGTTATATTCAAATATGGCATAAAGTTATAACACAGAAGGACTTATATTTTCAAATGCAGCCCTCAACCAATTCTGACTCTGATCGATTTGGCCTAAGCTCCTTTTGAGTTTGACACTCCTGGTCCAGCCAATTGTTTGAAGAGAAGTTAGTAAAAAAATAAAAATAATATAAAAAAAAAAAAAAAAAAAAAAAAAAAAAATATAAAAAATATTTGATCTGGATCAATAGAGAAATTGTAAATTACCATCTGGCGATTTTATACACGTATATATTATGAACTCAAAATTGTCCAGTCTGTAACTGCTTATAAACTTATAACTAGTGCCTTCGTTTGCAAAGAAATATGAATATTGCAAAGTAAGTAGAAAAGTAGTGCATATTCAACGCTTTGTCAAAATAACATCTGATTTTCCCAGTGACTCATTGATTCTCTTCGTCAGGACTGTCTGCCATCTTTAATTCAGCCTACTCAGAGATTAGTTCTGGTTAATTCGAGCAGGTGGCAGATATTTTGAGGCGGTGATTAGCCCGAGCCTTGAGGACAGCAGCTGCATCATTAGTATTTTCTAAACCAGGGGAAGTTATTTTATTTCCTTTGTAAATGTGCTTTTGCAGCCCTGTGCCGACGGTTCTTTCTCATTTAAAATCTGAACTGGAAAATAGTTGAATAAAATAACAAAATAATATGCTACAAAGAGGAGCAAAGAAACCAATTTTCATAGCTTGAAACTAGAATACTAAAGCAGGTTAGAGAAGAACGAGAATGCCAGTAAAATTAACCTTAGAGGATTATAGCTAATATAAGTTCTGTTTAAGGACGGGTACCATTTTTAAATTTTTTATTGATACCAGTATTTTAACGGCACTTGCTTTTCGAGACCGGTTCCTTAACAGATCTTTTTTCTATTTTTAGTTTTTTTCAAATGTTAATTATAAGCCCTTTTTTTTTCAGCCTTTAACAATGTTACATTTGTCAAACTGTATTTTAAAACACACTTTTATTTGTTCAGTTACTACTCAAAACTAAGCGCGTGCAAATGAATCAGCTGTTTCTCACAGGGACTGCTACGTGGAGCGCTAAGCTTCACTTTCACTTTGTCGTCACACAAAAATGCAACACATTTGCTTTTGACACTAAAACTTTTACCCCTCTCTTTACCTGGAGAAAAAGAGAGAGAGAAAAAGGCTGGATTCGATATAGGCCATTTCTTACTCAGAGTTTGGCTGCAGTACAGATGCGCGCCACAGCGGTTCACATTTGGGGTTATACTTTGAACTGCAGTGATGAGGATGAGGATGTTTCGACAAAATTTGGATTATATTTGTATAATGCATAAACTTGATCACGAAGACATATGAAGCTCAACACACAAACTTTTGACAGAAAGGCTCACATTGGAGACTGCTTTAATTGAAAATAGATCTGTTGTTTCTTCGTTTCTTCTTTTTAAGAAGGTAAGCTGATTCTGTGGTTTGTTTGTGACACTTGTAGTTGCAGGGCACAGTTTGTTTGTGACACAGTGAAATGTGGTGTACTAAGGTCATGCTGTTGGTTTGGGAGAACGTAATTAGTGAATTGCCGTGATATTGTTGAGTGCGCATTTGGCACATAGGTTACGTAGTGTTTTTGCTGTGTGTAGAGCATAGTTTGGTGTTTTCGGTTCCAGTATTTCCAACGTTTTTGGTCGGTTCCAAATAGAAACTGTTTTTCTGTGCCTAGTCCTAGTTCTGTAATGTAAGCACAGAAATACCTAAATAAAACAATGCAGGAGGTGAAGGGATAATCCAACCAACGTGTGCGCACAGAAAGATCTAAACAAACCCAACATGTGCCATAAGGAGCATTCAATGATTGTTGGAGATTAAGGATATTTCGATGGCTTCACAGAGGTATTGATTGAACAAACACATGGTCAGAGAAAAGCTGTACGGAGCAAAACTACTTACCAAACCATTGACATTAGCTGTGAGTCATGGTTTTTATGGTGGTTAGATGAAACACGTGTTTGGGCTGGTGACTGTGCTTCACAACAGGCTACTTGTCACGCACATGTCAGTGGTGAGAGCTGGAGAGAAGCAGGTAAGAGGATGTCAACAATGTGATTGGCCAGCCAACGCTTGTGTACGCCAAAAAAGATAAATACGTTTCTAGATATTAGACACATTGGTATTAATTGTTGGGTGAGGTTTTGATCTGTTAGGCCCAAACTCAAATGGAGCTGGGGATGAATTGATCTGAGGCAAATTGATCGAGTTCCGCATTTTAAAGTATTGGAATGCAACCTCCCATAACATAAAGCCTACAACATATCCACAGCAGTCAATCTGAACCGTTATCTGCACACTTAGCCCTACATGACTCTAAGAACTTGCTACAGAAAGATAAACGTCTCTAACTCCACGCAATAACCCTTGGATTGTTCTCTCCTGAATATCCACATGAATTATTTTATATTGCATATTACAATACTGTCTCTATATGATGAATAAAAGTAAAGGAAAGTCAGAAACCAGGGTCACACTGTTCTCCTCGGGGAATTTTGGCCAAATGAGGTAATTTGCTGTATTCAAGTGTATTTTAGATTTTTTTTAGTCACATCTCAACAAGATAAACCTTTATATTTTCCTAGTTTTATTTCTGGTCTATGTATTTCTTCTTGTGCTCTTCACACATGAATCTTCAGTCTTTCACAAACATTACAGGCCTGAGCTTTTAGGACTTCTTAAGCACAAGTTTAGATTGATGACGATTAGACACTGATGTCGCTGTGGTTTTGTGTGGTTGCGCCGGTTCGCATTGCTAAAGTATCTTTTTCAGCAGAAATTTATGCAGATATTAGATCAGATTTAGTCAAATAAAAAGTGGTGTGGAGCTTGACACATGAACCTATTCAGAGAAGCTCACCTGTCCCTATGAAAGGATCGATGAACATTTGTGCATTTCTGCTGTAAAAGAGCAGCTGTTTCCACTTTGACAGTTTCTCCTCCTGTTTCTGCAGCTTCTGCTCTCATAATCTTTCTGTATAATTTGTTTCTTTGTTGTAGAAAGTTTAAAACTCACTTTATAGTGAGTTTTCATTCATCTCTCTGTGGTGATGATCTGTTGCTTCTCAAGGCAGCGGTGGAGGAGCTGTGGCTGCACCAAGCTCTAGTGCATTATGGGATCTGAACTTCAAACTGTCACGTGCAGGGTACTTTCAGTATTATTCTGGAATCATACCGAGGGCTGCATGAATTCATCTCCGGGCTGTGTTGAGTAAGAGACCCCTGGTTTAGGAGAAAACTTAAAACAACTGCCCTTAGGTAAGTATGTCATGACTGGAGTAGATGCCTAATGTATGAAGACTGTAAAACAAGTGTGAGCTGAGTGCAAAGGCAATGTAAAGTTATACATTGGGTCAAAAGAACGTATATTTTATTTTGTCATCAAACTGATGTAAAACGGATAGCAGCAAGTCAAAAACACTTTCTATTATAGTCTGTACATGGGGCCTACTTATTTATTTTAGTCCAACAGCATTTGATTGGATTTTCAAAAAAATGTTTGTTGTAAATCTTGGTCAAAACAGTTATATAGATTTGTAACAGCCTCATACACAGACAAAACAAGACAAACAGACAAAAACAATCATAAAAATAAATAAACGGTGGACATTGTGAAGCCGGTAAAACTTTGGCAAATAGAAAACAAGATAACTTGTTATCTATTGGCCTGTCAATCAAACCCTCTATGTTCAGTCATATAGGCGCAGTTAGCAAATCATCCACAAAAGCTTTAACCAGGCCTAAGTAGATACAGTTGCTACAGTCGATCTGAATCCCTAGGATGGTCATTATAGGTGGGTTTTCTATATTCAACTAGCGAAAGCACTTCAAAGATAAACAATGTTGCAGCATTTGGTTATTCCATCTTGTTAATGCTCGATCTCCACTGTCTCAAATGTAATTTCTGATTAACATCTTCTGTCCTTACACCCTTCTTTTCGGCAATGAAAAACTCAACCACAGAACCACAGTGAAGCAGAGATACACTCCCATGGATGGACAAGCTGTTGCCTATAAAGCGCAACAGAGACCGCCCACCTTAACTCCAAAAGTACAAACTCTTATTATAATCTGATCAAGCCGGTGGCAGCTCCATTTGAGTTTGAAACCCCTGGATTGGCTAGCAACATGCCTTTAATATCTTATCATTTGAATTTTTTGAAAATGGGGATCTGCACTTCCGGAGCCAGGACAATTTTTCACGGTTGAGCTCTATTACTTTATAGCTTGGTGTTGCTTAGCAAGAGCCTTCACAATGGCATGAACCTGACCCTGAGAATGCATAGACTTCTCTCACAGCAATGTCATGTTCTCACACAAACTAAAAGCACACATTGATCGAAATTAATCATGTTTGAAAGCCTTAACTCCCACAACCATGACACATACACGCTAACAGAAGACTAAAGAGCTGCTTTTCACAATTAAAACCTTTGAAATTGAACATTGTGAACCAGAACAAACCCAACCACTATAAACTGTGTGATATGTACGCACAGACATTCTTTTATTTTAAAAATGTTTCAAAATATCCTCACTTTGTAGCCTGATCATCAGCCGGTTTCATTTCACTTCGTGGAAACTGTCTGACATTGCATCATTGGGGCTCGGTCGCATCACAGTTAGATTACTTTCTTTTTTAATTTAACCAATCACTGCTCTTTTGTTGTTCTGTAGTTTAGGAAGTAGAGCTTAGACATGTGTGGCAGTGACTGTTGCATTTACATATCGTGTAATGTTGTGGTAAATGTACGCTTTCTTGGGCTGAAGTTTGTGATAAATGAGATTCTGAATTCTTGTTTATCTTTTCAGCTTTTAACGGAGAAAATGTCCTCTGTCACCATTGATTCTCATGCATTCTTTCCATGCATTCTAACATTTAGAAAGCTGTGATGTCTGTGATGTCGTCTGCATAACCTCTGGATTAGGTGCTATAGTTTCTTTCTTGCTGTGTGGAGTCGTAAAGCCGTAAAAAAAGACAAACGGTAAGTTTATCCAACATTCCAGCTCTGGCTCACACACAGACATGTCCAGAAGAAGAACAGTGTATATTTTCCTTCTCTTCATGTTTTTTTTGTAAAGAGCACAGAGACGAAAGATCCCCAAGTGAAGAAAAGGAAAACAAACATGTCAAATACACTTGACAAGACGACAGTGGAAAGTCAGGACTCCGCTGGGACTGAGCAGATGCACAAGATGGAATAAACTAAGAGCAAACAGAAGGCTAAAGCAGGTCTGACCCTGACTCACTCTTACTAACTGCGTTTCTATCCTTATAAAATGCACATATTGTTGAAATGTTGAAAGTAAAGTGAATAAAAAAGACAAATTAATCTTCGTTTTCTTCCAGTAATTGGAGTTTATTTGTCAATGTCTTCATAAATTAAAATGTTCCGTCTGAATAAGTGTGATGAAATGTAGTAGCTAGATGATGAGACTGAATTTGTGAAACCACTCAGACAGACAGAAGATTCACCTTAAGTTACCCCACCCTCCCATCATTATAAAACGAACAAATTATTTTTCCCTATATTATAGTTTTGTAATGGGACACTGATCCTCTCCAGCAAAGCAGGAAATGAACCTCCTGGAGTCCAATTTACTGCTGCCCAGAAGGATTTGAGAAATAGTTATTTTTTTTCTCTTTCTCTCCTCAAAAATACCAACTGTGGAAGAAATAACAACTGAATCACAAATAGCACAAAGTTTAAAATGCATACTTTTGTCAAAGCATCAAAACTTTTTGATTTTTATGCTATCTAAGCAGACATAAGTATCATTTAAGTGATTTCATTCATTCATAAGATCTGTACATTTGCAGTTGTTTTTCTTGTCCGCCTCTGTGCATTTTGGTCATTTTCCAAAACATAATCCCATTAATCCGAGCGTCATGCCGACCTGACTCGCCAAATATTTGATCAAAGGCACAAACGTGAAGGAATAATTTTGTATTCATGTGTGGGGCTTTGAAGTGTCTGATCTATCACAGCTTTAGCACACTCACTGGGCCATTGTGGAGCTGTCTATATCAACAATTACGGCTCACTCGCAGATTTCAGCAGTATTTATTATTTCAGCTTCAAGGTAGACTAAAGGTATTGAACATTTTTCTCACATAGTTATCATGCTAACAGTGGGATGGGGACTGAACCGCTGGGATGAACTGGAGAAGCAGTGGAGAGCAGACCTGTATTTCTGCGGCTTTGAGATCTCTATACCATCATTTTTATCTCTTGCAGGAACTTCATGGGTTTTATTCTGCCCTCAGACCTAGCATGGTCTTAGTTATTCATCTGTGGGCAAGTGCTATACTCTATCAGTCTAAGAGGTGTGGCTCCAGATGTGAGCCACCATTTGAGTCAGTGAATGTGTTCACGTCTGTGACAAATGAGCAAAAGTGAACTGTAGCAGCAGCTTCAGATTTGGATAAAAAATAGTGTAATAATAGAAATCTATTTGGCGAAAGTCTATTCACATGGCAGGTTAACAACTTTGTCTAAAAATGTGTGTTTTCTTTCACATAAGGCCTGTTGGCTTAATATAAAAAATATTGAAATGTGAAAGTGAACATGGGACAGTGTCAGTGTGCTGCATGAGCTCCTGTGCCTTCTGCGATTTTTGGATCATCGTGGCCATGCGCATTCATAACGGGCCACTGGATGTTGGGCACGTGGAAGAGTGCAGGGAACTGTTTTGGCACAGTCCAGACAGAGCCCCGCGCTGTGTTTTACCCGGATCATATGTGACGTTTGAAAGAACCTCAGCACGCCTCGCAGAGCTTGTGACCCTGGCTACAGGCAGTTGTCTCATTCAAAAGGATTATAACAAGGACACGCCACTGTTTTTGAGTTTCTTAAAGTTTTCATGCACAGATCAAGACTCTCGGGTAAATCTCATGGTCACACACATTGGATCTGTGACCAGATCCGAGCCAACTCAACACAGGGCTAACACATACAGACAGTCGTTCACTCTCATTTCTTCATTAGAGGAATAAGATGAGAGTGGGGCCAACTGACCAACACTTTCATGCTTTTGGAGGTAAGCCGAAAAGAAGCAGAAGTGCCCAGAGAGAACACAGGGAGAACATGCAAAAAGAGAATCTAACCCATGGTGTACTTATTGAGAAGCCAAACATGTAACTCTGCTGCCACAAATGTGATGTTGATGAATGTTTTTCCTGATGGCCTTGGACTAATTTTATTTTTAAATGTGTTCATATATATAGTATTTAAAGGTCAATTAAACAGACTGTATTTGTCCTGACTGTCTTGAGTACACTGAGCTGGACTGACAAGAACGACCAGAATACGTGAGAGAAGCCGGGTCTTTGTGGTTTCATCTTGGAAGTGAAGCACGTCTTTGACCTCTGCAGTGCTTTGAAGCAGTTTGAGAGCTCTGTGGGATTAGTCCAGGGGCCCGGGGCCAGTGTCTACAGCAGAGCAGCGGATTCTAAAGGGCCTCAAGCGTCCTGTGTGCCATATTTTATGAACACCAGCACAAGTTCAACGCACTCCACTTGCTCGAAAAGCATCAGGAAATAACATGTAGCTTATAGTGTTTTGTAGGTTTTTTATATTTATTTTTTAAGTGGGTGTAAAATAGGTACATTTGTACATATTTTGGCATGAATCTGAAAAATTTAATGACTCTACATTTTGCATTATAATTTTAGCAAGCTGCATTTTTTTATTTGAGTTATTTAGTCAGTAGAATTTTAAGGACTTGTCTTTATGTCTCCAGGAGAAATCAGCATTTGCAATAAACTGGAGCAAGGTGTAATATTTCTAAAATGTAACAAAACTCCAATCCTAATCTTACCCAAATCCAAGCCTCATCTAAATTTGCAAGTTTTTTAACCCCAGACCTAATTCAGTTATGTTTATTTGTGTAGCCCAAAGCACAACAGCAGTTATCTCTGAGGACTTCACGTGATGAACAACATTGTCAGTAAACCAAAGTATGAAATATTTGGTCAATACCAACAGAAACATTGGAAAATCAGAAAGTCATTATAGGAAATAAAGGCAAATTGTCCAAGAGCAAATACACAGATAGATATCCCAGAGCATTTCTTGTCCTTTGACCCTCATTTTTAGCCAAAAACAAAAAAGCTCCGGGGAGAACTACAGTGAAGGAGAAAGCCACTTCCATGGAACACAGGCTGTGACCAGGACTGCCAGTCAATCATGCATTTCTTCTTTCAAAGTTACAGAAATATGGTTTTAATAAAACTTTTCAAGTGGCTTCAGAATTATATTTGTAACCGATGTCAGTTTGTCTTAATGGTTGCAATTCTGACAGAGCTGATATACAGGTGCTGGCCAGTAAATTAGAATACCATCAAAAACTTGATTTATCTCAGTAATTCCATTCAAAAGTGAAACTTGTACATTATATTCATGCAATTGCACACAGACCGATGTATTTCCAATGTTTATTTTTTTTTAATTTTGATATTTATAAGTGACAACTAATGAAAACTCCAAATTTGGTATCTCAAAAAATTAGAATATTGAAAAGGCCAATGAAAAAAAAAGTTGTTGTTTTTTTAATGTTGGCCAACTGAAAAGAATGAACATGAAAAGAATGCGCATGTATAGCACTCAATACTTAGTCGGGGCTCCTTTTGCCTCAATCACTGCATTAATGCGGCGTGGCATGGACTCGATCTGTCTGTGGCACTGCTCAGGTGTTATGAGAGCCTAGGTTGCTCTGATAGCCGCCTTCAGCTCCTCTGCATTGTTGGGTCTAGCGTCTTGCATCTTCCGCTTCACAACACCCCATAGATTTTCTATGGGGTTAAGGTCAGGTGAGTTTGCTGGCCAATCAAGGACAGGGATACCATGGTCCTTGAGCCAGGTACTGGTGGTTTTGGCACTGTGTGCAGGTGAATATTCTAATTTTCTGAGATACTTAATTTGGTGTTTTCATTAGCTGTCAGTTGTAATAATAAAAATGAAAATTAATAAACACTTGAAATATATCACTATGTGTGGAAGGAAAGTATAAAGTATACAAGTTTCACGTTTTGAATGGAATTACTGAAATAATTCAACTTTTTGATGATATTCTAATTTACTGGCCAGCACCTGTACAGTGTGGAGTCCCACAGGGATCCATATTAGGTCTGTTTTTGTTTTAAATATACAATAATGAATTCCCAGTTTGTTTTCTGATACAGAGGCTGTAAAATGTGGAGCCAGTGTTCACATCTGTCTTCAGTGACACATCAGAAACATCACTTACAACTCTTTAAGAAAATCTCTAATGTGCAAATGAATTGTATTCTTTTTAAAAATATATATATATTATTATCATCATTATTATTATTATTTTATTTATTTATAGCTTTTGTTTTTGCTCAGAGCTACAGTGTTATGTAGCTTTACTTTTTAGGTTGAGGCTTTAATATAAGCTCTTATGAGCTTTTTGCCTCCTCCTGCACCAACATAGTGTAAATATGTTTATACTTGTATATGCTGTGTAACATGCAAATAATAATACATCAAAAATCTAATCTTACACGTTCCCCCTTCTTCTCACCAAAACGCACATATACATAAGATATTTCATAAAGCATACATACATATTTCCCGCAAGATACTGGTTTGATATTGTTTTTTGCATTGCTTTGCCAAAACGGTGCTTGTATGTCATAGAGACTTAAAAATGTGAGTCAAGACAGAACATGACAATGATTGAAAAAGTTTTAAAAGAACTAGTTCTGTTGCTTTAGTGTACTGAACATTATATTGACACAGACAGTCTATAAAAACACTTTTCAGGTCTGTAGTTCAATAAAATGGAATCGAAATGTGGAGTTTTCATGAGTTTTCATTTCTTTATCTAATAAATCCAGGACATCTCATATACTGTAAATCAATGCTCTTTGCTGCTTCACCTTCAAACAAGCAAACATGGTTCAAATAAGTCCTCAAGGTACACATATAGATCTGTTCCCAGCATGCACCAGGGCTCTGTTTGTGCTTGACTGCTGCACGAGGGTGATTGGCAGAGATTATCTGATTCGGCCTTCACCTAACGGGAAAATTATTTTATAGCAATCGCTCACTTCAGACACTTTTTAAGAAATTAAGGTCAAGTCTAATGATTTTATGAATTAGTAGATAAGTAAGTTTACTTTTGAGTGGAACAAGAAGTGCTTCATTTTCATCTTCACCTCCAAGGCTAAAGAAACGTGAACTCTGAGAAGAGCGTACGGTGATTAAGTGTGTCTGCGAGCAAGAAATGTAGTCTTATTTAAAAGAGCGGAAGCAGACAGACATGGACCCTTTGTGAATATGTTTGTAGAATCTTGGAGCTGCTCATGTTTTACAGAAAAGGTTTTTAACATTGTCCAGTCTGTCCTTGAGTTGTGAGGATTCTAGGTAAATACAGTATCTTTGTATGACATTGCTCCTTCATCAAACTTCATTCGAGTGTGACAAATCCTCTTTATACTAAACTGTTCTTTTTTCTGATCCTTACACTATTAAAAATATTCTAAATGTCTTGGTTTTATGACTCTGAGATCTTCTGCACTATTTTGCACATTTATGGTAACAATTTGGCTCTAAACCCTCTTTTTACAAACAACAAAGTGAAACTGGAGAGGAACACCAAACTCAATCCAATCAGAGAGTTGTTTTTGGCTCCTAATGGGATTTTTTCAGTCATGTGATATTTTAAAGATGTGGTAGCTGAATTTTACACTGCAAACACAATTTATGGTCCTCATTGGTCCTTCCACACATGATTAAAATCAACATGTATTAGTATTGGTTGCAATTATGGTCAATAAACGTCTTTTTGCAAACAACAAAGTGAAGATGGAGAGGACCATCCAAGATCAGCCAATCAGAGAGCTGCATTTGACTTCTGAATTGGAACTAAAGTTCTTTATTGTACAATTCAAGCAGTACTCAGAGGTCTAAAACACAACATTTACTCTTTTAGAACTAAAAATGTTAGTTACATTAGCTTTAAAAGTCAAGTATTTTTTCCTCGTAAGCAGCCCTATTTGTTATCATACAATTTTTGGGTTTCACCCTAAGAAAGAAAATGTGAATGACGGAAAGTAATGTCATTGATGGGGAAAGAGTTAATATACAGTATGTCTGGATTTTCCAGGCAACAATCTGTTTCTAAAAAAGAATTTTTCTCTCATTGTAATTTGTTATTTAATGGAAAGAATCTTGAGCCTGCAGACTCATGAGCACTGGAGCAGGACCAGCCGGAGCTCGGGATAATAATAAGTCTGCTCATTTACACGTCTGTGAATGGAGCATGTCTCTAAAGACTCAAAGGAAATGGAGCATGCACAGATCACAAAAGAATGTTCTTTTCCTTAGGAATATCCTAATAGGGCGTTTATTACTCATGCAGTTGGGCTTCTGCAAATATTTTGGTTTTGTGACAGTTTTATGCATGTTTATGTGTTTTCTCATCATTAGTTTTATTCACAGTGGTATTTGAATTGATTCATGTGTTTTTATACTGAAACATCAGCATTATGGAGTTTAGTTAACTGGCTAGCCTCCAACATGTCGTAAAGCTTTTGTTTTTAGATTTTTCTAAAGCAAATGACAAATGAGAATCTTAGTTGCAGAAGCGTAGACAACATCAAAGTGGCCTGAACTGTTGAGCTCTATATTCAGAACATTAAAAAAGCTGTTTTTTTTTCTTTCAAGTGAAAGGTTATATTTGCTGACAGTGGTAATATATAGTTGTCAACATTGCTGCAAAGTCTGATATATTCTTCCCTCTCTCCTCGCTGTTCTTTTGCATTGGCTGTTCTGACTGTTTTTTGTGAAGTGAAAGACATGAAAATCCTTTTAAATTCATGTGGTCGTTACAAAGGCAGACTTCCCTCAGGGCAAACAAAAATAACACGGCTTTTACAGAGAGCCAGGCTGCAAACTTTTGAGGACCACATGTTGAAATATTGGAACAAAAACTGGAGTCAAAGTGCTGAGTCATTCAGATGTGATAAAGTTATCCCCCTTATGTAAAGTTTAGACCTACAGTGTGTCACAATATATTATTGAGGTTTTAAAAGTAGAATTGCTTAAAGTGATAGTAAAGGCTAGTTTATGTTTTTAGCTTGAGGCACATGTACTGTATAGAGAGAGTGTTGCATGGATCAGGCAATTTTCCAATCTGCGGGTGAGACATTTTTGACAATCCATGACCCGCCCCAGCCCACTCTGCACAGTCGAGCACTCGCGTATTGTTTAGCATTAAATTCCACCAACATTATAAGGCCCAAAACCTTGACATTTCACATTTGTTGCCTTTTTCTCTCTTTCTTGCAAAATGAAAGAAAATGTCTCACACTTGTCAACCCTTGATTGCCCTGAGCAGCACGTGAGACGGATCATAAGGTAGATCCGATAAAACACACAAAATAAAAGCCAGCGCTTTTGCAGCGCTCCTGCTTGTCAGCTAATTACAAGAGTTTATCACTGTGTGAAAACAAAAGTTCTGCTGCTAAATTAACATTTGTGAATGAGACTTGTCTTTGCGACTCACACACGTTACATTCAGGAGCCAGACGTCCGTCAGACCAGTTTGTATCTGATTGAAGGAACTAGCTCAAGTCCTGTTTTGTTTTTATCAAAGAAGTTTCCCCAGCCGACTAGACGGACAGCGTATCTTTCTGCAGGTGACGTGCGGTAGAGCGGAAAGTATCGACTGATACTTCGTCTACTGTTGCATTACAGTTTATTATTTGCTGTTTGTTGACAGATGAAGTGAATGAAAGGCTGCTGCTGCTGCTGCTGCTTGGATGAGCACTGATTGGACCTAATGGCTTTCATGGTGAGAGACTGTGGACTCATAACCTTATAGGTGAGAACAGCATTGAGAAGTGGACATGACACTCCCATCTATGTTCCGCTGCCATGAGTTTGATAAGCGACAGCTCTGCTGAACTGCGGCAGCTTGTCCCAAGAAAAATGTCCCATCAATGCATTTTTCAAGACTTAAAGCAGCTTGTGCTTGGCTGACACTGACAGCAGTCAGTGAGGTGAGGGTTTGAAGATATTTTTCACAACATAAACTTTTAAATTGCGTCATAATTTTTCACACACTGGCTTCATGGCAGTGGAAGGACGTCACTGACAATTTGGGGCTTTGGCACAAAGTAAATTCTATTCATTCTTGTGAGTGTGTTAGATAGCAGGGATAGCTAATTATTTTTCTCCGAGGGCCACTTTTGAACCCAGACCACAAATATTGGTATAAGAAATTCTCATTATTATAAACACATTTTATATGAAATGTAAGGTATTTATCTATTTTTGTGTCAATTTAAATTGTACATATTAAGAGCACAAGTGCAAACACATTCTCTGTAACCAATTCAATCAGTCTGGGGCTATTAAAGAAAAGGGAACTATGGAGAGCTTTTATGAATTTTGAAGCAGTATGTTTGATCACTGTTTTTGTATTGCACCTTTCAAACCTGTTGAAAACACTGAACATAAATAAATTAAAAAATGTATTCTGACTTTTGCTATTCCTAAGAAAGAAGAACCCTCACATTGATCCGTTCTTCCACCATTACTGTACATTGTTATGTGTCAGTTAATGAGTGCAGTGATGAGATAGTTAGAATAATAATCAACTTTGGACTAAAAAGATAGCCTCTCATATTCTGAGTTCAGTATAAAACAGTCAATTTAATGACTTGATTTGCTTTCCTGACGGAGATTGTCAGACTGACTTGTCCTTGACGTGTGCTAATCCTTCCTTGGCTCTCACTGTGCAGATTCCCAGGAGTCGTTGCGTTGTAGTGATGGAGGTCAGAGCGGGAGCTGGCCGTGGTACTGAATCCACTCACCAGCTTTAGAAACACATCTACTGCACGTTCACGGGACACTCCAGTCGCGGTTCACAAAAGGTTCAGGGTTTGAATGGAAAACCTTCAACTTCAACTGTCCTATTGATCATTGATCAAGACCTCACTTTTATAAAGAAAAAAACAACTTACAAAACCACTTTGAATTGTGTTGAACCAGTTCTTGATCATTGATTGAGTTTGCATTGTGTATTTGTTACAAAGAAAGGCCTTTTTCCCAGTGGATTTTCAAAACATACCGAGTTACAGAATAATGAATACCTGCACTAAATAGATTTTATTGTATTCTGTCACTTGTTCAAATCATTGTACTGTATGTATGTATGTACTCTGTGTAATTGAACAGTTGATGGAGAAAAAATAAATGTTATGTAAACAAAATACCTTCACTGACAAAATAACTTGTTAAATGTACTACATTTTTACATGATACGATATTGCAAACAATAAATTTAAATAAATGCAGGTACATTTTTCATGTAGTTTAATGTAAAAATGCTTACTTACAATCTAAATAGTTTGCATTGATTATACTTTGATTGATTTGAGCAAAAACAAACACATACCTTAGTTCTAGATCTCCAAATCACAACAAGGTTCTACCCAATCGCGCTTTCCCCAATTTCTAAAAAATAGATTGTGACGTCACACCGCAAAGCATTGTGGGTGCAAACTGCAGACAAACAAACTCGAGCGTGGCGTGGTTGCATGTGAGCAAAGGTGGTTCGAAAACAAAGTTATTTTCACAATTAACAACCCAATCATGATGAAACGAGGAGGCACAAAACACTGCTGTTGGGGACTATGCAACTCGGATTGGAGATATCGGCTGCCAGAGGGAACATTTTTCATCCCGTTTCCAAAACAACGACACAGTGGAAAAGAGAGCAGGCACGTAAAGACAGAGAAAGCAAGACGATGGTGGTATTTATGTGGTGGGTGGGATTTATATTTGACTGTGGGAAAGACCCAAGATCCGAGGCTGCCAAACCAGAACTAGCAATGCTAACAGACTGTGAGCTCTCGAAGAAGCAGCACTGCAAGCGAAGGACCCCAACAGAACGTCCCAACCAAACAGCCTGCCCACCCAAGCTGGAAGGAACGGCTTTTAAAAGAGGAAAGTTTAAACGAAAGCACATCGATTCCATTGGAACACTAGTGAGGTAACGTGAGTGTCTGAGGACAAGTCGCCTGAATGTGACCAACACTGTGGACAAAGCTACGCAAACAATCTAATAATAATAATAATAATACATTTTATTTATATAGCGCTTTTCTAGACACTCAAAGACGCTTTACAGACAAAGGCAGTTTAACAAAGGTACAATATATAAGAACAGTTAGTAATTACAACATTAATCAAACATGACAATTACAAAACATTAAAAGCACATTTAAACAGATGGATCTTCAGATTTTTCTTAAAAGTGTTGAGGTGGGTGCAGTCTCGGTCCCAGAGGGTGGTGCAGTGATGGAGAAGCCTCTGTCGCCTCAGGTTTGGAGGTGGTCCACAGAACAGCCTCAGGAACCATCTCCATGATGTGGCTGGCTCAGTCAGGGCCTTAGCTGGAGGAGCAGGTGCAGATGACACAGGTCCAAGTGGATCAGATGAAACTTCTGTTGTTTCAGTGGTGATAAGGCCATCCCCTTAAAATATTTCTCTGGGAAAAAAAAAAAAAAGTTCTAGCTTTTCAGATGTTCAAAGCTAGCCATAGCTTCATGTCCCATCTCCATGGTTACAAAACAAACAAACAACTCTTCGCAAAATCCTTAAGTCTGTTGAACATCTCAAGGTGGTTGAAATCCCAAAATGCGAAGAACCCTCACTGGAAAATCCTCTGCTGCTTCAGATGTAAAAGTCTGCCATTTCAGAAGTCCAAAACCAGCATAGCATGGGCATTTGCTTGGTATCCACGGTTACCAGAAAAACAGATGTTTCCTTTGCACAGATCTGACAGCACTTCGCTCAAGTCTGTTGAACATCAGAGGCCACACTTCTCAGTTGGTTGAAATCCAAGCCCTTCTTGATAAAAAGTCAGCTAAAAATTCAAAGGGTATCTACTGCGAGTATATACTTGGAGCAAAATATGAAACTATGATATTAAAAAATGATGCCGCAGTACTAAACAAAAACGTGCTGGTTTGTTTGTCTGAATTTTGCTCCCAGCAGCACTTGCCCGTGACGTCAAAGCGGGGTATTCTTGATTAGAAATCTATTATTCATTAAAACACCAATGACATTACAGGTTGCCTCACTGTCTCTAACTCTTACACTAAAAAAAAATAAAAAATAAAATGCAATAACAAAAAATGTAAAAAAAAAAAAAAAAAAAAAAGAGAAAACTCAAGTCCAGAGAGAAAGAGATTTACTCCCTCGACAGGACAAGCTGCAGATGTGACCAGGACTGACACAAATCAGTCTTACTGAGATGCACCACCAGCCTACAGTCTGCAGTCTACAGTGTGTGAATGCATGTGTGGTGGGAAAATACAGTAAACACAGCAGGGGAGCAATCTAAGGAAAGACCGTGGCTCCAAATATGTGCAGGAAGTATTTTTGCATCACTTTCATTCACGATATTCATCTTGTCCCCAATAGTATTAGCAGTAATCAATTTCTTCTATTCAGACAACTTTAAGTGAGTTGTATTTACCTTTTTGCATATTGCATACGCTGCAAAGAATTTACAATAGATTAAATTCCGAATTTTAAAGCTGCTGTTTCTGAATTTTACCATCTTAAAAGCAAAAGAACAAGTAAATCTAACTCTTAACTCTTTCCCGAAATATCCGTCAGACTTTTTATTATCTGCGGTGCAATAAAGTAAATGCACATAATATGTTCCTATAGGCAAGTCCAATTATACGCTCAATCTTGTGATCAAAACTCAAACCAATAAAAATAAGCTCTTGTTGTGGTGTATAGTGCATTCGTTTGCAAACAAAACTCTGACGCTTTTGTAAGGTTTTTGCTGGAAAGTAATTATCCAACTTTTTGCCCTGTCATTGGATTCCACTGCTCTTTCATGTTTCATATTGAGAAGTCAGCGTCTGTCCTGTTTCTGGGGCTGAGTTGAGGTTTTCGGCAGGTTTTTGATCTGCAGATTCCACTTTCTTTGGTGGTGTGAGCCACTTTCTCGCTCTACTCAAAGTCTTTAAACCAGAAGTGATGCGTCATGCTGTGAAATCAGTGTTTAATCTCATCTGTAGCTGAGAAAAAGGGCTCACACACTTACACTGTACAGGAATAGACGGTTTTATATTGAATTCAGTGATGTTAGATTATTTATCTGTTTGTACCTGCATAGATCAGATAATATAGATTAGTGACATTTCCTCGATGCAATGACAAATAATACAGCAATGTCTCAGAGCAAACGGTGTAATAAACTGTGTAGTTGTTTTGTACTTTGTAATAAATGCTCTAGACTTAGCAAATAATCAAAATGTGTAAAGACTGATAGTTTGTTTGTGTCACTGCAATATTACTCAAGCTTACCATATACAAAAATGTTTAGTGTCATTCTCCAAAGATGTGTTTGGGGGTAATGATGTTGTGAGGCTGGCCAAGGTGTCAGTTCCTGATACTTTCAAATCTCAGAAGCTAAGCAGGTTGAGCCAGATCAGTACTTGGATGGTTGTTTTCTGCTAAAATAGAATCAAAAGCAGCAAAAACAGTACATCCATGGAGCTGCATCTTGTTTTGATTCAGGCGAGACTTCCTGTTGTCTTGCTAACAGCCTCTCTGACCCACAGTATATATCAGCGGGTCAGACCAGTCACAGTATGTAGAGATTTTCGGTCAACATTAGTTTTCGCCTTAATGCGCATGCATTATGCTGAATGAGCTCCTCTCCATCTGCTTAGCTGGGGAAACTCCTTAGAATAAAACAACGCAACGAGAGCAGCTGTTTGGATCAGGCATGAATCAGAAGACCTGAAGCTTGAGACAGTGTTTTTGTTGCTGTTTTTCCACTCACCTGAATGTAACTTTTAAGGGTCGTAAGGTTTGACTTAGCGGCATAACTTTTGTTTTCGCACAGTGATAAACTCTTGTAGTTTGCTGACAACGGGGCTTTTTCGACTTGTTTTCACTGTTTGTGTCATAAGCAAAACACTTCTACACTTTACATCTATTATATATATACAGTATTTGTAGAAAATAGTTCAGAGTGCTACACATTGCTCACAGATTAAATTGACTATGAATACCATAGTAAGATTGCTTTCATAACACCAAACAAAAAGAATTAACCTCAAACGAAAGGTCAATGATGAGAGAACTGGATGTGACCTTAGAAATACTGCAGAGGGAAATCAGTTTGTACTGTTCAGTCAAGTTTTCCCCCTGGTCCCACTGGTCACTTTTCTCTCACATACTGTAGACAGTCAAGAGGGATTAAACATGTATTAGAAAGCATTGCATAACAGCTCACCATGTCAGAACACTGGAGTGACAGTGCAATCTCCTGCAACCCGCTCCTGGAAAGGGAATAGAATCAGTGAAGCATAAAAGAACAGCGCAAAGTCATTATGTTAATGTGGGCCATGATGAAACCCATGGAAACATCACTTAAGTACATGTCAGACTCAGGGAGGCACAGAAGCTGCACTTTACGACCTGCAGTAATACATTCTTCTCTGTTTGTCCTTAGTAATAATTTACCCAGGGTGACCAGACGTTCAAAATTTAAAACTTGGTCACACCCAGGCTGTTCTGATCATTTTCTAGTTTGGTACTCGGAGCTTGGATGTTTTATGTTCCAACTTTTTAATTCCCATTGGAACACTCCAACAATTCAGAATCCCTATTCGGAAACTCAAACATGGCCGCATTCTATTTTTGATCAAACTGAGATGAGCTTGAACATCCCAGGTTTAACCCAGGAGTGGTTTTGATTACATAAGTCAGACGTCTTTGTGTTCAGATTGGTGATGCAAAGCCCTCAGATAATCTAATCTAAATCTTTTATTTTCTTTGTGTTTGTCTATTTTTAAGAAACATACAATATTGTTTATATGGACATTACTGTCAGATCTATCTACCTCTGAAATGTGACGATGTATTCTGTGTTAAGTCATTGTTTGAGTATCTGATGAGTCTATCTATCTATCTATCTATCTATCTATCTATCTATCTATATACAGTATATATATATATATATATATATATTATATATATATATAATATATATATATATATATATATATATATATATATATATATATATATATACATACAGTATACATAACATCAGCAAGGACAGCGACCTCAGAATACCACACAACACTTTCAATCCTGTAATTATGAACCCGTTTGTTTACACAGTCAGTCAATGTTAAACAAGTATGTGACATTTGAGTGAATTAACAGAACAAAAGCCATTTCAGCCTGCCTCACGGGGAACAAGAACATCTGACAATCGATAAACTCTTCTATGAGGAAAAAGACAATTATTACTCGCTTGTTTATGTGGGCAAAGCGCTCTGGCTAATGTCAGCGTTTTTGTTTCCTGGGGGAATGCAAGCGATGAAGTGAAGTCTTATCATAAAATCAATCGAGCCATCTGCTTGGAAAAGATTCATATTCTAGCAACATCCAAACACAAACTCAGGGACACTTAAGGAGGACGAAATATTGCATAATCTGTTTCTAAAGATGTTAATTAAAATTTAATTTAGTCCCTGAGTTCTAACATTGTAAATTCAACAGATGTTTTTTTTTTCAAAATACATGTTTTTTTCTGGAACGTTTAAATAGGTTTGGAACACTTAAATAAGTCCGGAAATGTTTAAATAAGTCCAGAACGTTTAAATAAGTCCGTAATGTTCTGGATCCTAGGCAAACGAAGTTATGAGCATGTGTGTGCCATGATGCAGGACAGAAGTGCTTAAAACTGACAAATTCTCACTGATTTTTTTTTTTTTACAAAAGCAATGGCTTTTTCAATATAGTTGTCCGTGGAACATTTTTTAGACGGCACAAAGCAAGGTATTTGAAAAAGCTAATAAATGCTACCTGAGACATACCTTCTTCCTCCTGCTGTTTGCCAAAACATTGTGATTTGTACAATTAGGTGGTAAACAGTGCTTTGTCTTACACTGGAGCAGAATTAAACATACAAACAAGCTTTCAGTAACTATCATGTGAGGTGAGTGTTAGCCACACATGATGCAGGTTGTTTCTGATATTGAATGCAATTTTTTTTTTTTATCCAATGTCATACTTCTTGTTTCTTATCTTGTATAAAGAGTTGACTGCAAATCCGTGCCAACAGATTCCAGCTATGTCGATTTATCACTGCCACCTCTGATGTCTTCTAAGACAGAAGATAAAGGATAAATAGCTACATAGGCTTACAACCTTCTTGCCTGTTAGTCAATTAATTCACAAGGTACAACCATTTTACAACTGAAATTGATAAAAGTAACATAGAAACGAGCAGGTTTTTGGCAAAGTTTCCATTGTTGTAATACACACTGTCAGCACTTTTGCCCTCCATAATGGTGATGGGCGTTCCCTCGAAGAGCCTGACAACACGTGCAAATTTAAGGGTCATTACAAAAGTCCTACTAACATTTTTGGAAAGAGTCTGATTCATTCCAGAGGCTTTTTTTTTTTTGACAATTGAAACAAAATGGCTACAATGTTTGTTTGTTTGTTTAATCTTTAACAACTGCTCCATAGTTTGTTTGTTTTTTTATATCAGACATTGAACAAAAAGAAATGTATCAAGAAAAAGACCCATCAGAGGGATATCAGTATTAAGTTTTTAAGACTCTAAATGTCAGTACTGTCTATAATTAGATCCCTTGTGAAAAATAAGGAGCAAAAGCTGTTTAAATGAGGACAGAGCATTTTTGTGAAGCAAAGCAAATCAATATTTTAGCATTAGCACTATTTTTACCACTGCCCTTTGTGGTTTCTTAAAAATACCAAACGGATTTTTTGACCTACTGACCTACTTTGACCAATCATCGACTGCTATTTTAACTGTAACAATGCTTTTTGCTCTGTCCCTTCTAATAATGCATTTAGGGATTTAATGAATAATGTGTTTTACAGAGATGTCACGGGTCCCTGAAGTAATCGCAGCACACAAGAGACTGACCTGAAGCTGATTGCGGTCATAATGAGACGGAGGTTAAAGGATGGAGGGAGGAACCAGCGGTGACAGCAGCAGCACAGACAATAGGTTTTAATCACAGCACAAGCCTTTGCAGAGATCACAGCATTGAGGGCTTTTGTCTGTGTGTACGCCCTTTGTGTGACAGAGCTCCTTCAAAATGCCATGAATGCAATTATCACTGTGCAGTCTCTTGCTCTTTACATGTATATTTGATAATACGGTTCACTTGTAATTTTAGGAGCTATACATTTAGTGTTATGGGTTGTGACAGTGGTGAGTTTTTAATCATGTTCTGGTCATTGCTTTCTCATCAAAAACAGTTCTGTCTATGAGATACTGTTCCTTCTACTCTGAGCCTCTGAAAACATCGTTCTCAATGTCAAGTTTTGTGATGTCATAGGTATGTCTCTGAGATTTTAAGTCCTTAAATCAACCAGACTTGCAGAATTACCATATCAGGCGAGATCACTTACATTTTTCCCCTGCATTATTATCTTTACAATAAATAGATCAGGGTCTCCAACCTTTTTCGCCAGGAGAGATAATCTTGCCAAAACAAAGCTAACGATGAGCTATACTTTTAACACAAGGAATAGATTTTTTTTTTTAGCTGTTTATTATATATATATTTTTTTTTTTTCTATTGTGCCATGGCAGATGACAGCGCAAATGATAAAATACAACAACCCAAGACAAACAGCAATACCCAACATCCACAATAATAAAAATACTACAATAAATAAAATATATATGGGTTTCACTGCCTCAGTCTAAAGTAAAAAAAATACTTTAAGATCGGAAAGGGAACACTGAGTTGTTTTACAAATGACCAAAGTGTGTTTTTAAAAAGATGTGTTTGTGTATCAATGCTAATGCTAAAGTCTGACAATGTAAAAATAAACACTCAAGCTAATTTCTATCTGCAGACCCTGTGACAGACAAAAACATAGAGCACATACTGCACAAAACACAGCAGTTTACAAAGTGCAGTCTATAAAGAAACATCGGCATCTGAAAATGATAGCTACCATTTATCTGCTTCAAATAAAGGGCAGAGCTTTTAAAATGAGCATTTTTAACAGGAAATTCAGTGTGATCCTTCATTCAGGTTGCTCTGAAATAGGAGTGCCAGTTCAAAAAGACAGCCCAAGGAAATTATAGAGAATCATTACCTCTTCATCTTGTCCGAGAGAAAATGTTGATGTCCGTTTTTTCTAATCATGTGGATTTGCCCTGTAATTACAGAGATATTAACCTTCATTAAGGTCAGAACATGTGTAGAGACCGTTTTATCCCAGCTCATTTTGAAAACGTGAGCTTGTTGGAATGTTGTTACATGTTTTGGGATTTTGTTTTAATCTTTGAGATGCAGTCAGAGGTGGATTCATGAGTAAACATTTCCCTGCAGGTTATGACACACAAACATGAATCATGGTTAAAAATACTGGATGTATATATTCTGAAGAACATCTCCTCCAGGCGTCCTGTTTCCTGGCTCCTCTAACCCTGTTCTACCACATTTTAACATCACCGCTCTTTGTATTTATAAACCATCACTTGGATCTATTTCTAAAGTTAGTAAATTGTTACATCAGCACATTAGTCATTTGTTTTAAAAGTGCTATACGTGATTTTTGCTTCCTTAAATGGTAAATGGTCTATTTATACTGTATAAATGGTCTATTTATATAGCGCTTTTCTTCTTTTCCAGGCACTCAAAGCGCTTTGCAATATCCACTCACCAAGTGTAAGCAGACACTGAGGCAGTGTGGTTTAAGTGTCTTGCCCAAGGACACAATGACAATCTACTCTTGTCGTCCCACCGTGGCACCTGGTGTTCCAGCGGTCTCCCATCTAAGTACTAACCAGGCCCTATCTTGCTTAGCTTCTGAGTTCTGATGGGATCAGGCTTTGACAAGCAGGTAAAAAATGGAGACAAACAAAAATCATTCATTTCAAGCCTCCTCCATCAGTGCAAATGTTTTGCTCACTTAACTAACACCATCAGCGCGATCTTCCCGTCAGTCTTAATCAGTCTTAGCGCCTGGTCTTAGTTATTCCTCTGTTGGCCTCTAGTGCGCTCTCTCCCAGAGCTACGCTGTGAGTGCAGCAGGTGTGGTGCCTGCCAGATGTGTGGGGTGCAATTTCATTTAGTGAACCCATAGCCTACATGACACGTCTGTGACACGTGAGCATTGCAATAAGATCACAGGCAAAAGTTACTGTAGTGGCAGCTTCAGTTTGGAAAAAACTCTATTAATAAAAACCTATTTGGTAAAAGTTTATTCAAATGACAAACAACTTTAACAACTTTGTCTAAAATGTGTCTTTTCTTTTACATAAAGCCTGTTAACTTAATACAGGAGTCTCAGACTCGCGGCCCGGGGGCCAAATGCGGCCACCGAGAGGATTTTTTGCGGCCCCCTGGATGATTTCAAATTAACATTGAATGCGGCCCGCACCATATAAGTCAGCGGCCCGCCCGTAACAATTTGAACTACAAGTCCCACAATGCACTACAGCGTAGCACAGCCACAGCTCCTCACCGCTGCCCCGACAGGGAGATGAATGAGAACTCAAGAGTCACTTTTAAACTCTCCACAACAAAGAATCAGACAGAGGACAGAAGGATTATGAGAGCAGAAGCTTCAGACACAACGTCACAGCGTAAACAGCTGCTCTTTTACAACAGAAAGGCACAGATGTTGATTCTTCTTTTTGTGGAGGTGAGCTTCCCTGACTACATTTGATATCATATTGAAGTGCCTCACGTGTCAAGCTCCACAACACTTTTTATTTGACGAAATTTGATCTAATATCCGCGGAGAAACGTGCATAAACTCCTGCTGAAAAAGACGTTTTAGCGATGCGAACCAGCACCGCGAGCGTAACCACGGCGACACGCACAAGAAAACACACGCGGCAAACACGCGGCGACACGCACGTGGCTTCATCGGCTACACCCCTCTCTACCGACGTCCCGGAATGTCGACATTAAAGTCTAATTGTCGATGTTGCGGCATTAGCAGATTTTCTCACACATCCCGGTACTCCGACACCTAACATTTTTTTGTCGATGTAGTGGTGTTTTCTAGTTTTCTCAGAAATGCCACTTCTCCGACACTCTTTTGTGGGTGCTTCTATTAAATCATTATTTTAAATATATATACATAGCTTTTTCTCGCGGACTGTTTACTGATTGAAACATGACGCTAAGTATAAAAAAAACTGCGCGTTTCTTCTTTCTGTTTATTCTTGCATTTCCGTTTTGTCAAACTCTGCTTCTAAGGCCCTTGTCCCGGCTTCTGTCCATGGTGCTGAAGTTAAACGCAGGAGATCGATCAATAACTAGATAAAAAAGTAAATGGATAGATTGAAAGGATGATGTTTGAATTATTCATACAAAATCCTAAAATATCCTTCTTTTAGAGCCGCAGTCAGGCTGCACTTTTTTACACTCAACAATCCCCGGCTTGTTCTTGTGCGCCTTTCACGTTTCAGAGGAAACAATCTTAAAGTTCCCTACAACAAACTGTCAGAATGTTAAAATAAAACGCCCTTCTATCCTCTTTCTGACTGCTTATTCACCGCGCACACAGTGCGTCCTTGTCCGCTTTTAGCAGCCTTCTCAGCTTCACTGTGGCCTCGCCAGCCTCACGCTGCTGCTCAGGCCCTCTTTTACAAATGTACATATTTTGGCGCTGTGGCGTCTAAACACGAGAGTCTTAAACACTGTCTTTATCAGGCCTATGTTTTAGTTTGTAAGAGAATGTTGTGAATGTGGTCTGGACTTTTACTGGGTGAAATGATGTTTAACTTTATCAATCTATTCTGAATATTGTTCATTAAAATGCATTATCATACTGGTTTATATCCACATTTCACACATGAATTTTTCAGTTACGACTGTAACTTCATGCAGTCATACAACATGAAACGTTTGGTCTCTTTGATAAAACAGACTGTTGTTTTTAAAGCAAGAGACATAAACAACACAGCTCACCTTTTTCTCTTGATTCTCGTCGTTCCCACGGAGCCTTCACATGACAATGTTCACGAAAATCCATGATTATCAATAACAAAGTCCTCGAAGTGTAAATCCATAATCATGTGCAGGCTTCTGTCCGTGCGACTCTCCACATCCTCGCACAGGACGTCCCGCTAAAGTGCGTAGTGTTATGGAGAGGTTTATTACAGTCTGCCAGCTTAAAACCACAATGTATAAGGCCAAAAAAACACGGAGCCTTTGAGGCTGTCGTCGGAGGCGGACTGAGGCGGAGAGGAGCTGCGTGTCGTGGGATGAGCGCGTTATGTTTTCCTCGTCGCAGCAGCAGCAGCAGCGGCAGCTCTGTTCAGCACGACGATATGGGCAAAGTCTTTTACTTAGCGTCATGTTTGGGTCAGTAAACTTCTTCTTTCTGTTTATTCTTATTTCCGTTTTGTCAAACTCTGCTCTAAGGCTCTTGTCCCGGCTTCTGTCATGGTGCTGAAGTTAAACGCAGGAGATCGATCAAAACTAGATAAATAAGTAAATGGATAGATTGAAAGGATGATGTTGAATTATTCATACAAAATCCTAAAATATCCTTCTTTTAGAGCCGCAGTCAGGCTGCGCTTTTTTACACTCAACAATCCCCGGCTTGTTCTTGTGCGCCTTTCATGTTCCAGAGGAAACAATTAAAGTTCCCTACAACAAACTGTCAGAATGTTATAAAAAAAAAAACGCCCTTCTATCATCTTTCTGACTGCTATTCACCGCGCACACAGTGCGCCCCTAGTCCGCTTTGAGAGCAGCCTGCAGCGGCCTCGCCCAGCCTCACGCTGCTGCGCAGGCCCTCTTTTACAAATGTAGATTTAGGCGCTGTGGCATCTAAACCACGAGAGTCTTAAACACTGTCTTTATTCAGGCCTATATTTTAAAACAAAAGTTTGTAAGAGAACGTTGTGAATGTGGTCTGGACTTTTACTGGGGTGAAATGATGTTTAACTTTATCAATCTATTCTGAATATTGTTCAATAAAATGCATTATCATACTAGTTTATATCCACATTTTACACATTTTTTCTCAGTTACGACTGTAACCTTCATGCATCATACAACGTGAAACGATTGGTCTCTTTAATAAAACAAACAGTTGTTTTTAAAGAGACATAAAACACCATGGCCTACCTTTTCTCTTGATTCTCGTCGTTCCCACGGAGCCTTCACATGACAATGTTCACAAAAATCCATGGTAATAAATCACAAAGTCTTCAAAGTGTAAACATAATCCATAATCATGTGCAGAGGCTTCTGTCCGTGTGACTCTGCACATCCTTGTGCAATACGTCCCCGTTAAAGCGCGTAGCGTTATGGAGAGGTTTATTACAGTCTGCCAGCTCAAAACCACAACGTATAAGGCCAAAAAAACACGGACCTTTGAGGCTGTCTTCGGAGGCGGAGCAGGCGCGTTATGTTCGTCGCAGAAGCGGCAGCTCTGATTCAGGAGGACGATATGGGCAAAGTCTACAGCTTTATTCAAGTCAGAAAAGCAAAAAATTTTTAGAAAAAAAGTGCTGCCAGTAGATAGAAGAAAAAAGACGCCGTCAATACGTGGAAGCTTGGAAAATAATGTTAATTCCGAAATGAAATTCCGCCCGACTTTGGCTTAAGCGAGCGAGTCCAAGTCCAGACTCGAGATTCAGTCCAAGTCCCGGTCTGAGACCAGGTCTGCACGAACAATCGCATTGCGCTGGCCGTTTAGAGAGTGTTAAAGCAGAGGATAAAGTTTTAAAAGTATTCCATCTCTACGTCTGTCCAAAAAATACTTCTCTGTCTTACCGGGGGCAGCCTGTCAGAAAAGCAACGTGAATGAAGGACGCTTTGTAACCGAGAAATAAAAGTATAATTTTTAGCCTACTTAATGCGACAATAAAGTTGGCCACCACACATAGGCCTATAGGTCATTATGACGTTCACTGTCTGAGTTTGTGTCGGAAGGAGCGGCACCAATACATTCGGAGGACAGGGATGTCGTAACAGTGGGATCTAAAATAAAGACATTCGGAATAATGGCATGTCGATAGAAAGGCCTGTCGACAGAGAGGGCTGACCCCGTGGCCATGCGTCAATTTTACGGCGGTGACCACGGTGACTGGGCACGAGGAAGAGCACGGAACTGTTTGGCACAGGTCTGGACTAGAGCCCTGCTCTGTGCTTTACCTGGACCACCGCGCGCATCCAGACACCAGACGGATGGACACAACCCCGCGCTCGTTTGTTCAGGGGCTGCAGACGCCGTCACACACTAAGGACCCTCCGCGCGCATCACACCGGGAGCCTATACAGGCAGTTGTCTCATTCAAAAGGATTATAACGAGGACACGCCGCTGCTTTTTTCATTAACTTTTCACGCACGGATCAAGATTCTCAGGTAAGTCTTACCACGAGCATCGGATCATTTTTATTATAAGTTTAGGTCGGCAAAACATTGTATTGTTAAGGGAAAAACATATTGAACAAACTTATTGAAGCAAGTCTGACTAAAAGTGAATCCATTTTATTTTACAAATATAAAGCCTAATTCAATAACTGCATTTAACGTGGCTTTTTCTAACAAAATTAGAATTGGTGGCAAAATATGATTATTATTATTTCTTAATATTTTCCAGTGAACTTCTTGCAATGCTCCACTGTCATGTTGTGCAGGTTCACTGATTGAACTGGCATCAGACAAAGCAGAGCAGCCGTGCCAAGTGCTGGAGCTGCTCTCTGGAGCTCCTAGCGGCCATCACAGAGAACATCTTTGCGCCTTCCGCTAAGATAATAGACCGGGGCGGGAAAATCGGGCCCCATGTGTTTTAACAGCAGTTAGTTATATGCTAACAGTGGCAGAGTGGGGAGCGCTTTGGCCTCACCGCAAAAAGGTTGCGGGTTCGACTTCTGCTCGGCCAGGGTCTTTCTGTGTGGAGTTTGCATGTTTTTTCTAGTTTTTCTTCATGCACATTTTAAGCATAAAATGGACAGGATCAGTCAACTTCTACCAATCAAACTGAGGTAAGCAGCTAACCTTTAGCATCTTTAGGTAAACGGCTTTTAGTTCTAAGTACTTTGTTTATTATTCTGACTATCCTGGCTCTTGCATTGCATGTTGGTCTATACTGAATATTCTAGTGACCATCATGGAAATTTTTAAGTGCAGTTTTTGACCTAATGGACATGTGGACACCACTTCAAAATGGCGTCACTCCTGTAATGAGCTCTTTAGAGGTTTTCGGTTGACGTTATTTTCCACCCTACTGCACATGCTTCATGCAGAACGAGCTGCTCTCCATCTGGTTAGCTGGGGAAGCTTCTTTGAATAAAAACATTGAAACAGGACTCCTGAAGCTTAGGACAGTGTTTTTTTTTTTTTTTTTTTGCAGTTTTTTCACTCACCTTAATGTAACTTTTAAGGGTCGTAGGGTCGAATTTCATTCACAAATGTTAAATTAGCAGCAGAACAGTGATACACTATTATAGTAGCTGACAACAACCTTAGTTCGAATTGTTTCTGCAGCTTTGCAGCTCTTTCTGCATACCAGGTGCGTGCGCATCGCCGGGGTTGATAACACAAAATCCCTCTATACAGAGAACAGTGAAGACATTTGGTCACAACCATCATCTTAGATATTCCGTGGCAAACAATATTAACATGGCTTTTGTCCATTATCATCTAACACAGTCTCACAAGAAAGCATACCAAGACACAGAAACAGCGTATTATGAGCACGATTTCACATCTTATGAAAAGCGTAAAAATGACATAAGATTTCACAACGCAAAACACAAGAGTTTAGGCATCAAGTTACTAAAATGGGTAAGTTTAGTTCTGGGGCTTGGGGCAGGTTAAGATTAGGATAAGGATTTCGTTAATAAATAAGAACACATATTAACAACCACCATAGAAATAAACTGGGACTGCGACACCTGGTATATTTACTCAAAAACAGCCATGAAATCGTGCTAATCATACGCAGTCCTGTCCTGTAATGTCGTGGTATGTACTCTTTCTTGTGACGGGCTCTATCATCTCTTATGACATCATCACATTCTGAGTGTGAACAAACTTCAGCCTCAATTTATTGTTGTAAAGAATAATAATTTACAGTTTTTTAATCAATATTTTATTACATGTTTTATATAAACTTAATGTTAGAGGTTGGGTGAGTTGAGGATTGTAGAAACATGACTAGAATGTGCATTATCTGTGGTGTTGCCTTCGCTTCAGTTATCTGTGAAGAGTAAAGTTTAGGTCCATTATTTAGAAGCAGCACAGTCATTAGTCACCTCAGCTCTGCCCCGACAAGAGCAGCAGCAGAATGAGGAACGCATATTTAAGTGAGTTCAAGTCAGTTTACTGCCCAGAAAAGGAACATGCATGCTCTCGTGTCACAGAAGTAAATCAGAATGTTTAGAGAGCTAAATAAATAATCCAATAAGACATGGTCAAATATAGCACGAGATGTTGTGAGATGTGCTTAGGGCCGACAATTCAGAAGAAAAATGCTCAGATAATGCACCACTACCACACAAAACTGGTGAGCTGCAACTTTTAGCGATCATAAGAAAGTGAAGGTAAATGGGGCCCAGTTAGATGCCTATACTGTCGACATCTGAACGCCAACAAACGGACTTCTGTGAGCGGGAAAGTACATTCCAACTCATCGCTCAGTAACTTCAACAACAATTGTGGTTCATAAATGCCTGGTTATGATGTTCCGTGTCTTTTGTACAGGTAATAATGTGCTGAACCAACACAGTCTCACAAGATGGCGTACTTTTACCACGACACAAAAACAGCGTATTTTGAGCACGAGTTCACAGCTATTTTAGTACTTATGTTACGCCGTACATTTAGCACGATATGAAAAAGCGTAAAAATGACATGAGATTTCACAGCATCAAAAAAGGACAAGTTTTGATTGAAGACACGTGGGGACGTTTTCTTCAGGTGAAACACGTAAGTTTAGGCATAAAGTTACTAAAATGGGTAAGATTAGGTCTGGGGCTTGGGGCAGGTTAAGATTAGAATGAGGATTTATTAATATTCATAAATAAGAACACGTCTTAACAACCACCATTGAACCGGGACTGCGACACGTACTATAATTACGCAAACAGCTGTGAACTCATGCTAATCATACCTAATTTGTATGTTGTGTAATGTCGTGGTAAATGTACTGCTTTCTTGTGACCTGCAGAACAATATCTTTACTTTTTTGAGATAATACCATTTCAACTACATCCATTAAGTCTCGTTTGACTTGGAACAGGTTGTGCACACTAAAACACACTTAACTCGTCAAGAAACATGTTGCGTTTTCAAATAAATTATAGATTTGTCCCTATGAATTGCCCTTTAATCAAGCCACACCTCGAAATAAGACTCGTGAGGGTGACTGTATCTAAAAGAAACATTCAACATTATCTATTTAATAACAGGCGCAATTAGAACACTTAAGCTGCCCACACACTACACGACTGTTTTCTCATTTTCCCATGTTAATTTCAGTCGCACTTAGTCAGGCCTAGTCGAGATTAGTTGAAGCTAGTTGAAGCTAGTCTCAGTTGTGTCACTCGTGTAGTGTGTGGGTGTCCGCGACTCAACTCGCGTTCCAATCGTGTAGTTTGTGGCAGGTCTAGACTAGACTAGACTGCAGTCGCAGGTTTTTAACATGTTGGAATTATAAGCCCGGTTTTTGCCTCGCTCCGGTGCTGTTCACCGTTTCTGACGCTCCTCTGGGCAAACACAGAGCCCAGCGCTAATGAAAACAGCCGAGGAGGCACTGGAATCAACGTGTGAGGTTAAACTTTCTGTTTACGTCTTTTCTGACGGAAACAAGCGCAAAAACAATGGTAACAGCGATGCACAGAGTGACAGCTCCTCCACGTGTCAACTGGACCGTGTTCAAAATGCACACACGCTAGTTTTACACCTCTGATGACCAAAACAACAGCGCACCATAGACACATGTATCAGCGCACTCACCCTCTCTCCTCCTCTCTCTCTCTCCCTCCTCTCTCCACGAGGCGCTGCGGACGTCCTCCTCACTCCAACAACACAAGTTTTCTTCTGATAAAATCTCATAAAAGTAACGCATCCACGTAAAATCCAAAGGGGAAAAATGTCCAACTTCGTCACCTCCTTCGCCATTTCTAGTGTGATTTTGAGAGAGCTAGCTAACTAGCGTGTTTGTACCAAGCCCGGTGATCAAAGATGGCGGGCGCTGTGCGTCAATGGCTTTTGCTCACTGGCGTTCGATGCCAATATGGCCGTTAGCTTTAGCCTTTGCTAGGTGCTCTACAGGCTATGGAGCATGCGCAGTTGTGTTCCCCCGTAACTCCCCCGCGAAGAGCGGGCCGAGCTCGAGCCGAGTGAATCCGAAAGAAGCCGAAAGCTCACACGTGACCGTTCTGACCAATCAGAGCGGCAGTTACAGTGTTAGCAGCGGTAGCCGAAGCTAAAGCTTAAAAAGCCGTTTTATACGAAACTAAAACCTTTTGAACCGGAAAAAAGTTTATGATGTGAACCTAGGTAAGAATCGCCGCAAAGTCCGTCAGTTCTTAAAGCTGTAGATGCTGTTTCTGCTGAACACGGTGGTTTGTGTTTGCATTGCGCTCTAGGGAAAAAATCCTTTCTAGCCTGTAGCGGCATTTTCCCGCTGCAGTACCAATGGAGCGGCCACTGGGGCTGATTTACAACGGCTGCAAGCTAGCAATACCGTATCCAGATAATATAATAGATCCATGGTTTGTACAGGTGTTATGGTTATTTCAGCATCCCATCAGGACGTGCAGGGGCACATGACTTGTTTAACCAATGAAAAGTGTTTGCTTATGGCAAAAATAAATAAATAATAATTAAGCTAAAACAAAACTTTTTTCTGACTTGTTGTAGAAATTATTAATCAAAGACCAAAAAAAAAAAATAATAATAAAAAAAAAAGTTAATCAAAAATCTAATAAAAATAAATTGAAGCACTAAACTCAACTCTTTTATAAACTGTGTTGCATTGTTGTTTTTTGCATTATTAATTGTTTTGCTGATAGAGTAATCCTGTTTTTCAGTTGCCAGTCTCAGTTGTGTAGTGTGTGGTCTCAGTCATGTAGTGTGTGGTCTCAAACGTTCTAGAATCAGTCTCAGTCCAGTCTTGTAGTGTGTGGGCAAAACTTGCATTCTAATTAGTCACAACTGGAAAGTTGTGTAGTGTGTGGCCAGCTTTATATAAAATCTATAATTCAAAATCCTACTTTCCTGGGCCTCCCTTACAACACAAATACCTTAGTTTCTCTTCTAACTCTTGCTTGAAGCTTCAGGTCCCTGCGGCACCACCCGTGACATTATCATTTCTATTTCCACACCTCCTTGACTGTTTTCTGGTGAGTGATATGAATGACCGCTGCGTGAGAGAAACCTCAAGACACATTTGCCTAGATTCTGTATTTCCTTCTGTTGTTGATGAATATTTAATTTGAATGTGGCTCATAAAAGTTTAATAATCAATTCTTCACGTCTGCTCTGAGACTCACTGGGCTAACGCCTTTTATTTATTTAAATGTTTTGCACTTACACAGCCCAGAGCAAAGAAATAAACATATCTAATTCAATGAAGACAGTTGACAAGTCAAATCTATAGAAAAGCAGTAAAATGCACCTATTGTATGAATTTTGTGATTTAAATACAACAAGAAAATAAATGCAATAGATGAGACAAAGCAACAGCTTCAAGAAGACACGAACTCTAAGCTGCCTTTGTAACTTATGACCATAGTGTTGTTGAAGTTACTTGAAACTAAAAAGAGAAATAAGCCACGTGTGTATTAGCCTGATGCTTTAGACCGGTTCATTTTGGATGGTGAGTGTTTCTACTGCAGATCCTACTCACACATAACACATGCTTCCTTAAATAGAATATACATTGTGCCTAAATTATACTTATTTTTCTTGCGTTGATCCCAGGGATTCACAAAAAGTCTCCATGTGGCTTCAACCAAACCTCAGGTGTATTTTACGGTGTGAAATATCGAGTGATTTTTACACATTTTCATATTGTGCAATATATACGGTGTTGCATATAGTATATGCAAAAAAAGGTGAGAAATCAAATTTTTTGTGTAGTTGTATGTGCTTTCCTGTTAGACTGTGTTGAAGGAGCTTGAAGTTGGGCGACACGGTGGCGCAGCGGTTAGCGCTCTGGTCTCATAGCAAGAAGGTTCTGGGTTCGATTTCCAGTCGACCCGGGGCCTTTCTATGTGGAGTTTGCATGTTCTCCCCGTGTCTGCGTAGGTTTCCTCCGGGTACTCCGGTTTCCTCCTACATCTAAAAACATGTCCATTAATGCCTCCCCTGACCCTTCCCCCAGGGCTCCCCTGCAAAAGAGATTCTGAATCTCAGTGGGACTTCCCTGGTTAAATAAAGGTCAATTAAATTAAAAAGTTCGTTGTGGGAGAACCTGCTCCAGTGTCCATTCGTGGCTCACTTCTGACTTAGTTTTCAAATTTCTTCACAGTCAATACAGATTAACTGATTACATTAACGTAGTACTTTTCTATAATTGGTCATTCCGCTCAGGCAACAGGCCTTTGAACTGTTCATAACATCACTGAAAGAAAGCCTTTATAAACACTGTTTTTATGCACTGTTCTAGTGCATATTCATTAAAATCACTCGTCAATAAGAAGTCACGTTTGCTGCAAACATTAGCCGCTTACCTTATACAAGCGAACCATTGATAGTATCCTAGGCAAAACCTGAATAATCCAGTGTGTTTTCTACTCCAAACATACAATCCAAGTGAATAAAACTATGCAAGATTGATATTAGTCCATAAACACTGCTGTGCCACGCAGATTTGCTCCATCCTTATGAGATAAACATTGTTTTTGGAGTTTTATCGATCTTTTAGGGGAAGGTAAAGCCCTCTGCTGGAGCAATTGTATATTTGTGTAGGTTAACTGATTAAGCCATTAGTCGCAATTAACTGGTTTATCGGTTAACCATGAACATCCTGACCTATCAAACGGTTTGGTACGAGTTGCTTTGTGGCTCTGAGCCCAACTTCTGAAAGCACGATGCAATACAAGGTCTTGTTCATGACAGACTTTTCTACTTTAGTCAGTGCAGTGACAAAGACAACATGTGCTGCAGACTCACTCAGCTATCAACATTCTAAAGAATAAGACAAGTTTGATAATGATCGCAACTCATCTTTCATTGTGTGACTATTCTTAGAATCATCTTTGTTCCTGCCTCAGTGAGAGTCACGATTGTGAGCCACCACTTAAGATTTTTCTCACAATCCCAAATCTGTGAAACTCCTGAATGACTGAAATCAGAAATCTTTAATCAAAGATTGTCACAATTTTACAAAGAACACCTGGTTTAAGTCCCCAGACTCCAAAAACACATGTTGTGTTTTCATATTTCATGGGACATTATTTGACTCACATTCATTTCATGGAGCCTTACCCTAACCTTAAACTTATCTGAACTTAAAACCAAGTTACTGACTCATAATGAAGGTTTTACATCACAAGGACCTACTTCTTGTCCCCGTAATGAATTCAGGTCCCAGTAAAGTGAGTGTGTGATGAATACTCGTCCTTGTATCCAAACCATTTCATTTAAAACTTTTTTACAGCTGTTTTCGTTTTTTGTCTCTTTCACAATAATCTTTTCACTACATTTACTTCTGTTGCTCTTTTTGCAGCTTGCAGAAGGCGGCGCAGGTTGAGCCGTTCTGCTAAAGCTATTGGCAAATTCATATACACACAATCTCACACAGATATCCTTTGACCCTGCAATTGCTTTTTGTATTGACGCAATTTAACAAAAAATGTGCAGAGGCCAATTAGGCTTATGTTAAACTCTTGAAATCCAGCTGGCCTCAAGCTTTTTCCATTTGCCTGTCTATTCACAATTGATTTCTTTTTATTTTATTATTTTTAATCACAGCCAAGTTTTTCTATTCACTGTAATATCTGCCTCCAAACTGTGAAAGTCCAAAGATCCAAAGCTTGTTCAGCACAAAAGCCTCTATTCTCTGATCTCTCTGCAGTTCTTTATCTCCTGGTTAAATATGTATTTGGAGGCACTATTTCATTCAAGGTTTCCATTTCCAAAGAGTTATATTTTATTCAACTCAATGAGAAAGAGCAGTGACTTGTTTTATGTAAAGGGCATTGAAAGTGTGAGATAGAAGTGTGAGATTCTCCAGGAAACATATTGAAATAGAGAAAAGAGATTGGAGGTTGACCTAGACTGAATTGCAAGACAGGACAGACAGACTGATAGAGACTAAAATAAGGTCAGTGTCCGAAAGGAGACAAGGATCTAAGGAGGCAAGGACACAAGGACGCAAGGAGATTTGTGGAGAGAAAAAAATAGAAGGACGTCCAACAGTGGCTTTAGTGGCAACACACTGCAAAAATATCTTGCTGTAGAATATCTTGCTGTAGATATTGTAGATAAAGTCAGGCAAATTACATAAGACAGACTTGTTTTAACACGTTTTGAAAACCTGGTTGAGTCAAAATGTGGGGGAAAAAACAATTATTTCTGTAACCTATTTTATGTAAAGGAACTAGAACTAGTTGCTTTGATCAATATAATGGATTTTTAATACTAGAACAGGACCAGACACAGATAACTATGCACCAGACTAAAAAACTGAACTAAAGCTGTAATAAAGCAGGACTATACAACATCTAAATCTGGACTAATCTAGGACAAGACCAGGTCTGAAACTAGACTAAACCAAGACTACAGTCAGGATTAAAACTGGACTAAAACAGAGCCTTGTACTACGAACGTCGCTGAACTTGGATACGTTTCTCTTACCCGGGTTAACTAACCCAGACATGAGCCGCTCTAGAAAATCTGTCCAACGAAACGTGTTCACAACTGGATCTGTTAACCCTGAATTTTCTTAATGAAGCCGTGCGCATTCACAGAGCAGAGGCGGGGTTAACGCAAACTGACCAATCACAACAATCTAGCTGCAGACTTCAAACGTGAGGAAATGTCAAAATCTAACGAAACGCGCTGCAGCTTCAAGTGGAGTCTGTGCTTAAGAGGCCAATCACAGACACAGAAGTTATGCTACAGAGTTCATTTTTATATCATGGATAAAAGAGACTAAAGCACAAATGTGCAGACATGACGAAACATTTAATAGATCGAGCGCTTAGCCTGAATGAGCTGTGTCTTTAGCTCAGACAAGTCTTTTGTCTGAGTCAAAGTGATGCGTAAAGATCCACAGCCAAATGTGCACTAAGTGCAATCATTCAATATTTCTGACAATGAAAATATTTATTAATCATCACACAGATTAAACAGAATTCTTCAGTCTAGTCACTGTTACAATATAAGATCTCATGGCTCCTCTTTATAAATACGCTACATGTGCATTGCATTGATACAAAATAATACGCCGTGACTTTTGCAATTCCTCATTTTTCCAAAGCCCTCTCTCTCTCTCTTCAGAAACATCTAAATTCTCAAATCTGATTGGCTAGTGACTTGCCCTTTTAATCTATTGGGAAACTTAACTTGGTCCGGAGCAGGTTATGAGTTTGCCGCAAGATGCCATAGAGATCTGCCCTGATAGAAAGTGATCCAGTTTCGTAGGTCCGCCAGACCAGGTTTAACCCAGAATTTACCTAGCTTTACAGGGCTCAGGACTACAGTCAAGACTAAAACTGGACAAATTCAGGTCTAGTCAAGATTAAAATTGGACTAAACAGTCAGGACTGTCGCTGTGTCAGACTTTTTTTTTTTTAATCTTGTTTTGAGGATGAATTGGTCTTTGTTGTGGTAGATAAAGTGGATGCATTAAATCCTCTTTCCACAGTCTGACTCACTGGTGTTGGTAAAACAGATGAAGCGTAGCCGAATTTTTTTGTTTTTAGTCAGACTGAAAACTTTTTGCCACAAAATCTGTGAGCCGAGCTTTTTATGTTTACATTGTGTGTGGAGGATTGATGTTGTTACAGAATCAATGAACAATATTGTACGCATTAGGGCCCAGACACACAGCAAGCGACAAAAATGACGTGCGCGAACAAGCGAAACTACAGCCGTGCATCCACGCATGGGTGGCCACACCACCAATTGCAGCAGATGCCCTGTGCGCGCCTGTGGTGCGTCAACGCGAGCCACTCACTCTGTGTTTCTCTATAGGAAAGCTGTTCAAGTTTGTCTGTCTGTGTTTCTGCTCTTGTATCCGGTCTATAGTGAAAATAACCACATGAATAGGCTTCTATTTCCCTCTGGACCGGCTGATCACGGCAAACGCAAGGTTTTCAATAGTAAATATGAAAACTCAAGCAGGCAGTTCTATTGAAGCAGGGCTCCGTCACACAGCCCAGGTCTGTCCCAGGACGTGTGGTGCTGATGGCAAGTACACACATACAACTGTAGAAGCCTGATTTCTCTGTATTCTATGCTTCTACGCAGCTACGCCAGCGTCAAGCGACAAAAAAAATAGGTTGGATTCTTTCGTCACGCTCGCTACGCGCGCGTCAAGCGCAGGGTGTGTTTCATTGACTTTGCATGTTTTCTAAACGATACGCGTGCATCGTTGGGCTATTTTTAACGCGCGTAGGGCTTGCGTAGCGCGAAATACGCTTGCAGTGTGTCTCTGGGGTTAGGGCTGCAACAAGTTGATTAATCGCAACTAGTTGATTACTTAAATAAGCGTCAGCTAATTAAATCATTGTAAAAATCACACCTTGCTTTCCCTCGGCTGTGTCGTCTCTGTCCATCATGCCACATGAAGTGACTGTGAGATAAATAATCGTTGTAAATGTCTGTGGCCTGTTCTCCTTTATTTTTTTTATTAATATTTTTATTTATTTTGTTTTGCCATGTCTAAGAAAGGCAAAAAAAAATCTTAAATTTCTCTAGTATGCCTTTCTCCTCCTATGCCATTGTGACCCTGGTTAAAAATCTATTTATTTATTAAAACCTGCTTTACAATCAGCCTGTCAGTTAACTCTATATTTGTATTATTTGTGCCCTCCAAGTCCCTAACTACTGCGTCTGCTTTACGTGCCTTACGTAGCCACACACCTCTAATCACATGACCACGCTCCACCATTAGCTGCAGACAGAGCAACTTTTCAACCTGCATCGGCAGCTCGGAGCTCCCTTGTCAGAGTGGTCGGGGAAGCCACCGAGACAGCTGCAAAAAGGTCTGTATAAACAACCGTTAGTAATGGGAAATGTGAAACTTCGTGAACCAATAGGGCTTCACAGCCAAACTCCGCCAAAGCTTCAACAAAGTGAAGTCTCAAAAATCCTGCCCGAACCTGGAGAGACAATGTATCACAAAGAATAGCATATAACATATATTTTAACTATCTTTTTTCATGTTTATGTACTTTTATCATTATTTATAGTAACAAGGATGTTTATACAGTATTATGTGCTCACATTGGTAATTTCTCTGATTTTATTAATTTCTCACAAACTGAAGCTTCGGTCATGTGACTTCCTGGTTCATTTCAAGGCTTCACTGGACACACCCACTTTTGCTCGGCACAGGGTGTCACGGCCCCTATTCGTACCCGGCAGACCTGATCCGTCTGGAAGTGTGTTAGAACATTTTATTAGAACGTTTTATTTAAAAAAAAAAAAAGAAAGGAACTTCCGGACGGATCAGGTCTTCCGGTATAAAAGGGGCCGTGACACAGGCTTCCAAGTCTTGCTTCATTTTGCCCATCACTAACAACCGTAAAATGTTGGCTTATTTATTTATTACATGCCTCTGTAAGCTAAGTCGCTTATCTTTAATCTTTTTACAGCTTATATCAGGTCTGTTGGGAGTCGTAACCGTCATCATCTGTACTTAAATCTGTGGAAATGGTGAGTGTTGAACTGATGTGGTAATGCTAACATGCTAAGTTAGCACTAGCATTTAGCATAATCAGGCTAAGTTGTTTTGTTTGTACCTTTTTTACAACTCATTCAGTGCCTTTTAGCAATGTTTATGTCTTTGATTAGCCGGTGTCTCTAATGTTTGTTTCTGCAATTGGAGCCCGTTTATTGAGAATGATTGAAACTGTTAAGTTTATTATATGAACACCTGTAAGGTTCACCTGTGAAGCTAGGCCACAAGTTTTAGCCACAGCACTTGTTTTGATAATGAAAACTAACTGTTTGCACTTTATGCTAGTGATGGGAAATGTGAAGCCTCGTGAACCAATGGGGCTTCACAGCCAAACTCCGCCCAAAGCTTCAACAAAATGAAGCTTCAAAAATACTGTCCTCATCTGGAGAGAGCAATGTACCACAAAGAATATAACATTTATTCAAATTATCTTTTTTCATGTTAATGTACTTTTGTCATTATTTATAGTAACAAGGATATTTATAAAGTATTTTGTGTTCACATTGTCATGTTTTTCCTTGATTTTATAAATTTTTCACAAACTGAAGCTTCGGTCACGTGACTTTCATGCTGCTGAACCACGGTTCATATCAAGGCTTCACTGGACACAGGCTTCGAAGTCTTGCTTCATTTTGCCCATCACTACTTTATGCAATTAATTGAATGTATTTGAATGATTTATGATTATTTATTTGAATACACAATAAAACAATAATGAGAAACTTGCTGAAGTTTAAACTTAGGACAGTTAAAGTTTTAGGACAGTTAAACTTCTTTAACTGTAAATTAGTAAACTTTGTGTTCTCCACTAAAAAGTCTATAATAAATGCAGCACTTTGTGAAAATTTCAGACCACTGGAACTGTCTGATTTGAATGATAAAGATTTTTAGTTCCCGTCAGGAGTTGAATGCAGCTATCTATCATTATTATTAAACACATTTCTTTCTTTCTTTTTTTTTACCCACAATGTCTTTTAAATTTTACTTACCCCAGTACTCATGTCTATATTTGTCGGAAAAATGCTTGCTATAAGGAGAATTTGTTGCACTAAAGGTCATACACCGGCCCTCTGCTACTTTTCTGGATTTGAATCTCAGATAAAAAGAATTGCCCACCCCTGACCTACCTTCCCCCCACTGGTCTGGTAGGAGCTGATGCAGCCTGCTTTTCACTACTTTCTTTACATCTGTTGGTATCTCCTTAAACCCATATAGTCAATACTTACTGAACTTTAACTCTCAGTACCACTTGTACTTGGATTACGCTTTACTTTTTATTTTGTTGTTGTTGCAACAATCAACAAACTCAAAGTAAAAAGTACGTACCTTTTTTGTCATGTTATCATGCCCTAATTCAGCAGAATGTAAATATGGGTTTATACTTTTGTTTAGTTTTTGTAAATAGCAATATATTTCACAATATACGGTGCCAACATAAAAAAAATGTCACGTCGCAGCCTTTCTCTTAATACCAGCTCCAGCAAACGTTCTTATATCTTCTAATTTAGCCCAACCAGCACTGCTACTTTTTTGTATCGCCGTGCTACCAAGTAATAATAGCATTAACTACCATAATAGTGTAAATAATGCTACACTATTAACAATGTCATAGTAAAGATGTGCATTTCCATCAGACTGTTGCATTTTTAACTTTATATCTAAGAACACGTGGTCTGTGAAATCTTGTATAATGTACATATCTATCTACATATTTTTATCCACAATATGCCTTAGTTCAATAAGGGTTCAATACATAATGAAAATCATGCAATACAATATTGTCAATAGACTTTATTGTCCCTCAGAATGTCTGAGGAACTAGTGCTGTGTTTAAGTTTGTGACATTGGAAGAATATTAAACTGAACTACTAAACTCATGTTTTAGGTGAATGTACTCTGACTGATACAATGTCCCTGAGTTGAACTTTCTCGTGTGTACTATTTTCTGTAACAGATACACAACTGATGTACTTTATCAGTGTTTGTCTGGTTCACCTTTCATTATGGGCAGGTTCAATCCAGTTCACACAAACAACAAACAAAGTGATTCTAACGCCTGATCCCTGTGGTGCGTTCAGGCTCTGATATAAAAAACAGGTACAGTCATGTGGTGCATTTAACAAGTATCTGTGTCTGGGTTTGAAGATTAGCCCGTTTTGGTAGAGTCCTCATTTGAACCTGGCAGCAATCAGACAAGAGTGGTTTTACTTTTGTCAATTATTTTTGTGTTGCCTAAAGTAAAATACAGCAAAAGCTTCTCACTCTCAGGTCACAGCAAGAAAGTCTCCAACCAGAACAAGTACCTTATGTCAAAGTCTCCAGCTCTAGACCAGAATTCAGCACTCGCCATCAACATTAAAAACTCAACAGTGGCCCAAAGTTTTCCTCATCCCTGCCTTCTCATATGACACCGAAATGCAGCTTCAGAAGAGGAATGCCGCCTACGCATCGACCAATCAAACTGACACCTGGGGTAAAAATGCTCTCAAACAGACTAGAAACACTTACCGTAGAAATCTACTAATTCAAAGCCTATGCTGAAGATTTCAACTTTGCTGATGTTGCAAAAATGTTGATAATGAAGCAGCTGTGTGTTTGTCAAGCTGGGTGTTCAGATGAAGCCCTGGAGTGGAAGCAAAAACTCAAAGTAAAAGTGGAAAATTGCAGGTCAGCTCTTAAGTCACATGTATTGTCTCCGTACGTCAGTATAAACTCTTTAAAATCTAAGCCCTCAACTTCACAAGACCCCCCAGCTAAGAACAATAAGAAACCTAGAAGAACTGAAGTCAATCATTTTCATAAAAGAAGAAAGGACAGACAAGTTGTTGGCAAGAACCTTCGGGTACCGCAGACATGAAATTGTCTACAATGAGCCAAGAACGAAGGACATCAAGAAGAGATGGCCAGCACTTTTTCTAGAGGAGGAGGTTTGTTGTCAGTCAAGTGAATATTCCAACTTAAGATACTTGTTTTTAATGTCTGCTATCAGTCTACATTTCAGGTCAATGCAGAGTTTAGAATCACCACACGTCATTTAGAGTCTGCGTTCTTTGCAGAACTTTGCAGGGACGATGTGAACTAAAAAACTGCACTGTTAAGAACAAAGCTGCAAATATCTACCATGTTAATTTTAGTACTCCTGTTTTACCAATAAAACAAGAATTTACATTGGAAGTACCACAATTCTAGTATGAAGAATACTTTAAAAGTGTTCCAATTAGAAATGAATGAATACTACAAAAATGTTTTAATACTTTTTTAAATTTTTATTTATTTATTTTTTCACTGGACACCAACACGGAGGCAGTGAAACTACTGATGGTTTTTCTTGAAGACCCTGTTGAAGAAATTCTAATGGAACATCAGGTATGTTAACAGCGTGTAAACCTTATCTTGTTTTAGAAATTTAGCAGCTCCTCATCTTCTAAAATATAAAGTTAAAAGGTGACAAGTCAACTGCACAATTCAGTAGAAATAGAAAGTAAAAACCATACTTTGGAGCATTCTGAATAAGGATAAATATGTTATAAGCCATAATGTGAAAAAAAACTGAACAATTAAGCTGACTCTGGGCTCCCAGTAAGACTCGACTGCTCACAAGTGTTCAGACTAAGCTTTGTCTAGGCGTGTTGAACTTGTGTTTGTGTGATGATTTGAGCTTTTTGAAGATAATAATCGTAATCATATTATGCATTTGTAAAAACACATTTAAAAAACATTTACAATTTGATTTCATATTATTGTAAAACGTTCCCATTTGTTTAACTCATGCCACAGTTAGGCACTTTGCTTTGCCCCAAAACACAAAAAGAGCACATAATCGGATCACATTGCCTCTGTGCAGGTGAAAGGTCACACTTTTGCTCCTGATAAGCTTCCTTCCCTGATCCAGCTTGTTGCACCTGAATATATAAAACTACAGGCCTGACAGAGACAGATGAGGATAAAACGGTCTCATTTGAGTGCACACATGGCGACGGCGGTCTCTTGTGTTTAGATGTGTCAGCGACACACAGGCAGATCTGCTTTAACTCTGCAGGAAAGTACAACATGTTCAGAAACAGACTCACAAAAGGAAATGTTTTCACTTCACAAGAGTTATCTGAGTTTGAGTTATGTTTTGTAATCTGTTTTCTAGATTTAGGTTTGATTATAGTTAACACTTAATGCAGAAAAGTAGCAATTCTGCACAATGTCATTCCAGACTTTACTTTTCTTAACCTTTTTGACCTCGAGGCCCAAATATTCATGAGCAACGCGACCTGGGACCCAATCTCATATTAAATGTATTGTATTTTACTGTTTGTGTGGTGGCCCTCAAAGAGGTTTCACTGCACAGCTTGGCTTATGGTAAAGAATAACTGTCAAGTCTAGATAGTGAAGTGACTTGCAAGCGTGTAATAGCCAGAAAAAGGCAGAAGCGTCGTCATGAATTCAAATTGTCATGTCGTGATATAGACATGCAATCCATGATTGTTGCCTCAGTCCTTGTCTTTTCTGCTCTCTTCACTGTCAGTTGTGTCCAGACATGTACCGTAGTCTAAATTATTGTTCAAATTTGATTGTTTTCTGTTAATACTAAATACAAACTTCTAAATAAATACTGTGTGAACTGAGGTGAGTTAATACAAAGAGAGAAAAAACAAAGAGAACGACTCTGAGAATCATGAAGATTCATCACTACCCCAGATTCTCAGTTTGTTTTATTTTCTTGGAAAATTCACGGTTTAACTCTGCACTAGTGTTTCTTCAGGATCAAGCTTATAGTTTCTCTTTTTACTGGACTGGATTTCAAATTAAATATTCTACCTGTTAATTTTGTTACTTGCATTTTGTTCATAGTTGAGGATAGACACCAAACACAAGCAGCATTGAAAAAAGAGTCTCAGAATCTTGTTTGAAATCTTGCCTGGGATAACCCACAGTTTTTACATACAGTGGGTTTGGTCACCACGCTCTCAGCCACCTCTCCTGTCACACACACAAATCAAATATGTTTATTTTAGAGATAAACCGATATTTTGGCCGGGTGATATGTTGGGGCTGTTTTTTAGATTTTTTTTGTATAGAGGCTTTTGTCTGATATCTGATGAGGCTTTTCCTCTGTGGAAAGATGCACACACAATGGTCTTTGCAGATGCAGAGTCTTGGTTTGGACAAAAACAATAAGACTTCTTTTATCTCTCTTCATTCCTAAGTCTGCAGTTTTGATTTTATCATTAACATGTTTTAAGTTTTATTCTTGTTCTATGAATTTTGCTGCAGCACAAGATTGTGCTTGTGTGTTTGTCAATATGAACAATTAATTGTTGGACAAAAATACAATCGAGTGTCATTACAGTGTGTGAAAGAGACGCACATGTACTGTAGTGAATAATAGTTTAGGTTGAAGGGTTTTTGGTTAGACTATCTCACCCCAGTTATGGTAGGACTAAATTAAGAAAATCAGCCTCATAAATCGGCTGACAAAATTTTGAAATAGAAAAGCATTTTATGATCAATCTCTAGTTTAATTGCATGAAGCACATAAAGAAAGTCTTTGGTCAGCTTATTTGGAACAAAGTTCTCTCATCTCACATAATCTTTGCTTTGCTCATTGTTTTTGCAAAAAAATTGAATGTTTTTCCAACTCCTTGTGAGTGATAGGTACATTGTGTCTTCAGTGCATCAACAACATCTAAATTACAAAAACACGCATTTAGTCAGGTATATTTTTGGACACAAAGATACACAATGCACCTTTAAATATATAGTTTAGTTTGTCCTCGTAAACAGCCATCTTGTTTCATTCAGACTGAACATACGCGTCTCCATCTGCAACTCAAGATACTAACTTTGTGACTACATGGTAACGCATCTCTGTAACTACTGTAAACAGGTATTCTGTGGTTTTTAGGCAACTACTGTAGAACACAAATTAGTGGCTCTAAACAAGATGATGTGTTATGAATGCAATTGGACAACAAACTGTTAAAGCAAATACACTTAACAATAAAAGATAAATGTAATAATTTCAAGCAGACTGGGAAGTAACACTTATTTCATATTCAACACTGCAGAACTGACCACAAAATGTAACTAACAAAGCAACAGATTAATGGAAACATAATCATTTTGAACTCCACATGTTTAACTCATATCCTAAATTTTTTTTTGTAATTGCACAGGTGATAAATACAGAGGTTGTAAGTGAAAACAGGAATATCTATCAGCTGCAGAACAATACAAGATTACTCAAACATACATGAGTTAACCTGGCTACAAACTATGCTATTTTTACATAAGTCTCCTTTATTATGAGATTGGTCGCTAGGTTACTTTGTACAGAAAAGTGGAAACCTAAGGTAAGAAAAACCTGTGTTGTATAACGTTTCTGAACATTGTGTCTTTAAGTCGTGATTGTTAAACTGCTATGGTCCAATAGATCGAGCTTCAGGTTCGTCACTCATCACCTCTTCTCACTCTCTTCTCTTTCTCTTCTCAAGGCCGACTGTCGAGTGTGGACCATCAGGGTCAGGACATGTTCCAGTTTGTGAAAGCTTTTGTTAAGTAAACACAGATGAAGTGCATTGTAAAGAGACAACACAAATATCCAACCCGATCTCACAGAACATGCCATGTGCGTATGACTGCACAATTTTTGTGTAAATGTGCCACGAGTCACAGCCCCAGTTCATTTTTATGGTGGTTGTAAAGAAGTGTTTTTATTTGTGAAAATTAACGAAATCCTATTCTTAACCTGCACCAAACCCCAGCTCTGATCTTACTGGATGTAGTAACTTCATGCCTAAACTTACCTGTTACACTGAAAGAAAATGTCCCCACGTGGCTGCAACCAAAATTTGTGTTTTTCATGGTGTGAAACCTCAAGTTATTTTTACGCTTTTTCTAATAGTGCTACATCTTAAAAAAGGCGTGAAATTGTGCTCATAATGCCCTATTTTTGTGTTGTGGCATATGTACACTTTCTTGTGAGACTGTGTGAAAATATTGCTTGGTCACAAAATTAACTGTTGGGCTGAGAAGAGCTCCTCCTCCTCATGTTTGCATAGATTTTTTTTGTTTACATAAACGAATAAAACATATTTATTCACATTATGATCGAGCGTTTCTTACAGCCCTGAGGACATGAACATTGGAACATGACTTGGATAATGTCAATGCCTTGCCACGCCCAGTCAGACCAAGACCAAGACTTTGGGAAAGAGCCATGCTGTGGGTCACTGGATGCTGACTTAAGTCCTGTGTGTTTGGATGTGTTTTTGTTGGCTTATTTTAATTTTACATACACACAAAACTAGAAAAATATAAAATGTTTTTTAGGGGGAGAACTATCACCGAAGTTGTCTACTTCTGCTTTAAGTTATTATTGGTCCCAGTTTTAATGTGGTACAATGCAGCCCAAATCAATAAAAAACTTAGTAGAGCCCAAAGCTATATCTACAGTCGTCGACTGATTTAGCTAACAAAAACGCCCCCCAAGAAATCAATCAATGAAACCGTCATTGGTCATCAGAAATTCAGAAATAGTCATTGGCCAAAATTGCAGATGCAGATTGTTCAACACTAATGGGAGAAAGCGATAACTTGCTCTTGAGCCGAACGAGGATATGAGGTATGCTAGTTAGCGAGTTTTTTCTGTATGTTATGAAAAGGATTGCCTGTGGTTGCTGGTGGTAAATGTTTAATCCTTTGATGAAATATGCACCGCTCAAGATAAGTGTAAGTGTAATGGCCGTCGGTGGAGCAGAGATAACGAACCTTCTGCACGAACCTTCTTTGAGCTGTGATGTTGAATTATACACAGGTCCCCACAATGATCATGAATCTTGCACGTGTTAGTTGGAGGGGTTAGCACTTTTACCACGCCGCAATGAGGTCGTGGTCTTTACTGTGTTTTGTTTATGCTCTGATTAGCACTCATAAATAACAAAAAAGTTTGTGCTTGAGCCTTAAAGTGACAGCGTGGAACTTTCTGGAGGTGGATTTCACACTGTAAATTAATTACCATTCATTCATTTTCTACTGCTTGTTCCTATTGGGCAGGTTACTGGAGCCCAGAGGTTATATTAACCGACAATTTTCGGTCATTCACGGATTGTATTTTTCTTTGACGGAAAATTTCCAAGGCTCTCCGTCATTTTGCCGGTTTAAAATGGAGCTGCACTTTTACATAATAGCCCACCGATTTGGTGACCTGCATCTCGACTGGACGCAGCGAGAGACAAACGCTGCTTTGAATTCCATTCATGCGCGCAGTTGTTCCGTCAGGGAGGCCGCGAGACTGACGCGATGTGTTGTCGCTTGTGCAAATACGTGACCTATAAATCTGCACACAGGAGAATGCAGTTTCACGGACCACACTTTAATACGAAGCATGCAGTTAAGGCTTCTTTTGACAAAAATAACGGGACAGACAGAGTTGTGTCGGTCTGATTTAAAGAGGATTAATTTCTTTGACCATGATCGCTTGACAGACAAACACAAATGTGTATTCAGATTCATAAACTTAGCGAAAAGTCATACCTGCAATTTCCTGGTTTGATGATTGTCAGATCTGCACTCACATCGGCTCGCATCAGAAAAACTTTCCTGGAGGAATATAGGACTGCCTTTTATGCACAGAGAGATGAAAAGACACATGGAGTTTGAACTAAATACAACGGAAAATAAACCTGGCTCAAGCCAGATGGATATGTGTTGAACTCCTATCTGAGTTCTCACTATATCCATCTGAAAACTTGTCTCGCTGAAAGGTGGGGCGTTTAGTGAAATACTTCGAGCTGATTGGGTGAGCAGCTTACCTTATTTGAGCGTATGTTGCCTGCAAATCTTTCTAGGGGTTTTAGACCTTGTCCACATGTAGACAAAACGAGGATAGTTTTAAAAACGATCTGAGTAAAGATGGAGCTGCCTTGGGATTTATCAGCGTCCCCATGAATCTGTAAACCAGCCTGAAGCCGGTGTAATGCCTGTATCTGACCAGAGTGTGGTGCTGTGACACTGACACAAACAGGAAGTAGAAATGACTCCATAAAGTTAAAAAAAAAAAAAAAGGTTTAACGTAAACAAAAACTTAGCGGAGAACTCTTTTAAACTTCACAAACATTCTGAATGAACAATAAGGATCTAAAACCTACAGAAGAGACACAGAAAGTGGATTTATGCTTCAGAATCTTTGGAATATTTTGACAACGTTTTAATACGGATTTAATGGAGATTGTAGAGGATTTATTTTTGTTTTTCTTTATGTCTTCTGTGGTTTACGGTGAAACGAGACGCAGGTTTTCACAGTAAACATCATATAAAGGTCAGTACATTCTGCAAATGAGACGTGACTTTGGTGCAATGATGTCATCAGAAAAAAAAAACTGAGACGCTAAACCGGAGTTTTGAAATTTCTTCACCCTGAGACATGGTTTCAGAAATCTTCGTTTTCAGTGTCCTAAAACTCCGGCTTCGTGTGGACGATGTGTGGTTTAGACTAATATTTGTGCTGAAAAGCCTGAGCTTGGCTTTGTGGGGACAGGCCCTTAATGTATAGCACTTTATTTTCTTATGGTTTGGTTCACTGTAAATAACAATATTTATTTTTAAGAAGCTAATGTTAGATATTCACTGTTTTAATATTGATTTTTCATCCGTGACCCGGAAGTAGTAGGTCACAAAGTTTAGACCTCACACCTGATTTAAATGAGCGCTACAAAATGGTAGTTAAGTACTTGTGAAACTGAGCAAACTCGCGTCTGTTGCTGCAGCAGGGTTCATCGTTTGTTTATGCTGTAAGTACATTTTTAACTTATGACTTGTATCCTAAATGTTTTACTACATTACAGTTGCTTTCACTTTGGGCTCTTTCATGTTCACTGTTATTTGCACAAATTGCATTACTGTTTGAAATACTGTGAATAAATGGAAAAAGGAAGATCTGTCATGTATTATTAATTCTAGAGGGTGTAAAACATAGCCAATCACAGCAACAACTCGTAATGGTGTATCCAATGTCCGCGTGGGATAGAACAAGAACGTGTCACACATGCTCTTCTTTCAAAAAGAAATGAGTCCGTATTTCTGAAAAAAATGCATCAAAAGCAGCAAACAACACATACATCCAGACTCAGCGCTAACAACCCGTGTTAGCCCGCCTATTTTTTTCTTTGCATTAAAGTTTGCAGTTTTCCTATGCAGTAAAAAGTTACAGAATAAATATTTAATTTCAACATTTTTGTCAACAAAGATTTACGTCATAATCTGCGACACATACTTTATGTTTCTTTCAGGTCCACGGGTCTGCAGCAGGTCTGTAAACAAACCAGCAGGGGCATCAGGGGCCATGGATCCAAAAGCGAAAAAGAAAAAGATGGAACAGTGGATTCAACAGCTTTAGGACCGAATAATTATTAACAACCAGGAAAAACCCGTTCACAGATGATGAGGACTCGCAGATCAGCTAGGGGGCTGAAAACTTTACCGAAGAATGAAACAAGGGCCAGTAGTTTGAGCAAAATAAACTGATCAGAAAGAAATGTGCGGATTGTCTCAGGTAGGAAATATACACTACAGTCACATTGTTGAACATCAAATGGACACAATACTTATTGCAGATCATTTAGTGACAGTATAAAAGCTGATTTATTTAGAGTTTGCATCTTTTTGTTTTGCCTGATGTCAGCGGTCCTTGGCCTATGTTTAATCTCAAACAGAATCAGAATTGACAAACTGGTCCCGTGTCTGTTTGTGGTGTCAAATTACGTAACTATATTCCCCAAGAAAGTATAATTTATAGTCCAGTGCGACTTACACTTGTTTTTTTTTTTCTCCTAATATATGCTTTTTGGTTTGTGCAACTTGTAGTAAATACAGTATCATGAATGTTCATTTTGTATTTGTAGGCGACTTATCATTTTTTGCTATCAGGTTGATAGACACTTACAGCATGTGTTGAATTCCTTGTAAGACTTTTATAGGACTTATAATTGTAAAAATATATTTTCAAATCATGTCGTGACCCCTAGATTTTGCTTTGCGACCCCCACTTAGGAATCACTGCTTTATAAAACTACTTTACAAAGCCCAAATTTCTGAAAACTTTTTAAAACAAAGAGAATTATTTTAGTTCTGTTCTAATGAGGCCGTCTGAAAGCACAAATCCTGTCGACCTCTGACCTCACCGGTTCAGATTAAGCCGCTTCCTGCTTTTTAATAAGTCTGAGTTTAGTTAAATGTGACATTGTGGTGCTAGGGGTCAATTTGTATTTTTCTTGTTTAAAAAAGGCTGGTTCTCTGATTGATCCCACTGGAAGGTGTATCTTTGTTACATTTGATCGTGTTTTCTTAAATCATACTAAGTTTGTGTGGATGTTTTCTTTTAGACTGATGAGTTTACCATGTCAATACAGTATGGGCCAAATTGATGAAGTATTTACTTAAACTCTTTCATTTTACTCCCACAATGCTGTGTCAGTGTAACAGCTCTTTACCTCTTATGAGCCTCTGCTCTCCTGTGACCTTTATGAAGCTGCTTTAATCCACTGGCGTTTCATTGTTGTGAACCGCAACATAAAAAAAAAACACTCTGCACTAGATCATGTGACACGCGTGTTCTCTGCTCACCCCGATCCACAAGTCTGTGTCATCTCTGTTCTTCTTGCGACTTTGAAACAAATAATTGTTGTAAATGTCCTTATGTCTGTTGCCCAGCACACAATCTAATGTTGATGAAGTTGTCTTAGTACTTGCTTACTTTGACATTTCGAAGCAAACAAAGGTCCACAAGCTCTGCCAATATTATTGAACTGACTTGCCTCCTGTCTTATCGGAAAAAAAATGTAATTCTAAAGAAGAAACTGTGTTTATCGCATGTGTCAGCAAACATAATCTTGTGTGAACTGTCGCCGCCTTTAAAGGATGAAGGTTCTCTCAAAGACAGACAGGAAAGGCTTTTGTCTGTTCATAAACTTATGCAACAGCAGTAGTCAACATAAAACGCTCTTGGGAAAGTTAAAGTTGTGATGTATTTGTATGTGTCCTCTCCAAACTTCTCCAGCAGCTGCTCTGTGTTTAAGGGAACAACAACTGTTGGATTGAGAAAGGTTTCTAGCTAATGTTTGCTTAAAGTGGAGTTCTTTTTTCACACACACAGCTGTAACCTTAAGGACATTTCTCATGGCTGACCAAACTTTCCTGATAAGTCCTGTAGATTTGCTCTGAACTTTGCATTTTTCAGCGTTCAATCTAAGGCAGCAGACATTCGATACGAAAAGGTTTTTAGTTTACCTTGTGATTCGAACTTTTGAGTTGAACCAACTCCTATACCCAAAAGATATGCCTTAACATTAAAACAATAAAAAAAATATATAATAAAATAATAATAAAAATTCCCACTTCTGAACTTAAGACAAAGTTTGATGATGAACTTGTCATTCATTCTTGTATTGGGCTTTTCCATTGGCTCTCCATTGAATTACAGTTAGAAGCACACTTTAACTGCTTACGTGAGCTTGGGGCTGAACAGTTTACCCTGGATGTTCACTGAATGCGAGTTTGATGCGGGTCCTGCAGACTTAGAAAGTGCTTAAAGGAGACCTAATATGTCAAATTCACTTTTCTAAGTTTTTAACCTTGTTATAATGGCCTTCCTTCATCTTAAGTTTATCAAAGTTATATTTGAATTGATTCATGCATGTTGGAGTAATCTTGTTTTGTTCTTCAGCTGGAGCTCAAGTGCTCAGAAATCCCGATTCTCACCTACCACCTATCCCCTCCCACTTGTCTGTATTTACTTGTTATATGCCAAAAGATTAATACTCAAAGTGAAGCTTATATGGTTGAAAACTGTCCCATAGTCACTTTCCAACAATATTTTGTTATTTTATATTTATTTATAATTCTGTTGCTTTTTACAGTTGCATTTAAAATGAAGAGCTTATCAGTTCTGCGGTTTTGAACAGGAAGTCAATTGACCATTTGCACGTGTCGTCACGCTCCTCGAGGGAACGCCCACTTCTCCATGCTGGATGGCAAAAGCGCTGTCTGTGCGCATTACAGCAATGGAAACTTTGCCGAAAACTTGCTTGTTTCTAAGTAATTTTAATTGATTTCAATTGGAAAATTGCTGTATCTGGAACACGCTGCACTAACAGGCAAGATCGAGGTTTTAAGCCTAAACCTGTAGCTTTTTCGTTTACATTTTGATGAAGATAGAAGACGCTAGTGGATGGCAGCAATAAATCAAAAGAACTGGAATCCCTCTAAATCGCTACAGATTTGCAGTGAACACTTTAAACAAGGTAAGTCAAAGCTAATGAGAAAAAAAAAAAAACTTTGACAAAAAAATAAATGCAATGAATATCTGAAAGAGCCTGCATCATGCGGCTAACACTAGCCTCACAGCTAAGTTACAGAAAACCAACCTCTTGTAGCTTTTAAATCTGCTCCAGTGTGAGACAAAACCCTGTTTACCACAGAATGGCGCAAATCATGAGGAGTAAAGTCAGGCAAACTTGAAGATTTTATTTATTCTGCAAACATAGCTGGAGGAAGAGCGCATAAATCAGCTGCATTCATTAGCTTTCCTAATACCTTGTTTTGTGTGCGTCTAAAAGACGTCCTACTTCCACAGACAAATGTACTGAACATGCGCTAGAAGCCGTCCACTGCTTTATTTATGGAAAAATAAGAAAATATGTGAGAATTTGTCAGTTTTCCTGTAATGCTGCGTAAATGCACTTCTGCCCTCCAGCATGGAGCAGCCACGTGATCAAGTGACGTAGGTGCAAATGGTAATAGAGCTGTTCCTATTTTTAAGTTGTTTTAGATCAGCTTTGTGTTTTACAATGAACAAAAGGTAAATTGCTGATCTGTATTATGTTCTACTTTCTTCCTAAATAGTTTGAAAAAACACAATAGGACCCCTTTAAAACCAATGCGCCCATGTACACTGACCTCTGAGGAGTGTGGATGAGAGTACGGGAGTCTATTTTTCCTTGAGACCGCAACGGTCTGATGTGGCTTTCAATTTATTATACGAGTTGACCACAACTAGTGCAATGAGCAGTCAGTGTACATCCAGCCTGATGCATCAGCTGGATTCACTTCACTTTGTGAAAACTGTCTGACATTGCATTATTGAGGCTCATTTTCCTCACAGGAGCCGGGGACTTTTTTAAATTAATTAATTATTAAGTAGAGCTAAAATGTATGTGTGTAGTGATTGATGTGGCAAACTTGCAAATAAAAAGTTACAAAATCATTTTTTAAGTTAATACTTAAGGTCAAAAGAAGAAAATGTATGCACTCTGCTATCTCAACTCGGGTTGGTTCTGACAAACACGCCGCATTGCTTCTGCTTGCTGATTGGATGACTGTACTTCCTGCTTTTTGGGGATTAGCTGCAGTCTTGTGATACTTGACCTAGTGACTGGAGTGAGATGAAATAGAGTGGACGCATTAGGTGGCACCAGAACAGCTGGTTGTCACATAAAGTGCAGGTGCTTGGCTTAAAACAATTAGAGTAAGCACTATCGCTGTAGATATTTAGTTCTGCTGTAAAAACGAGTTATAAAAAAAAAGTCACACTTTTACAATCCATCACAGTCAAGTCCAAAAGCTCAGAGTTTCATTGACACAGAAAACATAATCATTGTCTCTACCTGATAAACTTAAAGAGCACATAGTCTGCATTGTTTGTTTTGTGCTGGAGACTTTTCACAATGGAGATAAAATGAAATCCTCTCAGTTTGAGCTGGCTGTTGATGATGAGAGGGTTTTGTTGGAACCAAAGGCAGCTGTGTGGAAGCAAAGGCTGATGGGGTGAAACAGTGCATTGTGGGCCATCCCGGACTCAGGGTTATTGCTGTGTAAGTGAGTAAGTCTGATTATTAACTTAACTTATGTGTTCATATGCACTCATATTACTTTAAGTTGGGAAACATGTCGTAGTTGCATTTACTCTGAGATATGTCTCCTTTTTATCTCTTCATTCTCGGCATTTAAGGCGCGCTAATGCTGTGCACTCTGTAAGAACATAATAGTTTGAATAATCAAGATTATTCAACACAGTGTCACAAGAGAACACATATACCACAACACAAAAAGAGTTTTGGTTGAAGTGGGGACATTTTCTTAAAGTTTAAGTTAAGTAGGTTTAGGCTTCAAGTTACTAAAAGGGGTAATTTTAGGGCTTGAGGTAGGTTAAGATAAGGATTTTGTTTTGAGCCATTGCAGAGCGAACAATAGAACTGTCAAAGCAATCACTCCAGCCGTGTCTTCTACAGTAAACCATAGTACTGCTTTAACATGAAGCAGCTAAACTGTATTTCATTGTTTTACCTGATCACTAATTTACTTCTGAACAGTTTGGCTTTAAAATAATGAATCAAATAATATAAATAGTTTGTGAATGGAACATCTGAACTCAAAACAGGACTCAGTAATTTGACCAATTGTGAACATTAGCTACAGTGAATACAAAGTGAAATGCAGCAATAAAAGCAGAGCCGAAGGGATTATGTGTCATAAACTTTATGTCAATCTGACCTAGATAAAGATCCTCACCTCATAATCCATGTCTTTGGTCTTTACCTGCAGAGACTGCATGTGTGTTTTCAAATGAGAACTCACACAGAGCAACCATCCGTCCTCAGTCTGAGTCTGAGTCTGCTCCTGCTGCTGTGACTGTGTTTGGATCAGATGGAGCTGAAGAATTGTGGACAATAATCACAGGTGAGAATGTGGTGGTTTGTGCTTCATGTGTGACGTGTGCATGAGCTCTCTTTCTCTTTCACTCTCTCTCGCTCTCTCTCTCTCTCTCTCTCTCTCTCTCTCTCTCCTCTCTCTCTCTCTCTCTCTCTCTCACTCTCTCTCTCATACACGTAAATCAGTCCCCGTCCACGCGCGCCTCTTGCTACATAAAGTGCGCTCCGCGCGCACGGGAAGCCGTTGCCGCTGAGCTGCGGACAGAGGGAGAAGCATGAAAAGTCTAATGTTTTGTGCGCGGGACCTCCGTGGGTCTGAACATGACGGAGTGGAATAACAGTTCGTGGAACCGCTCCACAGCGGGTCCAAACCGCTTCAGCAGCCTGGAGGACATAGACATTCCCGCAGATGGATCTCCAGCGCTCAGAATCATCATCTCTATCGTTTACAGCGTGGTGTGCGCCGCGGGGCTCGTGGGAAACCTCCTGGTGCTGTTCCTGATGAAGTCCCGGCGCGGAGGAAAGAAGCGCTCCAGTATCAACTTGTTCATCCTGAACCTGGCCGTGACGGACTTCCAGTTTGTGCTGACGCTGCCCTTCTGGGCTGTGGACACCGCTCTGGACTTCAGCTGGCCCTTCGGCGGTGCCATGTGCAAGATCATCCTATCCGTCACTGTCATGAACATGTACGCCAGCGTCTTCTTCCTCACGGCCATGAGCGTCACGCGCTACTGGTCCGTGGCATCTGCCCTGAAGGACCGCACACGGAGGCGCGTGTGCCCGGTGCGCTGGGTCATAGTGGCGCTGTGGGTGTCCGCCACAGTGGCATCACTGCCCACGGCAATCTTCTCCACCGTGCGTAACGTGGCCGGGGAGCGCCTGTGTCTGCTCGGGTTCCCGGATGGACAGTCGTGGCTCGCGCTCTATCACCTGCAGAAGATCCTGGTGGCGTTCGTGTTCCCCATGCTCATTGTCACGGTGTGCTACCTGATGCTGCTTCGCTTCGTGCGCACGCGGAGCATGAACAACAACCAGGTGAAGCGGCGCTCGCGCGTCACGCGCTCTGTGACCATCGTGGTGTTGTCCTTTTTTGTTTGTTGGATGCCAAACCATGCCATCACATTTTGGGGGGTTCTGGTAAAGTTTAATGTTGTAAACTGGGACCGTACGTATTACATGGTGCACACTTACGTGCACCCTCTCACCGTGTGTCTCGCGCACACCAACAGCTGCCTGAACCCGGTGCTGTACTGCCTCATGCGCCGCGAGTTCCGAAAAAAGCTCAAGGATCTGTTCTGGAGGATGTCGTCGCCTCCGGGCGCAGGCACGTGCCCACTGCGACCCTTCTCTGGCACCGTGCGCGCAGAGCCCGACGACACGCAGGTCGTGATCCCGCTGCATCACGTGGACACGGAGAACTGCCGTTTGTCTGTGCTCACGTGCGACACGGAACCGCTCCCAAAGTGACTTTATAGAACTAACGCGTGTTTCAAGCGCTCAAAGCCTCAAAGAACTTCTCTCTGCCTCAAAAGGATTCACTGATTCAGGTTTGCACGTGGCACAGCCCGTGCGTAAAAACGCCCGTGCGTAAAGACGCAGCTGGACGGTGCGTTCTCGGACTGGAGACGCCACAGCGCACGTGTTGGTGTTGAGAATGTCACTTTGGTTTTCTTGTTTCAAAAACCGAAAAGGAGCAGGAGCCGCCCGAGGCGCGTGGAGCCCTCAGGCGCGCGCTGCGGTGACGTCGTCTTGTGGATTGTCTCGGTGTTTGTTGTGGCTGGTGTTTCCTAATGTAAAGCTTAAGTCGTGAATGTAAAACTACCATGAAAACCTTAAAAGGATAAATCTATGTCAGCGCTGTCGCTCACCTTCATCATCATCATCATCACGTTGGAGACGTGCTGTAAAACAAACACGTGCTGCTGCCCCGTCTCCAAACCATCTAACCACCTTCTGCCAACCATCCAAATGTTTTATTTTTGTCCAGAGTGCGCACCACTACTGTATTTACACTGTACAGCTCACTCAAACAGACACACAAGATTCTCCATGTAAATGAAATCTATTTTTCGCAAAAGACCCGTTTCATTTTGGGTTTTTCAATGTTGTATTTTGAACGAGGGGCTTTTTCACATGTGTCCTTTTTATTATCAGACTTGCAATGCACAATTTGAAGATCTGTGTTAGTTTACATCTGTTATTCCAGAATTCAGTTTTACTTTTTAAATGTAGGCTGCTGGTTAAATGTGCTGGTATAACAAGATGTGAGATCCAACGGAGTGATTTGCACAAGGAGCAGAAATAAAAGTACCTTAAACTGTGGAAGTTTACTAGCATCTCTCTTGCAGCTGCTTTGCTTTTCCAAACTAAAATACTGGTCTATCTCTTTATGGGTTTCCATTTTCTAAATTTTAATGTGGATTTAAATATTTGTGCCACAGCTTCATCTCATGTCTAAAAACAGCTCAGGTTGTGTTAAAAGCAGCTGCAAAACAGCACTTATATGTTTAAACAATGAAAATGCAAAGTTACAGTTAAGCTGTTTTAGTGTCAAGAATATCTAAACAAAGAGCTGTATTTTCAGAAGTTTATTGACCATGATCACATTTGATTTGTACAGTATGTTTTTTGTTCTTCAAACCTTACGTTGAATATTGAACCAAACTGATTTAAATGACAAGCCTGTAATGTTCATCAAAGGCAGGCAAAACTCAAATTATTATCAGAGCTATTACAGGGATATATGGTTGGGCATTCTAGAAAGAAAATTACCAATCGTAGCTTTGATTCAGTTTTAATTTAGCTTTTCAAAAACGGCATAAAAATGACAAATTCTTCATCCAAAGTCAAACTTTTGCTTCAAATCATGTCTTTTTTATTGTCTTATCAAAAACACCTCTAAAAAATTATCTATTTGACTCTGCTTCAATTAAATGCTAAGCCATTTAAGACAAAATATAACTTCATTTAATGTTTGTGGACTGTGGGTAAAGACAGAAGGGACATTTACACAGATTATCTGAAGATATCTTTACTATTTTAGTCACAACAATGCAAAGAAACACAGCGACATAGCACAACTTTAGTCATTTTAGTAAGAGATGATTTTATGGTGCCAAAATGTCGTGTTTGCCAATGAGAGCAGGTAGAGGGGCCAAAGATCAAGTAATGAAAAGGCAAGGTAAAATGTCTGTGGAATTGCTTTGTTTTTCTTTTTAGCTGCTTGTATTTGTAAAGTAGATCCATCTAACAACCCATTCCATAGAAAACCAACAAACCTTTGCTTTTAAAGGTGCACGATGTAACTTTCTGGAGGTGAAAAGTCAACTACACAATACAGTAAGATTAGAAAGTTAAGCCAAGAACATGGTTATAAGTGATAATTGTCTGTTGTGTCCTAATAGAGAAAATAATTACATATTTAGTGCATCTAAAACACCTAAAAGATGAAAACTTGCTTTATTCAGGCACATTTTTGGTCAAACAGTTACACTGTGCACCTTTAAAGCAGAATAATCACATGTCCATATTCTCTGGACAATCCTAGTTTTAAAAGAGACTGAATGTGTCACAGTTGTTTACCTGTTTAATACTTGGGAATGTTCTTGCTTTTAATTTTGCAAAACAGGTCAACTTAAAGTTCATATGACAGGTTAGACTACATTTTTTGTAAAACATAGTAAACATGATTAAGATTTCTCTAAACATTTATCTTATTTAAGTCATGATCGTCTTTTATCGAGTAAATATAATATATGTGGAAGAAAATCTACACATTACCAAGTGACCACATTGCAAATCACAAATGACAATGTGACACATAATTATAACTGGTAAAACTTTAAATGTGGACGGTGTAATCCCTCATTTGACCGGGAGTGATCCATAGTAGAAAGACTTCAAAGTTGTCACCTGGACAGCGTTTTTGATGATCAAGAGGTTTCGGCTCCGAAAGTCAACTTCAATCTGAAGGTTGAAAAAAAGCTGTCCAGATGACAACTTTGAAGCCTTTATACTACTTTAATAGAGGTTATGCACTAACGTCTTCCAGATAGACATAGGTCACTACATCCGGTGGCGTAGTTGCCATAGTGACACAATTGTTAACTCCAAATGTGATGGACAGGGATTCTGGGAAAGTCATGAAGCAATCCTCTTTAAAAAAGCTTCTTTTGTCATCTGTTGTAGATGCAGTGATGGCTGTAACAGCAGGAAAAGTGCAGCTTCTGAACCAGGTTTTCATCAGGAAAAGTTGTTAAAGTGAGTGAACTACGTGAACAGAAGCTACGTGCACATACCGAGAATTGCTGTGCTCATGAGCCCAGGCAGAAGGGGCGTGGGCTGGGAAGAAGTGAGCACACGCACTGCTCGGTGTTGCCAGACTTTCAGAGAGCCAAAAGCGTCAGCCACCGACCCACAGCACCTCTGCCGGGCTCATGAGCACAGCGAGTCTCGATATGTGCGTGGAGCTTTTGTTCGTGTAGTTCGCTCACTTTTATAACTTTTCCTTATGAAACTCAGTTCAGAAGCTGCTCTTTTCCTGCTGTTACAGTCGTTGCTGCGTCTACAACAGATGACAAAAGGGAATTTTTTTTTTTAAGGATTGCTTCAAGACTAGCCTAAAGTCTGTGGTCAGATGTCCATCGCATTTGGAGTAAACAACTGTGTCACTATGGCAACTACGTCACCGGCTGTGGCGACTTGTTTATCTGAGACCAGCAGACGTTAGTGCATAACCCCTATTATGTTAAATGATTGCTTAAACTCCCAGTAAACTGTGTCAGTCGTGAGTAAATTGTTTTTTGCATTTTGGCGCTGTTTGACAACACATATGGGGGGATTCTATTTTCAAACTTAAATTACTTCTTGTAATTTTCTACGTTTAGTTGTCAATTTCTTCATAAATTATCTTCTGTAAAGCTATGTACCGCAAAGACAAACACACCAAACTAAGTCAAAATTCGAAAAATGTTATAATCTGTCATATGGGCTTTAATTTAAAGGAGACATATTGTGTAACATCCACTTTTCTGAGTTTTTATGACAACAATCTGCATTTGATTCATTCATGTTTGAGCAATCTTGAATTGTTCTGCAGCTGATGCTCAAGTGCTCAGAAATTCCAGTTCTCACCTACCACCTATCCCCGCCCATTTGCCTGTTTTTACCTGTGATTATACAAAACATTCAAGCAAATTAAACAACCTTTTTCCAACAAATAAGTCAATTAGAATTTGTTGCTCGTTACAACTGTTTTACAAGAAGGGGCGGGGCTTATCAGTTCTGCAGGAGAAAAAGTCGAGTTTCTAAAATAATGTAGTGTTTTAAAATGAACACAACTTAAAATGACTCATGCATAAGTCTAAATACATAATATGCCTCCTTTAAAGAATCAGAAAAGAGTTTTTGTTGTTGCCTGAATCAAGAAAAATGTCTTTAAACTTGCCTAGATGTGACTTTTCATGGTGTGTTTTGAACTGATGGCCTTGTGTGCAGCGCTGTGCAAAAGAGTCAAGACACTTTATTATCGTTTCTATGTTTCTGGAGCAAATGGAAGTATGGAAATGTGTAATCTATTCATTATGACTTCAAGTTTAATTTCATCTTTGTACTCCTTTTGATGACTACACTTGAATTAAATAATTAAAGCAAGAACAAAGATTCACTCTAAACAAATTAGCTTTATTAGACATGGATCAGCTTAACTAACTATTTGTTTATGGTATTATTGAGTATAAGTAATAATGAAGTAGTTCCCAATTCTGAATTTCAAATCAAATAACTATAGTCCTTTACAGTGCTAATGACAGGTTAGGAAAAAGTCGACATCAGAGGCCACACCCACAAACGGAACTTCGTGGGGGAAAGGTAACATTGAGAGTGAATCAGAACAACAGTTTTATCAGTCACTGCTCAACAACTACAACAGCAAATGTGGACTTGAGGAAATATATTGTGTCAAATATTGATACAAAGACATTTAGGTGAATTAAGTGTATCAAAGGTCCAACCATGTAATTATATCTAACAATGCTAACGGTAGCTGCAAGCCAAATGCTAATGTGATGCTAGTGCCGCCTGGTGTGTTTTAAAATCTTTCTTTAACTTTCTGTTTACTTTACTGACAAAACGCCACATCGACAACCTTCATTTAAACTTGGTTGTGACTCAACTTGAATTAGTTGTGCTAAAAATACATTTTCTTCGACAGAAAACATCTTAGAAGCCACATGCTAGTTGTTAGCTTGACTATATTTTCTTTGTTTAAACTGCCAGAAACGACGAAAAATGTCAGTTGTAAAACACATGAGATTAAAAAAAGTTTATGAAAGTTTAATAACATTTAGGCTATTATTGATAAAGTCAACTGCAATCTCGTACTTTCTACTGTCACAAAAACATTCACTTTAACTCTAATGTCAGTGACCTCAAAGTTTCACTGCTCTGATCTGTTTGCTTAAGTTTATTAAACAGTTAAATATTGTTTTTTCCACAAACAATAACCTCATATTTACCTTAAAATAATCACATTTAAAAAGTAATTGATAAATATCACATATTCTATGTATTCGTCATCGCTAACATTTATGCGCAGAAGCTTCTGGGCATGCGTACATCAAATTTTGACTCAATGACCCTCCATCTAGTAAAAATTGACTTTATCTTTAAATGATGACATCACTCTGGGAAGTTACCGAGCAACCATGTCCCACACTTGGCAAAAACTCCACTAATGAAGTAGCCTACGTTTTGTACATTTGACTAATAAAAATACATCAAAACATTCTTATTTTGGAATATTTATGTTTGCAGAGACATAAAAATAGTTCTCAGAAAAAAAAGAAAATACAGTGTATGTACGACTTTCTGGTGTAATCAGTTTAGCTCTGCCTCCTGTTATCTTCAACATTTTACATTTTTGCTTTTCAAGCTTTGCATTATTTAAATTTTTAGATTTTTCAAATAAAGTCAAAATTAGCCATTGCTAAACGCCTGTCATGCGCACTTTAATTGAAATTGTACTTTTTCTGATGTTGTTTTTTGTTTGTTTTTATCAGAACACCATTCAAACAGTACAATTGAGTTACATACTCATAAGAGCAGCAACAGATTATTATTATTCAGATTATTTATCAATTACCAATGAGTATGCATTGTATTTACCACCAAAGAAACAGTAAACACAACAATTTGTGACAAAACTGTCTGAATCCAATAATAAGCATTTAAGTTCTCATTTGTTCATAAAGAGTACATACACTGGCTTTTGCTTCATCTACAAAGTTGTATTTTGACCATTTTGTTTTGTAAATGTGTCCTTGTCGAACTCTTTTGCACAGTATAGGCTGATTCTCTATTGTCTTATGTTTTTGTCCTGCTCATTGGAAGTGTTGTTTTGGTTTTGCTTTGCTCCTGACGGACTATCAGCTGCACAGACTCTTGTTCTCAACAAATGTCTGTGTGGACGAATAAAGATTTACAAAGGGCTGGATCTGGCCACGGCCTCAGCTTCACGTGTGTCCTCTTTATCGGGTCTGAGGTAGAACTAAATCAAAGTGGGGAAGAAAAAGTATTGGAATTCCTTTGTAATACCAGGAATTCTGTGCGATTTTATCAAGACACAATAATAGACAAACACACTTTAAATATGGCTGTAAAAACAAAAAGAATAATGTTTTTGAAGAGCATTTACAGCATTCACAATGTTTACACATAGTCAATACTGATTTATTGATTGATTGATTTTTGGTCAAAAAGCTATACTTCAATAACCCCTCAAGGCACCAAGGGGACATGTGTGGTACCTCCCACTTTTTCTTAGATTGTTGAGTTTTGTCAGTGAAGCGACCACAGCAAAATCTGGGGATCGCGAGATGATTTCAAGATGTATTTTACAATCATGACTTGGTTTTTAATCTAAAATTTTATGAGTTTAGCATCAGGTTTGACTAGACACTGGTCATGTAAAGCAAAAATTCTACAAAAATAAATGCATTTTAGCCCACTTTGAATGGTTTTCCAACTTGAAATTTTTAAAGACATACATTTTATTCTGCTGTGGGGGTCGCGAGTTGGTTCCATCAATATTTTGTGGGTCCCAGTCTGAAAAGCTTGGGAACCACTGAGTTAACTCATAAAAATAAACTAATCTTTAGATATTTAGAAGAAAAAACATGTAACAAATAACAGCCAAATAAACCAGTTATGGGTGAAACAAACCAATGAAGCCCCACAGTCAACTCCGCCCAATACTTCAACAAAGTGAAGCTTCATGATTCTGCTCTCACCTGGAGAGATCAATGTATGACAAAGTATATAACATTTATTTTAACAATCTTATTACGTTTATGTACTTTTATCAATAATAATATTAATAGTAACAACAATATTTATATAGCATTTTATGCTCACATAGCCAGTGTTTTCCTTGATTATATTGATTTTTCACAAACTGAAGCTTTGGTCACGTGACTTCCTTGCCACTGAACCATGATTCATTTCAAGGCTTCACTGGACACGCCCACTTTTGCTCGGCACAGGCTTCGAAGCCTTGCTTCATTTTGCCCATCACTAAAATAAACCATTCTGGAGTGACTCAGTGTCTGTTCAAATGCTCATTTGAAAAACAAATACTTAAAATTATAATAGGACTCCGTCTAAAACTATTTTAAGTCCCTAAAACTCATTTTTTGATAAATTACCTTCATCATTGAAAGATGAATTATCAAATCCCCAGGTTTCCTTTAACTTGTGTTATTCTGGCTGTTGTTTATATTTACCAAAGAAAGGTTAAGGTTAAGGTACACTTAATTGTCCCCGTAGGGAAATTTGTCCTCTGCATTTGACCCATCCTTCAATGCCTCTGGGGCATCTCCTCAGGAGCAGTGATCGCCACAGTGCAGCGCTCGGGGACCCATCTCCAGATTGATCAGGACTTCCGTAGCTGGAGGTTATTACCCTAACGTGCATGTTATTGGTTGGTGGGGGAAACCGGAGTGCCCGGAGGAAACCCACCCAGACACGGGGAGAAACATGCCAGGGTGGGGTAACAAAATTTTTTAGTTGTAAATTAGAAAACTTTGTGTTTTCCACTAAAAAGTCTATAATAAATGCATCAATGGAGCCCGATCTCACAAGAAAGCATACATTTACCACGACATTACAAAACATGTAAATTAGGTATGATTAGCATGAGTCCACAGCTGTCCTGCGTACGCGTCACAGTCCCCATTCATTTCAATGGTGGTTGTTAAGACGTGTTGTTATTTATGAATATTAATGAAATCCTGATTCTAATGTTAACCTGCCCCAAGCCCCAGACCTAATCTTACCAATTTTAGTAACTTTATGAACTTACCCGTTTCACTTGAAGAAAACGTCCCCACGTGGCTTCAACCAAAACTCGTGTTTTTTTGACGCTGTGAAATCTTGTGTCATTTGTACGCTTTTTCATATTGTGCTAAATGCACGTGTAACCCAGTAATTAAAAAGCACTTATTTCTGCAGTAAATAATAATTACGATCATTGCCGGTCAGTAAATGCACCATCGGGTCACCTGACTTACGTTCACCTCACGTTACACCCACGCAGTGTTACGTTCGGCCAATCGCGTGCCTCGTAGCGCGGATACAATCCTCCGTGCGTCTCTCCTGTCACTCATGTTGAGAGAGAGAGGAGCTACAGGACGGCTGCCGAGAAGTTCGCTGACCGACCGCTGCAGATGCTGGGTTGTGGGAAACGGATTATTGACGGGAATTGGCCAGGTGTGCCCAGTCAGGGTACAGAGTCTGATGGCGAGCTAAGCCCAGAGACCGAGCAAAGTCCAGAACCAGAACCAGAACTAAAGATCATCACAGTCTCAACCCAGCAACACAGTCTCTGCGGTCTGGTAGGGGCTTGTGTAGCCAGTCCACTCTCCTCACACACACACACATTAGCCATCTTGCTTTTCCACATTTGCTCAACCAGTCAAAGCGCTGATGGACAATTACATGAACTTTCATAAAGGACCTATGGACACTTGATCAAACACTTTACATTGCAATTGTGGGAAACATAAAGCTGTCATTGCAGCTTGGTGTGGATATTTTGCTTTGGACTGAAAAAGAAAAAGAACAACATATTTTGCTATTTTGAATATCTTATTGTTGTTGTGGAAATTGTGATTGTATTTTTATTGTGATACTTAGAAAACAAACTTTAAGAAGAGCACTTCAGTTCTTAAACCTAAACTTAAACTATATCTGCAGATTGTAAATATTGGGTTATTGTACATTGGTGTTTTTTTCCTATTTTTTCACTATTAATATAAGCAACAAAACCCAAATTATTCTGTCTGTTTTTTATTGCCACGCACCTCCGAGAGACGACCCTTTAACTTCTGACCTAGTCTAGAAGAATCTTGATCATACTTATCCTGCATTCTACACATATGCTACACACGGCGTAACATAAGTACTAAAAATAGCTGTGAAGTCGTGGTCAAAATACGCTGTTTTTGTGTTGTGGTAAAAGTACGCCATCTAGTGAGACTGTGTTGATCAATGAGACCAAAAATGAGACCAATGACTAATGTCTAAATTGAAAAAAGAATTTTAGTTGTCATCAGGAGTCGAATGCAGCGCTCTGATTGGCTGAGCTTGAGTGGTCCTCTCCAGTTTCACTTTACTGTTTGTAAGAAGTGTTTTTAAGCCACAATTGCGATCAAACATGAACTATGTTAATATTAAAGGCTTTATGAGAGGAATTTGGCAGATTTAAAACTTAAATCTTAAAAAAAAAAAAAAACTTAAAAAATATGAATTATTTATCAACCACATTTTTTGCGACTCAATAGACTTTTTTTTGTGAGATTTAAACTACACATACAGGACTAAACTACATCTAATCCAAATGTTTTGAACGTCTAATATTTCACAAAAACTCTCACATGCGTGTTTTTAATACTCTGTACTGTATGGAGCTGTCGCATCTGTGTTTTATCTCCAGAACTGTTTGAAGCAAAGCATAGATCTACCGAGGTGCTGTATTTATTTTAAACCCGCAGAAGGAGATCCACAGGCTTTGCAGGAATATTTATAGCCCCAAGGTTCAAATGCAGGTGATTTATTAGAAGCTGAAAGACCAGGCGAGCTCGAGCATGTTGGAGTTGGAAATTTGTCATAAATAAATTAAGATTGCTGAGGTTTTTCAAAGACCAAACACAAGGAATATATTAATATTCATTTTGTCAATTAGAAAAAAGAAGAAATGTATTGGTATAAACTGGAACATAAATGCACTTCATCCACTGCTATAAATGTAATAATACCCCAAGTGACTGTCTCCATGTATAAGAGACCTTTTTCTTATTTCTTAATTAGCTTTTGTGCTTCTCATTGTTCCAAACCAAAATGAATAAATCTGACAGAAGAATCTGAAAGAAGTCAGTCCAAAGAGATGACTGTTTCACCTCCAAGTCTAAAGTAGGCCTAGTTTACATAGGCCTTTAAAATAATAATCATGTAAAAGTAGCTTTGACACGTTCTTAATGCACTGCTGTAGAGATAATAAGCTTTAATAAAACATAAACATAGTCATAATGAAGATGTGCTATTAGTGACCTCACCAATAGCACGGGTATTCTCAACCTACTCCAAGCCCCTTTAGTTCTAAACTTATCCATTTTAGTAAATTGAAGCCTAAAATTATTCTTTAACTCAAAGAAAATGTGACCACCTTTAACTAAAATGTGGGTTATTTTACATCTTGGCTTTTTGTCACATATTGACAGAAAAAAAAACGGTGTGCTTATTGTATGTTTTGACATTTCGTTGTATATCTACGTTGCAAGGTAGCAGAGTGGACAGGGCTCTGGCTTCCCAAGGTCGTGGGTTCGACTCCCGGGTCGGACCATATCAACATCTCACGATCTCTCTGGGTGGAGTTTGCATGGTCTCCCCGTGTCATCCTGGGTTCTCTCCGGGTACTCTGGTTTCCTCCCACCTCCAAAAACATGCATGTTTAGGTTAATTGGGTATCACTGTAAATTTCCATGTGAGTGAATGAGAGAGAGAATGGGTCACTAGCGACCCCTAACGGGATTGAGCGGTAGAAAATGAATGAACGTTTTCTCGGGAGACTGTGTTGGGGAAAAAAAAGCAATACCAAATATACTAATGAAGCAGTAACTACTACAAGTATTTAGTTACACCCCAACACAGTATATATTAGGAATATAAAGTATTCCTAATTCCTTTCATGTTGCATGCCGGACCCTTTTGAAGAAGCACCAAACACAGAGCATGCCTTCACTGCTGTTAGCGTGAAGGAGACCTGCAGCGCGGACAAAAAAAGGCCTCTAACAGAGATAAGACAGTGGTGCATTATTGCTATGTTAATGTGCAAAGTGCTTAATCGCAATTAATTTTGTCGCTGTTGAGGCAGGTCACGTAATTCAGTCCAAAAATATGAATGAAAGTGCCACACGCTGCTGCTGCACCCTTTTCTTTCCCTCGCTTTCATAAACAGTCTTCAAACAGACGATCTAGCTCAGTGGGCACAAAAAAGAGAGGTCCTCAATCTGATTCTCAAACTTTTCCCTATGTGTCTGTGATGTTTATTTTGAAAACGAGATTGTTTTACTTCCCGCAGTGTAGTTAGTGCACACTCGGCTGGTTTTAACCAGGATTATGTCAGAACTGGACCAGGTTTTCATGAGGACTGAAACAGGACTAACCCAGGACTAAACAAGATTCTTTCATCAGTGAGAAAAACGCATTAGCTTACATATATAAATATCTGTTCAACATAAACAAGATGAAATAACATTCTGATCCTAAACATATCCAAACTGATGAATACTGGTATTATAATTATTATATAATTCTAATTATAATAGACTGCATAGTTTATTTATTGAACTACAAAATAGATTTAAATATTTAATTTGGTGCTAAAATGACTAAGCCACAGACAGACATTGTTTGTACTTTTGGAGACTTATTTAACAGGGTATTACACGCTGGGGGCAAGGATCATTTTTTCCTTCCCAAAGCAGCAAAGGAGGCATGGCAAGCACTGTCCTAATGAAAACACCCTTAACCTTCTTATACATTTGATGCCAACATTTAGAGAAAAAGCGTGTAAATTATTCATTAACAAATGATGTATTCAAGCAGGACTTTAAAAACTTTTCAGCCCTGGACCCCCCGCTTTAACTTTTCATTTTCTGATTCTAGTTGCACAATTGTATAACCAAGTTTTTCTCTCCAGCAGCGACTTTGACCGTGTGTTCTTCTGGCCTTGTGTAAAATAAAAAGTCTCTTGTCCCGGCTCAAAGACCATCATTACAGTCCTTTTGCCCTGCGTCTGGGCTGCTCGTAAAGCCTCGTCACAGTACATCTTTGGAAAGACAGTAAAACCGCTGCAGACGTGCTGTCCTCGGGCGTTAAAGAGACTATAAAACACACAAGTGGACTTTGCTCCTTCTCCGACGAATCAGACTGCAAACACACACTGGAACAAGCTGCACACGCTTCTGAGAAAGTGTGAAAGCTGTTGCAAAACTTCAAACTTAAACATCACATTCTCAAAAGTTGTGTCTAGTTTTTAAAGTGCATATGACTCACTTTTTTCTGTAAAACATAGTGAACATGATTATATTTAAAATTTCACTAAACACGTTGCAGTTTTCCACACATTTGGCTTGGTTTAAAACTTGTTTTTTTTTATTTAGCGAATACGACATGTAGAGGTAATTCCAACTGTTACCTAGCAACCACATAAAAATCAAAATCATGAATACATACATAAATCTGGATATGGTATTGCTAGCTTGTAGTTGTTGCAAATGAGCCCCAAGATGATGTCTGTTTATTATTGATGTGACCTGACAAATTGAACTATCGATCCCACAATGCACTGCAGCCTTGTGCTAACAAGAGGAGACACTTAGGTCAGAACTGCACTGAAATGCAGATAATACTGTACATACAGTTTGTTTTGAGTTTTACTTTTAAAAAACTCGTTTGCCGTGATCAGGCTGTCCAGAGGGGAATACAAACCTATTCATGTTGTTATTTTCACTACAGACCACAGGGTCAGTGTGCCCACATGTTCTGATGCAATTGGCGGTGTGGCCACCCATACAAGGATGCACGACTGTGGTTTTGCTACTCCACACATGTCATTTTTGTTTCTTGCAGTGTGGCTGGACCTTAAGCCTGCGATGTGTTGGTCACTGTCCGCCTAAGATCACCTGTGACCCCTTACGGGAACAAGCAGTAGGAAAAAATGGATGAATAACGCTGTTCATCGTACGAGATTTAATTGGTTGAATAGTCAGGCTTCCAGCTTCGTTCAGCTTCTTTTGACTCCTTTTGACTTGAGCTCATAAGAAAACAGATCATGGAAGCACGACTACACAAGCTCAATAGCCTGTAGCCTGCCTAGCAAATGGCTAAAGCTAACAATCAACGCCAGTGAGCAAAACCATTGATACAGAGCGCCCGCCATATTTGATCACCTGGACTTGGCCGAAATCCTCTTATATGATACAAACGTGATGAAAACCTTGTAACAGTTTAATTGTGTTAAGTGATAGTTTAAACTTCCAGGAAACTGTGTCACATGTGTGTCAATCGTTTCTGCATTTTGGTGCTTTTTGACGGCACATGTGGAGGGATTCTTTTTTAGAACTCAAAATATGTCTTGTAAACTTCTGATTTCTTCATGAAATGCAACTTAAGTGTTATATAGGACTACCACATCAAACGAAGTAATAAATAATTTAAGCATGTTCTTTAAAAGTAGCCTGTATTTTTGTATCTGTAAAAGGCAAAGGAGCGTTCACATTATAGCTCAGTTCTGTGCTGAGTTTCAGGCTTTGTTTTGGCCATGAAGTAATCAAGAAATGGCTTAGTCACAGTTTTGTCTATATATTGCTGTGATTTTTAATGTGACGTGCGAAATATCGTAAAACACAAGGCGATATTAATAAAAACAACAACATGACATTATTAAATCAAAATGTCAAATAAGAAAATGCATTCACGTTCCAGATTGTGATGATGTCATAGGTCCAGATGGTCAGGAAGACACTGTACTTTCCGTGAGAAATCAGAAAGGTCACACATTTTCAATCTGGGGATTTAATAGAATGAACGAGCTCTAACTGTTAAGGATAAGCGTTTTGTTTGGGGTTGTTTGTTTGTTTTTCAGGTCACAGACATAGGACATTTACAACGATTATTTGTCTGACAGAGCATCATGTGGCAGAAGAACAGAGACGACACAGACTTGTGCAGCGCAGCAGTGAGCGGAGGACAGTGTGTGTCACGTGATCGAACGCAGAGTGTTTTCTTCCATGTGCGCTGTTATAAAAGTGAAACAACAACGACACTGATGAAACGCCAGTGGATTACAGCAGGTTCATAAAGGTCACAGGAGAGTGGAGGGTCGTTAGAGGTGTTACACTGACGCATTGTGGCTGTGAAATAAAAGTGTTTAAACAGTGTTGGCCATGTTCTATACCAGGGTGGGCAATTAATTTTCCTCGAGAGCCGTATTCAAATCCAGATGAGTGGCAAAGGGCCGGGTATATCAGGGGTATTTATCTGTTATTGTGTTCATTTATATTAAGAACACAAGTACAAACACAAGCTTTATAGCCAAGTCAGTCAAATAAAAGAAAAATACAACTTACTAGCTTTCTCAAGTAAAAAAACAACTTGTTACATTAAATGAAGTTTGGCCCATTTAATTCATGGTTGCCAAGAAACGTCTATGTATGATATAATGAATGAGCAGGAAGTACATTAATCCTAAAAAAAAAAAAAAAAACTAATGACATTTGTCTTAATCTTAATGATTTTAACGTTGTTCCAGTGAAATAAGTAGTTCAACCTGTCATAGGCACTTTAAGTGTGGTAAACATCCAAAAAACTAAGAAATCAGGAAAAGTTAATCTTGCGCAGCACTTTGGGGCAGTGAAGTCTGTTTTGTAAATGTGCTTTATAAATAACTCGACCTTTAAAATGGACCTTCACACAGATCTGAGCTAAAACCAGCAGTTGTACCAGGTTCAGTGAAATGGTGCGTCTTTAAAAGAGCCGAGTGGACTTTGCTCCGTCGTGTCCCGCTGCAGTGACTTTTCCATCACAGCTCAGAGCGTATGGACACTAAAGAGAACAAACTCAGGGTTAATGAGGTCAATCGTTTCCCTCACAAAAAAACATCGCACAGGCCCAGCAGTGACTCCAGGCAAACGCTGCTCATTAAAAACCACAACAGAGGTTATGCAGATGACATCACAGCGTTTCTCCAGCTACAGTCTCATACTAAAGATAAACAACCACAACTACTGCTGAAAGTTGAGTTTGTATGTGACATGTAAAAAGAGAAAATCTGGTAAACAGTGGCAGGAAAACAGAAAACTGCTATTGGCTGTCATTTCCCACTGACGCAGACTTTAGGATTAACAGAGTTCAACTCATCACCTTTTATGTGCTCAAAGATCTTATAGCATTGCTTTAACAAGACGTGTTTAAGTCATTTTGATGAATAATTGTTTTGTACAGCAGTAAAAATATCTTAAATTTCCAGCTGACAGAAAAGAGGAGGAAAAATAAGACCACAAAAAGCTAAAAAACACATTTTCTCAGGTGTTCTTATCAGACTTTTGCCTCAGTCAGAAAAGATACAGTTGGCAACACATCCTTTTTTGTGGGCGTGGCCTGCTGAGGTGGAATGTCGTGATTAATCTATTCGAGTTTAATCTTTGTTCTGAACATTTTTAGGATTTCCTCTCACCAAATATCTGCAGTTTTGTCCTTTTTCCTCACATAAATACGATATTTATTTATGAAACGTGACATCGTGAGTAAACTACAAGAGAACATCTCCACAGATTTAAGATTTAGGAAACATTCATTTATTAAATCAGGTGAAATTTAGATGTTACTTATTTAAGAAAATGTGTTATAATATGGGTGAGTCTGGGGAAGATGAACTAATAGAAGCCGTAAGTCTGTGCCAAGGGTTCTTAACTCCATGTTCTCCTCATTTAATAATAATAATAATTACACATTGGATTTATACTCTTATTTATTTCAATACCCAAAGACACTTAACATTTGGTATTATTCCTTCACTCACTCCACACTCGGTCAGTATTGCAGAGTGAGAAAGTGAGCATCTGTTCCTCTGACCAACTCCAACCATGCCTGAAAAATCCAGACGATATATAAAAAACATAGTGTCTGGCCACCGTATCCCTCTTTTGAATTTCTGTAGCTGTGATTGACAGAATAATCAGCCAATCAGAGACACGCATCTTCTGCCGTCTAAAAACAAACATGGCTGCTTCCGCCGAAAAATATACGTAGAAAAAAATGTAATTTAACTGAAAAACATCGCAGATTTCTGCAGAATCAAAGAGTGAACCAAAAAACAATTTTAATGTGAGGTTAGTGAAGTTAAATTTTGGTCTAAACGACAGACGACCAATCAGCTCCTTTGTTTCATCCGCGTCAGGCAAATAAAGAAATCTCGTACAATGTAGATTTGATCTGAAAAGTAGGCGGGGGGCATGGTGACCAGACCCACTCTTCAGCTGAAATGTGGGTCAAGATCCCAGGTGAACATCAACCAGTCACACACAGCAGATTTAGACTGGGCAATATGAGTAAAGTGTTTTGCGTAGGGGCACAACAACAGTTTTTCCTGCAGTCACCCAACTGTGACACCACATCTTCCAGCAATCTTCCATCCAAACACTCTCCAGGCACAACCTGCTTAGCTTCTCAGATCTGACAGAATCAGACTTTGACAAGCTTCATTTGGCTGAACAGACTGACTGAACAGACTGATGATCTCCAAAGACCATTTAGGGCATTAGTTTACATCCTTTTTCTACTTTTGCTAAAGAAAACTGGCGGCGAGCTACTCCCTTTAGCGATTACCAAAAACTGAAGTTAAAGGACTATACTTGATTGTTTTGCAACAAACCATCTTAAAAACAATTTCCCCCTAGCATTGATGTCTTGTTGATGTATCTATTCAGGTGGAAATTAGTCCGCAAAGTCCTGTCTATGTCTAATAAAATTCCGTTTTTGTCTCATTTTTCTGTTTTTGTTTTTAGCATTGTGGCTAACTGTTGTTAGCATGAAGACTCACCTCGCTGCTAACACCTGTGAAAAATCATTAAAACTCATCATGATGAACAATTCTGAAGCTAAAACGGCATTAGCTAAGTGAGCAAATCATGTAGACTGAAGTAGGACGTAGGACGTTTTAAATGAACTATTTCTGTTTGTTTATATTTTTAATAATGCAAAAATCAGGTACAGTCCTTTAACTGTGGCATAGTTAAAAGGCATATATGAAAATGTAATATATTTGTTAAGAAATTACACAATTTGGCATCCAAAGCTACATTTACAGTAAGAATAAATTAACTTTGAGTAATAAAGCAGAGTTTGTACAATTCTAAAATATTTTGGCGAAGTGATGGCGAGCTACTGGTAGCTCCAGAGCCACCAACCTAGTCTCACTAGATGGCGTACTTTTACCACGACACAAAAACAGCGTATTTGGACTACGACTTCACAGCTATTTTTAGTACTTATGTTACGCCGTGCATTTAGCACGATATGAAAAAGCGTAAAAATGACACGAGATTTCACAACGTTAAAAAAGACGAGTTTTGGTTGAAGACACGTGGGGACGTTTTCTTCAAGTGAAACGGTAATTCAGGCATAAAGTTACTAAAATTGGTAAGATTAGGTCTGGGGCTTGGGCAGGTTAGATTAGAATCAGGATTTAATTAATATTCATAAATAAGAACACGTCTTAACAACCACCATTGAAATGAATGGGGACTGTGACGCGTACTATAATTATGCAGGACAGCCATGAACTCGTGCTAATCATACCTCATTTGCATATTGTGTAATGTCGTGGTAAATATACGCTTTTTTGTGAGATCGGGCTCGAGCCACAGGTTGGAGACCACTGATTCAGGGATTGTGGTGGACATCTGGAAGCAGTTTGCGTTGGAGAAACAGCAATAGTGAGAACAATCTAAACAGTGCTGCAGAAAAACTAAATGTTTGTTTTTTCCCCCACAGGTTAAGTCCTTCCTCCTGAACAAATATAGGACTAAGTGTGTAGAGTAATAAAGCTGGAGCTGGTGCAGTCGTTTTCAGTGCCCCAGTGAAATTCCTGATCACACTTGAGTTCCAGAGGAAGCGGCGTTTGGCTTTGATCAGCTCAAATCTGCGTCAAAAATACAAAACCTGAAAGACCTCACAGCGCTCTGACATACACGCTCTGTGAATGTTAGGAAGGCAGGATCACTTTTATTAGGGCTTCTGTGCAAACACTGGAACACTCAACGCATCTAAAGCAGCAGTGTGTGACTTTACTACTGGAGGTGTGAACAAGTCTTCAGTGGGAAACGCTGCAATAACCTGCAGCCTCACCCAAGCTGCAGCAGAATGTGTGCTCTGGCCTGGCCACTACATGAGACTCTAGCCCTGTGTTTTTGCATGGTTAAATCCAGACGATATATAAAAACATATCGTCTAGCCACCATGTCCCTCTTTCAAATTTCAGTGGGGGATTAATTAGCCTATCAGAGACACGCATTGTCTGCAGTTTGAAAACCAACTTGGTTACTTAGATAAAACAAATACATGGAAAAATATCATATGGAATGGAAAACTTAAGCGAAGCAAAAAATATTTTAATATGAGGTGAATGAAGTTTTGGTCTAATTGACAGATGACCAATCAGCTCCTTTATTTCATCTGCGTCACACAAATAAACTAATCTGATTGCTCGTTCGTTGTGGAGTTGATCTGAAACACAGGCGGGGGACCAAACCCTTTTTTCGCAGTTTGCTGAAGCCTGGGCTCTGGATCCCAGGCAACTTGTGTTTTTTTGTGGGCAAAAATGTTCAGACCTGTCTGTCCTAAGATTGAAAATAACCATATGAAATAGTTTAATATAATTCATATAAATAGTGATAGTGAGTGCTTCTGTGGGTCAAAAAAGTATCCAAAAGTAGCAACCAGTAAAAACTGTAAGGTGCTCTTCAAGAATGTGTAGGAAACATTAAAAACGGCAAAACTTGCCCGATGAGGCACAAGAGATCCAGGGCACACTGATAAATTAAAAGTTCTTTATTGTGTACAGGGACGCCAACACATTTCAACCATAATGGTCTTCATCAGGGCTTCATCCTGTGACTTACCTGGTTACATTTTCTTCATCTTGTTTAAATGTTTCTTGTTTATTGTGAAAAATGATTAGGACGTGTAAGCCATATATCACGTGATTAAGTCACATGATCTCACCTTGGTCTATTTAAGAACACCTGTGGGTCTAATTTTTTTTCTAAAAGCCCTGATGAAGACGATTATGATCGAAACGCACTGGCGTCCCTGTATATAATATAGAGCTTTTTATTTACCAGTCAGTGTGCCTCAGATATTTTGTCCCTCATCTTACTCGCACAGGAAAGCAAGTTTGCAGTTTTTCAAGGCGGATGTGAAAGCTCAATTTGTCTTTCTGAAGCTTGGCTCTTTATATGATCCATACTTCCCCAAAGTGTGTGATACGGTACATAATACAACAGCAGCTGTAGGTTGGATTCTATTTGGTGTAATCTATGAGGACAAGACGTGCTGCTTCATACAAATGGAGCTGTTCTCATTCACTTTACTGGCTGAAAAACAAACATGGACGATTTTATGCAGGCTAATGTTTTAAGCTTGCAGTGAGTCTGAGCCTATAAAAAGTTTACTGAATTACAACAACAAAATCACCAGCCCTGCTTTAATACTTTTACAATCTTGTGACAACTTTGAGGTGAATCTATTGACTGTGTGCGGATGATCCATTCTGCTTTACTGCCTGAAATATTTTAAAGCCTGGCTCACTTAAATAATTTATCTGAATGGGTTTGCCAAAGGGCTTGTGAAAACAGGAACCGGTTGGAGTAATTCATTTTTCCTTCTTTCATAGTTATAAAAACAGGTTTTCCAGCATAACATTAGTTTTAATGACATTCAAGGTCCAGTCAGCTCATAATGAAAATACTGGAGGCATCGTTCTGATCTAGATTATTCTTATAGACATTGTCTTGGTGATTTTAATATTTACTGAAAATGTGATTATTAATTAAGAATTGCCCCTGGTGGCAAAGGTACTTTTCCATGTTGGAGTAATTAGGCGTCTGGGGACCAACTGTTACACTTTTCCATACAGTTACAAGTTTAGTTTTCAGGTTTACAGCCATTTTTACAGAACAGGGTCTGGAAAAGCAGAAACAGTGTGTGAATTTCAATCATACATTTCTAAAGATTAGAAATGGGTCACAGCCATGTCTTATTTGTGTGAGTGTAGTTTTTCTGCTGGATTGAGAGAGGGACTTGAGCATTGGCCCAGTGCTGCAGCAGAATTACTCACTGTTAATCTCTTGAGAGACTCAATGTCGCTGCTCACTTACACAAAGGCTTTCTCTAACACTCAGCGAGGGAATTACTGTAATACTGTACTTGAGTAACTTTTGGAAGAAATTGTAGCCTAATTATTTGCATCTCTATTTAAGTTTAGTTTGAATTTGAAAAATGTATGTTTAGCTTAAGGGGGTGCACAGTAGCAGAGTGGTTAGAGCGTCTCACCAAGCGAACATGAGCGCAGGTGAAGTGCATCTGGTGGTTTTCAAATAAAATCATTACGCTGCCACGACTATATAACTCAGAGGATGTAGACGAACGTCCCGTGTGTGGCAAAAAATCGGAAAACAAAAAAAAAAACATTTTCAAAAACAGGAAATGAACTGATGTAAAATAAGCCCACAACTCGACGCAAGTGTTTACATATACATGTGCTCAGTGACGTTGAACGTGAACTTGTGGTCTCGAGATGACGGCAGGGTCAGGGTCCGTAAATATGCATGAATAATACGGTCGCAGTGAGAGTGGCTACTGGACCCGTACGGATCTGGGTCTGGACTGGAGGCAGTGTGAGCCCAGAGTAAGTTTTCTCCTGACTTGCTATTTTGCTGCGCTTGAGAATACTCAAAATGGATTTGATCAACTGGTCCCTCAACGCTATTGACAAGATTTGAGAGTGGCACAAATCCAGAGACTATTCGGTGTCGTGGTTTGTGGGAGTGATCTGACCATAAAACTGGATGAAATGTCAAAGTCACTCCATTATTTGATGCGAGCTTGACGCTGGGGGTCAGTACTGAATGAATACTTTTGTTGTAGAATAAATTGACCCAAAGAGGAGCCCAAAATGAATTAGAATTTATCTCTAATTGTGCTAATTCTCATGCTTTTCTATCCCCCATCACGAGCCAGTAGAGCAGCTGGTTAGCAGTCTTATCTTTTCCCCAAAGGTCACTGGCACAGACTGTTCTGTAATTATCTTGGACTGTCCTGTCAACATCTCTGCCGTGTCTCCATATCTCTCTCCCAGCGCCTGCTTAGAAGACATCCTCTGAACACTGAATACTGCCTTCTCCAACTGGGACAAAGGTTTGTGGTGCACCCAAACAAAGACCAAAGCATTACACTAGCCCATTGCCTCCTCTGTCCGGCTTTGCAAAGCAGCTACAAACATACTACTCTCTCAACCTGGTCTTGCACTGTGCTTTTATCAAAGTTTGATCCTTTAGAGTTGCGTGGCATCTTGGATGGTGTAACAAATAAATTAAAACAGAAAAAAAAATTGGAATTTACTTTAGCTGTAAATAAAAAAACAACAATGCCAATGGCAAAGGTCCAGAAAATAAAATATAACATAATAACTAAATACAAGGCACTCCAGGTTCATTTTACATTTACTTTTAATTGAGTTCACAGCAGTTGTTCTTTTATTTAAGTTGACTTTCGTTGAATTTTCACATTTTATTAAGTTTCAGTTCACTTTTCAGGTTCATTTACCAGTCCACGAGTTCATAACTATTAATAGTTCAACAATAGTTTCACTTCCAGACCACATGGGAGGCAGCACATGGCCGAGGCAGATACAGACAGCAGGGTTTATGACAGGAACTAAATTGGTAGAAAAATGGGAGTTGCAAGTCAGAATTGTAAATACCAGTTGCAACAAAAGGCCAGCGCCATTGTAAGATCTTAAATAGAGAGAAATTATTAAGCGATACGAACAATAACCTAGAGGCATACAAGTCGTGCGAATTAACAGACATCAACTTTATCAATTACTAAAACATGATCATTTAAAAGTTAATAATTATTCCAATGAATCTTTGAAGCTTTTTAGGAACTAGCAGTGACGAATATAAAATCATTATTAATTGATCAAATCACATTTGTGAAGCTGCCCAGCACTTTGCCTTTTTTATATTCATTAACGTTTCAGTTTGTCTCTTTGTTCTACGGCTACAATGGGATTGTTCTTGTACCACAAACAAATACAGAACATGCTTAGCCAAAATTACAAACTGTTGAATTTTCTGCAACCTAATTGTCCTTTTCTGACGGCATGCTGTTTTAATTCAAGCATTAAAAAACACTCATGACCCAAGGTAATGTCACTGAGTACAGAAAACCAGGTGGATAGATTGAGATACAGAAGGATAAAAAAAGCACAAAGATCATTTTACAGACACGCAAAGCCATGCTACACAAACAAACCTGGTTTTACTCTTACAGATTTGTAAGCTATGCACAAATGTCCAACTAGAAAAGGCATTGGGACAAATTGTGAAGCTATAGACAATGTTCAGATAACTACCTTGAAGCTTTTACTTCTCTGGATCACTCCTGAGTAAAAGGGAAGAAGCAAGGGCATGTACAAGAGACACTAAACAAAGCATAACAAAACAACATGAAGCAAACATTATGGAACAGAGAACAAAAACCGTTTGGATAAAAGAGGCAAATGAAAGATGAAAATGTGCCCAAAAGACAATGAATGAGTCGAGGGCTTTTCCACTCTCCCACATCTGGGATATTGTTCTAAAGAAATCAGCTGCAGATGGCGCTGTTGTTCTGATTCCACTGAAGCAAATCAGCTGAACATCACATGACACTCCAAGGAAGAGCTGCAACTTTAAAGTCTAAATCCATGTCAAACAAACTGTGTGTTTGGGTTCAAAATTGAAATATTTACCTGTTTCCAGGCTTTTTTGGACATTATTGTGCAAACTGATTTTGCATTATATGTGGCAAAATCTGTGGCTGTGCCGCCACGATAGTCAAACACTGTCGTGTATTTTCAGTTCACACCCACATCACATCGAGTTGACGCCACAAGCCGCCCAAAAACTCTCATTCTGACAAGTTGGAAAGGGGAACTCACTGTGCTATGGCGTCATCACTCACTTCATACATGTCTGCAAAGTTATTGAAAAGGAAATCTTGAAGTCCAAGTAAGCAACTAGGCCTGTGCTGCACAGCCTCAGCAGCTGTAAACCTCACCACACGTAATAATCAGGACCACTCCCACACAAAACTCACATCACTCGCCAAGCATCTCCCACTTTAACTCAGTCTCACAAGAAAACGTGCATTTACCACGAACAAAACAGCATATTATGAACATAAATTCACACCTTTTTGTGTACTTATGTTACGTCGTAGATACAGCACTATATGAAAAAGCATAAAAACACACGAGTTTTGGTTGCAGCCACACAATGGACATTTTCTTTAAGCGTAACAGGTAAATTTAGGCATCAAGTTACTAAAACGGATAAGATTGTGCTGGGCTTGGGATAGGTTAAGATTAGGATAAGAATTTTGTTTCATTTTTACAACCATCATAGAAATGAGCAAGACTGCGACGTGCGGCATATTTACGCAAAAAGCCGTGAAATTGTACTAATCATATCTAATTTACATGTTGTGTAATGTGGTAAATGTATGCTTTCTGTGAGATCGGGTTGCCCACTTTTGTGAGCCTTTGGTATGCAGTCATGGTAAGTCTCTGACCGCCTCACTTTAAAACAGCTCTGCTTGTGTTTAAGTCTCTCCATGGCCTCACGCCAAAGTACATCTCTAACATGTTAGTGCCTTATTGAACCATCTTGAACTCTGAGGACATCAGGGACTGGCCTCCTGCTGGTGCCAAGAGTCAGGATTAACATAGAATTTCTTAAGCGACGACTCAAATTTGCAAAATCTTTTTGGACTTTTGAACCTCTAAACTACTAATGAGTATCTGAAGTAATATTGTCAAGTGAACAAAATAGATAGACAATTTAACTCAATTTTCTCTTAACAGACACAGTCCCTTTTCCAGCCAAATGATTCTTGTTTTGTTTGAAGGACATAGTAAGGACTTTTTTTCCCAATCGAGTGAAGGCAACCGTATTTTCGTTTGAATAATCTCTCACACTTCAAAAGACAGTCACCAAAGCAATGAAATCCAATCATGAGACCAATCGAAACATCTCAGTGGAAAAAAACTCAAAGACAAGTAGTGTTTACCTGAAACCAAATTAGCCTCAAATCATTTCCTTTCATAAATCTGACCCTGTGTTTATCTGTAATGAAGTCTGCTTAGATAGAGCACAGTAATAAAGTAGTGTCTGTGCGTGTTATCTGAACTGACCTCATCTCATTATGGGCTTAGTACAAACTCAACAAACATTGGGTGGGGGAAAGGATGCAGATGTGGGTCTCAATACTTCTCAAATGGACTTTTTGCAGTTTTTATAACATTGTTCTATTATCAAAAACAAGCCTGAAAATGTGATATCTGAGGTCAAAAGTGCATGACGCAACAACGCTTTAAACACAATATGGAGTCACCCAACATATGCACAAACTAGCTTAAACTTTGAACAATAATGTGCTAAGTTAAATTTTTGTGGGAAAAAAATAAAAAGATTTCACCTGTGGTTCTTTACAACTACACCAGCACTGAAACAGAACTAAACTAACCCAGAATCAAATGTCAAAACCAGGACCAAGTTTCCAAAGTAAAAGTAGTGATAACTCAAAATCAAACTTGTATGAACAAATACATTTTAAATAGCCCTGGAATAAAAATGTTTTATTTATTTATTTAATAATATTCAATTTAGTATTTGTGCAGAATGCAGAGGGCATATCCTGATCCAAACATACATAAGGAGAGGGGGGGGGGTAGGGATGGGGGCGAGAGAGAATACAATATCTTACAATACGTAAACCTTGCATTATAACAATCCTTTCTATACACAGAATACATTGTTTATTCATAGGTGCAGTGTTTGGTGTGTGTGTGCTCGTAAGTCCATCATCTAACAAAGTTCTATCTATCTATCTACTATCTATCTACTATCTATCTATCTATCTATCTATCTATCTATCTATCTATCTATCTATCTATATACCAATTCTGTATGTACATGTACATGGGGTAGCCTAGACAGGGCACCTTTCTCTTTCCCCCCTTCCTCCCTCTGGTCCCATGTTCTGAGTGCGTGTGTGGGTGTGTGTGTGTGCCAATCCTCCTTGGGTGAAAGATTCACTCTCCACACTGCACTGCACTGGGGTCAGCTGTACAGCACAGCACGAGACCTCCGCAACAGGGCCTCAGCAGTCGCTGGTTTACCCCTGCCACTTCATACATGAACCCTTCCAAGCAGGTTTCAATCCTCTTCACGCATACACAAACGCTCTCCATTCATCCCTTTCTCTAGCTAACACGCTCATTCTCCTTCTTTCAAACATCCTTCCAATCAGATCTCTTTTACTTTCATTCGTACTACACCCACGCACATTCAAGGCCCCAAACCTTAGGGTGTGGGGAGTCAACCTCCCCTTCCCTGCTCTGCCCTGTCTGTTTTTGGGAAAACTGTTACGGGGAGAGGATTCCCAGTCCTCTCGCCCCGTCCCTTTTAGTCGCCTTTTACGACACGCTGGGAATACGGTGGTAGTATTCTTTAATCAGCCCCTAACCACAGGATATGGTGGTTAGGGGCTGACCACATGTCCTGTGGTTATGTTCTAATGTTTTTATATTTGCTTGATACAGTTATTATTAAAAATTAGTTTCAAGGCATCCACAGCATTTAAAAATCACTCACCCAGTGTACACATTCCACTCCTACTGTGGTCATACAAGTTCCTGCTGTCTCTCATCCAAGTCCTGACCAGGACCTGACCAGCACAGCAGTGCCTTTACAGCCAATTGCAGCAGAACATGTGTGTGCGTAATCTGGAGCCACAACCTTGTGTTTTTTGATGAGAAAACACTTCAGACTGTCTATGTTTATGCTCTTGTATCAGGTCTGTACTGAAAATAATGAATAGGTTTATATTCCCTCTCTAGACAGCCTGATCACCTCAAACGCAAGGTTTCAAAAGTAAATGAGAAAACTCAAGTACCAACACAGTCTCACTAGATGGCGTACTTTTACCACGACACAAAACAACGTATTTAGCACGATATAAAAAAAAAAACGTTAAAATGACACGAGATTTCACAGCGTCAAAATAGGACGAGTTTTGGTTGCAGCCACGTGGGGACGTTTTCTTCAAGTGAAACGGGTAAGATTAGGCATAAAGTTACTAAAATGTGTAAGTTTAGGTCTAGGGCTTGGGCAGGTTAAGGATTAGGGTTAGGATTTCATTAATATTCATAAATAAGAACACGTCTTAACAACCACCATTGAAATGAATGGGGAATGTGACGCGTACTATAATTACGCGAAACAGCTGTGACCTCGTGTTAATCATACCTAATTACATATTGTGTAATGTCATGGTAAATGTACGCTTTCTTGTAAGATCGGGCTCCAAGTACAGAGTGGTTCTGAAGCTGGACTCCTTCATAAAGTCCAGATCTGTCCTAGAATGTGTGCTGCTGATGACAAATCTACAAATACAACAGTAGAAGCCTGATTTTCTGTATTTTACGTTTTTACGCCTGCAACAAGGTGTCTTTCGCTCCAGATCTATGCGTGCCCAACGCTCACACGATGTGTCACTAGCTAAGCGAGGACGGTGTGGCCGGTTTCATTGACTTTGTGTGTTTCTTCTGTATTGCGTGGCTATTTTAATTGCGCGTCGGGAGAATTCACTTGCAGTGTGTCCCTGTCCTTAAAAACGTAAACAAACAGAAATGTCTTATTATTTTTACACTTCTTACTGCAGTTCACATTTACGTAATACATTCTGAGCCTCTGATTTATCCACCATGATGTGTTTAAGTTTTTTTCACAGTGGTTTTGAGCGAAGTGTGTCAGTGTGCTAATGGAAGCCTCAATGCTAACAACAACTGACAAACTTCATGGGTTTTGGTGAACAAACAGACAGAGTGGTTAGAGCTCTACTTCCCAATAAGGAGATCGTTGGTTTGACTCCGGTCAAGCCAAATCATCATCTCACGAATTCTCCAGGTGGAGTTTGCATGTTCTCCTGGTGACACCACTGGGCTTCTCTACATACTCCCACCTCCAAAAACATGCATGTTTAGGTCAATTGGGCCTCGCTGTAAATTTCAGTGTGAATGAATGAGTGAATGATCGTCTGTTTCTAACTCTGCAATGAGTTGGCCACTGTCCAGGGTGTTCCCCCGCCAAAGGCTCAAATCACTGGGTTAGGCTCCAGTCACCTTCGAACCCAAGTGTTAGAAAAATAAAAAATGTAACGGGACATTATCAGACGTATACACGATGTTGGGGACAAATTTTCGCATCATAACAAGATATCTGTGCTATGGCTGTATTGATTTAAGTTATTAAATGATTAGGTATAGCCGCTTTAAATCAAAGTTCAGAGACTAACTGTGCAAAACATTAGGTATGAATCTACCTCATCACTGCTCTATTTCTTTTATAGTCAGCTTCCATTAACATTGCCCCTCCACATTGAGCTCCTTCACATTCCCATGTTAATTGAAGTTTTATTTACGTCCTGGATGAGGTCTGCAGTTGTGTGCAATGGTCTCGCTCTCAGCCTGAGGACGCAGGTGTCAGAACGAGTCATGAGTCACTGCACAGAATTATAAATACCACAACCAACCACTGCTCAGAGCTACACACACACACATTCCAGTTTGAACCAGGTTTGGGGTAAATCTGCTAACTTTTAGTAAGGTTATTTACCAAGGTAGGAAAAGTTGTTTTTTGAAGGTCAAAATATGTTCATTAAAAAGAAAATCTGACACTAAAAACAAACAAATTGAATTGAATTAAATTGAAGTGAATATTAGTATGGATTAGTATAGAAACACAACCAAGTGACGTATTTACCTTGTATGTGAAAATCATGTGACAAATGATTATCAACCTTAACTTAATTTTAGTTAATTTTAAATTAAGGATTTTTGTTTTAAATATTTTGATATTTTCTACACATCAATTATCTACACAAAGATCTTAAAATAAGTTGTAATTTGTCCGCTTTGTGTCAATCAAACATTTAAAGTGAGTTAATGATTCAAATCAAAACTCTACTTTGGAATATTCATAACAGGGACTTGTGCGTTTATTATCTTTTTCATTTTTTATCATAATGAAGATGAAGATTATTTATTTGCCTAAAATGTGAATATATTACTTGTGACTTGCATAATGACTTACCAGCATGACCAAACATCTTAGAAGAAGACAAAAAGGAGATCCAAGGCACATTAGTTCTAATCAGGAGCAGAATGCAGCGTTCTGATTGGCTGAGCTTGGGCGGTCCACTCCAGTTTCACTTTAAAAGAGTAAAAAAGAGGGTTTTAAAATCACCTACCCTACTTTTAATTGATTGATGAGTATTTAAAGAGAAGTGCGATAGGATAATTCGGATTCTGTGTTCTGACTGCATATTTGCGCAGTCTGGTTTAGTTAATCCAAAATAAAAACATTCACATGAACTTGTGCGATTGATATGAGCACAATAGTTACAAGAACCACATTGGTATGTTCCTTTGGCCTGAGTGAAAAAAGTGTTTGTCCGACCAGGTATATAATTTTTAACCAGTTTATCTTTGACTGTGGGCGCTCTCCTAACTGTAAAAAGCGGGGTTCAGTGTAAACAGTAGCATGTGCAGTGTCACTGAGCAGGATATTTGAGTTTTTTCAAATTATATGTTTGATATCATTAGTTCCATTGCTATATTGAAGTAAAAAAAAAAACATTCTGTTCTTATTTGTATTGTTTTAGTTTTTGTTAAAGCTTGATCAAGTGTTGTTTTTTGTACCCCCTCTGTTGGAATCTCACATACATATCTTTCGCCTGTTTGTCAAAATCTCATATTTTGACAAACAAGTCTTCATCACATATTCTGCAAAGTCTCTGCAATTGCCCATATGGGATGTTTGAAATCAGCCTCTCAGAGTGGAAGCTGTCAGCCCGATGAATAGTATTAAGATCTGTAGGCTTCCTGTGTAAAAATCCTTCTATGTCAATCGAAATATTCAGTCCAGGAAGTTGATAGATTTATCATTGAAATCCAGATTCAATTTTATGTTTGAGTTAGTAGAGTTTAAGTAAGTGTGAAATTGCTTGAGGTGTTGCTCTGAGGCTGTAAAGATGAAAAGGAAATTGTCAATATAGCGACCATAAAAAATTATATTATTAAGGAACGGCTTTTCTGGACCCCACTTTATTATTGTTGTTGTTTACACATTTGCACACAGTCAGTCGGACAAGGAGAAGCTCCAAACTCCTCACAGGACAGACAGACGTTTAAATGGATGACATGGGCGCCTGTTGTCTAGTTAGCCTTGTGTTAATTCTCTCTATGGCGTGTCATGTTTGCCTGGTAAACATATTACACAGTGTGTAGATTGTCATGTCATTTCCTCTTCGTGTCGAGTGGAAAAACTGGAGGGTTATGTGAGCACGCAGGGTCCCTGAAGGCAACACGACTCTGCTCTGTTCTATGCAAATGAGCTGTAATCCAGGACAAATGCACCGGAATACATTATAGTCTACTGTCAATCTCCTGTCAGAGCCGCTTAAGAAGACACGCCTGGATCCAGAATGTTTGTTTGGCAGAAAGAGTCTTAGGAGAGCTCCATGAAGACAATAGTTCTCATTCACTACAGGAGAAAAGGAGGTGAAGAGACTTGAGAGTGTGTACTTCAGTTCACCAGAAAGTCAGCAAAGAACGGTCAAAGGAGACAGTGCTTTATCAGTCCTTTCAGGGAAAAAAAACTTCATGTCAACAAGACTAATTAAGAACATTTTGTAGCAGGTAATAAATTTCATATCTATATTTCCTTGGATAATTTTCCTTGATTTTCAATTAGTTTGTTATGGTAAAACACAAAAGCTAGCAGAACTCACAAATACAAACATGACATAGTTAGAGGTTGTTTACGCCTCCTGTACACTGACTCAAGAAAGTTTTTTGCGAAGTGTCTTGTACACCAGCTGCAGTCCACCGCGGTCTGTATTTGTCCAAAGCCATGCAGATTCACATGGATTTCCGCCAGAATGCTCGTATTATCACTTGAATGTCGCAATAGACCGCTGCGACCTCTGGGAAAAATACACTCTCAACAGATTTTTAACTCAAGGACGAGCAATCACACTGCTCCAAGGTCTGTGTACATTGGTTTGAAGCACTTTAGAAGTCTTGCGGGAGTCAAACTTGCACTCAGTGTGCAGCAGAAGTAAGTCACCTGCAACCATGAGCCGCCATCAGTCATTTGGCCTAACTCAGGGGTTGTGGTTGGAGAGCCATATGCGGCTCTTTAAAGACATTACTTGAGATTTGATTGAGATTGAGGAGCTACATATAAAAGTTCAGCACCATTCTATACTATACTGTTCACAGTATGTGTTTATTTGGTAGCACTTTAAAAGACCTCCACGGTACCTACCAGTTAAGTACCGTGTCAGTTACTAGTAACTAACAGTGACACTTACTAGTACTTACTCTGGTACTTACTGTGGTACTTACACTGGTACCTAGAGTGGTACTTTGAGTGGTACTTGTACCAGCAGTTACTGGTACATACCACTGGTACTTACTGTGGTACTTACTATGGTACTTACACTGGTACCTAGAGTGGTACTTTGAGTGGTACTTGTACCAGCAGTTACTGGTACATATCACTGGTACTTACTGTGGTATTTACACTGGTACTTACACCGGTACCTACAGTTGTACTTGTACCAGCAGTTACTGGTACATAACACTGATAGTTACTGGTACTTACTGTGGTACTTACTGTAGTACTTACACTGGTACTTAAGGTGGTACTTGTGTCAGCAGTGACTGGTACTTACAGTGGTAACTATTAGTACACTTACCACTTTTAATAATTTGTGGCACACACATATGTTTCAGTGGTGGTATTATTGGTACTAAATTAAAAAAGTAGAGCTTATAAATTATGAATAACAACAAAATGCAAATGTTAAAAAAGCACCAAGGTCTTTATTTATGTCACAACAATATTGGGTATTGACAAATACCAAAGTAATTATTTGTTTCAGTAAACAAAACAACAGAAAACAATTTACAACAATCTTAGCTTAATTCCACCATTTATTGATAAATACCATGATACATAATGGTAAATAGTGGTACTACAATGGTACTTATTACAGTAGTTGACAGTCAACTACTAGTAACAATGGGACCTGTTTTAAAGTGACACATACTGGTACTTGAGTGGTACTTACTACTGTAGTTGACAGTCAACTACTAGTAAGAACGGGACCTGTTCTAAAGTGAGACATACTGTACTTGAGTGGTACTTACTACTGTAGTTGACAGTCAACTACTAGTAAGAATGGGACCTGTTCTAAAGTGACACATACTGGTACTTGAGTGGTACTTACTACAGTAGTTGACCGTCAACTACTAGTAACAACGGACCTGTTCTAAAGTGACACCTACTAGTACTTGAGTGGTACTTACTACAGTAGTTGACCGTCAACCACTGGTAACAACGGGACCTGTTCTAAAGTGAGACATACTGGTACTTGAGTGGTACTTACTACAGTAGTTGACCGTCAACTACTAGTAACAACGGGACCTGTTCTAAAGTGACACATACTGGTACTTCAGTGGTACTTACTACAGTAGTTGACTGTCAACTACTGTAGTAAGTACCACTGAAGTTGCCCCACTGTGGCACCTGAGGTTCTTCTGTGGTCTCCCATCCGAGTACTGCCCAGGCCCAACCCTGCTTAGCTTCTGAGATCTGACGGGATCAGGCTTTGGCATGCTGGTATGGCCACGACCATACCAGCATGCCAATACTGGTGGTAAAAGTACCACTGTAGGTACCGGTGTAAGTACCACAGTAAGTACCAGTAACTACCAGTGGTATGTACCAGTAACTGCTGGTACAAGTACCACTCAAAGTACCACTGTAGGTACCAGTGTAAGTACCACAGTAAGTACCAGTAACTACCAGTGGTATGTACCAGTAACTGCTGGTACAAGTACCACTCAAAGTACCACTGTAGGTACCAGTGTAAGTACCACAGTAAGTACCAGTAACCACCAGTGGTATGTACCAGTAACTGCTGGTACAAGTACCACTCAAAGTACCACTGTAGGTACCAGTGTAAGTACCACAGTAAGTACCAGTAACTACCAGTGGTATGTACCAGTAACTGCTGGTACAAGTACCACTCAAAGTACCACTATAGGTACCAGTGTAAGTACCACAGTAAGTACCACAGTAACTACCAGTGGTATGTACCAGTAACTGCTGGTTCAAGTACCACTCAAAGTACCACTCTAGGTACCAGTGTAAGTACCACAGTAAGTACCAGAGTAAGTACTAGTAAGTGTCACTGTTAGTTACTAGCAACTGACACGGTTCTTAACTGGTAGGTACCGTGGAGGTCTTTTAAAGTGCTACCGTTTATTTTAAATTAGCAATTGTTTGTGTACGTATATGTATACTGGTTATTTAATCATTTCTAAATGTATTGACGGGACATTACAGAAACACTGAGGTTTCATGATCCTGGGAACAGGAATAATCACTTTAGAGCATCTTTATTAGAGGGTTAGGGTTAGGGTTATATACACTTGCAACTGTTCATAGTGTATGTGAAAAAAGTACCTTACACTTGTGTAAACTTTTTGTTGTTGTTGTTGTTTTATATAGGCTCTGGTTGCTGTACATAAACCACCAGATATAACCCATACACATACCAAAACAGTGTGATACAGTGTCGACGCAATCTCCAACTTTACTGTATTTTACTGTCTTGTTAACTCCGACACACTCTTGGAACTTGTGCCATGCCTTTTAACTCAACTAGCTGCTGAATTAGCACCCGCATACTGTTGATGTTTCTGACACAACCTCGCAAAGTAAACCCCACAGACGACATTCACCAGGTAAACATAAAGGCCTCACCTTGTCCTCTGCCCTGGCACTGAAGCTTGGTTTATGGCTCTCGCACGTGAAGTCCGCGCGGACCGTCCGCGTAGTCACAGATTTTTCCCTGACGCCAACGCGGAAGACCTGGTCCAAGCGGACGGCGCTTGACGGGGCGTGTCTCCAAAAATTACGTACTTCCGCCGCGCGGACCCTCGCGGTCCTCGCGGATGCGTCAAGTATGAAATAAGCTTTACTCAGGCAGTTTGGCCCGGTTTGTCTTGGTTCTGCTTAAGGCTTGTGTCTGCTTTGTGTCTGCTCTGCTACCCCAGTGTGCTGTGATTTGATGTTGATGTTGCGCAGAACGAGTCGTACTAATTTATATAGTAGTTTGTTTTGTTTTGGTAGTAATGTATTCTGAACAATCTAAAAAACAATGCATCTGTATTCATGACACATTTACTGTATTACAGGTACAAATATATAAATATACAATGTTAAAATGTCAGTTTTCATTTCAGAGTCCATGTGCACAAAATCTATCGTTTGGAGCAAGATCGAGCCACAGCTTTAGCGAAGGGTTCACAGTAAACTTTCCCGTCTGCTCCGACTCCTGCCTCCTTCAGCAGCTCATCCACTGAAAACAAACACAAACAAACACACATTCAAACTTTTAGATAAGTAACCACGTGTCCTTGTGCAAGAAAATACAACAAAAGCCTAAAGAATTTCTTACAAATTCTTTCAACTAGCGGTAGACTGTAAGTAGAGTTGCATCTATCAAGTTTTTTCCTTCATAGAAAATGGGTCATTAAACTGTTATGTTTAGGTGAAGACAATGGAGCTCAACAGTGAGCGCCCACTTCCTGGTTCCACAATTTCGGACCCCATGTTAAATTGCCATAAGGGATTTGATAAAAAAATATCTTAACATTTTGGAAATGACCTTGGGACTAAGCAGCTATGTGGTGAGTCAGGAGCATAAGAGCTACGTTTTTGTTTAAAAACGTTTTTTCAGCTTTATAAACTACAAAGTTATTAAGACATTTTGCAGAATATTAAGTTATAGATGTGCTTTTTGGGCTGAAAATAACCGCGCTGAGTTAGCACATAGCGGTGGTGTGATACCTTTGACCCGAAACTGAGTTGGAGTTGTACTCAGAAAGACAAATACAATCTGAATCTGAAAAGATTGAGAACCACAGCTTTAAATCTTTGTCTAAGAAGCATGTAAGAAAATGTTTCATCTATTCTGAGCACAGGTCTGTAACAGGACTCTTTCAGGTTTACAGGGCTAAAGCAGGTCTGAGAAAAGAGAACTTAAATGTGCACATTCGTCCAAAACAGTTTAAAATTCCCCGTCTGCGGTCGTGACCAAGCTGTCAGTGCTGCTGACAGGAGCCAGCGGCGCTGCAGAGTGGATCAAACAGAGACGACGCTTTTCCCTACGGAGACAATAAAGTGAACGCAAACCTTGAACACAAAGGAAATGGGACTCATTCATTTTAGCCCTGTTGGTCTGAAAAACTGTTCACAACAGTCCAATAGTTTTCTGGTAAATATTATTGATTTTGGATGAGTCAAAACACCTTTAAAACATTCAGTCTTGTGAGCAGAGCCGTGTCTCACCGAGCGCCGGTTACTTTGGTGAACCTTCACTGAAGATGTTCATTTTGAAAATGAACACATTTAAATATTATAATTTTGATGACATTTTTCTCACCTTAGTCATTTCTTAATATTAAGACCACAACACTTGTCCTCACCCTCTTTATCCGTGAGCCGCTCTCCCAGACAGGTGAGCTTGGCGCGCAGCTCTGATACCAGGATGTAGCCCTTCTGCTCTTTGTCGGCCATCTTTAGTGCCTCCAGGATCTCGTCCTCTGGCGCCTCCTGCTGGAGCTGTCAGTGCATGATGCTGAGGAAGGTGGAGAAGTCCAGCTCGCCTCCTCGCTCTGGCAACAAGCAGCAAAACAACACGGCTTACATTACATTGAAAATGTATAAAAAATGTATATTTTCAGGCTCTGGTGGAGCAAGAAAGTGTAAAGCAGACTCTGGTGGCGAGTTCATAATTATTTTTTGTTTGTGTGGAGCATTGGAGGCAAAGTAGCACCTGGAGACAGAATTAACCCAGCAGATTTCCTCAGAGTGATCTTTGGTCTGTTGTAACAGTCGATTTGGAAACGCAGTAATGACTCAGTCAAGTAATGAATGAATGAATGAATGTTTTTTATTTGAGCTGGTACAATCATATAGCCAGATAAGCAAACAGACATTTACATCCAAGTTTGCATAAAGCTCAAAAGGAGCAAGCAGAAGTACATGTACTTATAATAGCTTGCCCCCAGAATTATACATTAGATAATATAGCTGTTGATTTCTTACAAATACAATGAATTAATAAATAAGCAATCAATAGTTGTCATATCAGTTTACCAGTACACAGAATGAGTTATTGGTCGTCTTGCTTTGTGGTCTTTGTGCTATTATTAAACACCTAGAACTAGAGTATATTTACACATTTTTAATGAAATTTGTCAAATGCAAAAGTCAGATTAGTTCGACCAGACTGAATGAAGCAAATGTAAAAGTTGTAAATTAAAAATCCTCTTGTGACAGTGGTGTTTTGAATTTAAATAAGTTATATTTATTTATCTCTCTAACTATGAATGAAAAAGCATCAGAAACACCAGTCTCACACAAACAGTATAATTGCATCTGCTGTGAGGTTTAATTATCACTTTTACTGACTCGGGTGCAGTAAAAGTCTGTATTTTCCACTCCCAGTCTGATGTCTGTGTGGTCAAAACAAGGCCACATTAGGAGTTGTCCACTAATAAAGCAAAGATAATATTGTGGATGTGAATTAGTTGTTCAAACAGAGAAGCCGTTCGTGGTGTAATCGGTAAACACGTTAAACAAACTGAACCGTGTGGGCTTCATTATGTTCGCTTCATAAAGTCTGTTCGGTCGAGATTAAAAATGTATTAGAAGGCAGGAGTCACAAGAGCTGAGCACACAAAGGGAATATTAAAAAACCCAGTCAAAACATCATAGGATCAAATAAGAGCGAGTCCATGTTGGATTTCTACTCAAAACAGTGTTGGTAAATGGACTTTAGTTCATCGTAAGTCATTATTTTCATTTACTTACTTTATATTGATCTAAAGTAAATATTTATGGTTCTAATCTTTTCTACTTTAATTTGGTTTTGGACATTTTAACGTTATTCTTTCTTCAAAAACATGACTGAAGTAATGTATACACTACAAAAACTATAAATCTAGACTTCCTGAAATGACTTGGAATCAGAATTTTAAACCTGACTTGAGCTTTTTTCACTGGATAAGATTTATTTGCTTTTGTAGAATGTAGAATATTTCACTGGTTTCAACACATTTTAACTGGTTTTATGAGAATTGGCTTAAAATAACAACAAAATTTTGCAATTGGGGTAAGAAAAGTTTTCTTGACCCATTGGCAAATAATTTGGCTCGAAATAAGAAGCAATGTCTTGAAATTAGTTCAAAACTGTTTGACACAAGGACATTAATCTATGTCTCTACAGTAAATCAAGGTTAAATGAGTCAAAATGCTTGAAATTAGGGTCAAATCCTGGAATTAAGCAACTTTAACTTTGTCTTGTAATTCAATTTTGCAGTGTTCATGTTTGAGTGTTCTCTGATCTATTTCGATACTATTCAAATCGCCTTTGCAGCTTGAGATTTCAGCCATAAGCTGACTGAGCAGGAGGTGTTTGCTGCCTCCCTCCTCAATCCTAAATCAATACAAACTTTTATCTTAAAGCAGAACAAAGCAACTTCATTTGTGTATGTTCAGTGTTGAACATCTGTAATAATGTGGGTGGAGTTTAGAAACTGCATGTGCAATATTTGCAGTGGGAGGCATTATGGAGACTTACAAAGACAAGAAACATGGCAAAAATGTAGTTTAGTTTTGCTTTAAAAACAGACAAACCTTACACAGAAGGTGCTAGATGTGTGCAGCCAGGTCTAGAGTCTTCTGTGTCTCTCACTATTTATTTGATCCAAACTCTGCTCACATGACTGGGCGTCAGGTGCGTAGGAGAAAAAACTCTTTGTAACAAAAACTCCCACACACTGTCTCACTCCTCTGCGTTTTATTGAAAAAGTTTCGGTCCCTCTGACCTTCTTCAGGTATAAGGACGGCCTCCTACTGTTTTTTCCGACTATTTAGTAAGAAACTAGAACAAATGAAGATCAGTATTTTACCTTTTGTTCGTTGAAAAACGCAAAATTGACCCAAAACAGCTTGAAATTAGCAACAGCTCTATTGACTTCCTGTTCAAAACTGCAGAACTTCATTTTAACTTCTCACAGTTAAATTAACTGTGAGAAGCAACAGATTTTAAATGACTAATTTTATTGTTGGAAAGTAGATATGGGACAGTTTTTAACCTTGTGATGAAGGGAGGCCAATATAACAAGGTTATAATCTTTGAATAATGCATTTTATTTAATAGGACCTCTTTAAGTAAGATAAGGACCACCCCCTTTCAGCAACAACCAATCACATACAGTGAAAATATGTACTCATGCTCAGAGCCCCTTACCCACAAAAACATCATTTTAAATATGTTTAGTGCACAAATGCGTTGAAACTTCTGAATAATAAATGCTAAATAGATTTATTTTAGTCTTTATGCCGTGTCTCTTACCAACCTTATCTGCTCTATATTAACTACATGAGCAGGTTACAATATGGCTGCTAGTGCCATCCCAAACCATCTGCGCTCCAGTTCTTATAGCATCTGCTTCATAAATGAACATTTTTAATTTCAGAATGTTTTTACATTTTTCCAATTCTCCTTCTTGAGATAAGGACACTTTGAACTTTGAACAGCATCACACAGCTTTGGCCTGAAGACTCTGTAGAAGGAGACGGAACTGCTTTCATTTACCACTCGCCAGAACAATATCCGTCCCAATAAAGATAAGTATAGAATAGTGTATTAGAATAAGAAAGTGGGCCTGAGGGTTTGCTAATGGCCGGTGACTTTGCTCAGAAACCGCCCCTAAGCTCATTGCTACGAGGAATATATTCAAACATAATCAGTATTAGCAGTTTTTCCAGCTATAAATTAGCTTTAGTACATGTTTGATCAAGGAGAATGGCTGTTTTGACCTGCAGCTGGCAGACAAAGAAAAGTGGAGGACTCATTAAACTATTATGTTAACGTCTGAACTGAATGAGAATGAAAGGCAATCCAAGTGAGTTCAACAAGATAAACTAAAGTAAAATGTAAAATTATTATTTTGGTAAATGCCTTATGGAAACATGTAGCAGGACCTTAAAGTATAAGATACATATTGTGTGGTTTTAGTGTATTTAGTAATAAACTATGACATATGAGGACCACAACACAGTCTGCGGAGAAAAGAAGAAAATATACAATGAAATATGGCGACATTTTCTTTGGGTTTAACATTTAAGTTTAGGCTTCAAGTTATTAAAATAAATAAGTTTAGGGCTGGGGCTTGAGGTTAAGATTGACCTGTTGAACCCAAGCTACGTTGATGGAACCAAGGTTTATGGTTATTTTACTTTTCGTAAAATATTGAAGTAAATATCTACGTTTTCTGTTTTCTTTTCAACACAGGTTACACCAAAACAGCAACAAGCTAAACCGGATGTAGAGCCCTGCAGCTCTCTCCGGTGTCTTAAAAATATTATGTAGCAAGGAGGAAATACCGCTTTGTGCGCACTGCTATTCAACAGAGACCTAACACTGACCCCTGCGAGGTGCAGCGTTGTGTTTATAAATGTGCAGACCTGGAGACTGCAGTCTCATGCACCACACTCACGCTGCAGACAAGCGACAAAAATAACCGCACAGACAGTGTTGTTTCTGACTGATTGCTAGAGGATTATTGTTCTCTTGACCATGATCACTTGAAAGACAAGCACTGGTGATTATTCAGGTTCATTAAAGAGAAACTAAACTCAGAATCAACTTTTTTTCACTGTCAGACTGTGTATATGGGGTCAAAATTGAATTATCTACTGTTTCCAGGCCTTTTTGGGACATTTTTGTGCAAACTCGTTCATTTTGCAGTTATGTGTGCAAAAACCGCGGCTGTACTGCCACGCAGGGCGAACGCTGTCAGTGCATTTTCAGTACCCTCTGACGTCACAGTGTATTGACGCGGCAGACGAGCCACCCAGATGGTTTATCTAAACTCCTCCCTCTGACACCACTGCTGTGGAGAGTTTGAAAGGGATCACTCGCTGTACATCAACATCAGCAATCGGTTAGCTCAGCTTGATGAGTGAGTGGTGCGATGTGCAGCCGCCTGCACAACGATGCGCTGGTTCGAGACTTGTGCCAGTGGCAAGTTTATCATTTTCGTTTTTCATTTTCTTTTGTAGAAAATACTCACATCATACAATCATGTGCTTATGTAGACTAAAGCAAAGGTTTAACACATAATATGTTTTGTAAAGTAAATATAAAAGGAATCTTGCACGTTAAGGAAGCTGTAGTGCTGCAGACTACAGCTTCCTCATCTGTAAATCTCACTTCAAGACCGCTCCAATACAAAACTCAGCATTCACCAGGCTCGCTGTTCATATTTAGTGCTGTCAATCAATGTCTGTTCACACCCACTGGGCGTCTCTTAAAAGGCCTCCGGGCATCTCCCACTTTTGCGAGCCTGTTTGAGGTTCAGTTGTGGGCGGAGTTAGTCTCTGAACGCCTGTTTAGCCTCACTTTAACGTAGGCCTAAATATGGCATGAAAACTGATGTTGCAGATTATTTAGGCTTGTGCCTAATCTTTTTAAAACTAGATGCAGAGTTATGCCGAGTTTGGTCATTTGTGTCCATGTTGTCATGACCTGGAGCCGCCACGCAATCCCGTGTCACCAAAAAAAATGTTTAAAAAAGTCGTGACTCAACGGGACCCACGGGGGTTTCTCGGGCGGGCAGGCATATGGGGGGCGTCAGGATCGGGCGGGAACAGTTGCAGATTTTTCAATGTCATGAAAATCTAGTCCCATGCAGGTCTCTAACCGGATGTTATCGTAAATATGTAGTGCAAGGATTTTTTCAGTATGAAGTCTCTCAACACGGTTTGCTGCTCAAGTTTTAAGGACATGATACGTTCCTGATTTTTTAAAACCGAAGCAAGAGCCAAAAAACTTTAAAATTATAAATTTTATACTTAAAATTCAATTTTTGCATGATTTTTAAAACAACTATCACGATATTATTGTTAATTCAATATATTGCCCAGCCCTCGATGTAAAAAAATATATAATATTTCTGCTTGTTTACATTTTAAGACTGCTAAAACTGAGTTTCCAACATAAAACTACAAAGAACAGCAGGGTCCACAGTTTCTCAGCCCTATGTTTTGTCTTCATGTCATTATGTTTTTTTTTCTTTGGTCCCAGTTGGTTCTCACAGTTCATAAATCAAGTGTTTCTGCGGCTGTGTAGCTCCAGCTCCTCGTGTAAGTGCACAACGACAAACACATGAAACACTGGAGTAAATCATGACAGATGAGACTCTTCTTATGGGACGTGCCTGGTTTAGCGCTCAGGTCAAAACAGGCTGGGGGTTTGTTGTACGTGGGTAAATATGTTTACAGTGCTTCAAATAGATCTAGTGCAGCGTCAGCTTGAGACTATATTTTTTCGAGTAAAATGTATATATTATATTATATTTAAGATGTTTTCACCCAATGTGGCTATTTTTATGAGGTTTCTAATTGTCTTTTGTCCTGCAAATATGATGTATGTACTGTAGAGAAACTACCATAACTGTTACCTGGTAAGTAAAAGAAAAACGCAAAATCCAATCCAAAAAAAGTACAAGTAAGTGCAATTAAAAACAGTTCTAGACGATACCTGTATTGTGGCACAGCAGATGGCGCTGGACCTCGTTTGGAGTGGGACTGGAGCCTAAACATCTCATCACCAACATGAGATCTGAGGCCTGGATCCTGCCGTTTCTCTGACGGTCGTACAGAGAGAAGCACTCTTTAAAGTCTGTGAGCAAAGAGAAATCAGGTCACAGGCTGAGGACCATCAAGAGATTACACTGCAAAAACAGAATAGGAAATCAGCCATGAATAAGTTATGAACACATACTATCTTGTTTTTAGTTGTTTGGAGTTACAAACATGTTTGTTCAGAAGGGAACAAACTAAAATGCTCAACATGCTTACTTTCTTTATACATAAAGCTCAATTTATTTATTTTTTTAGGCAAAAAGTGTGAAATTGCTTATAGTAAAGGGTAAAAACAAGCAGTCCTAAATATTTTCATTTAAAGTTTGTGAAGCCACCAACAGTCTCACAGTAAAGAATATATATATATATGCCACAATACATAAAAAGCGTATGAGCGCAATTTCATGTCTTCTTTCTGTATATATGTTACAATATATATTGCACCATATGAAAAAGCATAAAATAAACACAATATTTCGTAGCGTAAAATACGCACAAGTGTTGGTTGAAGACACATGGGGACATTTTCTTTAGGTTTAACAGGTAAGTTTAGGGTTTACTAAAATGTAACCTGGCTCACAGATGGATCTGTGTTGAACTACGATTTGAGTTCTTAGACAAAATCCATCTGGAACTTGACTCGCTGAAAGCGTTTGGGAATAGGTGGGACGTTTAGTGAAATTGTTGTGGTATAAATGTTCTTTCTTGTGAGATTGAGTGAGACTGGTCATACACTGCACTCACAACGACTTTTGCATTTTAAGCAAAATAAATTCAGATTGATTTACATCAAGGTTTTGTTGAAGTTTTGCTGTAAACAGATTGTTCTGTAGACATCAAAACACAGCAGATGGTGCTACCGCTGAGGTCGCATTTAGCTCCGTCAAAGTTCTTTTATAGACAAACTTTATGCTGTTTGCTTCTTCATGTCTTTACAACTGTATTTGGCATAACTCAAGCAAAGCTCTGCTCTTGTGGTTGTTGGCCAGTGTGTGATAGTGTGAAGGACAGTCCAGCAGTCCCAAAGGCTGCAATTCATCCTGCGTTTTCTCAGATGACTTAAAACAGTGCCAATATTTAGTATGTTAAAAAGCGTGTATTTTGCTAAAATAGTCTTAAGCATTTCCGCTGCAACTGCCATTGCTATTTGGGTTGTTTGTGCAATTTTCCTCACGTTAATACAGTCAGCAACAAGTGATTGGGGGCGTGGCCTGCTGAAAGGGAAAGCGTCTCCTGCCTCACCATGTGACATAACAGGAAGCTAAACTGTTTACCTCTTTTAAGATGTTTAAATGGTGGTTACTTATGTAACCACCATTTAAACATCGTTACGTCAGAAAGTAAAAAAAAAAAATAGGCTAAACATGCCTTGTATAGCTCTAGCATCACATTAGCATCAAGCTCGCAGCTACTGTTAGCATTATTGGATATATTTACATTGTTGGACAGTTGGATCACTTTATTCATCTCCATGTCTTTGTGTCTATGTTTGACACACTATATTTCCTTAAGTGCACATTTGCTGTTGTAGTTGTTGAGCAGTGAGTGATAAAACCAAGCCCGTCGACAGGGGGGACAACCGGGTTTTTTGTCCCGGGCCTCAGGACTAGGAGGGCCCATCAACGTCTCCTCCTTTTTTATTGTTTTATTTTTAAATAATTTTTTGAAATTATTATTTATTTTTACTTATTTTATACTTAAAATTTACTCAAAACCCGAAAAATTATATGTTGCAACTGTAAAATCGAGCATTTTTTTCTTAACTGTCCCCCTCCTGTTTTCAAAATGGTTTGATCCTACTAGCACGCAAGGCCGTGGGAAGTGGAGGTGCGCTGGGTGCTGCTGACGCGCTCTGTTCCAGACCAGGTGAAATTATTTCTAAACTGGTCAGCTTATTTTTCGTTTAAATTGTCACTTTTCTGTGGACAGCATCATGTAAAATGCTTTATTAAGCTTCTCTTAAGATAGACGCTACTTCACTCCGCTCTCCCTCTCGCCCTTTCTCTCTCTCTCTCTCTCTCTCTCTCTCATACCCGCTCGCATCACAGTTTCCTCGCTCCTATCTAATAAGCTGTTGTTCATGAGCCATGTCCGAAGACACAGGGAGTGCATTAAACAATAGCACAATTATTGGCCATAGGTAATGACAGACACCACTGATAAAAACGAGAGTGAGCAGGTCAGGAATTAACTGCAGTGGCGGTTTTTGGGGTGGGCGATGTGGGCAGCCGCCCAGGGCGGCATTTGCCAAGGGGCGGCATTTGCCGAGAAAAAAGAAAATCAAAAGTCCTTCATCAGCGCCGCAGGACGCATGCAAACTAATGTACAGTTAACAGGTCAATCTATACCAGGAGAAACAGCACCCTCTACTGGCGGCCGCGTCCCTTCACAAACAGTTCTGTGTCTCATGAGCTGTCATAACACCGCTGATCCTGCAGAGGGCGGTACGTGCACAGTCTGTTTGTTTTCACTTTTTTTCACAGCCGCAGATTCTTCAATATTAAGTTGTTAGCGGCAGACTGCTCCGTCTTCTGCAAACTTTATCCGGTTATCACTTTATTAATGCGATGGATCTGTTTAACAGCAAAAATAAAAGGCTGTTGTCTTTATTTTTAACACAAATCCTCCGCCGTGGAAAGGACGAGCTCTGAATCACCGCAATGTTGGACAAACATAAACTTTCACGGAGTTTTTTGATCAAACAGCCTGTGTTTCTCCGGGTTAGTTTTGATCGGCGGACCTCAGCAAACATGTTTTGTTTTTCTGGTGTAACGGTGCTGCGTCTGAAGCATTTTGGACAAAACAACCCAGTCTGTGTGGATTATTTTGGCTTGTTTATCACCCAAGTCCCTCCTCCAGAGCTGCTGCAGCAGGTATGTAACCCGGGGGTCCTGTGGGTTTTAATTTGCGTCATGAGTTAATGCAATAAATAAACACGAGTTAATGCAAACAAATAAACGGCGTTTCCAGCATTCAAATTCGCTTCAGCCGTTATGCACATAAAACAAAATCCACCTCTAGAGAGTGTATAAACTTTTATGCGTATTAGGATTCAAATGTGATATTTGCCGTTTCCACCTCCAGACTTATTCGATACTTCTTATTTCAAATTTTCATTTGCATGTGCAATGAGACGGTCAAAACCTTCAGGGTCAGTTTAAAAAAAAAAACAAGAACAAGAGAAAAAAGGATAAAGGTATAATGACTTTTGCCCCAACTGTCATAATATTATTTAGCCTGCCTGGCTTGCACACTAATTCTCCATTATAATATCAATCAGAATCAGAATCAGAAAGAATTTTATTGCCATTGTCAGTGAACAAACAGAATTCACAGACTAGGAACTTGCTGCGTGCTAATGTGCAACATATAACACAGAAAACACAAATAAAGATAAAGAATCTAAAGAGTAAAAAATATCAAATATAGTAGAAATATTTAAGATATATAAAATCAAGTATAAGGGCATGCAAAAATAGGCCAATAAGAAGGCCCAGACACTACTATGTAACTCTGCTGAGTTCAATTTGATTATTAAAAGTCACATATTACTGACAGATTGTTACCACTTTTTGACAGATGTGATATACAGTAATTGTAAAATAATTAAAGCCGCAAGCGCATTCCAACGGCCTCGGGCGGGCTAGGGGGGTTTGGGGGCGCCAGATGAGCTTGTTCGCCCAGGAGTCATGCAGGCCAGAACCGCCTCTGATTAACTGTTGCATTTTACAGCAAATAGCGCAGAATAAAACAGTTTGGGATCCATAAAGATTTCTACACAGCCTAAGCTTTTAGCCAATTTTTATTTTATCAAAATCCGTTGTTATTTGCAAAGTTATTAGCAAAACAGCTGACCAAACTATACGTTGTAAATTCCATAGAAAATGACGCGGCGAAACGCGCACCGCGGATCCAAAAAGATTCTGAATTCCATAAAAACAACACAACACGCAAAGGTCTTGAAGAGTCTGCACAAAGGGTCTTTCACACCAAGCCGAGGCTGACCTGTTGTTTGATGCGTCTGTTTGCAGCCGTTCACAGCCAGAGGCAGCGCTAAAGACAGCAGAGGCAGGGCTGGAGGCAGCAGTCTCACACCTGCAGTTTGATGTCACTCTGAGCAAAGAGGACTGACTTCAGAATCAAAAGAGGTTCATTGCCATTGCAAGTGAACCAAACTAAATTCACAAACTAAGAATCATTGATAATAAGTGCATCATATAACACTGATGATACTAATAATAGATAAAAGATTATAAAGTCATGCAAAAAACAGACATACAATGTAAAATAGCCAATTATGTTAATAATAACTACTGATATCTATAAAATATAATAATATTGAAATAAAAAAAAAATATATATATATATACAGTAACATCTAAAAAAATAATAATAAGCAGAATCTCGGTGCGCGCGCGTATGTGTTTGGCGGGGGACAGGGCCCATGTGAGGTCTTCTTGTCCCGGGCCCCAGCATGTCTGTCAACTGGCCTGGATAAAACTGTTGGTCTGATTCACTCTCAATGTTAAGTTTCCCCCTCTTAGGTTGGTTAGTGGGCGTGGTCTTTGATGCCAACTGTGTCTTAGCCAGCTGGTGCCACCTGTCTCCGCTTCATTTCATATCACTTTAGCTACCAGGTCAGGTATCACAGAATGCAGACTTTTCCCAAAAAACAGGAAGTCCATTAAGCTAATCAAACAGAGATGAAGGACCAAACCGAGTTGTTTTCTGTTCATGTGACCTTGTATCAAATACTTACTTGTAGTATTTTGTACTGCACAGAAATGGAAACAATCACTTACACACATTTTTACTCTAATTCCCGTACACGGATGTGTTTGATTGCAATTGGCTAAAGCAAAAATGTAGAACGTGAGCAAACCACAATGGTGTGGTGTCAGATTTCTCCAAGTAAAACAAAGCTAACTGTATTTATCTACCATTCTCAGGTTTGCCTGGACATAATTCCTCACCGTTTAACAAAAAGTTAACTTAGCTATGTTAAGTTTTAATCAAGCCCTGGCCTTGTCTTGTTCTTGCAAAGACCTCGTAGAAGTGATTTAGTCAGCAATAGTTGAGAAGTGATGAGCTGTAAAAGACTCCCTGGTGGTGCTCAATAGCACTGCTGTGGGTCTATTACTGGTCTGTATTAGCGCTAGTCTCCAGTCCTGGATAAAATCCAGCTTTTGCTTTAACACTTCTATTTTAAAACCCATTCACAGTGGTTGACGTCTCAAGTGCATTCAATTAAAAAGCAGAAACAAAACAATGCTGTAAATGCATATGTCTAATCCGGGGCACATAATCCTTTTAAACTGAAGCAAAAATCCAATTATAAAAAGCAAGCAGAACCCAGAGGCCTCACACAAAAACGCACAGTGTGTGAACCATGTCAGGACTGCAGTAATGTAAACTCATCGCCTTGAGACAATATCATATCAATAATATTGTATTATAATGTTTCATAGTTTATTCCAATTTTCTCCCCATTCTTCAGCAAATAATGATTAAAATCTGTTCAGTTCAATATTGTAAAGTTTGGTTTGTGTAGGAGCTACTTTAGGTGCAGAGCTCTCTTAGAAAATGCTTTTTATGAAAATGGCTCACTGGTGTAAGCAGGAGTTTGAAGGATAGCTACAAAGTGTTCTTTAGAGGATGGATCCTGGCAATTAGGGAAACACTTACTGAATCAACAAACACCTTTCCCACGAGCAGGACACAACCTCAGAATTCATCAACGTACTGATCAGCCAGCCTTAGTATTAGCTGTAGAAGCAGTTAGAAACATACTGTAATTGTTAATTCATGTTTTAATGTGTTTTCTGTTCATTTTGCTTGTAGAGTGTCTTGGAAATTGCCACTACTACAAAATCTTCAAACTCTCAAGAGAAACACGGACTTTTTAATCACTGCAGCTTTGCCAAATATTGTCAAACCCAAACAAAGAGAGAATTACACTTCTGTATGAAGCTTTGGATTTAATGAGGTCAGCTCTGTTAATCTGCTCCAGGGGAACAAAAGTGCTTTGTCTGAGGCTCCACAACTAACTCACTTCTGCTGCAGAAGAAATGATTGCAATGCTAAGTTTATTACACTAAAGAAATGTTTAGAACTGTTTAGAAATGTTTAGACTTTGAGAGATGAAAACATGTTAAAGACTTTGCAAACCAGGAGAACATTTCATCAAAGGACACATGAGGTTATTTAGCACATAAAGAGACGTGTTTGGGATTCAATGTTAATGCTAAAGATTAAAGGCAATATACTACATTTTTTACAATAACTTATAACAATATCGCAGATAGTGTGTTAATGTGTCTATTAAGGTGAAAATTAGTCTGCAATGTCCCAACTACGTAATAGTGTTTCATTTGTTCACCTTCTAGGTAACTGTAAACTGGGATATTTCCCACTTGTAAAAATGCGCTGGAACGCCCCCATAGCAGTCGTGTGTCAGCCGATTCTGGCTTTCATCTGGCACTGCTGGCTGAATGACGACTCAATTGTCAGATACTATGTCACTTTCAAACTGTACACATGACAGAGTGTCCCAGATGTGTGTCAAGGAACCGGGCATATAGTCAGGCCAAATGAAATGTCGCATGAGGGTTGTCAACAACTTTGCTACGTGGGGAGGAAGTTCCACATCACATGATCCACAATCACCACAAAAAGTGAATCTGAGGAATTTAACTGCCACAAAAACAATGTAAATATTGGCTACAGGTTTTTTAATGTTTCTTTTGTTTAGTTTTAGCCATTTTGTTTAGTTGAAATGGAAACTGGTATTTTTCAACCAGTTGACTTACGGTGTATTCCAGGCAGCTGGGAACTGGGATAATTCTCACTGCTGGATTGTAAAAATGTGCTGGAACGCCAGACAAACTGGTGAATATCACTTGTGAATTGGGACCTGGTCGAGGAAGTCCCACTTCACATATGAGCTCAACGCTCCAACACAGTCTCACTAGATGGCGTACTTTTACCACGACACAAAAACAGCGTATTTGGACTACGACTTCACAGCTATTTTTAGTACTTATGTTACGCCGTGCATTTAGCACGATATGAAAAAGCGTAAAAATGACACGAGATTTCACAGCGTCAAAAAAACACGAGTTTTAATTGAAGCCACGTGGGGACGTTTTCTTCAGGTGAAACGGGTAAGTTCAGGCATAAAGTTATTAAAATTGGTAAGATTAGGCCTGGGGCTTGGGGCAGGTTAAGATTAGAATCAGGATTTCATTAATATTCATAAATAAGAACACATCTTAACAACCACCATTAAAATGAATGGGGACTGTGACGCGTACTATAACTACGCAGGACGGCCGTGAACTCGTGCTAATCATACATAATTTACATATTGTATAATGTCGTGGTAAATGTACGCTTTCTTGTGAGATCGGGCTCAAAAATCACCACATTAAATAAATCTGGAAGTTTAACTGCCACAAAAACAAATATTGAGTACAGGTTAACATTACTTTTATTTAACCTAAAGGTTAGCAATAGCCATAATGTTTACATACGAGTTGATTACGTTGGAACACTCTGAACTGGTATTTTTCTACTGGAAAATATCCCTGTTCCCAGTTGTGTGGGATGCAGCATAAGACGCAATATTATAATTCACTTGTTGTTGTTGTTAGCATTGTGGCTAACTGCAGTTAGCATACTGTCACGTCTCGCTCCTGACAGCTGTGAAAAAAGCTTAAAACACATTCTGATAGACAGTTCGGAGACTCAGAATGCAAAAGATAAGTGAGCAAAACATGTGACTGATTTTTTTTTTGTGTGGGTGTGTGTGTGTGTGTGTTTGTAATGTGTAAAGTAAAACTCTGTAAAGCACTTTGTTGTTTTTATAGATTGCATCTTATTTCATTCGTTTTTATAGATATAGAACTTATACATTGGTTACCAACATTTCCAAAATCTAAAGCCTATTTAATAATAAAACTATAAAATCTACTCTATTTGAGAAAGCTTCAATACTAGGACCGAACAAGGTACAGCTGAATTGATCTAGGGCAGAAATCATCTATTGCAGAAAAAAATGTGTTTTGAAGTTTATAATTTAAATTTTGTTGTCTGAATTCAAGCTCAAACTGACCATAACTTTTACTGTGTATATAGTACAAGTAATGGGACATGAACAAAAGAGTATAGAATCATTCAGTTCATGTATTGATTCCTTTTGAGGTGAGTTTTGTCATTTCCTCACAAAAAATTGACCTAGGAATGATTGAAATATGAACCTTTTTTAGAAATCATTTTACTGACTTAATTCTTACAAACGATATTAAAGCAGTCATATGGTTATTTATTGTTTGATTTAGCAAATTCACAGAAAAAGTAGTTCTTGTAAGGCTTAACAAACTAAAAACATCAGAATCATCCCATCTCTACTGATTCTCAGATTATTTAAAGAGTTCAGTCTGTGTCTCTCACTTACCATTGATCTGATCTTGTGTGAGGAACTTTGCCTGCATCAAAAGTGAAGAGAACAGTAAAAGTCAAACGTACAAGCAGCACAGAGGAGGTGTTAATGGAGCTACGGAGCTGAACTCACCATGTCGGCCGCGTCACAGATCTGAGCCGTGGAAGAGGAAGCTGATCCGGTAACAGGAGCAAGAAGGAGGGACCAGCGGGACAGGGGAGAGCGAGGGGGAACTTACAGCAGGTCATGAAGTTTCTGAGACTTCTAATATTATTCTTTATATGACAATCTTTGTATTGTCATATAAAGAAATGCTCAGAGAGTAATTTAGGAAAAAAAATAGAGCAGCAACAAGTTAATCGAAGATTCTGATCGATTACTGAAATAATCGTCAACTAATTTAGGAATCAAATCATCAGTCACTGTTCTATATACAGACTTAAAAGTATTCCATGAGCTCAGCTGAGACAAACCAGAGATTGAACAGCAATGACATGAGAAATATTTCAATTTTGTGTTTTTATCAGAGGGATTATTTGTTATCAGTACCCGCAACCGCAAAGTCAGAAGAAGCCGCGGCTGATTGTCACAGAGCTTTTCAGTGTTGTTCCTGTACATAAGCACCTCCACTTTAGATTCCCAAGCACCAGAACCAAAATAGTAGGAAAGCCTACATTACATCATTGTATTTTCCACATCAAGAAAGACTCCTGACGGCAAAGAAAATGACACTAGGGAAACAATTAAATCAATCTTGCTTGATATGCTAATGTAGCAGAAATGTTTAAAACAAGTCTGGATGATTTATGGACAAAAATATTTCACATACAAATCTTCAGCAGTGTTTTGATGAGGAAGCAAATTTAGAATAGGATAAAAAACTAATAAAAAGTACTCTTTACATTATATGTCCTTTAAGACCGAGACCGGTCTCGAGACTGCTTTGTTAATGTCTTGGACTTGGTCTTATCTTGGACTTAGTCTTGAACTCGGTCTGGACACCGAGATCACATTTTCATTACCACCACACTCATGCATGCACTTCATGCATCAGGATCATAGTGACCTGTCCCAGACACAGTTTGCAACAAGCCCTTCACAATAAGATCATGTACACACTGATAATTGTGAAAATGACAAAGATGGTCTTGATGGACCATCTTTGGTCTTGTCTTGGTCTCAACCTACAAAAGTCTCAATTTTGTCTCGGTCACGACCCTCAGTGGTCTTAGTCTTGTCTGGACTACTACACTACCAGTGCAGAAACAAAAATTATGCTGCTAATTTGTGAATGAAATTTGACTTAACAACTTATAGACGTTATATTCAAGTAATCGTGAAAACGAAACTGCTAGCCTCACATCCTGTTTTGTTGTTTTTATCAACGAAGTTTCCCCAGCCAACTTGACGGACAGAATATCTTTCTGTAAGCGACATGCACAGCAGAGCGGAAAGTGATATCGACTGACAAACACTATTTTCCCAGTCAGTGTTAAAGTAAGAAACAAAAAACATAGTGATTACATTTAAGATTTTCACCCAGTGACTATTTTGAGATTCATCATTGTCTTTTGTCAAGCAAATATGACACATTGTATGTAGAGGTATTTCCACAACTGTATCTAGCAAGCACAGTGTAAATATAGACAAAAATTCACAAGAGCCAAAAAGACAAATGTGTGTACAGTAATTTGTACTTTTATTTGTCATTTTCTTCATAATTTGAGACTAAACTAATGTAAAGCTATATGTATTTACCACAAAGACTATCACTCTAAATATAATCAAAAATAAAAATGTGATAATCTGTCATTAGATTAACACATTAAATGTGATAATCTGTCATTAGATTATCACATTAAATGTGATAATCTGTCATTAGATTAACACTATTCATAAAAATTATTTAATATTGTTAAAGCTAAAATAGGCTAAATGTAAATGCTACAGACAGACACAGACTTGACACATCAGGTTCATCTCCTGTGGTTTTATTTACAGAACATGAATATTCATCAGTGTCAGAGGCTTCGGTGTCTTTCCCCAAGAGCTGCCAGAGGAGTTTCATTACACAGGTATACTCAATACAAAACACTTCAGTTCGATAAGTTAAATATGAAAATACAAGTTACACATACTCTTACATTATTAATACTCTGTTGAACTACTTTATTTATTCGTTAGTCAAAAATAAACTAAATATTATTTGTAGCGCTCATTTTCTTCTCTGCCACATTACCTTTGCTTCTATTTCTGATTAAACAGAAATCAAGGATCTATTAAAATATCTGTACAGGACATTGATAGCTTAACTAGCAGCATAACTTTTGTTTTCACACAGTGATAAACTCTTAGCAGACAACAGCGCTGGCTGGAGTTGTTTCTACAGTTTGTTTCAATCAGCGGCAGCTCTTTCTGCGGTGTGCGCTTTTCCCATGTTAATAAACAAATAATCCCTCTGTTAAGCGAAGTCACTGACTCAAAGCGGCCATGTTTCTTCACTAGGGCTGGGCAGGAGTTCATTCAGTGGTAAAGAAGGAAAAGTCTCTCTGCTAAAAATTCACATATAGTAGGTTGATTTTACTGTTTATGTGCATCAACAATTCAACAGATTCTGCAGACTGAAAACTTCTTTAAAAAGAGCATGAACCTTATTTACTGTGAACATTTGCAGTCAGAAAAATATTTATCCAGGAAAAATATTGCAGGTGGTGGCAGCACCAAGGAAACTCTTGGAATAATGTGAACAAAACAAAATAAAGGCCCAGGTGCTGCAGCTGTAATCATTCTTACAGTGTATATCATAGGTTTATGTGAAAAAGAAACTCTGTGTTTCATTCTTTTGTTGGACTGGCATTGATCACAGGACCAAGAAAGTAAATATACCCACAGGGACAATAATGTGAAACTTGGCTTGTTATGATAACATACTGTATATCATAAGAGGAAGTAGAAAACAGTAAAGTGTTTTGTTTTTTGTTTCCTGTATCGGTTTGGTTAACTGATCATCAAAAATGTAATGCTTTTGACCTACTGGCATATTAATGATGCTGAGGCGACCTTAATTGGGTTAAGTTATTACCTCATTTGAAACACAGTCCAGTTTGGGACAGTGTTTTAATTCAGTGCTAATGCATTCACGTGTCAGCACTGAATCTACCTGCCTTTGATCCAGATGATGTAAATGTACTGTACGGAAATGTAACTTTTAAGATTGTAATGTTTTGTTGACCGGCTTTAAAAAAAGCGTGAAATTGTCATTGTGTATATACGCTTTCTTGTGATACTGTGTTGAGTTTGGCTGGGATTCTCCACTCAATCAAAAAGGGAATTCAGCCATCTGGGTTGATCTCCTCTGCCCTGGTTCAAAAGAAAAAATATTTCACAAAAGCATCAAAAATATTTCACATCAGCAATCTGAAAGTGCAATGTTTTATTTGATATTGACTGACAAGTTCTTCTATAAAAACCTTCAAAAGCTTGTTCAGTTCATATTTTGGTGTGTGAATGTACTTTACTGGTGACCCTGTGAACAAAAATGCATTTGATGAAAACAGCTTTTGAAGTGACAATGTTCCATTGAACTCTCTGGTGGTGGATTCAATAAAACACTTTTTGTAGCTGATTTGAAATGTGCTGTTTCCAGATGAAAACCTATAAATTGTGAACGTAAACTGATTAAAAAAAAAAACCTGTTGTGCCCACAGTGGCTCGCCTTCAACACTAGAGCCAAGCCAGAATGCGTTCCAAATCCGGTAATGACAGGTCCTCCACATCCTGATTTTTCCACTTCAGCTGTGCAGTGGTAGATTTCACTTTCTTTGCATATTTTGATTGAAAACTCAAACTGCTCGGGTGCCCACTCAAAGGTAGGAGAAAATGTTCGCGCTGTCACATTTCTTCCCACCTCAGCCACAGTTTTGAATGACTAACCTGACCCACGCTAATGCTAACCCCACGTGTAAGCCGATTAAGATTTGCTTCACATGCACTTATCATTATGTCCACAGAAATTCCAGTCTGCAGCCGACTTCACTCATTCTTATCCGTGTGCATGTATGTACCGTGAGTTTTGTTCGGCAGAGGAGGAAGAAAATAACTAAAAGCATCTGTGAGCGAGCGGTGAAGCTATTCCTGGCTCGGTGACAGAGTGTGGAGCTTTCTGTAGGATTTTGCTGCTGACGTGAAACATATACGATAATAATAAACTTGATTTGAAAGGCTGCTGCGCATTAATCCTGTCAGAGCGACCTGCTGTTCACGGCGGGAGATGCAACTCAGCCCAGGGAGTCACGTTTGAAAGCCTCCATCCCGAATCAGGAGCGTACAAACGGACAGATACAGGGACCTATAGTCGGAGACATGTGGGAAATTTGCATGTAGATTTCTATGTGCATCAGAGACAAATTGAATATGTTGCAGGTGTAGCTGCACTGACACTCTGGTGTAAAAAAACTAAACAACTGGTATAAACTGAGGACATCTGCATTCACAAGCTGGGCAACGTATGAAATGTGGTTTGAAGATGTGTACATATTGAATGCTAAGTATCTATTTACATTCTTCGCAAATGGGGGTGCCGTGACGTGAGTCCTGGGGTGCCGCGGGAAATTGTTGAGTCTGATAGAATTTTTCAAATAAAAGCTTTCATATAGATGGGTAGTTGTGTACACCCGGAGCGCGCTTTACCTCACTCGAAACATTTGTGTTCCTCTTTCTTTCTCTCTCTCTCTCTATCTGAGCCTTGTAGAACTCATTAGCAACAGATTGTGTCTTTATTTATTTTTATTTATTTATTAGAGCATCAGCAGAGCATTTGAAAATACATGCCATGGATGAAGTAGACAAAAAACAAACAAACCAGCTGACGATGATGTACTTTAAGTTCATTTACATTTCTTTTTCTATCACATTTAATTTTCCATTTCTTTTAGCAATACATTTTACAAGAATATTGCAGTATATTTATATTTCATCACAAATTATTTTCCTTTTTTTTTTTGCGATAGATTTTACACAAACATTTCAATCTAAACATTTTGGATGCAAAAAATACATTCAGCCTTCAATATCAGTGTAGTTTTTCTTTAATGAGGCGTTTTCCACACCCAGTCTTTCTACAAAACTGGAGCTTTGTAATGATGCTTAATTTGTGCAAATCTGCCTTTTAACCGCGGAAAAAGGTCCGAACATAAAGTGACATAAAACATAGAGCATTAGAAACTCGTTGCGGCACATAACGGCGCAACGCGGAAATCGTCAATGTGATCTTTGGGCTTTTGCATTTGCAAAACAGAAGTCCGGTACTGACAAAAGTTTGTGGAGCAGCAGTGTTTTCTTCATTCTGATCACACAGGACGGTCTCATCACGCTGAAGCTTCTGAACGCTGGTTTACAGGGCCGACCTAGGTGAGCCCATGAGAGCTTTTCATTTCAAATGATTACAACTGCTTTATACCTTTCGATAATATAATTTCATGATGTATTTAAAAAAGCAATTAAAATATATCAAATTGTAAATTGTCTCTGAATATTGAATTGTATTTAATAAAATGTTCCTTATTTTTGTGATAAAGTGTTTACAAGCCTCAGTAGTTTTAGATGTTTTTATTGTGAATTTCAATGAAATCTAAATATGCTGTGCACGTTTTAAATACAAAAGTAAAACGCACAGCCTATTTAAAGTAAAATATTTAGTAAAATTGTAAGTGGTGCGTCGGCTTAGGGCAAGTACTTTAGGGGTTTCCCAGTGCGGAAAAGTTTGAGAACCTCTGTTCTACACTACTACAACACAGCAACAGCAGTAGCGCCTCTGAACCGAAAAAGAAAAAATGATTACTGGAGAAGATTGTTCTATATTTACATTTAAGAGTAACCTTTAAATCAGTCACAAAGTGTCACCCTCATCACATTAACCAGGAACCATTTTCACAGAAATTCCTATACGCATTGCTGCCCCACTTCATTTCTATGGTGGATGTAAAAACCCTCTCAGACCTAAAATTACCCATTTTTGTTACTTCAGCCAATAAACCCTCATAAAATGGATAAAGACATGCTCATGATCGATCAACGTCACTTTCCGCTCTACAGCGCATGTCGCTGCTGAAAGAGACGCTGTCCATCTAAATAACTGGGGATACTTCTTGGTAAAACAACAGCTGTTTTGATATAAATTGACATCTGGCTCCTGAAGCTTGAGACAGTGTTTTTCTCTGCATTTTTTCACTCACCTGAATGTAAGACAAATATTCATTGACAAATGTTGATTTAGTAGCTTTTGTTTTCTGACAGTCTTGTGGTTAGCTGACAACAGCGCTGGCTCGTGTTGCAGCTTGTGTCAGTCGCTCTTTCTGCTATCCGGTTGCATGCACATCTTCCTTGTTGATAAACAAATAATCCATCTATAGACACACACAATTCCGTGAGACCGTGTTGAACTTGTTGAATTGTAGAGACTAATGGAACATATTTTGTTTTTAAATTATGAAAGAGAAGAAAAAATCTATCTAATCTATCTTTGAGGAAGTATATGAACTTCAACTAAAAAGCCTAAACAGCTATTATTCAAAAATTTCTGAAGGATATTATCTGACTATAGCTGTCAATAATAATGAGATCATATTTTTTGGTCAAAATCACACTTGTTGCCTCCCCTCTCCCCTCCCCAGGACTACAGATGTAAATTAGCTGTAAGCTAGAATCTGGTACAAGCATCTCTGCCATTGGGCTTAATGCAAAAATTGTACATTGTCCTTAAAGGGACTGTACTCGATTTTTTTGCAACAAGATAACTTAAAAGCAATTTCCCTCTAGCACTGATGCCTTGTTAATGTATCTAATCAGGTGGAAATTAGTCCCCAAAATCCTGTCTATGTCTAATAAAATCCCGTTTGTGTGCAGCTTTTTCTGTTTTGTTTTTAGCATTGTGGCTAACTGTTGTTAGCAAAGTGACTCACTGTGACTGCAGTCACTGCAAAGTGACTGCATTAGCTACGTGAGGAAATCATGTAGTCTGAAGGAAAAGGTTAAAATTAATTATTTCTGTTTGTTACATTTTAGGATGCAAAAAGCAGGTACAGTCCCTTTAATAATAATAATAAACAGAGAAATGAAATAAGGATCAGGCAATATATATGAAGGATCAGGCAATATATTGAGTTCATGTCACAACACAACTTAGTAGGATTAGATGGAAAGAAGTTAAATTTATAATTAAAAAAAAATGTTTGTTTGTTCTTTTGTTTTTTTGTTTGTTTTTTTCTTGTGATTTGAATGGTCAATGGTTCTAGTCCCTGAGAGAAATCACCAGAGTGAACACTGGGACATTACCTTTAACATACTTCACAACAAAGTAGAAAGTTATTCAAATAAAAATGGGCTCTTGCCTTGTGACATTGCCCATTAAAAGAAAGGATTTTTTTCTGCTCAGTCATGAAGAATAATATGTAACAAAAATATAATTATGTTGTTCATACTATACAAATATAAACAGCAAATTAGTCAAATGCAACCTTATAGGCAGAGCTTATGCTATGAGAAAACCAACCCATGAATCATATATTGAGTGCTTTTCTAAATGTGCGACAGCTGAAGGTTGAAGCAGGGATAGATAACCGCTGTGTCCCTGCAATTATACCCTTTTCTGTCTGTAAAATATAGAAGTGAGCGCTGGGAGGCCTATAGGCTGTAAACACCGAGAAAAGGTTAATTATAAAGACGAACGTATGAAGGAAAGTGTGTGTTCTGAACGAGGTGGTGAAGGTTTGCCAAGGGATGTTTTTGTAAAAGAATTAATATTTAAAACTCCATGTCTAATGTCATGAATGTGTGTGAATTTAGATGAATAATGTAAGAGCGTATACGACCAAGAAGGGGAAAGGCGATGAGAAACAGTGAAGATATTAAAGGAAAAACATGTTTGCTGCATTTTCAACTGTTCCAGGTTTAAAAAAGAAATACATTTTAGTGCAAACGAAACAAATTTGCAGCTTTGATGGCATGTTTCTAGTCAAAGTTTGTTTTTTTAGGAATGTTATGGAAGCAAGGCTGCCTCTCTGCACCATCAGCTCCATTCATGCACACTGCAATGTGGGGGAAGTGTCTTGCTAAGGACACAACGACAGCTTCTCCTCATCTCATAAATCTACTTTCTGTGTCTCTTCTGTATGTTTTAGATCTGCTTTGTTCATTCAGAATGTTTGCCTAGTTTAAAAGAATACTTCTATAAGTTTATGTTTACATTCAGCAACTTTTCTGCTCATGCTCAGTGTCAAGTCTTCCTCTAGTTTTGTGACCTTCTATGTCAGTGTCACAGCGCCACACTCTGGCCAGTTACAGTCATCACACCGGCTTCAGGCTGGTTTACTGATTCATGTGGACGCTCACAAATCCTAAGACAGCTCCATGTTTATGCAATTTGTTTTTAAAATGATCATTGTTTTGTCTTCATGTGGACAATCACTCAGACTGAGTTCAGACGGCACTCGGTCCAGCTCCAGTCCTGTCTTGATTCAGTCCTCATGCGGTTAAACAGCTCACACACTTTGTTCTCTGCTCCTACAGTGCCACTGCTGTCACCTCCTTTGATCTCACACATGCCAGGCCATGAACTCTTAACAGCTTTGATTATTTGTGAAGAAAAAAGGGCAGAAGACGGCTTAGATGAAAGTTTTGGAGCATCTCTATGCAGAGCACTGGAGTGCTCGGTGCAGTGTCACATCGGGCTCAAACTGCGTCCAGTCCAGATCCAGATTCATCTGGGTTCGGTGGCCACTCAAACTGCAACCAGAAAATGCATGTGTATGTACAGACTCTGCGAGCCTTGCGACACCACGAGTTCACGCTCAACTTGGGTCTTCCTGCAATCAATGAGCACATGTACATGTAAAACTAAAAACATGTCCATTGCCTCCCCTGACCATTCCCCAGGACTCCCCTGCAAAGAGATTCTGAATCTCAGTGGGACTTCCCTGGTTAAATAAAGGTCAATTAAAAAATTAAATAAACAAAAGAACAGCATCGAGTTTTGGTCTTATTTCCTGTCAGTTTATTTTCTGTTTGATTTTTCACCAACAATGGATAAGCCCGGGGCATTTATTTACAGCCTGTGTGTTTTGTAGTCATGTATATGTCGAGAATTTTTGATTTGTATTAGCAGTAGTTGCCTAATGATTTTATATTTATTTCGTGTCTTGTTTTCACAACTTCACCAAAAAGGGCTCTGGAGCGCTCCGGAAAAAGTTCATTCCAACAGAAAAGATGGAAGACCAGAGTAAAGCCCCTCAGACAACCAGAGAATTGCCGCGTGAGAGCCTCTCATTACTTTTCAAGAAACAGAAAGCCTGGATGCAGTGTGAGCCCAGTGTGAGAGTGTCACATGTGAAATCTTGTGGTGACTTCGCCAGATTTTGACTGGATGCAGTGTGAGTCCAGTTACTGGCAAAAAATGTTCATCATTGTATAAATAGGCTCAAAATGACATGAGGAAATCTGAAGTATTTACTTCAGAGGTCATACATGAACATATTCAGACAATGGAGAGGATAGGTGGTAGGTGAAAACAAGACTTTCTGAACATTCAAGCCTCAGTTGCAGGACAAAACATGCATGAAACAAATAAAAACTAAGTAAACTATTACTGAAAACTGCTGTTACAAGGTTAAAAGCGCAAAGTTGATTTAACATTATAAATCTTATAACATCACCAGTTGAAACAGAATGGCTTTTTTAGATGTAGACGCACTAGGTATTTTTTTGCAGTACTCAAACGTATGAATGAAATAAAACAATTACAAAACTCTAGGTGTTTATGATTGAAAAAACATGATAAAACGGTCACATTTATCAGAAGAAAGCTTTGATTGTCTTGTGCATGAGCTGCCGTCTCTGTCAGAAGAACTTGAGTTGGGGAAAGTGGAGGCTGAAGACAGTTCTGGGCTGTGGGACGAACAGCAGACCTTTGTGTTTCCTCCTCAGAACGTCATCACGCCACCAACAGGACGACCAGAGAATCACAAGCAACAGGGCAATGGAGAAACTGGAGAAGACATGTAAAAAGTGCAAAGTCATATTGAATTATTATTCTATTGTTTATTAAATATTTTCATATGTTATTGTAAAAATATTGCATTGCCTAATTAATAATAAAACTGCCCTATTATTCTGTGTATCGCAGATTCTTGTATCGTGATCAGATCGTACAAAAGTATTGCGTCCCAGTCCTATTAGCAAGGTCGGCATTAAGATGAGAAACTTTTCTGAACAGATCCACTCGGTAAATCTTGAATAAAAAAAACCATGATAAAAAGTAACAATGTGTCTCCTTTAAATGTAAAGTTGGACCATTATATGTTAGTTATGTTATGATTCAACCAAGAGGGAAGTTTTTGGGGAAAGGTAATCACTGTCAAAGTTAGCCAATTTTCACCTGAATTAATACTTTAAATCTGTTTATGAACTGTCGAAAGATAAAGTGACTTTAAGTGAATATTTATCAGTAAAAGATTTATATTGCGAGAGTAAGTTAGATAGACTAATTCTCAAAAATCCCAATTATCCCATCAGCGTATAGGCGTGTGCTTTTTTTGAAAAAAATACCTCAAATCAGACTGTGCTTCAAATCCAGTAATTATAAGCAACGTCTTTTCTTAGTGACATTTTACCAGAACAAGCAGGGCATTGACATTTACTTGGCTTAATTATTGGAAAAGTGATTATGTGACATTTTAAAAACCTACACTGGAGTCACAGGGCCCTCCTGCTCTGAGCTCAGACATGTCTCAGAGAGTTGTTTTCCCCTCATGGGCGAGTATTCATCACATTGTGAGAACCAAAAGTTGCCTCGGCCCTAAACTTCCCAATTTTAACTTGAAGTCTAAACGTACCCATTAAACCTAAAGAAAATAAGCCAGGCTGGCACCACCTGTGCCTCCAAACTATTACATTTCACACCAGCTGCTAGGTCAGGTATCACAGGACTGCAGACGGTTTGAGAAGGGTCTGGCTGCAGCCGGTGCCATGAGTGGAGCTCCACCGGACTTCCGGTGGAAGTAGCACTTGTGGAAAGCACAATAAAGGCGCCGGAGACAATGCAAAATTTTAAACCTCGATGAGTAGATGAATTCTGTACATGGAAATGATTTATTTATTATTTGTACTACTGGGGCATTTTCACCCAAATTACATTTAGTATTATTTAATAATAATGGTGGTAACCTGGCCAGCCAGATGGTTTGGTATATTTTACTAAACGCCCCACCTTTTCTGGAACGCTTTCAGCAAGTAAAGTCCCAGATGGATATAGTGAGAACTCAGATAGGAGTTCAACACAGATCTATCTGGCGTGAGCCAGGTTATAATAATGGCGGATTGATTAAAAATTTAGTTAATAAATACATGCTTTTGTTTTTAATTGTTTTTTTAATCACATACATTTTATTTGACTGAATTGTAGTAGTAGTAGTAGCCAAATCACAGCAACAACTCGTAATGGTGTATCCAATGTCCACGTGAGATAGAACAAGTACGTGTCACACATACTGCTCGTCCTTCAAAAAGAAATGACTCCGTATTTCTGCTAAAACCGCATCAAAAGCAGCAGAAACACGCACATCCACGAGAGCACCGTCTTTGTTTAGCTTGAATTAAGCGTCGGGGTGTTAACAGACGTTTTAGCCCACCCTGCTACAATGTGATTGGACCTCAAAACCACACTTCTGTGATGTGATTGGTCCGAAACACCGCTGTTTCGGACTCCCAAATCAATCGGGCGACTGGAAGGCCAGATGGATGATCTCATGTTTGTGAATTCGCAAATATCGCGAGATAAACCATCTGGCTGGCCAGGTTATCACCCTAACCCTTTTCCTAAACTTACCCATTCTCCTAAACTTAATCATCGTCCCTCTGGTCCGGACTATAGCGTTTATCTTTCTCCACTCATCATGGCGTTCCGTGTCAGCTGCAGCTAGATCCTCTTGGAAAGTTCCCAAAAAGCAGGAAGCACGGCTGTCCAGGAGCGGAGTGGTGAGTTGGCCAGAACCAAGCCAGACTGTATGTTCTCCTTGTTTGACGTTGTGTCAAATTTTAACTTATAAAATGATATGGTATCTTTTAATTTTAAAAGATACCATTTTTTTAAAATGGTATCTTTTTAAAAAAAGAAACGGCTACAACTGACAAATAGTGTATGATGAGCACAATTTCATGCCTTTTTTATGTGTGGTGGTTTATATACACTTTCTTGTGATACTGTGTTGGTGGACAGAAAGCAGATTCTCAAGTCTCAGTTGCAAGACAAAACATTATTTCCTCAAACATGCATACATCAATCCAAATACAACTTTGAGTAAACAAAAAATGAGTTAGAAGTGTTTTTTTTTTACAGTGGGTTAAAGCTTGGAAACATTTATTTTACTCAGCCACAGATAATCCCCAGAATGATGCTGTAATTATCACTTTTGAATTAATAACTGTTTACCTCTGGCATAAACAATTTTAAGATATGAATAATGTTCCCACTGCTGTGTTTTTAAGTCAACATCTTATAAGTTATTCAAACTGTCAAGTTAATAATGAATAGCTTGTTTACTCGTCTCTGCAAAAGGTGTCATAAATTACATAACTTGAAACTGTTTTGAAACAAAGCTTCATAATTACTGTATATCTCTTGCTTTATCCAGAGTCAAGCAAGCAAAAGCCAAGCATTTAGATTTATGACCCTTATGCACCAGCTCAAAAAGTTCAATTTAAATTATGTCACAGCCTTTAGGATTAAGATGATTATCTGATTAGAGACAGAATTACATTTTAATTGCTTGGATGATGCACCCTGCTTGATCAAAAACGTGACTGACTGAAACAGATAAAGACCTTTTCTCCAGCCATCCGTCGCTATGAAATCAGGTTGTACAGCATGTTCACCTCAGGATCATGAAGAAGCCGTTGCCGTCAGCGACCAGTCCCCGCCTCCTCTGCCGCATCACCGTGGCGACCATGGCGAAACTCGTGAAGAGGAAGAGGATGAACGTCTGTCTCTCGGTCACAACGAACCTGTCACAGTCACAAAGGCCAAATAAGTGTAAAACCAAAAAACTATTGTGCACTTGTTGGTGTCTGCTTTGTCCTAAACATACTGACCCTTGATCTTTACACCAGATTGTTGTCATGTTCTTGTCAGTTTTGTCTTCACATTGACAGACAGGTGCAGAGGAAGGTGCTACAGTGTTTGCAGAATTTTGCTTCTTCAATCTGGCAGACGTGTGAGAAGACTCTGGTAATGTAGATGATTTTCTTTTATCTGGCGTAACTCTGACTTTTCACTCAGTGGATGTTTCTCCATGAGAAAGACCGGCATTAACAGGATAATGGTGGAATTTGGGTGACACCAGACCCTGACACTCATGCCCAGGATAACAAGGTTTCCTGATCCCCAACTGAAAGATCAGGGTTATTGTGAAGCCCTACAGTGTCTCTGAAAATCTTCAAGGATGTGGTTGCAGAAGTGAAGGCTCTTCTTCGCCTGAAGATCTGGCCAGGGAAACTATAGAAAAACTAAACTGAATAACCTGTCAAATATACGCCTACACCACGACGAATGTTGTTTTTTGCATATAACTGATAGAATCGTTGCTGTCAAGGGTCAGACAGAGCTTTCTCACATGCACCCTGTTCAAGTTTGGGCAAAAGAAGTGGTTAGGACTAAGCTGATTTCTCCCTCTTTGTCCTAACCAAAGTAGGCCTCAAAATCCAAAGATGTTGTGGGCATGAGCAAAGCTTCAGGAAGTTGTAGGAAATAGTGCAAAACCTATAGTATTCTTGGCGTGTCTGAGGCTGTCAACAGTCGTTCTAACAGTGCTCTGCCTCTTCACATCAGGAGAACACCACATCTCAGGATCTTACATCACTATAAACACCCTGTGAGTGGTTCACTTGTCACATGTGTTTTAAAGATGTCACAAACTGAGAAGGCAACATGAGATACACTGTCAAAGTGTGTGCAGGTTGAAGGGACGGTTGCATTTAATGAGCGATTATCCTGTGGACAAGAAGAAAATGAACTGCATCTGCTTCTCCTCTTCAGTCAAAACTGTGTTATACTAAAACTTGAACCTTAAGGGCAAATTGAACTGTATAGAAACCTGGTCATGCAGTGTTTTGTAGTGTTGTTTTATTTTTCCATAGTTGGCCACCCAATGTAAGTGTTATTTCAATTCCAGTAAAGTTACTTTCTACATATTCAGTCAGTCTGCAAAACCTGTAAAGTAAAGGAAAGGCTTTTCTGTGCTTATGTAAGTATGCTCCCAACTTCATAAAAAAAATTGTTTAAGTTTCTGTTTGAGATATAAGGCCATTTCTGTGAAGCTTTAAGCAATAAAACTCATGCGCACCATGCGACTAAATGTGCTTTGACAATTCTTTCACATCCTGGTGTTGCAATTTAGTTTTCAGAGTCGCCATTTTAAATTGTCTACAATCTCTTTTATTGTCTTTCTCTTTTTGAAATCCATTCTGTAGCTGCTCATTTCCAGCTTGGAGCACTTTCATTTTGTCTTTCTGCTTTGTAACAATGCTTTGTAATTCTGGGATCCTCTGGGCATCTTGTTTCCGCAGTTTCATTTTGATTCCTGACAAAAGTTTCTCCAACTTTATTACAAAATGTGCATGCGTAATGTTTAGTGCTTTATGTTTTTCATCTAAATCTTTCTTTTCCTGATGCTCTGTTACTTTAATAGACTGATAATGAATGGAAACAAAAGAGTACAAATTCCAAAACACATGCTCAAACACAAAGCAAATTTCACACTATGTATTTGGCCCTGGGGTGGAGTTTCTCCATTTGGGGCTGATGTTTTTTAGTACCTTCTTTCCCCAAGGGCCAAAGCAAGCGGACAGATACTAAAAGTGATGTACACAGATGGTTAGACTCTGACTGGGTGACAGTAACTGCGTTTCCAGCCTTTTAAAATGTGCATTTTGTCTAAATTCACGTTAATAAAGCGAATAACAAAGGCAAATTTATCTCCATTTCCATCAGAGCGTCTGAGTGCAGAACTGCAGTTAGATCTTAATGTGACATGAGCGGTGGAGGAAAGACCTAAATTTGGTAGTCAACAACGCCACCCAGGAGGATTATGTGGCCCTGGGACCACAATGACACAAAAATAGTAAATTTAATAACTAATGAACTTAAGCCGCGCCAAGTCTAGACAATAAAGAGAGGTGGATTTTACAAATATAAAGGTTTTTATTTAAACAGATTCTTTTTAAAATAGGCCTAGACAAAGACACGTTAAAAATACTTAAAGTGCACAGTTGCATAAAGTGCACAGCTGCAGGACTTTAACACAAAAAGAAGCAGAGAACCAAAACACAAATTTAAGCAAAAGACACCAAAATTATAAATGCAAGCAATAATTAAACAAAATAGGAATAATTAACCAATGCAAATCAAAATACTGCAAGCCATGCAAAGTAAGCAAAAATAATAAATGCAAAAGAAACAAGCAAAGCAAGAAACAAAATAACATGCAAATCAAAACACATGCAAACGGCGGGACTCACCACAATTGTTGTTTACCTGGAAATAAGCATTTCATTTGGGTTATAGTGCTTAAAAATTGATTCTGGGATTCCAGCTCTGGTGGGTCTAAAGTGCCTACTAGTGCTACAATGTTCAGAGTTTAGACATCAGATTACAATTGTGGTCGCATGTGATGTGATGTTGATGATCCAGAGTTTAATTGGCACTCGATTAATTAACAGGACAGAACAACGACCTCCCTTTAAGGAGGTGGCAGCCTGAAGGCCCCACTTGAAGCGCCTCGTGCCTATAGATAAAACACGAGCGTTACAAAAGAAATAAAATAAAGCTACAGACCTAGTGGTTAGCGTCTTACCTGTTGGCAGAGGAGCGCGCACTCACAGGCAGCAGGAGGAGGGGGACGGCCGCGGGGGAAGACGGCACGATCCCACAGCAGCCCAGGCTCTGTGACAAGTTTTAGGGTCAGCCACGGCCCAAAGACCAAAGTACAAAGCGGACAAGAAACGCACTTACCCGGAGAGAGCCCCAAACCCGCACCGCGTGCTCAAGACACGCTCTCCCACAAGGAAGGGGGAGGAGGGAACCGGCACCGCAGCGGCGGGGCGTCAAAAGCCCTAAACAAGGTAGACGCTACATTAAAATGAGCCCAGATTTACAAAAGGTAAAAGGAAAATACGACTGACCTGATGTGAAAACGATGCGCGCGTAGATTATTGAGTATTTAACCCGGCCGGGTCTAACACGGGGCGCAACACGCTGCCACCAAGCCAACTTGAGATCAGAAGTGTACGTGCGCGCGCGCTGCGCGCTCTGGTACATGAAGGCCATGTTGGAGACGCCTACTTGGCACCTTAAAGGTAACGACGTGCCATTATGCCACATTCTACCCCCCCTTGATTTGTCGTCGCCCCGACGACAAGATAGAAATAAATTCAAAAAAATGCTCAAGGCGATGCACCCAAAGTGCGAGGAAGATGGTGAACATTAGAATGCTGCCCCGCAGTTGCACGAGTCGTGCGGCGTAGTAGTGGTTGACTAACGCAAGAGTCAGGCATGTCAACCCTGCTTCCCGTTGGTGCGTCTTCGAGAGGGGGGATCGCGTTGTCCCCAAGCGGACCAGGGCCTGAGGGCATCACTGGACCTGGAGCCCCTAGGTTACCAGTAACAAGGAACCAAGAATCGCCATTTCTCAAGCCCTCGGACACTGCTGGCTCCACACGAGAAGGCCCACCTTCATGAGGCTCCGATGCCAAACCACGCCCCACGTGTGCCTTCAACATATCTCGATGCACATTGCGGGTGGCCTGCAGATTGGTGGCTGGAGCAACAGTATAAACCGGTCCGTCCCCTGTAGGAACCTTCAAGACTTGGTACAAGTCAGGACGCCACAGGTCCTGAATCTTATGGCGACCTCTAGCACCATGGTCTCTAAGATAGACAAGCTGACCAACCTGCAAAGGAGCATCCCGAACATGAAGATCGTGTCTTTCTTTTCTGCGATTAGCATTTGTCAACAACCGCTCACGGGCCCCGGCAAAGGCCACCTTGAGCTTCGAGCAATGTTCGGTCACCCAGTGCTGCACAGTTCCAGGAAGGGGATCCTGTACATGCCCCAAAGCAAAGTCAACGGGAAGCCTCGGTTCGCGCCCGAACATCAAAAAGAAGGGAGACTCCCCAGTGCTCTGATGGGGTGTGGTGTTGTATGAAAAGAGCAACTGCGGGAGGCATACAGCCCAATCCTGTTTCCGAGACGAAGGAAGAGTCCGGAGAAGGTTATGAAGAGTGCGGTTAAACCGCTCACATTGCCCATTCCCGGCTGGATGGTAAGCTGTGGTCCGGGATTTCTCCACATGGTAAAGATCACAAAGCTGGTGAAGCAATGCTCCCTCAAAGCACCTCCCTTGGTCTGAATGTATGCGACTGGGTACCCCAAACTTAAAGAACCATTCCTGCGTCAGAACATGGGCCACCGTCGGGGCACGTTGATCCCGAGTGGGGACAGCTACAGTGTATTTAGTAAAGACATCGGTCATTACCAACACATTTTCGATCCCATTACGGGTTGGTTCGAGCACCGTAAAATCAATGGCCAAGATCTCGTTCGGCCGAGAAGCAAGTAGATGGCCCATGTAGCTGTGCGGAACAGGTGCAGGGTCTTTTGCAACCTGGCATCGTTCGCACTGCTGCACCCACTGCTTAATGTCAGCAGACATCTGCGGCCAGTAGCATCGCTGGCGCACCAATTCTAAAGTCCTTTCAATGCCCTGGTGGCCATGTTGTTGGTGGAGCATCTCCAGCGTTTGCTCCCTGAGGGCTGTTGGTAAGAGGAGTTGGAAGGCTTCCTCCCCACCATCAGGCCGAAACAGCCTGCGATAAAGCACACCTTCTCGCTCCACTATACGATTCCACTGTTGTAGGAGTAAGGAAGTAGCTTTGGAAAGGCGACGACGTTCATTCTTTGTTGGCCGGGTCTGCTGCTTCCAAAAGACCAAGAATTCTTTTAAGTCTGGATCTGTTTCCTGTAGTGCCTGGATATCGGCAAGAGAACGGCCAGGGAGTGCCGATAACCACAGACAGAGCGGCCGTCACAGGGCCTGCAACATGCTGAAGGCCAAACGGAACTGAGCTTCCAGGCAGCAATGAAACAGCCATGTCAGAAGATGTTAAATATTTGCCTGGACAGAGCGTCGGCATTGCCATTGCTGCGGCCGATCTGTACTTTATTTCAAAGTCAAAGGCTGCCAGTTGGGCAGCCCACCTGTGCTCTAGGGCCCCCGAGCTTAGCTGATTGCAGATAGCTGAGCGGGTTGTTGTCCGTAAAGACAACACACTTATGCCCAAGCAAATACTCGCGGAACTTTTCGGTCAGGGCCACTTGAGCGCAAGCAGTTCCAATTTCATGGAGCTATAGTTAGTCATGTTGCGCTCAGTGGGCCGCAGCCCACGGCTGGCGTAGGCAACTGGTCGTATGCCGCCTTCAGTCTCTTGGGAGAGTACGGCTCCAAGACCACTGTAACTCGCATCAGTCTCCAAAATGAAAGGCTTTGAGAAGTCTGCGTACGCGAGCACAGGAGCGGAGACCAGCTTGGCCTTTAAGCCTTCAAAGCTGGCCTCACACTGTGGGGTCCATGCCTCTCCCACGGCCTCCCTGATCCCTTCTTGGTCTTGGTCCCACCAATTGTCGCCACTAACTTGTGGAGGGGGGCTGCCAGTTTGGCAAACCCTTCCACAAAGCGACGATAGTAGCTGGCGAATCCGAGAAAGGATCGCAGTTCAGTAACATGCTGAGGACGTTTCCACTCAGCCACCGCCTCAATTTTGGAAGGGTCAGTTGAGACACCCTCTTTGGAGATTACATGTCCCAAATACTTTACCTTAGGTTTAAAGAAGGAACATTTTTCCAATTTAGCCTTCAGACCCTCCTGTTGAAGGCGTCCCAAAACCAGGTCGAGTCTGTCCACATGCTGAGATACAGAGGAGGAGAACACAACAATGTCGTCAAGGTACAGCAAGAGTGACTGACATTGTTGGTCCCCAAACAACCTCTGCATCAACCGCTGGAATGTACTTGGGGCGTTGCATAAGCCGAAAGGCATGCGATTGAATTCGAAGAGGCCAAAAGGTGTACAAAAGGCCGTCTTCGGCTTATCCTGCTCTGCCACCGGGACTTGATTGTACCCACTCGCCAGATCGATTGTGGAGAACCAGCGGGCACCAGACAACGCATCTAGGCTCTCTTCGATACGTGGCAAGGGAAAGGCGTCCTTCCGGGTTTTACCATTAAGAAGTCGGTAGTCGACACAAAGCCGGAGACTGCCATCCTTCTTACGGACCGGACAATTGGGGAAGCATACGGACTGCTGCTTTCCCTAATAACCTGCGCATCAAGGAGCTGGTTAATATGGCCTTGACGGCCTCATATTCAGAAGGTGGAATACGCCTATAGCGTTGCCGAATAGGCACGTCATCCAGCAGCGGGATCTCATGGGTAACTAAATTAGTACACCCAAGGTCACCATCGTGTGCAGAAACACAGTCCGGTAATTATGCAGTAGGGCTCTGACCTCTGCCTGTTCCTCTGGGGCCAATGCCGATAAGTCCACTGCATCCACTCTGTCTAGCTCTGTTCCCGCTGCAACCTGAGAAGACACCGTGGCGGAAACTGCGCCAACCTCAATAATCCCCGCAGGAAGACTCACCACCTCGGCCTTGCTAAGGGCTCCAAGGCTGGTTCGGGGGTAGAGGAGGGCATCCGTCCTTCCAACATTAACCACGGAATGTAGACTGTACCTCTTTCCACACGCACCAGACAGGGAGAGACTAGCAATCCAGCGGGCAGACCAAAATCGGGGGGCTCGAAAAGAGCAGTGTCACCAGCAAACTGCTCAGGGCAGGTGCTGGCCACCAGTTTTATTGTGCCACCCGGTATCCGCACTGCATGTGAACCTCGCACCTTCACGTTCCCCGTCAAGGGTGCTGGTTCACTAGCCTCCACTTGGTGGCATTTCTGAAGCCGCTTCGATAACAGGGCCTGGAGCCTGTGCTATAACAGGAAGTTCAAAGAGAGAGGGACCATAGGCGC